>OY757310.1:65055292-66255292 GCA_963583905.1 Stenurella melanura
ATATCACAGCAAACCTCCTCAGTTCTATAGTTTGCCAAAAATTCATAAACCTGACATTCCCTTAAGACCAATTGTGAGTTCAGTTAATTCTCCATGTAGCAAACTTTTAAAATATTTATTGAAAATCCTAAATCCATTATCAGGTTCCTTCGAGCCTTATATTAAAAACAGCAAACACTTTTTGGAAAAGCTGTCAGAAAATCATTTTTACAATAATCATCGAATGGCCAGTTTTAATGTAGTGAGCCTATTTACAAATGTTTCTGTAGATAAAACATTAATAATAATTAAAAACAAATTGCAACAAGATGGGAATTTGGCGAATAGAACTAAGTTAAACATTGAAACTATAATGGAATTACTTACACTTTGCATTAATACAACTTTCAATTAAATAATGACTTCTATCAACAAGACTTTGGGATGGCCATGGGTTCTTCATTATCTCCACTATTAAGTAACATTTTCACGGAAAATTTTGAGGAAAGTAATATTAATAATCTAGCTTATAAACCCATTGTATGGTGGAGATATGTAGATGACATTTTTGCTATATGGCCTTATAGCAAAGAATGTTTAAGTAATTTTTTGAATCAGATTAACGAAAAAGAACTTTCAGTTAAATTTACAATAGAAATAGAAAATAATAATGAATTACCTTTCTTAGGTATTTTAATTAAAAAATTAGATAACACATACCAAACCAGTGTGTATAGAAAACAAACACACACAAACAGATACTTAAATTTCAATTCAAATCAACATATTAGTGTTAAGAAGGTGTTGTTAAGTACTTGTATGCAGAGATAAAATTATTTCTTCAAATGATGTAATATTAAGGAACGAAAAGCAATTTATAAAAACTGTCTTATTAAATAGTCAATATCCTGAGAGTTTTGTTGATAGTCAGTTATTGAACATTGGTAGTAGAGAGAATATACTATCACAACCTGAGGCATTTAGGTCAATGGCAGTAATTCCATATATACATGGTTTATCGGATAAATTACGAAAAATTGGGAATAGGTTTTCCGTACCAACGGTTTTTCAAACGGACTCCACGCTAAGATCAGTTTTATCAAAAACCAAACCCCTAAATATTGTTCGAAATTCAAAAAATTGTATTTATAGTGTTCCATGTGAGTGAGGAAAACATTACGTAGGTGAATCATCTAGACCTGTCAACGTAAGGCTTGGTGAACATAGAAATTGCTAGAAGGGGAGAATTTGAAAAATCCAAAATTTGTGAACACGCGTGGGATAATAATCACAAGATTAAGTGGGACACGACAGATTTTAGAAAATAAGAGTAACGGAACTAAAAGAACACTTAAAAAATCCGCGATTATTTTATTAAACGAGGATGGATGCGTTTCAAATTATTCAATAGATTTTTGTACTAGTTGGTTGCCCATCCTTAGAGACGAAGTAAGTAAAAATAAGACAAATATAATTTAATGTCTCAAGTGATTATGGAAATACATAAACAAAGAACTGTCATGGTTGACGGCCAAACTAGTTTTGAGAACGGAAATAGATTTTCTTCCGAAACATTAACTGCCTATAGTTTTCATTTTCATTTTTTAGTTTATAACATTGTTCTAGTTTATATATTTTTATGTGAGACTTTTTGAAATAGTCAAGTATTCAAGAACCAATATCTGTCTGATCCGTTTATCGCAGAGGTTTTTTCATTAAAAATTTTTAAATATTTTTCAGTGGCAAAATACCCAGCAAAAAGTAAGAAAATCTGAATATGCCACAAATAAAGAATTAAGTATAGACAATATCTGAATCTTTACAGTAACAGGCGAATTTAAACGATAAGTAACAATAATGAAAACACAGAGCTTTTATTACATTTTAGTAAACATAAGATTTTTAAAGTATGCTATTTTAGCGAATTAGAGATTAATCTGCAAAATTGGTATTTTGTATGTTGGTAATAAAATTCCTGTCTCCCAAAAATCAAAAGATAAATCTTGAGTCAGATTGTCAACATTAATCTCCAAACTATGTTATTTTTAGTCACTTTATTACTCTTATTTGTTTATCCTGAAATAGTTGCAAATTATAAAAAATGGAGTAAATAAGTAGGTATCAAAAATAATTCTAAAAGTCTACCACTGTATATTTTTATACAGTAGATGATTATTGCCTATCTTAAATTTTATAAATACTGAAATGAGGAACGTAAGCCAAGAAATTAAGGACCATTTAGGTACTTCTTATAATCTTAAATTCCAGTTCTCTATCTTACTCGATCTTTTGCAATTTTTACAAGAAGTTTCTTTATATATTTATACAATTTGGCACAAAGCACTATTTATCCACTTTAACTTTTAAAAAATAATTTTATATTTTGAAATGTAAGATTCTTAACCTCAAAACTGATAAATTTCAGTTTAACGTATTGGAATTAGGTATATACTAATTAAGTTATAGATGGTCTCCAGATGTAAATTATACAAAAAATACTACTTTATCTCTAACATGTAAGAAGCGCAGATCTCCTAAAATATGACCTCACATGATATAGATCTTGACCCGAGATTTTAAGTACAGGTATAGCTAGTAGACCTAGCATTTCGTGAGTCACTTCGTCGTTAGTTGTCAGAATAATGGCCCTTTTCATGGTATAAGTGCAATATCATTGCCCCTAATTGTAGGGGCGCACATTTGTCAGTCTAAATGCAGTTATTACGTTATCTTTGCCCATAGAAGGAACACGCTGAACGTAAATCATTGCTGCGCTCGCTACTGGTGGTCATAGATGAAATGAAAATCTGCTCTAGTGAAAAATATAAAATTTTATAAATATAACATAATTCTTATATTCGTAACGGTTGCAAATGTTTTGCACACATTTATTTCGTGATATTTGTTTGCTATGGTTTTTGTCTACAACCATACTAGAAATTAATTGGCAAACTAAATTTATAGTTAAGTACAAAAATAGAAAATATTACTGAAGTTGTATACTGTGTACGCTATATTTTAATAAAGTACATAAGTAAATAAATAAATGCATAGACTTTATTATTCTACAGTATATACCAATTAGTGAACAAAACAGTGCCCATGATAGTCACAGCACTGTACCCACAAAATACATAATAGGACATCATATAATTAATAACAAACAGAATATAAAACAAAACAAATCCATAGCTGCCTCAAGAGGTGTAAAAATAGTAATTAGATTAAAATGGAATTAAGATCATTTTTTAATGTATCTCTTTTACAACAGAAAATATCAATTTCTTTATTACAAATGTTATTGTACAAAATCATCATTTTAAATAAAGGAGAATTTAGTTGAACATTTGATCTAGGTTTAAATAGGGCAGTAGAAAATATCACCCATTCTGCTATTAACAGATTTGGAACTCTCAAGGCTAACCTGCTTAACATGAGGTCGTTATCAAAACAACCATTGGTCAAACCGTGTAAATGTTGTAAAAAATAATGTCCATACGATCAGAGCCGGATTATCCATAAGGCAATATAGGCAGCTGCCTAGTGGCGCCGACGGCTTGCGGGGCGCCGGCGATGAACAAAAAAAACAACAAATTTTCATACTTGAAAATTATCAACAAAAAATAAAAACATTTTTAAAAGCTATTATCATTTCTTATTTGTCTGATAGATTTGGTCACAGATGTGGGTCGAATACCGGACCACCTTAAATAGAAGAGTACCCGGCGTCTGTTTCAATTTTTCATCGGTCTGCGTGAAACTTTGTAAAAATGATCCTTAAACACAATATAACAATACTGTAGATCAACATTTGTCGAAACTTGAAACTTTTTTCCTGAGAAACAGAGAAAACGTAAAATTTTTCGGCTATTTGTTTACATTAAAATAACTGTAAACACTGAATGTTTTTCTGCATTTCTTGCAATCATATGGCAGCGCCAGAGTCTAGGGAATCGTTTGAGCCTAAAATCGATCGTTTTTGTTCACGTCCGGCCCAGTAATGGCAATTCATGTAAACCAAAACGATTGATTTTCATTGATTTCGAGAGTGAATTTTTTTTTGTTTTTATTTTCATCTGGAAACCAAATAAATGGCTATACGCTCATATATTTTATTTCTTATTTTGATGAACATTTTTTCAGAAATATTTTTCGGTGATTTTTCAATATTTCCCTAGGCTCCGAGCGCTCGGCGAACAGCGAGTTATTGCACGCGGCACTTCAATAATCATGACATTCATGACTTAACTAGTGCGTTTAATTACTTCCACATCCACATAGTGGAGTAAAAGTATTTAGTAATCTTAAAAAAAAATAGGTTTAGAATGTCATGAAACGCCGAGATTTTAAATATAAGCGAAAAAATTTTTTTTGTCTGTCATCTGTAACTTTGTTTTTTACTGATATAAATACTTTCGCCTGTAAGAAATCCAGAAAACGTATATAATAGTTATTTATGATACAAGTGGTAAAAATTATGATTTATTTACAAAATATTTGTTTTTAGTGTTTTGTCCCCACTCATAAAATAAACTATCATTTTTAACATTTAATCATAAATAACTATTATACCTACTCGTTTAAATTTTTCCATTTAATGTTTTTTTTTTTTTCGTTTCAAAGCACAGAGCTTTTATTACATTTTAGTAAACATAAGATTTTTAAAGTATGCAATTTTAGCGAATTAGAGATTAATCTGCAAAATTGGTATTTTATATGTTGGTAATACAATTCTTATTTCTCAAAAATCAAAAGATAAATCTGGTGTCAGATTGTCAACATTAATCTCCAAACTATATTATTTTTAGTCACCCTATTACTCTTCTTTGTTTATCCTGAAATAGTTGCAAATTATAAAAAACTATGTAAATAAGTATCAAAATTAATTCTAAAAATCTACCACTTGTATATTTTTATACAATAGATGAATATTGTCTGTCCTAAATTTTATAATTTTGAAATGTAAGCCATTTAATGCTTTTTTTTTTCGTTTGTTTGTGTTGACTGTATATTGTTTTTTTATATTATATTATTTTATATTATAAATAAAAACTTTAACAACATTTTAAAAGTTTTGTAGTAGGGGGTGGGGGGGGGGGTGGCTATAATAAAGCTGCCTATGGACGAAAAAAGTCATAATCCAGCACTGCCTACGACTCTTTAAGGTTTTAACATTGTAGTATAATATTAAAAAATCACGAGCATTTATTAAATAAGACCCAGTCTCTCTAAAAAATTTACGTTTTAAGTATCTACTCTGGATAGTTTCCAGACAATAAATATATTTCTCTTATAATGGAGACCAGAGAAGGAAAGCGTATTCAATTTTTTGACGCACAGTTTATTGGTAAAGCATGGTAGTGTTACCCCCGAAGATATTAAACCGAATTCAGTAATAATTTTCGACGATTTGGTGTCATGTAATCAAAGTATTATCAAAAGCTATTTTTCTTTCGGACGTCATAAAAACACCGATTGTTTTTATTTATGCCAAATCTACGCCGCTGTCCCTAAACACTTGTGTAGAGATAATGCTAATCTTCTTGTGATATTCCCTCAGGATCTTACCAATCTTAAACATATCTATGATGATCATGTAAATGCTGATATGTGCTTCCAAGATTTTAGAGAACTCTGTGCATTTTGTTGGAGGGATAAATATGGATTCGTTGTAATCGATAAAGATTGTCCAATCAACTCTGGAAGATTTCAAAAGGGATTTGATCAATTTTTTCATATATAAAAGTGGGTACATTAAATATTATCAGTCATTAACCATGGATAGAAGAGTGGCAACAGAGCTGTTAAAGGCACGAGATGCCTTAAGGCAAAAGTACAGAAACTTGAAAACTGATATTGCTAAATCTGAGTTAGCGTTGGAGAAAACTTATAAACCGATAACGCAACCTCTCCATGACTTAGTAACTATCGTTAATAATAATAAAAGTGATCCAAGTAAACCTTTTTTGAAAACAGAAATAAAAAATGAAAGTTTAAAAAGACGATCAATTCAGCCAGTTCCTCTTGAATTTTATCACACAACACCCGCTGATTCGGAAGATGAAACATTTGAGTATGACTCTACCCGCGGAGCACCTGATTATCTAGGGAGTTTCTTTGATGAAACTTTCCCACCATCACAGATCGCAGGTGCATCCACCATGACAGAAAATGAAAGATACTTGCAACACTTTAAAGCGCCGCTACCGAGAGCATATATAGAAGATAAACTTCTCGACTCAAAACACGAGTTTGATGATACCGTTGGTGTTTACTTCGACCCATATAAGAAGAAATACGCTATTGGCACTGCAACTGTTGATTTTATTAATGTTCAAAAAGAATCCAGCTGGATTTCGAACAACTGATGTGGATCAGTATATTGATATTATTATCAATCAAGAGATTTACATGACTTATGAAGCTCAAGAGTCTCATAGCAAAATTAGAGACATTATAGAAATGATCACTTAACGTCAACTTCGAATCAAATCTGACACATAAGTCTTTTACAGTGCTCTTACGACTTAAGACATTATTATCTATGATATAATAATAGGTTGGAATATTTACATTTTTTGTAAAAGATACAATAAAACATTTATTGATATTTAGCTCTAATCCATTTATTTGGCAACAATATACAGCCCTATGGATATCATGTTACAATTTTAGGCTTGTTTGACACTTAATTGTAAGCATTCAGATTCTCTTATAACAGTTGTAATATCGTTAAAAAAGATCAAAAACAACAATGGGCTTAGATTACTACCTTGTGGTACTCCTGAGCTACTGCGATAGCTTTGAGACCTATAGCTATTAACGATGACATATCGATCACTTAAATACTTTTTTATGAAGGTAATAAAATTTGATGAAAAACCATAACACTCGATCTCAGCTATTAAACGTATATGGCATATTTTGTCAAATCCTTTGCTATATCAGTGTAAATTACGTCTATTTGATTTCTATTGTCAATATTTTCGGTAAAATATTGAGTTATGATGGAGAGATTTGTTACAGTCGGCCTAGAGGGTATGAACCCTTGCTGATTATTTGATAAACACTTTTTGACATTATTTGTAAAAATAAAATTATGAAGTATCTGTTCCAGTGCTCTCATAGGAGTGCATAATATGGAGATAGCTCTATAATTTCTTATGTTCAATTTATGATCAGATTTGAGAATGGGACAAACTTTTGCTTCCTTCCATTTCATAGGAATATTATCTGAACTCAGACACATATTATCTTAATGGCAGTGCCAAAAACTCAATACGTGACACCTGATAATTAATTACAAACCTAGTAAACTAATGAGATGATCTACCTTTTCCATTCTAATTTAAAGTAGACATGATTGAGCTGCTTCTCAGATAATTACGGTCCGCCCGCTAACTATTGTCCATTTAAATAAAATAATAAAACATCATAAGAACTGAATAGTATTATTGGGGAAATTTGGTTATGAATTAGTTTCCATCTACTATAAAACAAGTATAGCCAAAACATACATTGAAAATGATCACACAAAAATATATGTAATCCCTGAATAAGAAAACGAATTTATTTCAAAAATTCTCATTTCAGCTCATCTTAAAAAGAACACAAAGAAAACTGCTATTGTTCAGATCTGTACTTTCTATTAATTTTCTTATATTGTTCTCTGTGTGTATTAAACGCACAATACATTGCATTTTTTGTAATTGTAATTCTAAGGATGAGGACAACATGCATATTCACGAATAGCTATGAAAATTTACTTGTAGCCCTTAATTATTGAAATACGCAATTTTACCAATGAAGAAGGCGCTGATATTATTTAGGTTTATGGATTCTGTAACGGCAATGGTAGAGAACCTAGAGACATTAGGGATGATGTTCTGGTCAGAAGTCCACAACATCAGAACCAATTTGCATACAGAGCAGGCATGTCTACAGAAACAGCACATCACCACCTAATTCAGAAGGTGGAGAAGGTTCTGGAACACAAGGAGGTGGCACTGAGTGCTTTCCTTGACATAGAGGGAGCATTCGACAACACTTCCTTCAATTCCATCATTAAAACTGCAAGAGAGCGTGGCATCGAGGACACCTGCTGCAGGTGGATTGATGGCATGCTCAAAGGCAGGATGGTATTCACCGCTATGATGGGAGAAAACCCTGCTATGGAATCTTGTAGTTGACAGTCTATTACGGAAACTCACAATTGAGGGATTTGAAGCCCAAGAATATGCTGACGATATAGTCATCATAGTTAGTGGAAAGTTTAATAACATAGTCAGGGATTGATTACAGATGGCACTGAATATGGTCAAAAAATGGACCGATGAGGACGGGCTGAAACTCAGCACGTCAGAAACCCACATCGTCCTATTCACCAGAAGAAGAAGTCTGGAGGGCTTAGGCCCTTTAGTCGTTCAAGATACACAAATGCAGATGTCGGGAGAGGTCAAATACCTTGGAGTTACTATAGACTCCAAACTTACCTGGAACCAACACCTAGACAGGATAATACATAGATCGGTAGCTACATTGGCAACCTGTAGACGATCGTATAGTAAAACATGGGGGCTCAAGCCTAGTGTACTGCACTGGCTTTACACAAGTTTTGTAAGACCCACCATTACGTACGCTGCTCTTGTTTGGTGGTCAAAAACAACTCTACAGACAGCAGCGAATAAGCTGAGCCGGGTACAAAGACTGGCCTGCTTAGGAATTATGGGTGCTATGAAAAGCACCCCTACGGCAGCCTTGGACACGCTATTAGACGTCCCCCCATTTAGCATAGTGATCCAAGGAGAGGCCAGAATGAGAGCATATAGGCTGCAAAACTCAAATACCACAAATCTCCACGGAGCTAGATTGGGGGGACACTTGAGGATAATAAACACTGTATCCCTCTATAGAATATGAGGTCAGACTACATGATACCTAAAATCACGTTCAGCAAGCCCTTCAATATCACCATTGGAGATAGGAAGGACTGGTTAAAAGAAGCTTCTGACATACTACGTAAGGGCCTAACCTGGTATACTGGCGGGTCTAGGACGAGCACAGAAGCCGGAGCTGGAATACATATTGGAAGACCCAGGGGCACGTATAAGTCTTTCCCTTGGGCAACATGCCACTTTACTCCAAATAGAAATTCTGGCTATACTAGAATGTGTACACGAGAATGCAAATCTACAATATGTTAACCAGCAGATCTCCATTGCATCAGACAGTCAGGCGGCACTTGGGGCACTAGCCTCCAACAGAGTGTCATCCCGACTTGTATCGGACTGCTACGAAGAGCTGAAAATTCTGGGTGAGCAGAACAGAGTCAAATTACTCTTGGTACCCAAGACACTCCAAAATTGATGGCAATGAAAAAGTCGATGAACTTGCTAGACAAGGGGCAGTTAATATATTCTATGGCCCAGAACCCGCGCTGGGTATTTCCAAAAGCTCAGCTAGAGGGGCGACTAAAGACTGGGTCAAGGGCAAACACAAAAATCACTGGAGGAACATTCCAGGAAATCGACATGGGAAAACACTCATTAAAGGTCCATGTGCAAAACAAACTGAAGAACTGCTCGCAATGAACAGGACGCAGTTAAGACTAATAACAGGACTTCTGACTGGACATTTTTCCGGTAAAGAAGTATCTAAATATAATCGGCAAATTTGACGCCAACCTAGACTGCAGACTATGCAACAAGGAGCCGGAAACGGTCGATCACATCATATTCAACTGCGAGGCACTGGATATGGTATCTACGGGCAAGCACGAACAGACCCGGAATTCATCAGCACCCGCCCGACCATGGACCTGTATCACCTGATTAGAGGCACAGGAGTGCTGACAGGGAGGGCACAATAAGCCCAGGAGGCTGTAGTGCCCTTGGAGTTTTTTATTAACAGACGAACCCTAAGAACAAAAAAAAACGTTATCTCACGATATCTGTGATTGAATTCAGTCTAGATTTCAATGACCGTTAGCCTCGTTGACCAGTCCTGATCTTCAACAAGAAGGTATACGATATGGTCCAGTTCCAATTAAACTGCTTTATAGCGAATATATTTGGTAAAGCTGAGTTTCTAAAGAGAATGATCTGCAGTGTGAGTTTGGTCGCAACAGAAGAGACGTACATTGCATTCAAATAGTATTACTAATGGAAGCGGGGACGTTTTCCACTTTTAATTTATACATTTCTGCCCACTCAACAGCAGATACGTTATAAAGCTGACTACCTGCATTATACTAGGATGTACAATTTATACTGATAGTCCTTCCATCTGAAAATTGCACCTTTTCTAATTTTGGTGGGGTGCAGGACCAACTTTCTTGAATTGAATGTACATATGCTTCTGCTCCATGTACACAAATTGGACTGCCATTAGGCAAAGAAATGTTTTAAAAATCTGTTCTTAGCGTATGACATATTGTGTCAATTCATTTGCTCATCATTACCTCAAGGGAAACATATGAAATAAGGTGACATAGGAATATAATCTGTGATCCTGAAATTGGTAGTAAAATAACTTTTTTTTATATTATCGCTAATATTATCAAATCATACATATTTGAAGCTTAAATAATTACAAAGATTTAGTACACTTTGGCACAAAGCCTTTCAAGCTACCAAGTCGAACTGTCCAACCATTCATACAGAACTAGCATTATTTTAAACTTTTAATGTTGCTCTAACGATCGGGGCGCTTACCCCAGATGCCCTATGGATCGAAGTTGGTGCTGATGCTTGCCCACTAGGGCCAGAAATAGTATGTAGTACTCAAGCTTTAAGATGAGACCAAAAAGCAAGCAATCTCAATATTCCTCTTAAGACAGGTGTAATTACTCCAGATACCCCCATGGTCCTAAGTGGGTGCTGAGGCTTGTCTAATACTATAAAAAATGTTGTGTAATACTCAAACTTCAAGATGATACCAAAAAGTAAGCAGCAGGTGATATGTTAAAGTTTAAAATATTATGACATTGTTAGGACAATTACGGAATAAATGAACGTTGCAGCATAGAGGTACGAATAAAAATGCTTATTAAACACGATAAGAAGGTACACTTATGGGACGAAACGACCTTTACGAAGCTCCCCCATCATTTTCCTCACATTTCGACGTAGCATCCATCCCCACCCACCATTTACATAGCGCGCAGCGCCTCCAGAGCTTCTACTTGTGTTGTTCCTTAATAGTAAAATTCGAACTATAGCATCCTTATTCCTCAGTTTCCTAGCGCCTCACTCAAATTTTCGTCCATCTACCGCCGCCCATATTTCCTTCCGTTAGATATCCACCCCGCCGTCGCTTTAATGGGGACAGGAACGGGTCAACTTCCCTTGCCAGACCTCCACTAACCATTGTATAACGTTCCGTAGTCAGTTTACCTTCCACCGGACGTCCCTCCTGCGAAAGAAGTGGGTAGGAGGTGAATCCGCCACGGAAACTCAAGTTTCCCAAAAACCTAAAACCCCCAGAAACGGACGGACTACGTGAAAGTTGACGATTTTACAAATTATTATACGGTGTAAGTTGCAGTTTCATATATATATATATTTTTGGTTAATTTCTGAATGTTAACGATGAATGGTGATGTGGTAAGGCAATACTCATCGCATTCTGTTTCAGCGAGGCATAAGACGTACCACCTCAGGTGCGTTTAGAAAAAATGTTTTTATGGACCTGTGTAATTATTGAACACCATTACAAGTTTTCTGGGACCACTTCTCCTGTGTCCAGTGTTCATTTGATCAATAATAATTAAAAACAGTTATTTTTTCGTTTCTCTCGCCGTAATTCAAAAACTAAACAGTGAGTTGGCCTCGAGTTTTTACCATATTATTATTACATATTTGTTAAAAAATTATGTTAATATGAAGATCATTTTTTTAAAGCTATCTCGATAAAATATAAGCAGTGGTAAGTATAGCAAGCCAGCAAGTTTTATATTTTTACAAATGAACACAGTATATTGAGAATGAATAAAGCTAAAAGGATGGAGGTATTTTTTTTACTTGAATTTCTTTTTGCATTGGCAGCTCTCGACCAAATCTCATGTGAAAATACAAAGCATCCTCGCAAAACAACCGACGCAAACAACGGTGTAAAGTTGTACTCGTTGGGACACTGAACATAAAGTTGTACCCGTTGAGACACTGAACGTAAAGTTGCACTCGTTTTGACATCGTAACGAGACGTTAAGGGCAACTTACAAATAGCAGCACTGTAGTCGTATAATGTTCATTCATGTTTAGATTTGTTTTACATAATAATTTGTTTTGTATGTGATAAATTAATATTATTTTGTAGAATGATCTTTATGAAGATGTTTATTATTATGTATCAATAAAAGCATAGTACTTACTAGATAAAACAACGTGCGAGGTATCCACTTTTTCTATTACCAAGGATTTTAATTTTCCTAATTAATTCACCGAACATAAATAGATCCAAACATGACTGTGAGCAAACCATCATAAATTCAAAATGCCTACTCATATAACTGAAAAGTCTATGAGAAGCGGAAAGTCCTAAAAGAACAAACACAAAATACAATAAGGCTGGACTAATTAATAGAGCGGTAGCGGGTGAACGACAAGACGTCGACAATAAATAATCGGAAGTGCGGGGGAGCTTTTGGACTTATACATACTTGTTGGAATGCATGTAGTCACTTAAAGGCAGTCAGTGTGTGTGGTCGAGACAATGGGCGAATATTTATATTCGGCGTGTATTTATAATCGCCAATTTGGATGAGTTATACACACAAACAGTTCAACTTTTTCGATTCTAAATTATTCATAACACATAAATTTCTATTTACACGAGGCCAGTCCTGTATTTAGATTGTTAACATAAAGCTGTCAATGGTTAAAATCGCATTAATTACGTGTTCAGATCGTTAGTTATAGGGCCTGCATGCCTCGGACCTTCTGACTAGTATAGAGACGATATAATGTTATAATGATGAAAAAACTGCTTCTTGATACGATCGGCTATTTTACTAAAAAAATATTTATTACTCGGATATCATATTGGCTTTGTTTTTGTAGATGGTTTTTACAACAAGGGCCAGTAAATTACTCGAGATGTCTAATAAATCGACATGAATTTGGAATGTAGGCCAACCTTTGTAAGAATTTCAACGTATTTTCTTCACCAAGTTAATTCCTCGCGTTCATACTTAGTTCCCAAAGAGGTCATTACATATAAAATAAAACAAAATATAATTAATAGTTATCTGATCAGAATCTACCATTATAAATTTATATTAATATAATAAAAAAAGAGATCCAAATTTTACTTATCAATTTATGAGTACATAAACCAGTCAACGAAGGAAAAATAGGGGAAATATATCGTGTAAAGGCCAATGTTTGCATAGTTGTCGGAGGGAATGCCCTGAACAACATACTAAAAGTCCTGACCGGTGGATGATGAGGTGCGGGAGGAAAGGAAAGGGGACCTTTTCACGTTTCCCTTGAATAACTCGAAAACGTATATACAATATTAAACTACATGAAATAAGTCCATATTAATTTCTTTCCTAGAATTATTAGTTTAGGAGATACAGAGGGTGCAAAAATCGTGAATTTAAAAAGATTCAGCTTTAATGACATAAATGAAACTTTAATAAAATGCTGATTGAACATAAAAAACAGAAAAACTACATTGCTAATAATATAGGAGCCTTAAATCAAAACATTTGAAAAGTCGGCTGAATTAAAAGTATCGTCATCATCGTCGTCCACATTGTCGTCTAATGGCACACCATTCATACACGTACCATGGTATGGAACTCCGACTTTTCGGCAGCCACAACGTCCCCCCACATCCAGGAGAACATCGACAGGAGATGGAGTTCAAGATCACTTCAGGAGCACTGGGTCTTTGGGGGTAACCGGGGTTAGCAATCCATCTTCTTCTCGGTTCCATCCCCACTGGTTCGGGGCTAGAGGGTTGTTGAGCCATTTCTGTATCTGTAAGTAAGTGAACCGGTGTAAGCAAAAAATATTTGTAAAGAACAGTTAATATACCTGTAAATAAACTCTGAAAGAGTGTTGTTGCGCAGCTCCCTTGGTTGGTTGCAATATGGCTAGATCAGGTTTTGGCTCGCTGGATATTGTTCATGGCACTCCCCCCGACAACTATACAAAAATTGGCCTCTACAGGAATTATTTCCCCTATTCGGATTTTTTTGGTCTTCGTTAACTGGAGTAAAATAGTATTTTAATATATCAAGGGAGCATGTGTAACATATTTTGATACCTAAATATTAAAACATGTTATTCCGGTGCGTACGGCAGCCGATTTTTGTTGGAGAGCATAGGCCGTGGGTTAGGATTGTGTGTGGACACTCAAGAGGGCGCCACCGGCTGTATGTTACGTAATAAGATTTAAATAATTTTGCCAGCTCGGAACAAAATTAAGTTATTAGCAACCATGCGATGGAATACTCAAAATATATCTGTGATATCTAAGCTCTACTTTACTCTCAAATCTCAAAATTTAAGCAAATATCAGGAGTATCAGTGCAAATAATAAGAACATGTAGACATTAGACATTTATTACAACACACGTGAGATATACAACAATAAAAAGAATAAATAAAAAAACTTCACCTAATTGTGTTTCATGCGTATTAAAAATATTCTGAGCCGTTGATAAAAAACTTGATTTGAATTCAGCTCAAATTTTTGACTGAGACTTTCTTGTAACTACGAGTTTATCAATCTACAACAACTATGAGTTATAACTTACAACCACGGATTAAAGATTTACCATGAATTAAATATTATATGTGTGACATAATAGTAGGTGAATTAACATCTCACGGTACCATGGGTGTTTTACAGTAAAACTCTTAAATATATTATCATTCTATACACATGACTTAGAGCTTGATTTATAGTTGCAAGATTGTGTTATAACTTACTTCAATGTACGAACAAAAATCAGTGAATTAAACTATAATATTTTCTTTAAAATATTTAACTAAAATGAACAAAAAAACCTGGTTTAGGCCTTGGCATTTCCTGTGACGACTGCAGTGTGACTTGTCACCATTTCTCTCGACGTTGGCTGTGACTGCAGTTCCGTGTTGCATCAAATTGCTACTTGAATCTCCGGGAGACTGCTGCGAGCGACTCTGCCAGTCCTAAACTTCTCAAAGTGTCAGCTTAACCCAAAACCAAATATCTGAGTAATAGACTTCCTCCTATTACTCCTCCAACTACTGGGTCCCCTTACACAACCAAAATTACAGCACCAAACCTGTGCTCATCCCAAATGTAAGCCTCTCCAAACATAACTTATTCTCAAAGGGCCAGTCCCTCCAAACATACACTTGTACCAAAGATATGCTTATACCAAGCATGGGCTTATACCAAACACTCTGTAATAATTACAATAAATAAGAACTAAATAAAACACCAAGCTAAGTAAAATAAAAAGCCTACCTCCTATGGAGAGTATTGTATAACCTTCACGAAACACGTGGCGATCAGATTTATGGCAACCGACAAAACTCCTTCCTGGGAATTCACAAGATCTTCACAGCAAGGCGGTGAGGACCATTGGGTACATCAATCAAATCCCTTTTCAGTGCAAACGATGTAAAACCCAAAAATTCCACACAAAATCGGAACCGCCGCTGTTCACTCGTGGCTGTCTCAAAGATCAATCCACGACGGAAAATCCGCTTGACAATTCACCCATGTTCTTAGTGTTGCCAACTTGAGCATCTAGAGAACTCTTTCTCTGGCCAATAAAAATGCGCCAACAAAAAGGACTTGTAATTTAAAGACTGAATTACACCATGGTGTAATATCCCAACAACAGAATACGTGAGTAACACCTCTAACTTAAAATATTATACACAAAAGAAAGCACGCTTTCTTTCCCTGTTAAGAATTTCAGATATGCAACCCACTATGCCCCTTGAAGTACGAGTGGTTGCCTATCAAACAAACGAATTAATGGGTTAATTTACTGTATTGAAACTGAAATTATTAATGTAGATTTTTCAAATGCTACACATGAGCTCATACAACCTTCAAGTAATCAACTCAGATTATGGTGTAAGTGTAAATTACAACAAAATAGAAATTACAATTGTAGACCTTGTGGAGAATACCGCAACTACGAATATGAAATTCGATGAAGAATACATATGCATCGAAAATTTACGTTGATTGTTATTATTCTTTTAAGTGTAGCCTTTCAATTTTGATGGGTGCTACCTTGGCACCCATCAAATGGAATTCCGGACACCATTTCCGAAGCCTTCCAGACATCCACACTATCCACAGCTTGAAGCACTGTGGCAGTTAAGGAGCAGGATGGGGTGGAACCAAAATAATTTAAAATGCAAATACAGAAACGTTAACTCCTTTCATCAATGTGGATGAATTAATAATGACATTAAAAATAAAATTTCCTATATAAATTATTAAAATTAATTGCTAGTAAAGATGCCGAATAGTAAAACAAAATATTATTACACGGTTACGGGAAAATTACCAGACGAGAAAACCCGCTTCAGATAGTAGAAAAGAGGATACAAAATAACAAAACATGTACAAAATATAGTAGTAATAAATTTGCTGAATTATAGAGAATTTAGTTGTAAAAGTTATAGCTAGATAGACTGCCGGAAAATGAACAAAGCCTGGTATGGCAAACAAAATATTATATTTAATGAAAATATTTAATTTAAACGTACAGATATTTACTTATAAAGTTTGACATAAGCAGTTCACATATCAATTAACAACAAAATATGTGTCACAATATATCTGACCGGAGTAAGCAGTACAGATCTCTTATAAGAATAACTCACTCATTAATAATTTCCACTCATCTTTGTCTGAACTAATAACATTTTCATATTCTTGAATATTGTCTTCTAAAGCGAGTTATTGCCTTGTGATTCTGCCATACGATATATAAGAATCTGAATTACCATCACGTTCCCATCCTAATACTTGAATGTTTGTTTCTGGTGGTTCACTGGAATCAGCAGCAACAAAATTTGCACAAGTACCCTAAGAAAATATTGTTTAGCTACTTTATCAATAGACGAGATATGTTTTATCTTTGGCTCATCGTTCTCTCCAGAAAAGGTGTACGTCAGATTCTGCATTGTAATATCTTGATAATTAGAATCATATAGCAAGCATAAAGAGTGATGACCAGCAGAATTATTTCATATGTTATAAAATAGAGCTCACCAAAGCATTTTAGAAATTACAGATCATATTTTCATACTAAGATCGATCATCTTACCCTTACTAAATAACTAACGGGTGAATTCACAACCCTTCATAATAACATAATATTCGGTAGACATCTGTTTTCTCCCATACAAGTATCAAATAAAATGACAAGAAATTAATTGTCATCTGCAATGACTTAAATTTTCTTGCTGTTTCACTCAGTAAAGTAATACTCATAATTGCTGCTCCATGCTGGAACATACTTACATCTCTTGGTGATATACATATTGACATTAGTGTGAGTGTTATTGTCACATAAACATGATATTACCGGCTTGTACTTAGCTCTATTCTACATAGTAGGATGGGGGGACGCAGTCGATTAGCGCGCAGGTTCAATCGCTGCTTACTGTGAAATAATTTTAATCATAAATTTATCAAAAAGTGGTTCGACTCCATTGTAAACTGTAGGCTCTCATGTCTCTTTGTCTAATACAAAATCATCAAGGAGTTACCTTGGTGATTTGAGAAGCGGTTTAGAAAACCACCACACCTCGTACTGGTAATGTTAATTAATCTACTTTCAGATCATGGTTTGAATATAGCTTTCTGACAAATACTTCACTGTTCCGGATTTTGGCAATACACAGAAATAAAGCTTTTCGTTACCATGACATATTTGCACATCAAGTGTTGGCATAATATAAGCTTCAACTCCCAATTGCTTCACAGATGTAATTTCTGATAACTCTCTTATTTTCCAATATTCGTTAAACAAGACAGGAGAAACATTTTATACATAATAATAATAATGTATATACTAATTAGATATTATAAGAAAATTTGGTAAGAATTTACCTCAATATATCTACTTACTAAAAAATTTTCCCCAAAGGTGCCAAGGTGGTATCCATAGAAATTGAAAATAGTACATACCCTAATAATCGATAATCCACAAAAAAACAACAGACAAACACCAGCACTAGATTACACCTCCTATCTTCTCGACTAATACATTTACAACATTTGTCTATAGCAATCATTTTCGTACATAAAAAAGGTGTTCAACTTTAGAGGTTTCAGATTGTCAGCATTATCTGGCCAAATAGAGTAAGACACCAAGGAAAATAAGACATAAAAGGTAAGAACATGTAAGAGATAAACTGCGTTTTCTCATGTATGTAGTTCGATACTTTTCAAAAGGTAATTTTAATACATATAAGACATAAACTGCGATTTCTCCTGTATGTAGTTCAGGTCTCTTCGTGAAGTAATTTCAATACAGTACTTGTCAGCGTCAAGTGTAGTATTTCGGAAATCTTAAGGTATTCATTTTGGTTGCTGCTTTTGTATTAGTATTATCGCGCAAGCAGATCTGTGGAATCCGCAAACGGTCACTTAATGGTTGAGTCCAATAGTTGCTGAACCTTGCAGTGGCCCAGTCTCGTGACTCTGATTGAATCAGATTTCTTGACAAACCGAAGGCTGGCTCAGGGCCAGGGAACGAAGTTATTGCTCCTTCTCCCGCCAATCGGTCTGCTTCTTCTTTGCCCTCCACACCTCTGTGACCGGGCACCCATATGAGTTTGACAGAGTTGTGTTCGCACAGTTCTGTTAAAATATTCCGACAGTTTAAAACTAGTCTTGAGGTCACTTTGTTTGACACAAGAGCCCTCAAGGCTGCTTGGCTGTCGCTACATATATAAATATGTTTGTTGGGGATACCTCTCCTGAGATTCTCGCTTGCACACACCAATATGGCATATACTTCTGCTTGGAATACACTAGGATACCTTCCAAGTAGCACCGATATACGAGCCCTTGGTTTGCTGCCGTGTATGCCAGCACCAGTGTCTTAGATCCGTCTGTGTACCACTCGAGACCTTTGGGACTCAGAAGACGGTTCTTGTCGTGCTCCCAGTCCTCTAGACTGGGAAACACCGCTGAGTATGGAATATTGAAATTATAGACAAGGAGACACCGGTCATTCTCCGTTTGGGTGATGACCCGGTCCATTACCGGCAGATCCAGGGCCCTTGTGTGCCCTCATCCCCGGCCAATCCCATTCCACATTCCATTTTTGAACAGTCTATTGGCTGCTTTTTTAGCTTCCAGTTCCACCTCGATATGCAAGGGAGTGAGCCCAAGAATGGCCTCCATTGCTATCGTTGGAGTGGTTCTGATAACTCCTGTAATTCCAAGGCAAGCTAGCCTTTGAACTTGACACATGCGAGCCCTAATTGTGGAGCGCTCCTGCCAGCGCCTCCACACTAGTGCCGCATATGTTATTATGGGTTTCACTATGGTGGTGTATGTCCAAAGAGCAATCTTCGGACTTATTCCCCATTTTGGACCGAAGACGTGTTTGCACATCCATAAGGAGGCTCACGCTTTCCTCGTTTGAGCTTCAACATAGTCCTTCCATGACAGCTTGGAGTCCAAGGTTACCCCAAGATACCTTACTGTGCGGGAAAGACACAAACGTGTGCCCATAAGAGAAGGAAGCTGGAAGTCGCTTATTTTTCTCCTTTTCGTGAACAGCATTAGCTCTGTCTTGCCAGGGTTGACAGAGAGCCCATGTCTGTTACACCATTCCTGAACTATGTTGAGAGCCCGTTGCATGAGCCCTGTAATAGCTGTTTCAAATTAGCCAAATCATCTGCGTATGCTTGTGCATAGAAACCCGACTCGTTCAATTCGGCCAGAAGCCCGTCGAGCAGACTATTCCACAGTAGTACAGATAGTACCCCTCCCTGCGGACATCCTCGGCCCATCTTGGCTCTGACCGTCTCGTTGCGAAGCGTGATCTCGATGTCGCAAGTGCTCATCATAGACGATATCCATCTGATAATGGTACCGTCCACATTGCGGTCCAAACTGCTTGAGAGAGAGACTCGAAGGTGGGGTTATTAAACGTTCCTTCGATATCAAAAACGCTACCATGGCAAGTTCTTTCTGCTCGAGCGCCTTCTCAGCTCTAACAACAAGCTAATGAGGGGCCGTCTCTGCAGATTTCCCGCCTGGTATGCATGTTGATTGGGGTTGATTGGTGATAGCGCCAATACCCCATCTTTTATGTACCTTTCTACCAACCTTTCCAGTATCTTCAAAAGAAAGGATGTGAGGCTTATTGGTCTAAAAGCCTTAGTCTGGTCATATATGATACGACCTGTCTTTGGTATAAAGACTACTTTGACCTCTCTCCAAGACGTTAGTATATATCCTAGAACTAGGCAAGATCTAATAGATGATACAGGTGACTTAGCAGTACTGCCGCGCCCTTTTGTATTAGGGCCGGATAGATACCGTCAAGTCCCGGTGATTTGAATGGGTCAAATGTAGATATGGCCCATCTTAATTTTTCATGTGTTACAACCTCTGACGCCTTGTTCCAGTCTGCGGCAGTAGCCGTTGATCTGGGTTCCGTCGCCAGGGGTTTAGTTTCCACAATCTCTGACCCCGGAAAATGAGCCTCAATTAGACACTCAATTGTCTCACGGTCATTGTTTGTGTAAGATCCATCTGGAAGCCTGATGCAATTAAGTTGCGATGATGGACTTTTTGAGAGAGTTTTATGCAGTCTAGCTACTGCCGGTAGGCCTTCTATGGTTCTACAGAAAGCCTTCCAGCACTTTCTTTTTTGCTTGTTTATCAAGCTTTTGTACCTTCGTTGGGACTCCTTATAGAATTCCCAATCCGCTGGCTCACGAGAAAGGATTGCTCTATTGAGCAACCTCCTCATTTCTTTACGCAACCCACATAGTTCTTTATTCCACCATGGGGTGCGATTATCCCCTTTAGTTACTTGTAAGGGGCAATTGTTTTTAAACGCGGAGATAATGGCAGTTTGCAGCTGTAGAGCTGCTGATTCCACTTCTCGCGAGTTTCTTGGTTTACAGGGCACATCCTTCAGATTCACTTGCAGGTCCCTTGTGTAAGAGATCCTGTCAATGGATCTGGGGTTCCTGTACGTAATTGGTTCTGGTCGGTTCCTTTCCAGGACGAATCGAATGTATCGATGGTCCGATATGGAAGGTTCCGACATAACCCTCCAACCTTTTATTCTGTTTCCCACTTGCTGCTTTTGTACATTTTAGGTTTTTTTGTACTTAAGATTAGAACTAGAGAACAGAAATGTCTACTATTTGATCGGTTGAGTGGCCACAACAGCGACAAAATTAAAGAATACCTACATTTTGTCAGTCTCAGCCTCTACAATTCTGTACTCTGTAAATAATTTTAAAAACTTTTTTTATTGATTTCAACCTATTTTATTAATTAACTGATGTCAGGTAAGAGCTTATATCAAATAATTATTATTTGTTACTTTATCGCCGGAGTACTTGTGTCTTCTGATCCCGTCTCCTTCGCCATAAATTCAGAGAGTTTTATATATTGTTTTCATGAAAATATTTATTAATGATATATTAGGAGGTTAAAGAAAGCACTTACTTTCTGTTTGTTTTTAGTTGCATTTTATGTCAACATTTTATTTCTTGTAAACCCAATCTGATTTTGTTTGATAAGACAAATAATGATAAGGAATTCATTATTTATAAAAATTTCAAAATTATTCTAAAATGCCAAAATGAGCTATTACATTTCATTAAATTAATTATTATATTAAATTAGTTTTAGAGGAAACTCAGCAGATATTTGTATTGAACCATCAAAAGAAATAAAATATCTGGGAGTTAAAATAGATTGCCACCTAAAATGGGATGTGCACATCAACTATGTAATAAATAAAATAAGAACCGTTCTATACAAATTTTAAAAGTTAACTGAAGTTTTAGATATCAATGAATTATAGGTATTGTACAATTCATTAGTAGAATATCACCGAATCTACGGCTTGGGGTAGCGCTTCAAAAACTCACCTAAAAAATCTAGAAATTATACAAAAAAAAATACTTAAAATAATTTTTTAAAAAGAGCAAACATACCTACTCAAGTGATGCAATATTTCAGGAATCCAATGTATTGGATATTAGACAGTTGTTTTACTATCACTGCACTATTAAACAACATAATAAAACCTGCAAGAACGAAAAATCTCTCAATTGCTACTTTGCTGTTCTGTGTTCCATCACCAACTAACTGTCATCAACTTTGTTGATATATGTCTTAAAATTAACACCGATAAAATGATTTAAAAAATGTCTACTGCGTAGATTTCTCACAAATCATGTGTATCTTTTATAGAAAACGCAGAAAAGATCTTATTACTCTACCAACATTGTGATAAATTAGTCAGATGTCTTCCTTAATCAAACATTCAAGTCACAACTACTGTAGAGATAGAGGAGGGTCCTTTATGTCTACAGCAGTTGGGACTTGAATGGTTTGATTAAGGAAGACATCTGACTAATTTATCACAATGTTGGTATGATGGTATGAACAATCACAACCAATGACAATTGACAGCTGTCAAAGGACTATATTAAAACTCAATAAAATAAATGGTAATCAAAACATACATACAGCATTTTTCATTTGCCATATTTTTCTTGATCTGAAGACTCACCATTTACAATGAGTTAGTACTTGAAAGCGTCAGGCATGCGCAGTTGCCCTATAATGGTACCACGCATGCGCATAACAACCGAAAAGTTCCCTGGATTGAATCAGGAACCAAAAGAGCATCCAGACACTCCCAGCGAACTCCCCCAGCCCATTATAACAAGCTTTAAGCGCCAAGATGCCAAAAAGTGGTATTTTATCATCTAATATCTGGAAAACTACACATTTTTGACCTCGATGCCCATGAGAAGTTTTGATCCGGAGGTCGAGAGGAACAACATATACCAAGTCCAGCTAATTTCACCGGGACCGGAGGTCACTTCACATAAGAGATGAGTGGGGACCTTTAGCTGATGGTAAGACTGGAAGATATAGTTTGTCTGACGACTAAATGGATAGCTGTTGGCTACACCGGCTTAACTGAACATTACTAAATTTAGTGTTGGACACGCACGGATCTCTCTGAGGTGCGAAGATTTTCATTCCAAACAAATTAAATTTTAAGTGTACTAATATTAGCACATTTAAGACGCGATTTGTGGAAAATGTAAGCGGTAGAATTTTTTTATATAATTTTGTCGGCTTCAGCGCGTCAAAGTACATAGGAAATGATGGCTTCCATGCATAGATCAAGACTTCTTTCTTTGTGAACCTATGATTGGACTTCAATGACCCCTCTGTTTAGAATGAAAATACTCGCTCCGCGCAGGTACAATAATCAATTTAGTAATGATCGGTTAAGCTGATTTAGGAAATAGCTATCCATTCAGTCATCAGTCAGACTATTTTCTCCGGTCATAGATTACCCAAACCATCAACCAAATTTTTGTCTACAGTAGTTGGTACTCGAATGGTTTGATAAAGGAAGATTGACCAATTTATCACAATGTTGGTAGAATAAAATATTTCCTTTATTTGTTGTCTATAAAATTTACTCTTGTAGGTTTATTAACAGATACATTTAATAATTGCATAAGATTATATCAAGCAAGATTATGTTCATACCTTCGGCACGTCGCGTCGTGTCAACGAACGTTCAGTAAAACTGCAGCTCGCTGCTGTATAATTGGTATGCATTATTTAGTGACTGCCCTCGTAGTTTAAATGATAATGCAAAACTAAATAAAGTATACATGCGGTGGGTTGCCGTAGACCAAGACAGAGTCGTTTGGACACAGGTTGCCTGTAAAGGTGATAAAGTCTAAGCATTACGAGACATCAGGGGGCAAGAAGGGCAGGAGAACATTAGTTCACTGATGATAAGGGCGTATTTTGCGCGTCTTTTCCACAAAATGTTTTGTTGCTTAGCTTTTAAACAAAGGAAACAATATAAGTTGTGATGATCCAGCAAAAACTTAAGAACAGCCCCATTTCAATCATTTAATAGTGCATTTGTTGTTTACTAATTTTTTCATTGTTTGGTCGAATATAGTGAAAACTGTTAGGAGAGTCTCGATGATACTTAAAACATTGATTTTTGTTCTACCCCTTTACAGACGTAAAGAATCGATAATGACAATAAACTTAGATATCGAATGGGTAAATAAAGAAGCACTGACAATTTACATTTAGAAAATAAATCTGTTTTTAATTCGCTATATTTAAATATTCGATTTTTTAATAACGCGAGTAACATAAAGTTTGTTATTACAAAAATATATACAAGAAACGTTATACTAGAATAATAATCCATAACAATATAATTTTCTGTGAATGAGAAGTTTTTTCCGTAACCAAATATCTCCCTCACACACAATAATACTCCAGATAATCAAAAGGATTCATAACTTGTTCGACATAGAATGCTGCAATGCTTCTATAACTCGAAAAGTCTGACATTATTTTAATAACAGGTCTTCTATTACCATTAAGATAGAATCTTAAGAATATAGGCAAGGCAGAAAATGATAAATGAAGATGTTGTAATACGGCAACACAGACTAAGGAACATTACTTTGCGAATCCACATGTTATTGAAGACTCATTGATATTAGCTAACAGAAAAATCGCAAGCTTTGTAAAAAGTCTAGACAACAACTAATTTTAGAGTAATTCACAAGATATCTTTTAGATCGAAATGGAGACTGGGTGATGAGCCAGCGACCCCATAAATAATCTAGACTGTCAACAATAACTCGTAAAGGCACACGATATCTGTTAAATTTTGATTCCTCGTCTTCTCGCTAATATGGGCTCTTTCCAGAAAGACTGATTGCATAATGTCCTTAAGATTTTGAATAATCGGTGAATAGTTGACTCAGACTTCCCTTCGCTAAAACCGAAATGAAAAACCATTGCCTAAAGAACCACTACTTCCATGTACAAATTTCCCATGTCTCTTCAAATGAAAACATGTTGATACTATATTTGTACTCTAGTAAATGGAAATAATTGTTCAAAGAATTTTGACAACACATTATTTGAAATTGTCGGCCTTGAGATGACAATGAGGGTGGTTGATGTCTAAACATTTTTTGGAAAATTTTTTCTCATGCGCACACTAAAACAATATTACTGTGATAACCTCTCTAATAAGGGAGTGGGGATATTGGAGGTGCTGGTGGGGGTGTCATATATCATAAGGAAATTGGGACACTAACTTCTAATATGTATATACCAAATCCCAAGTTTTTGGAGCATTTGCTTTAATTATTTACCCCTACTTACCCCCCAACCCTTCAACGGAATAAGCTCAATATTCCAGTTCCAGATCTTGTAAAAATATGTATGTGTACCAAATGATAAGTCAATATCTTAATTTTGTTTTATTAACTCCTTTAAAAATGTAGTGGGAGTTTTGGTAGGGGTGGCGTGGCACATGTCATAAAATAACTTGAGACGTTGTATATAACAAATCCCATGTTTCCAGCTTGCTTTACTAACACATGCTTTAATAATATATTTTGAGCATGGATTGTAATCAAATTCGAGATCTGGTTATAATACATACTTGTACCAGATTTTAAGTCAGTATCTTCAACCGTTCCCGAGTTATCATGCACATATAAAGTGTAGACCGATAGACAGACCAACAGACAGATTTCTTTGCTCAAATTTAAAATCTCCACATTTCATGTCATTCTAAACCTATTTCA
Source organism: Stenurella melanura (assembly GCA_963583905.1). NCBI lineage: Eukaryota > Metazoa > Arthropoda > Insecta > Coleoptera > Cerambycidae > Stenurella > Stenurella melanura. The sequence continues at coordinate 65,081,113 of OY757310.1, forward strand.
TAAAAATAAACTATTACTATATATACAGGGTGTTATATATACTATATATACAGAAAAAAATATTAAATGGAAGAATTATTCTGTTTAAAAGACGCCTTAAAAGGCGGCAAGTTACGCAACTTTACTTTTTTAATGGAAGACCCTGTATATTTTTATTTTTTTGGATTATCTCTTTGTTTCCTAAAAAATTTTATGAATCTATACTTATCATTAACGGCTTCATTTTCTTAAAGTAATAAGGCCTTGAATACATACAAATTATTGGCTGTTATTCTGAGGCAGTTTCACTGACAGTTTTTAATTTTGCAACTCTACTTCATTTTCAAATCAGAAATATACCGTCACTGTTTACATCTAATGAATATGTTGTTATGATCTATTAGCAAACTAGTATTGCAGCCTATATACTCTATGCATGTTTCAAAATGAGTTATTATTTGTTTGCTTATAATTGTATTGAAACATATTCTTTATAGGATTTTGCAAACAGCAGAAAAACTATCTATAACTAAAAGAAAAACTGTGTAAAAATATTAATGAAATCTTTGCATTCTTTCGATAACCTGAATTCTGGTTATGCTAGCAAATTAAAATCCTAAAATGAATTTGTCTAATTTCTTATTTGACAATTCTCATTCTAACACTAGCATCCACACAGTCCCCTACGGCCATACAGATTAAACTAATACCTACATAACCCCCTACAAATAATATACTATCTAATTAGTCTGTGCTATATTATTCCTAGATTCTATATATGTTCACATAGCAATTTATGTATTTCTAGGTTCCTAGAGCTTAGTAGTTGAGACAAATTAAACGGCAGGCATATTTTGGTCTTGCATATTTTTTCGGCAAATTTATTATTTTTTTTTCCATCTTTAATTCGCAGTTCAGAAGCACATGATCTGCGTCGCCTAATTTACCACATTCATAATACGAGTTTCCTTTAAACTTGATTGTATGTAAGTATGTTGGAACCAGAACGTGATTGAATCTTAATCTACATATATTTTTTACGGGTTTTTATTAAATTTGCTGTTTTTAAACCAAGAAGTTTTGGATATGGTAGGTTGGATATTCTTGTAGTTTATTAGTACTTTTACTTGTAGAATATAAGCGTTTTCCCATTCGATGGTAAATATTTTTTTAATAGTTGAGAGTATATCTTCATGGGGGTTCTTTCGCTAAGATGTCGACTTGTTCGTTGTTGACAATATTGCAGTGTCATTTTAGCTTCACACTTTTTGAGGCATCCTGTAAACTTTTTATTAACTTAACAACATAATTTATTAAGAAATTGGTACTTGATTTAGGGATTAAATTTCTTATTTTTTCTAAACTACTTTTGCTGTCTGTGATTATTAGTATTTCTTGTTCCTTTAGAATTAAGCTATATTGTAAAGCTTCTGTTATTGCAATCATTTCTGCGGAAAAAATACTAAATTTTTGATTTAATTTAACTTTTCTGCAGTAACTATTTTGTGGATCAAATATGGCACACCCGGTGTTCTTATCATCTTTTTAGCCATCTGTGTATAGACAATAAGGATTAGAGAAGGGTTGTCCTATGTCATAAATAACGTGTTTCTAATGTTGTTAGGGTATATACTGTAGTCTTGTAAAAATGTAACTGCTATTGTATTGTTATGAATTACATCCCCTTGGAACTGGAGATGATACGCCTATGCCTACTAATTGTGACTGGAAGCTATCGGAAAGAAACGGACTTTTCTGGAATGTGATAAGAGAAGATTCTTGATTGCTTCTAGATGGATCTAGAGAGTCAAATTCATAAGTTTATTATGAAGAAGTTCATAGAAGTGACGTTCGGTAAAAAGTGAGGTTAAATAAGAAGTAAATAAAGGTTATTTTGAAGTATCGTATAGACAGTAAATTATTAAATAAAGTGTGTGTTTATCTCTTGTTGAAATTATTTTAGAACCCACGGATTCATACAGGGTGTTTCCTAAAAGGTGGAATGCACGCTACAGTATATTCTTCGTGAAGAAAATTAAATTTGATAATTTTAAAATGTATTTGAAATGTATCCGAAACTATTTATGTATAATATGTACTAAATATATGTCAAATTTGACTTTTTTAATAAATGTTATGTCATGTCATAACATTCAATATAAATGTATCTTTTTTTCTGATACGCAGGTGGCAAAATACCCAATAGAAAGAAAGAACTAAAAAGGATTTCTTTTCCATATCAGAAAACGTTATAATTTCTATATTTGCTACATCTGTGCAAACTTATTTTGCTAGGTATTTATTGGTGATTGTCAAGTTTACCATTATTTTAACACTGAGTCCTTCGGTTACGCAAAGAATTGAAATTTTGATATCATTATGATGTGGTGATGAAAGAAGAACGCAGAAGCAGGTAAGAGATATCTTCAATATTAAGTATCCTGACCGTCGCATTTCTCAGTCTACGGTTAGTAGAGTAGAAAACAAATTTCGTGTATTTGGAAATGCCACAAATGTTCCTAAATGTGGTAAAAAACGCATTTTAGACGATGAAAGGAAATTGAATATATATCTAATTCAAGATAGTCCATATAACTACAAGACAAGTTGCCGCCGATAATGATGTTAATAAAACGACCATATTGCATCTTCTAAAAAATGAACCGCCCCTATTCATTTGGTTCAAAAACTTAATAACCCAGGGTCGATCTGAAGTTTTATATAGGAAACCTTGAACAAATTAGAGATAAGCTGAAATTTGGTATATAAGTTTGTATTGGGGTCCTTAAAATACCACCAAACCCCACCGGTAATCCGCCGTGCCTGTCACCTCTAAACAACCCCCAAAAGGGGTGAAAATCGGACTTTTTTAGTTTTTTCGCAATGTCTTCAAAACAAATCCATATACGAAAAAATATAAAGATAGGAAAATTAAGGAGCATAAAATTTCCTATAAAATCACGTTCAGCAGTTTTATTTTGCTCTACCAGTGGCGGAGTAATGATATTTTTAATAACTGGGTATTTTGTAAAAATACTCTCTAGCCATTACTTATTGGATTTTGACATTAAATATACATAACAATGTATATGGATATTTTGGTAAATACATTTAATACATTCTTACGTCAATAAATTAGAAATAAAAAGCGTACCAGTGGAGTACTATATTTCTAATTTCATACATTATTTTGTATTACTTAATAGAACTTTAACATTTTACGTGCCTATTACATGTTACGAATTGAGAGGAATTATTTTAATATTAATACTATTTAGGACATACCTACAGTGCATGTTAAGGTAAATGAGTAGTCATGTAGTCATCCGCGTCGCGTCGCCATTCTTTTGTAGAATACTTTGTTCAGCGTCTTCCTCCAATCAGATAAAGGAATGTTTTAAATACGAGCTAGCATCATGCCCTCCTTCTTTGTTTCATAACGGATCATTGAGAAAGACAACCAAATCTTCTTTACTCAAAATATTTGATAAACTGTGTCCAACCCTAGAGAATTTTTCAGAACCCGTACTACACTACGTGATTGATGGAGGTCATCTACTGCATATTTATATGGCAAAAACCAGCAACTTATTTGGATATTTTTTTTCAATACTACAGCTATATTACTTATCATTATGGCCATAGTGTAACTGTAGTATTTGATGGATACCAGCAATTAAGTGCAAAAATAATAGAACAAAATCGTAGATCCATGGGTAGGAAAACGGCACCAATTGTAGAAATCTTTAATTCATCAGGTGTCAAATTTCCACAAGAAGATTTTTTGTCCAACAATATACCACAAATAAGCAATGTCTTATTAAACAACTTGGAAATTCGTTGTCGGAAAAGGGAATTAAAATTGTAACTCAGATGGTGATGCGGATACGCTTATAGCAACAACTGCTACAGCACTTATTGAGACGTGTGAAGGGGCCGTGTTTGTAGTAAGTGAAGATACCGATGTGATGATTTTATTGATGCACTTCGCTAAACAAAATTTGTATATGCTACGCCCAGACAGAAGTTCAAAACCAAATAAAATTACTTATATTTCAAAGTTGCAGCATAAGTTGGGACCTTTAAAAAATGTTCTTCTTGCCATGCACGCCATTTCCGGATGTGATACTACATCTGGCCTGTTTAACAAGGGAAAAATTAATTTGGTCAATACTGTGAAAAAGAAGAAGTTGTTTGATCTTCTTGAAGAATTTTACAATCCAAATATATCCAAAGACAGATTGAGGACCTTAATTTCGTCATTTTTTATTTCCCTATACGTCAAAAATAGAACAATAACGTCAGATACATTCTCTACCAGCAGTATGTAACAAAGCAAAGTTTAAGTAAAGATTTTAATCTGGCTTCACTTCCACCGACCATAAATGCAGGTAAGTCTACATACATATCTTGTTTACATGTATGATTAACTTTTAGGTTCTAGCATGGTTAAATAATAACTTACCACTCCAGGACTGAGGATTGATTTCTGCTGATTCCGGAATCTGTCCAGCCCAGATGGATCAAGACATAGCCCCCCAATGGATCCTTAAAAGAATATTTTGCAACTGTTCATCAGGTGGTTGCAAAAATGCATGCTCAAGTCGTAAAATGGGCCTAAAGTGTACCTTGGCATGTGGACAGTGTAATGGTATTACATGTTTTAATAGGGCAGTTGCGGATTTACAGGCGGATGACGACATCTAAACATACAGATAAATCATATTGGATAATTAAAAACATACATTACATTCACAAATGTGCATTTTTACAAAATACCCAGTTATTAAAAATATCATTACTCCGCCACTGGTAGAGCAAACCTAAACTGCTAAACGTGATTTTATAGCAAATTTTATGCTCTTTAATTTTTCTATCTCCATATTTTTTCGTACATAGCTTTGTTTTTAAGATATTGCCAAGAAACTAAAAAAAGTCCGATTTTCACCCCTTTCGGACGTTGTTTAGGGGTGACAGGCACGGCGGATTACCGGTGGGGTTTGGTGGTATTTTAAGGATCCCAATACAAACTTATATACCAAATTTCAGCTTGTCTCTAATTTGTTCATGGTTTGACTGGATTGACCCTGGGCTATAACGACAATGACTCTAATCGCCGCTTGGAATTTTGCGAAATCATGGCAAATAGATGCCAAGATGATCTGTTATTTACAGAAAACATTCTTTTTTTGATGACAACAAATAGAACTGTAAATACTGGAGTACAGAAAATCCACATTGGATGATGAAGACCAATACTCTGAACATTTTTGCTGGAATTATAAATTCTTAAATTATCGGACCATATTTCTTTGATAGCATATTAACTACCGCGCGTTACTTGGATTTCTTACAACATTTGTTAGTTCCAGGGTTTAGAATACTTTTCCCAGATGATGACAACCCTAATGAAATTGATAGAAGTATTTGGTATCAGCAGAACGGAGCTACACCATATTTTGCATTAGAAGTAAGAGCCTAGCTTAACCCAGATTTTCCCAATAGGTGGATCTGTAGATGCGGTGAAATTGAGTGGCCTGCGCGTTCTTCCGATTTGACCCCCCTTGACTATTTTTTTTTAGATTACTTAAAATCGAAAGTCTACTTCAACAGATTAAATAACGTCGATTATTTAAAACACAGAATAAGGCAATAACTGAATCAAATCACCCCGGAAACGATACAAAATGTTTTAGAAGAATTCCAGCAACGCCTGCAGTATTGTCAAGAAGCAACGGGCGCCCTGTTTGAACATTTCATTTAAAATGTTTCATGTTCTTTTGTTTAGTTAGTAAAGATAAAAATGTAATATTTCTCAATAAAAAAAATTAGAGAAATTAAGAAATTTTATATTGCTGGATGGAGAATTAAAAACCCTTTCAAATGAGCTATCAGACACACACCCTCGTTCCATTTAAAATGTTTAAAGGAATAGCTATCACTACAAGAGCGTTGAAGGGAAAGGTATAAAATTATGCTCAAAAAATGTCATTTTAGAATTTAAAATTGACGTGTTTTAAGAGTTTACTCATAAATTGTAAAATATGCAGATAATGAATTTAGCCCACTGTGTATATTTTATTACGTTTCGGTTTATTATTAACCATCGTCAAAGAAAAGTTTTACTATTATTAAATTGTTCTACACTATTTTCCATTTTAGATCTTTTGCGTTTGCAACTTTGAGTTACATCAAAAACTAAAATATCATGGAAACAAAAATAATAATAAAAATTTTCTCTGACGATGGCTATAATAATAAATCGAAACATCAGAAAATATAAAAAAATGTATTTAAACTGACCAATAGACTCACATAGCTCACATCAAGCTATTTTATTTTTAGAAAGAGAACGATGTGTGATTATTATTAGTAATATACACTCTAATGTGTTAACTCTAGCCTCCGTTTATGTGATATTAAGCACCGCACTACTAATTCATCATTTTGTATTATAATTAAATCTGACACAATGCATTGCAAAACCTTCTTATATAATTCTATATTATAAACTGAGGAATAATAATACCCAACTACGTAACAGTATTTCACACCTTGTACTGCTTAGATTTTGAAAATGTTTATTTTACTATGTAATTTACAACAGGCGTATACCAATAAATTGGTAGCTTAACATCTCATAAACTTCTAAATGTTACTTTATTATGTTTAGATTAGTAATTTATAATATACCTACCAATCTTTTATATACTATATATCTTAAATTAGTTGAAATAAGTCTTGAGCATTTTTATTTTTCCCCAGAAAATAATCTCTTCTATAAATATTTGGATAATCAATCTTTTCATGTTTACCGGATGGTCCTTCTTGAATGAATTTTTTATTGTAGAATTATTCGAGAAGGTTTTGGAGAACAAATAAATTAGATTATCCCATTCATATAAACATTTTACTAACTGTACCGTACAGAAACAAATAATCTACGAACAAGCTTGTGATCATGAAATAATCTGTCAATCAGATTAACAGAAGTATACATTTTAGGATTTACTCATTCTAAAAATACAACTTTCTCGAAATGTATTATCTGTCGACCTGTCATGAAAATATCAGAATATTCTGAGACATTTTTATATAATTTAGTTGATATTCACAGGATATTTAGGAAGAGAAGTTGATATGAAGATATGTCCGCAACGGCTTAAATTTTTTGCTATGGGGATTGGATTTTCCTTCTCTTAATTGATATTTTTTAATATCTCAGGAAGTATTTTAGATATTATTTTCAATGTGTCAATAGGTTATAAAACCACATATTTTAGGTAGAAAAGTTATTTTATAGCTCCACCAGTCCCTGCAAACATCTCCTCGGATATTTTGCATGAGAAAAGTGGTACTCCACTGACATTTTTCCACGCTGATATTTTTTTCTGATTAGCCAATTCTACATGAAAACGGCCTCTTGCGTCTTGCTTTCTTAGCATCAAGGCCGGCACGGGCTAAGGTAGGGGAGCCGAGCTGGTTGTTTGCTTCGTACCCCCGGCTAATTGGATGTTACTGGTCATTGTCTCCTTGCGGTGTGGTTTGCAGATCGGGCTGAAACAGATAAACGGTTAGTTATACTTATCCATTATCCAGGATCTGGAGCTTCGGCCTCTTGTGCCTCGGAGCGTCGTTGGGGTCATAGTCGGTCGCCTGTCTGACCAGCGGATTCCCATGCTCTGCTGCACGGGCGCATAGGTTCTTCGCTCTGTCCCGGATGACTTCAGTTACTGCGGTGTATTCCAGGTCTCTGAAGATGTCGGCGTTTCTGACAAACCATGGTGCATCCACAGCGCACCGAAGTACGACTTTTTCCACGGCTTGTATGCTCTTCAGACGGGTGGCTGCTTGGTGTCCCCAGGCAACGGAGGTGTAGGTCAGAATAGGTGCAATGAGAGTCCTGATAAGTGTGAGCTTGTTACTCAGGTTGAGTTGGTTCTGTCTACCTATCATAGGGTAACGTAGAATCCTCCTCGTCCCCGTTATCTGTATTATCTCTTCCGTGTTCTGTCTCCACGTCAGAGTTCGATTCATGATAACACCAAGGTAATTGACGGAGCGTACCATTGAATGTTCTCGCCGTTCAAGGAGATGTGTCCTGTGGAAGCGTGCTTCCAGACTCTCTTGAAGAGGATAGCTTTGCTCTTCTCCGCGTTGATTTTGACTTTCCACTTGTTGCACCACTCTTCCAGAAGGCATGCTGCTTCCTGGAGGTTGCGGATGGCAAGTCTTGCACTCCATGAACTTGCGATTATGGCCGTGTCGTCTGCGTAGAGTGCCAAAGAGGTCCTTGCGGTTCTTGGCATGTCGGAGGTGTAGATGGTGAACACGTGGAGAGAGAGTAGCGATCCCTGCGGTACGCCTGCTTCCATGGGCCTGCAGTTCGATAGCTTGTCGGAAATCTTCACATGGAGTTGCCTCCGATGAAAGTAGGATCTCCCAAGCTTGACTATGCCGACAGGGTAACCCATCGACGACATCTTAGCCGGGGGACCTTCATACCAAACCCTGTTGAAGGCCTTGGTTGCATCTAAGAAGATCGCTCCTGTGACTTGACGGTGGTTGAAACCCTCTGTGATGTACTACTTTAAACGAAGTACTTGGAGCTCGGTGGAATGTTCTGTTCGGTAGGCGAACTGCTCATCTGGGATGATCTGGAGCTCATCGGTCAGGGTCTTAAGTCTCTTCAGGATGATCCTCTCTGCTACTTTACTCATCGCAGGTAGAAGGCTGGTGGGCCTGTAATTTGAAGGAATGGTTAGATTCTTACCTGGTTGGGAAATCATGATGACGTCTGCTTTCTTCCACTTGGTGGTGAAATAACGTAGTCTCAGGATGGTATTGATGATGTTCACCATTACTGCTACTCCTTTGAGGGGTAGTTTCTTGAGTATTATGTTTCCTATTCCGTCGCACCCTGACGCATTGCGGGGTTTGAGGCTTCTCGGAATTTCCCTGACTTCTTCAGAAGAAGTCGGGGGGATTATTTCTTCATCTGGCATGCGTCGCAGCTTTCTGACTCTGCGTGTTACGTCGTCCTCCCAGTCCTCGTCCTCGTCGTTAATCTGGTTTTCCCTACACTGCAGTTCCAAACTGTCGGAAAAAGCCTCGGATTTTTCCTGTCGAGAGTAGACAATACCATTCTCTCCGTGGATGGGCGGAACTGGTTTTAGCTTGGCGCGCAGAGCCTTCTGGGTGTTTCATATGCTTCTGTCCTGAGGGTCTATCGACTCTAGGTGACATTGTCATCTATTCTGCCTGTGTTCTTGCAGGACTTCTTTATCTCTTCGAGTTAGTTGGTTGTATTCCCTTCGGTGTTCAGGTAGTCTTGTCCTCTGCACTAGTTGCTTAACCCTCCTTCCGTCGAATGAGTTCCATGGTATCTTCAGGGAGTTCTCCCATCGGCATTGCAACTCTTCTCGTTACAGTTTCCGTCGTGCTTTCCGTTAGCGCTGCCTGGATGCGGTTTTCCAGGGAGATGATAGCCTCTTCTAGTTCTTCCTCACTATCGATTCTGGGAACGTGTGCAATGTTCCTTTGCAAAATTTCTCGGACCTGTTCCCAGTTCGTTCTTCTTTTAGTGAAAGTTTCCTCTTCAGGGACTTAAATTGCACATAAATCACAGCTTACACTACTACTGTGTACTACTGACAGTTCATATGATGCCGCAATCTAACGTCGTACTAAAGAAAAATCTTGCATCTAAAAATAAACTAAGTAGAAACACGGCAAATTTTACATGATATGTTACTTTTGCGGTATTTTAGCTTAATGATGACAGTTTACTGTGTTTCTCTTTAGTATTGCTAAGCATTTTAGGAAATACGGGGTATTATAATATACAGTTACACACACTTAGATTTATTTTAATTGATTTTTACTTAGTAAGTAAGTAGATCTAGATATCAGGTATAAGAAACTGATTCTAACTCATTTTCAACAAAAAATGATCTTACGGGGGTTCTGCTTAGCAGGGCAGTAAAGTAGAAATGAAAAATAATATATTTTTTAAATATTTGTAGTCTTTCACAAAGGTTAGTAAACCAAAACGTAAGAAAATAAAATAATTTTCATTTGAACTCACACAAATATTCAACAATCCTACACATCAGGTTAATTTGATATCAACTGCCAAGAAAACAATAATTTGTAGAAAAGAAATGTAAACATTGTTTAAAATAATATTGCATTGAACAATATTATTATATGTGCAAAAATAATTGTATTACAATTAACATATTAGATTAGAGTTTGTGCCTTGTTGCAATCCTTATTCAAATGAAATTTGACAAATTATACCAACAGAAGATTAACTTGTGCATAATTTTTCAATAACACCACCCTATGCAAACAGACAGATAAATGGGTCCCCGCACATCCCATTAGAATACTTTCGAGATAAAACGTTTTGTTTAGAATAATTATCCAGGACCGTATGATTTCAAAAGTCGAATTTTCACACGAGGGCACTCAAATAGAATTATTTCAAACATGAAAATGAGGCCAACAATGATATCTTAAATATTTTTATATTTCAAGTATAAGTTTTAAAAATATTACTATGTATAAATCAAAAAGTAAAAGAAATATCATTTTAAAACCTTTTTGATTTAATAAATAAGTGTATATTATAACGGACAACTCTTTTTAAAATGATTTGGCGGCACGGTAGCGTAGCGGGCTGAACCATCTCAGTATCGAGCGTGCTTAGAAAAAAAGATGATTCAGTGTGTTCCCAAAAAATGTTTTAGCATTAGCTACCCTCACTCCCATTAAACGACGGTCAGTCGAGAAGGTATCGAAGTGGCACATCGTTTTATGGATTTTTGAGTCAAACGATTTCAGATATTATATTACTAAAATTCTATGAGCAATTATTTTCACATACTGGAGTGGTGGAGTGTAAATATAATACCAAGATTTGTTTAAAGAGACTTGGATGGCAAATCTGAATGTAGTGTTTCCTTAGGTAGCCGTTTTTTAGCTTACGAAATATAATAAAATATAAAATAACAAAAAAAATCATTGCCTGTCATGTACTTGATTCGATCAATTTCCGGACAGCCTAGGCTTTGAATTTAAAATGTATGTTCATTGATTGTGAAAAAGTGCAATGAGTGTAGAAAGAAATAAAATATTGCATAGAACAACGTAGATCAGAAAGCACCACCCATGGTAAGTGGGTCACGCCTTGAGAATTTAGGTCCCGGGAACTATATCGCAGCCTCATGCAAAGGCAAGAGTAATATAACAATTAACTGGCACGAAAAGATTCAGACTCTCAGTAAGACATGTGTGTAAAATTTGAGTTAGATTGAGAAATTATAGGAACTGACTAAAAGCTCTGCTTTAAACTTTGATTAGCTTTGTTTTGCCTAAAATTCTAACTGGCGATTTTATAATTTGTCAGCATGACGCACCTTTGATTGCTTCAAAAAGCGTATATGAGTTCTACCAGCTTTTCCAAAGGTACTAACAACATAGAACCCAATAAAAATAACTGCCGCCGCGTTACATTCGAGCGACTTCTATGGAAATATCAGACAAGTTTCTTTGCAGGATTTATAGACGTAAGGAAATTTCCTTTCAAAATTGAAATTTTGTTGTTCTGAGCTATATACGCTATAGTGGACCGGCATTGGAGTATACTCCCCCCCCCCCCCACGCACACACGATTGTAGAATCATTTAACTCTTTTTTATTGCAAAAACCTCCCGGTGGACTTTGCAATTTTCACCTGTCCAATTTTTTGCCGGTGCTCGATAATGACTGAACTTTTATGCCAAAGGTAGGTTTACGCCTTTCGCGCTATTAAATTTCAGTGCAGTTCCGAATAAATGTTTTTCGTTTAATTTTATCAAAGACTACGTCTAAAGGCGTTAGGAAAAATTTTTTAAATCTTTTTCTTTGGAGACGATTGCAGGGTCCAGTAACAATATCACTCAGGAACTGATGAGAAAGAACTTTGGTGATATTATGGAATTAAAAGACAAATAACGTGATGCTGTAAGACGTGCCATACAACAAAGACATGTCAACTAGACAAATATTTTGCTCTGCCAAGACTTTAATAATAAGAAAACCATTAGAAAAATTAATAATTCATTCACAAATAGGTAAGTCGATTACATTACTTTCGAAAATCAACTCATCTGACAACAGTCAAATGACTTTGATTACCAATTAAACATAAATTATAAAAGTTACCTCAACCAATATTTTAATTTTTTATCGAAACTGACCACACATAAGATAATGACCCCGAACCGTCCCTAAATTTTCTATTCTAACTACAACCCTGTATCCTTTATTGCCCGAATCGCACCCCGTCTATATATATAAACGATTTAAATAGTGAAAACATGTATTAAGATATGCAAACAGTGATCAGCCCAGTCCCTGTGAGGATTATAATTGCAGCGAGAGCACATGTGCCATCATTAATCACCATGCCTGCAAAAAAGTAATTAAGCTATTCATTCTGTCGGCCAGTATAGAAGCGTAACTTCGGGACTGGATATGTAGGGTAACGCAAGGTAACCTTTTGGTCATCTCTTTTGAAAGTTCAGATCAGGTTTTGTAGCTTTTATTAAAGTATATTTATTATATACCTATCACTAAAATGATTTTTTTTACAAGTATACAAAATTTTTAAAAAGAAAACATTGACATGTTAATAAATATCACGAAAATTTATTATACAAATCAACTAGGTAGAGAGGACTATTTCGATGTAAAAGTGGTTTCAATCCAATGGTCAATTTTCGACATTCTGAACAAAAGTCTCTATGGGCACAAGAAAATCCTATGATAGGATTTTGAATTATTGACCAATGAAGGTCTCATTTTACCTATACGGGAATAGTATTTTTAGAACTTTTTTATTTGAAAAAAAAAAGAAGTTTGGACAAAAATTGCAAGAGACAAAAAAGTTTGAAATCATCCTGGGAACGTTCTCAAATTTTTACGTAATTGTCCAATGCCCTTTGCAGAAAAGAGCATTGTGGAGTTTTCAAGTGCATCAAAAAAGCATTGGACATTGAAAAAACCAGAGAATATTCCCGGGATGATTCCAAACTCATTTTCCTCCTGTAGTGTTTGTCCAAATTTCTTCTTTTTCGAGTAAAATAACCGCAAAGTTCTAAAAATACTATTCCCATATAGGTAAAATGAGACCTTCATTGGTGAATAACTCAAAATCCAATCATAGGATTTTCTTGTGCCCACGGAGACTTTTGCTCATAATCCGAAAACTAGCGCTGTGCAGAAAAATGGAAACATTTGATTGAAACCACTTTTACATTGAAATAGTGCGGGTTCCTTTCTAATGATCACCTTCGAACAAAAATGTTGGTATCTTTCATAATACGTTAACTTCAAATATCGAAGAATATTGTATGTGAGTAGATATGTATGTATGTGCATAGTTGTTTCTTGCAAACATAGTGATAGTATCGTAGATTTCTCTCTATTGAAATTGTGCCATCCATGGTGATCACCAGAGGAGTGTAAACTATCATATTTTGTATACGATATAATTTATAATTTTTTGAACAATATGTTGCTTAAGTTTTTGATATATGCATCATATTGAAAATGTGTAAACTACTTCAGGCAAATTAGCGGAATAGTTGAACCGTGCTCATCCAGGGCTAAGGAACATTTAACACCTCCCCATTTTTGGGACAGGGCATCGATTGCGATGGATTCGGGTGTAGATGAATTGTCTTCACTCCTGTTGGCCAACGACTACTCACAAATTGCGATTTTCGGGATATAGCGGGTGAAGGCGGGTATTAGGACGGAAAGATTTTATACAAACGTTGCTGATAGTTGAGAGGACGATAAGAGAGAAAGATTAATGATGAAAACTACCCCCATGAGGAAAATATCGTCCTAGGAGAATTTCTGGCTGGGATTTTCGAGGGAATCGGGCCGAAAGGTGATCACACTCATAGTACTCATCCACCCACCTCTCAAGCTCCAGGAAAGTTCCCCCTGAAGAAAATACCGGACTCGCTCGATTTCACTCGCGTTTTTTCGAGAGAATGAGGTTGTAAGGAGGTCAAGAAGGATGATTATGGTCAGATTCGTCTAACCACCTCTCCCACCCTACAGGTGTTATTCTCTTTAGTGGGATAGTTTTCACATATTTGAGATTTAGTGTTGTTTTTCCACCTCTGGTAATATCTGGAAACTCGGATTCTTATGCACCAACATTTCCATTTTTTTATCAACTGCGCAACAGAAGGCAAATATATATCACTGAATATCATCACATTTACTTCATAGACTCCTGGTTTACAATCCCTATTATTCCCCTCCATAAGAAATGATATGCGTATCTGTCCTCGGCCTCAGTAACCTGGTCGAACATCTCCTTGATATCTTCACTAAAGGCAATTTCCCCTGATCTAAGGCGCCACAAGATTGGCATTACAAAAGAAGCTCATTTAAGCTTAATCAATACAATATCGCAGCAGAAAAAAGAACCATGTTTTCTCTAGTTTGTTACTGTTCTAAACAGCAAAATGTAACATATACCATGTTTTCGACGTTAAATCACTGCAAACTGTAACGGTCACCTTTTATAAGAACACTCACTACCTTAAATTAGATAAAGAGCGCGACTATTCTATTCATTATTTTAAAATTAAATTATAAGATACTGCTCTTAGCATTATACGCGTTTAAATCTTATCGGCTAATCATGACAGATGCTTGACCAATAGCGTAGTAGCTTGTACGACCAAGTTTAGAGAATAATGGAGGATATGCTCGCCTACTCTGGCAAGCGGAGACGCTGAAAAGATGGCGTAGAGGTGGTTGGCCGTGTAGGCCTTAAGAATTAAAATCTGCCATATATTTGTAAATATCTATATATGGTGAATAATAACTGCGAATAGAATCAGTAAAGTAGTTATTTTAGTTTATATGTTCTGTGTTATTGTGTACCATTGCCCATAGCTACAGCAAGGTAATGTTTTCGTCGAACTAGCTGTAAGTACAGTCTTTTATGTTATGTATGCCTCTCGTGATACAAACGTTGCTGTTTGAAGCCAATTGCGACAATACAGAATTATTGATGGCTTCAATACCTCATTCCAAGTTTGGCCAGTAATATTTCCTATTGTATCCAGTGTTCTATTAAGACTTCTCGTACCCCATGGGAAGATAATAGTGCGTGAATAACCTCGTTTTGGTGGCGTAGCTATACCGTCCCGTTATTTTGACATCTCCCGTGTGTTTTGGACATAAAACATAGTGTTCAACTGCCGAACCAGTTTATGTCGAAATTATTAATTTTCGGGCCTATTTTTGTTATTAATTTTACGTGCAGTCTGTAGTATTTCCTTTTGTGTGATCTCATGTAATTTAATTGAGCCTTTTTTATGTTAACGTAAGAATTCTTTGTTTTACCGCTCTGGCCAGATCGTGTTTAGTTTAGTTTAATTATTTACTGTATACAGATCTTAATTGAGTACCATTTTGCTTTGTATTTTGCTATATGTCAGGACTTTTAATGATTCTGACGAAAGTTTTTGTAAAGTTTACTCACAACCCTGATGTCAATTGCTTTGCCTTTGTTTGTGAATTTTTTAGTAAATCATTAAAGTAAGTTAAATTCAATGATTCGTTTCAAAACGTCCTCGTACTTCTGATAATCTTAATAATTATTATCCATATTTTCATTAAATTTCGGTAACAGTAGATATAGGCCAAACACTATCTCTTTATTTTAAATCCTTGGTTTGACATTTTACCTTTTTCCTACTACTGCCTATCGACTGATTCACAATGACTCTTTAATCTTACCGGCCAGTGTCTCAGGGCGAAACCTCACTTTAGTATTAAAAAACAAGTCTTCTTAAAATGTATCCTTTCATTACTTTTTAATTTATTGTACACCTTCAGTTGTTTTTATCAATTTTCCAGCCATACATTATATAACCCTGTACAATATAAAGCACGAGCGCAAGCTCAACCCAAACCAGGACACCATGTGCAGTCGCCCTCACATTGATAGCGTAATTCCATTTCGCTTTGTTATCAATACACGTTTGCTGAAAGACTCTAGATAAAACAATACAAGACAGCTTTAGAAATATTACCCTAACGTAAGTGCTTTCTGGGATGTATGGAAAATGGAACGGATGAAAATAGATTGGGTTTAGATCACAGCTGATGATGCCTAATTGAAAAATATGTACTTGTACAAATAATACACATTACAGTGTATTCATAAAGTAGGATGTTAGTCAGCTTTAAGATACAATGCGTGAAGAGAGGCTGGAATAACATTTGTAAAATTTTAAATATAGTTTATAAAACCCCCTTAATAAATTGTATATTATAAAATGGTTAAGGTGGTCTATTACTAATGATATAATATGTGGATTGTTTCACTTTCATGTGGGGCAGATATTACTCAATAGAGAATTAAGACCATAACAAACAATCCATCTAGAGGTCCCAAGTAATGATGTAGAAAATCATGTAGATGTAACGCAATACAACATTATTATACACATGAATAATAGTATATTATTCAACGAGCATATAATTATGGCTATTATTCACAAGAGTGAAGTTTAAGACACGAGCGCAGGCGAGTGTCGTAAATCACCAGAGTGAATAATAGCCATTATATGCGAGTAGAATACTATACTTTGTCCACGACTATTAAATATTTAATCTTTATTTAATTCATCTTCATTTCATTTATCCTATTTAAGAAAGATTCATATGTCATCATAAATAACTTTTCCGATTTTTCGGGCAATACGTTTAATGAGGCGATTTCTGCAGCTTAATTTTTCTCGGTGTCAAAGAAATCTCGTTTTCACTGTCAGTATCCATTTATTTAATTATATTACTCTTTCTGAGTATCTAATATGCTCGCTAATATTTAAAATTATTGTAAATAACGTTGGCGTTGAAATCGCACAAATTTTGACATTTCAAATTGACACACTGTAATAGCTTAATAATAAAATAATACAATCTGTAGGCACGTAGGTACCTAAATGGTTTCAAAAACAATGTTGGGGATTGCTGCGTGTTGCTAATAGATGATGCTTTGAAAAACACTTACTAATGTAGTTTTTGAGTGTTAATTAAAGTACCTCATTATGTACTATTTGAGTGCTTCCTAGAAAACTTAGAGAGACAACACTTGTCTTTTAGTTGCTGCAATTTTGACATTTTAAATTTTTAGTAAAAAGTCACTAACGTCATTTCTTATAAACAACTGACTGTCCTTATTATTCACTGCAATCAGTGAATAATGAAATCAATATTCACTGCAGGGAATAATGAATAGCATTATCCTTGAGAAAACACATATGTAATGAGTACATTATTTAATAATCGTGGACAAAAGGTGTGATTATTTTGTCATTGTATTAGTATATAGGTACCTAACAATAACATTTCAGAAACTAGTGTGAACATTTTATGCACGTCTTAGAGATGTTGGCGCAGATAATATTACTGCAAACTTATACAAAATAGTCACAGAAAATAAGGAAGCCTAATCAAAGAATGAGTAATTAAGTTTTTCAAAATAATTACTTGCTCGTATTTCAGTGTAGCAGGTAATAGTATTAGTCATTGATATATAGATTTAGTGAGTTAAAATGTGGTTTTAGAGGGACATTTATAAGTCCAGTTACCAAGTGTTTCAACCTCGGAAAATAAATTGAAAGGCTGAAATTTGGCCCAGAATATTTTCAAAGTATTACTCCCTGATAAATAAAAATGTTTACACTGTAGGGGGCGCTTCATTGAAACAATTGAATTTGACTTTAGAAAATTTGTTTTTTTTAATATCTTTTAAAATATTTATCGGCCAAAAACGAAGTCAATTTTTTTTTAAGAAGGGGATATTTAGAAATGAAAGATCAATTGATTTTACTCGAGATTAATAGTTTTCGTGTAAAATGAAGTGCACATGAGCTGCAACTACGAATTTACTTTTGCGCCGGAAGCAAAAAATATCATAAATTTCACAAGTTTCACGTCTCCGTCAAAAATGAACGTAAAGAAACGAAAAAAATGATCTTAAAGAAGAAGCTATATACTTTCAGATATACTGATTTATATCTTCAAGGCAGTATTCCAGAAGAATGTATAAGCAATTTAAAAAATTACTTCGCGGAAAAAAGACACATTTTTACTTAAAATGTTTAAATTGATAAAAATCTATAATTCTTGTCGGCTTTCATTGTCAGTAGCATATTATTTTAATTCAACAATAGCGCAAACCGTTTTCCGTTTATTGACTTTAAATGAGAACACTTTGAAATTTGTGAATTTCGAAATTAACCACGAAATTTCAATAATAGCTATGAAATCACGAAATTTATTCCTAACAAAAAAGTAAAAAATACAAAATGAAGCAAAAACATAATTTTTAAAATAAAAATTAACTTTTTTAAATTCACTTTTATGCTATTAATGTTCGTGATTTCAAGTTATAACAATCTATTTTGTCCCGCTGCGCCCATAGTGCCTTCAGTCCCACTCTTTTGTCTGAAATATCCTTTCATTTTGGACGAGTTCCCCTTTCTTTGGCTAGCAATATAGGCCTAATTTCCGCATCGTTCAGTTGCTCTTGTCTGAGCGCTTCATCTGTTCTATCATTCGGCACTTCCACCTTGACAGTGTTAACTGCTCCCGCGACGTGCAGTTTCTCATGGTGGTAGTACTTACAATCTTCCTTGCCCCCTCTTTCGGGCAAAATGGGGCACCACGTTCATTATCTGGCACAGCTTCTCTGATACCGGCTTCTTCTTATTTTCCCCTGGGCTTCACAGCATCTCCGGCCTTTCTCTCTCTAACTTCTTCTGTGGATATTCTAGTTGGATATCTCCTAGTTCTCCGCACCTGTAACATTTCATACGCTGTCCACTTGGCCTTCCACTACTTCTATTCTGTGTCTCCTCCATGTTTCCAGCATTCACTTTCCTCGAGTTTCGCTGTCGACAGTCTCCTTTGATATGCCCTGCTCTGCCACAGTTGTAACATTTAGTACCTCCACTTGGCTTTTCCTTATTTTGCTGGCTTTCCTGTCTTCTTGGAGGATTCAATTGAGCCAGTAACTGCTTGCATATTTTATACATCTCGATCAACCTAGGATCCTGATTCTTCTTCTCTTGTTGTGATTCTTCGATCCTCACAGCTTGTACTCTTGGACTCGGGGTATCCTGAAGGACAGATTCCACCTCTAGTACACGCACCAAACATACTGCAACTGAATAAATTATAATCTGAAAGTACTATGGGTACTTTTGTTTATAACTCTATGTAAAGTTAAGAACAAGAAAAATGGAAATGTCTTTTTATCCACATTTTATACAATCGCATATTTTTACTAATATAAAAAACAGAAACGGGAAGTTTACGAATGATGAAAATACGTATTTACCTGAATAATGGCCCTCTATAATAACATTTATTAGAAGTTACTTGATTATTAAATAATAGTCCACAATCTTTAATAAAGTGCACACAAAATACGTCTATTAAACCTACGTTTGCAAATCGATTGCTTTATAATATGCCTGTAAAACGTAAGCAAAAGAAAAATACAGGTTAATTTCTTGAAGGGCCGTACAGGGGAGGGTTGTAAAACAGTAAATGTAGTAAATACTTATTGAAACAAATATTTAGTTTCACCCTTTTTTGTCGCGTTTTACATAGCAATGGCACCAATGTGCACTGTTCTAATAAAACGGCCGAAGTCAGCTGATTGTCTAACAACTCTAAATCCAAAGTTACTAAGAAAACAGGTTATATTTGTTAATGTACGTCACATGAAGTCTGAAGTATGTCTATGATTATATATTGGGTATCTTTTGAATTAGTATAGGACACTAAGCAAACCTATGATTCTTTTTTCTATAATTCATTTCATAAAATGAAGAAAAGACAGGCATACGCAGCTGTCATGGAGAACTACACGTGACTAATCTTTCAGCAATCTTGGCAGAGACAATTTTCGCTGGATGTTGTGTCCCTTTAATAACAACGATCTTCGTTTATTTCGTCTTCTTTGTTTGATTGTCCTACCTTGTTAATTCTCTAATCTTTGCCCAAGGGACAGACAAACAGAGCCTTACTTATCTGTCAATGTCACGAAAGACGGCCAATGCATAATATATTACTATCTTGACGCAAAGCAGAGTAAATTTTTGAAATTTTCCAGAAATGTTATTAAGTTTCTACATAATTATTAAATATCTAGTATTATTTTGTTCATTCTAATATGCAAAGTATGGCTCTGCAGTACCTTATCCGCAGGTAAAAGTGCTGACTTTTTGATGAATAGTTTTTATGGCCTTTTTAATATGCACTAAACAAATAGAGACAAGTATAGGTACATCAAGACAACAAGACTCTTTGCTCTTTTCAAATAAGGATTCTCTAATATTAAATTATTTCACAACTCCACTCTTACTTCTACGCCACTGTGGGATAAATAAACAGAAAGTTCAGTAGTATATTTTTTGGGAACGGTTAGTCCACAACAAATTTATCCAACTCTATTTTTAATGACTTGTGATATCAACATGTATCTCTAAAAATATTTTACTTTACACTTTAGAACATGTTTATACAAACTCTTTTCTTAAATTGACAAACACAACATACTTTTGGAACCTATACTAATAAATTATATTTAAAAATATTACTGCACTAGTGTCCAACAATTTATTTTTATTATTACCTAACAAATTAAAAATAATTGTGAACTCTTGTTACATAGAACTCTGTACATTTCCTGGATTATTTTCTTAGTCAATACATGTTTAATTTTTTCTGATAAAATAATAAACAGATATATACACTAAATTAACATAGCACCTAAATATTGTAAATTAAACAATGTAGGCAAATAACATAAAACATAACCTTCTCATTTAAAAGTTTACTTTGCCATAAATAAATATTTATACCAAAATACCTACCTGCCTTACTTAATCTTAAATTTACTGTATATAAGTATACAAACAGCGTTATTGTTTGGTTAACTTATTAACGCTGCATACTACCAGCGCCATCTATCGTTAGCATCTGGAACAAACAGTTTTAAACGTTGCACTGTTATCTGGTAATATATTTCTTCTCTATTAATTTGTTATTAAGAGCAATGTAAGTGTTAATTTTCAAGGTCTCAAGACTTAAACTATACTTCAGCGCCCAGCTACTACACACAAAACCAGAAGCAGGTTTTATTACTATGTATCTATTTGAGTTTTTCGTTGGTTTATTTTTGTTTAGTTTTATGCTTTTTTTATAATGCAGAAGGTTCATAAAATTTTTACTAACACTTAAGCATTGAATACCGCCCCTGAGTGTGTCATAAAACTAATTGCCACAACTTTCGAATATATTTTGATATGTACTTTACTAAAGATGGTAATTATGTTTTACCTTTTTTACAAGCTAGTAAACACATTAAATAGTTTTCGGTATTAATTTACTTAACTAGTACTATTTATACATTCATAAATAAATACTCGTAAAATATTTTGATTGCAGTTATAATATCAATTGTACTTTCAACACCCAATTGCAGAAAATTATAAGAAACACCTAAATAATAGTTACAATAAGAGGCACAATATGGAGATAATTACCAACAATAAATTAATCTCAATAAAACATGATTTTATAACAAGGTTCAGTTTATTGATTGAATTTGTCTATGATTACAAATAATGTAGTTTATTTTACCAAAGTTAATTAGACTGGATGGTATGGGCGCATGCATTTCGAGTACATTTGTCTTTGACTGTTTTTGAAAAATTTGTGTTGAAGAAAAACTGTCACTATCGATTTCAGCAGGTAAATAATTGATTGCTGAAATATACAGGGGTACAAAGCTGAACCTAGTTCTACAGGGTGTTCTCCACGATTATTCAAAATTTTATATTCTCAAACTATCATAACTCATTTTTTTCAAATGGAACACCCTGTATGTTTTGACTTAGAATGTTTCAGCAATCAGTTACCTATACGCTGATATTCATAGTGACAACTTCTCTTCTACATGAATTTTTCAAATATAGTCGAAGAGAAGTGGTCGTTATGATATAAAATAAAAAATCGTCAATTCCATTTTTTGGAAGTTCACATGCAAAGTCTAAAAATATTATAAAAAAGTAAGTATAGTGACAAACATTTTTTCATTATACTTTTAGAGCAACAAGAACGAGAAATTGGTGATTTTGTAATTTCCTAAAATTAATAACATTGAAAATAGCAACTTTACGAAAAATTAACTTATCGAACCTTTCTTGTTGGAAAACGATAAAAAATGTTTTAAAAATGTGTTTGAATGAAAAATTGTAATATTTCCTGCTTCCTTGCTTTAAACAAAATTGTTTTAAACAATATCAAACCAGGTTCCGTCTGGTAACATGGATTTTCATAATCGGTACTGCCTTCTGAACTGATTTCAGAAAAACTGCGTTCGAAATGTATTGGAAACGCCTCACAGTGGGCAATTTATGAGTTTCTTTGTACAAAAGTCCATTTGACGCAGAGTTCTGCACCGATTTGATTTTTTTTTAATACTCGTGAATGATTCTAGTTTACCCTCCGATTGTTAGAATTTGAATATCTATTTTTCTGATGAACGTATCTGACCCAATATCGAAACATTTAAAACCATTCGATTCAAAATTTTTTAAGACAAGGTAGGTAAATAAATTCATTTTAGGCCTTTGTTCTCATTTTTAACTGAATCTTTAAGACGTAGGGGGTTAAGTAGATACTAGCTTAATCTGCATGACCATAGGGGACTATGTGGATGCTATTGTTACAATGAGAATTGTCAAATAATTAGACAAATTTATTTTAGTAGTTTTAATTTGCTAGCATAACCATAATTCAGGTTACCAAAAGAACGCAAAGATTTTACTAATATTTTTACACACAGTTTTTCATTCATTTCTCATATATACTTCAAATCAAATCAATCAAATCAAATTTTATTTCGAACATAGCATAACATAACATATAACATAAAGCATCAATTTGTACATATTAGGATTTAATAAAGGACCATGCACTCTAAATTGCCTCTGAAGCGAATCAGAGAACACATTTGTGTTGTGCATGACCCTTCAACAACATTCTTAGATGTAAAATTAATTTGTACAACTTGTTATTAATCATTTACTTTTATACACGTAGTTTAATTAAAAATATTGTTGTTATTGTTAGATTAATATCGTAAAGCGACAGCAAACATGTCTTTATAGATAGATTTTTAGAAGAGCCTGATGAATAGTTTGTAATTATTTCTTATAAAATTTTTACATTCTATATTAAAATTTTTTATTTTATTTGAGAAGGAGTCTAATTTTGAGGGGCAGGATATTATAAAATTGAGGAGCAAAATATGTTATATATCTCTGAGTATGCGATTTAATTTGAAACGGAACTTTCAGTGATTTATTTGTTATTATTCTAGTATGATAATTATGGATGACAGATTGGTATAGATTCTGATTTTTCACCGTGAAATTTAAACAACCGTACACATAGAGACTTCTGATATTCATTGTATTCGTTTGTTTATATAGTAAATTAGTGGAGTACATTCTTTCTTTTTTAAAAATTATTTTTAATATAGTGTTTTGACACACGGCAAGATTATACAATGCATTATTGTATAATCCTCCCCAAACCACTATACAGTATCTTAGTATAGACTTGACTAAGGCGTTGTATAACATCATTACTAGTTTATTGCATACGATGGATTTTAAGAGATGAAATTTATGAAAGAGTTTGCGGAGTTTCATTGCTATAAAATCGCTATGATCATTCCACCTCAAATGCTGATCAATAATAACACCTAGATATTTAGTGGATTTTATCTTCTTTATTTCAGGGCAATTGCAATTTGTGCTACATTTTTTTTTATGAATTTTTAGTGTGTTTTGGTTAGGTTGATCAACAGCTGAAGTGGAGAAAGTTATATAAGTAGTTTTATTGATGTTTAAACTTAATAAACTAAAATCTAACCAATTTTGTATCAGTTGGAGACCTGTTTCAGCTTCCTCGTATATCTCACTCCAATTTGTACCTGAAAATATGATAGTAGTGTCATCTGCATAAGAAATTATAGTTCCATTTTTTAATAAGTGTCCAATTTCATTGATATATACGAGAAATAACACAGGCCCCAACACAGTACCCTGAGGAACGCCCATAGAGACCACTTGAGACCTACTCAAAGTTTCATCTATTTTTACAATTTGTTTTCTATCAGTTAAATAGTTCTCAAACAGTTTCAATGTGTTTCCTCTAATACCCACGTCTTTTAGTCTTTCAAGTAGTGTTTTATGGCATACAGTGTCAAACGCCTTATTTACTTATTTCTATTGTTTGCAAAATCCTATAAAGAATATCTTTCATTACAGCTATAAGCAAACAAATAATAATTCACTTTAAAACATGTATAGAGCATATAAACTCCAATACTAGTTAGCTAATAGATAGGTGAAGATCTGTTGTCTTTATCAGTCAATGTCAAATATAATTATTTCATATTTATTGATGGAAGTTGTCTTGGTTTTGCATGAAACATCTTTATGAGTGGCTTTATGCCTTTCTGATGAGCTAAAGAATAAGGACGAAAAAATGTTTCTTAGCTGAATCTTCGTGACCGTAGAGGATTATGTAGATACTAGCTTAATCTGCATGGCCGTAGGTGACTATGTGGAAGCTATTTTTACAATGAGAATTGTCAAATAAGAGATTAGACAAATTTGTTTTAGGATTTTAATTTGCTAGCATAACCAAAATTCAGGTTATCGAAAGAATGCAAAGATTTCATTTAATATTTTTACACATAGTTTTTCTTTTAGTTCTTATAGATAGTTTTTTCTACTGATTGCAAAATCCTATAAAGAATATGTTTCATTTAACAACAAATTTTTAACAATAATATTGTAGATCACTGTAATTTTATAGTTGCATTTCATATTTTTTTATTTGATTAAGAATATATGCAATTTGTCCAAAAGTGGTCCAATTTTTAAATATTCGCCATTTTTTGTTTTTAAGCACTTTTTTGAGTTTTTCGATATATAATTTCTTGCTTTAGGCTGTTGTTGAATTATTTTTTTGTTTTTGGATTGCTGATTACGAACAGGTTATCCAACTTGTCCAGAAACAGTCCAATTTCTAGATATTGGACACTTTTCGGGTCCTGGATCTTTTCGATGTATAATTTATTACTCTGGGTTGTTTAATTAATTGTATGTATGAATGAAATTAATTTTAAGAAGCCTGACAAATATAAAAAATAAAAATATTTACTCAAGGATGACGTTAAATTCAAGATTTATAAAATATAATAGTGCTATAGATGTATTTAAATGTTTACAATTAAGGAGCAGATAAGCAACTTTGATGTTGCATATCCAAACTTCCAACTTTTCATGCTTTCTTAGCGCCAATATTGAAATTTGGTACTTTATTCTTTTAATTAAAATAATAACTATATAGCAGTCGCATAGAAGCATTTACGAGTATTTAAAAAAAAAATAATATATTCAAATCGGTCAAGAACTGTACATCAAAAATAGACTTGGTTAATGGTTAATTTCCCACTGTCCGCCTGCTCTAAATATCACACAAATGAAAAACGTTGTTAAATATTTTGTGCATATTTAAGTAACTAGACTTCTGCTGGTATTATTACGAAACAAATTGTGTTGACGGGAATTGCGCCTAGGTACAAGAAAACTAATTATAATTAGTAAATAAACTTAGTAAACAGTTAATTAATTATGCAATATTTTATGGAATAATTGTATAGCAGTACAAGTTGTTTTAAATTCAAATGAGTTTAAATTTAATGTATTTACCTACTAAGATTTAATGATCAATGTCTCTCTCGGGATACAACTCATTATATTTAAGATATTTTCGTCGGCCATATTATACGTGCATAATAGATTTTTTATAAATAGGTCACCAGATGACAGATGACAGATTTTTATTCAAGCTTGCTTCTTGTACATGGCATATATTAATTCCAGAGTGTTGACAAACATAAAAGTACCCCTAAAAATCTGAAGATGTTCCTGTAATAGGTATTGTGGGTGTTTATCGGTGTGAAGGGGAGGTACCTTAAGTTAAGTAGTCAAAAATATTCTGAAAAGGTCGCTTGACAATTTACTGCCATACAAGAAAGTACAGTCCACTTAAGTACACTCAAGGATACATCTTCTTAAAATACATTTATCTTTGGTTCTACATGGCTGATAAAGGTAATATTGTCATTATAATAGGTATGACTATTAATTATTTTTATACTATTTCTAAATATAGCCTGGAATATAACATCACAGTCGCAGTATTTTTACAAACCATGATATAAGAGCTAAACAAAATATCTTAGGCACATGTTGTGGTTGCAGGTCATAATTTTAAATTGAAAACGCTCATCCAGCTACGAAAAAACATTCTGTAATGTATTATTGTTGTAAGCGTAATAATATTATTTATATCATCTGCGACCTAGATTTTATTTTATTTGTAATTATTCAATTTTCTGATTTTACAAATCAGTTATTACCTCTTGTGATACATATTGAAACTCTGTTGAAGGTAACTCCCAATTCTCATCATTAAGTAGATACACACAGTTGTTGATGTACAATACTGTTACTGTTTTCTTTGAAAATAATTACATACATCGCTGACAATTATGACATAATGAAAATTGTACATTATGTTAACTTTCAAATGTTCATACAAATAAAAACACCATTTTTTATACCTATAATCACAGTTGTACTTTTAAAATTAGAGCCCACTTTTCATTATCTTGTTAGATTACTTACACCCTATTTTTAAAGGCAGTCATATTAAAGGCTGCACATATTTAATTGATATAAACCCTTGAGAATTATTGTATTTAAACTAGGACCAAGAATAAGTAAACCAGGTACTCAAAAATGCCGTCGGAAAATGGATGGCTTTTCTATTGGCATAACCTAAATTTTAAAACACAGTAGTAACTGTTTTGACTAAATGCAGTGCTCTCGTTTCGAGTTATTAATATTTAGTAAAATCTGAATATGTATAAAATTCTATGAAACGCCCAATTCCAAACTATTCACTTATAAAAGTGAAGTCATAACCTTGGTATGTACTATCTATATGAGTCTTCAGTCTTCAGCCGAAAGTTATCATGTATATGTATATGTATATGTATATTGATCAATATATTCAAAGCGTTTGATTAGATCGATCATCATACATTTCTACAAATAATTAGATTCCCTTGGTCTTACTGGAAACTAATCGTTAAATTAGTTTGGGATTCTTCAACATGCGTTTTACTTACCTGTATTTTTTTACATTATTTGTGAGAGATCTAAAATAATACTTTCATTTTAATTAAGGAATGTTAAGTCTATAATATTTATGTACGATGTCTGAAAATGACGATTCTATTAAAATATCAACATATACACCTGAAACTCTTCAAGATATATAAATTCGAGTTCTAATATCATTTTCCGAATGTGTGTTAAAAATATTCTGATTTTAAATATACAAAGAACAATACATATGTACATCATTTCAGGTCAGACCTGAACAATCTTAGTTAAACCGAGTTAATTAGCATACTTCTACTATAATAACATTGCTTAGCTGCCCTATATATCAATGATTCTTTGGGGTTCTAATTCCACATTACATATAATCTTTATCCAACAAAACAACGCTTAATCTTTTCCTTTAATCCTTTAGACTCATGTAGGTCGAATTCAGTGTGCTACATTCATTGTGAAAAAAACCTAATACATTGGTAAAATAACAGTAATATTCACCATACAACATCAGATCCGGATATAAAATTTATATCACTCCCTGTGCTTTGAGTTCATAAGAAATTCTTCTATATATGCACTGCCATCTACAATATATTACCACAATAATGAAAATTCAAAACAGTATTCACAAGTTTCAAAATTGTTTTTTAAATTCTCATTCGCAATTGTTTTTATTCTTTGTGGTACCTTTTTAACCGTAATGAAATGACAACATGAATTCCTTGTATAAATTATTACACCAAAATTTCTTCATTAGTTGCCACAACTTTTCATTTCATTTTATTTCTTTTCTTTAACTTGAACTTCTTTATGAAAACAGTGAGCTATTATAAGACTCTAAATATCTAATTATTTTGTTGAGATTGTGCCTCAACGTGTTCTCAATTATTGTGTTTTATTATTATACATATATGGTATACTTCTGTCTAGTTTATAAGTAATTGTTATATCATGTACCATCTATGACTTGTCCTATCCATTCTTGGCAAATTGAAATCAATAAATTTGTCTGTCTATCTTACACTCTATATTTTGTAGAGAAATCTAATAGGTATAAAAAAATACCAGTATAATTAACGGACTATTAATTTTCATCTGTCCATTTTGAAGTAACTTAACTGACCGACGGAGAAACTGTGAAGTAACTGACATACAGTCCAGTACTGCCTACCTTCAGAGAATATGAATAATTATCTGATTATTAATTTTCTAGGTAATTACTCATTTCGAGTTAACTATTTTTAATATGTTTGTTATTCTAGAAACTATACTTACCAGGTTCTATACGAAAGTTATGAAAGGAAGGTATGTAAGGTATGTTTCATTGATAAAAATGAGCTTTAAGATATTAATAATGGTTAAAAAAGAGTTTTCTGTTGAAAATCTGTTGTGTTTTCGATTTTATTAATCAACGTGTATTTGTCCGGCGAATCTAATGCTGTTTGAATCTGATTGCAATTTGCATAATTAAAAATTTATGCAATATTTGTTATTTGCAAATTTTATTTTTCATAAATAAATAATGCAAATTTTTTTAAACCAATTTTTTTTAAATAAGAATATGTAGTACTAATCAAATCATGTCCTTTCCCGTAAAAATCATATTAAGAAAGTGCCTTGGTCCAAAGATATGAGCAAATTAAATTTTTTTTGCAAAACGTCATATTTTGCAATATTTTGCACTTATGATAAAACGGATACCGGGAGTCTATTTAGTAATCATTGAAGTGTATGCAAAAAAAAAATTAACAGTCTAACTTAAGAATGCGTATAGTTATGCAACTTTGAATACGGAGCTCAAAATTTACAAAAATTCGCCAGTTTTTGCTATGCAAAAATAGTATTTATTATTGGAGCCTAATTGAACCAACTTATTTTAAAAGTATATGTAATTCCGAGTAAAATAAGCTTTGGAAAGTTCAAATCGGACGATTAGAACGGAAGTTATAAAGAAAAAGGCTTATAAACAATTATGAATTTTGTGGTAATTTTGCAACAACAAACTTAGCGGCGGGTGAGTTACATCCAAAGTATTTTTCCTGAAATGTGGCTGATTTTTTACTATATTTGCAAAAAACGGCGAGCTAAGAGCAACAACACTTTTAAAAATTAAAGTCACTGGTCTATAACTACAGCGTTGCTTATTTAGATAGATGAAAATATGCCTAAACACTAATAGTAGCTTGGTTAAGAAAAGCGGTGAATCCTTTTCAAATCCCTTTCAACATTTTACAGAAAAGAAGACAATTTTTCAAAGTCGATTACTGATTGTTTTTTAACAGTTTGAATTTTATAATTTTTGGTTGTGCAAAATACAGACTAATACCGAACATAATGAATAACTGAGACGTAGAACAACTACTAATGGTCATCGTCGTATAACCTGCTTTACTCTTTCTGATATGTGGAAAGGATTTACTTCAAGTGGAGGCATTAAAAAAAAATCCTTATCTAAAGAAACATAATCGGAATAATCACCGCTATTGGAAAAGGTTTTAATTGTAAAAGTTTCTGTACTAATTAAAACCGAAACTGTTAAAATTAAAAGGGGTAATCCTTACGGCGTGAAGTAACCTTGTTTAGTTGACGCGGGCAAAATTTGCAAAAATCTATACAGCCGGCTCTCCACCTATAGGAATCTGAATTATTTTAAATATTTTTGTATTATAAGTGAGTAGCAGCATTTCACATATTTTACCTGAGTCGGCAATGCCATTTATAGATATCTGAAAACGAAAGGAGATCCCATTGTGAACTCTGAGGAATTTCAATAGCCAACGTATAAGATTCATTACACAGCCATACAAAAAAAATTCTTTCTGGCCTGGGGATCTGATCATGCTCACTATATGTTTTTGGGGTCGCTGAATCCGAGTCCGAGGTCTGTTTAACTCCACCACATCAGGATTTTGCCATAACCTCAAAAAAAACATAATTTAAGCGATTTAAACATCTCTTCACATAAATCGCTGTAACTTCTTCTGGACAAAAATGGCCCCTCTTTTTTGTACTAGATCGATTTCTCTTCTCGAGCGATACGGCCCAGCTTCGAGGGCCATTCCTGCCAAACGAGAGTTAACAAAAATCTGAAAAAATTCAGGGATACGTAGAAAGATGAAAGAAATCGTTTGAGGCTATATCTCAAAGACGAAACGAGATACAGAGCTGCGGTTGACTATATTCGATTTCTCTCGCCTTCCTAAATCCATCTGAATTTTCTAGATGCTCTACCTTAGAAATTTTGCAATAAAGTGCCAGTAAAAATCTGAGAAAATTCACAGATATGTAAAAAGGCGAAAGAAATCGAATGGCGTAAACCGCAGCTCTGTATCTCGTTTCACTTTCGAGATGTAGCCTCGGGAAACGGTAAGAAAATTCAATTTTCACCTTCCGGTGACTTCGAGCGGGTATATCTCGAGAAACAAGTCACACCAACCTCCGATTTACGCCAAACGATTTCTTACGTCATTCTACGTACCCCTAAATTTGATTTTTGCTAGCTCTCCTTTGGCAGAAATGGCCCTCGGAGCTGGGCCGTGTTGCTCGAGAAGCGAAATCCTTGGAATTCTCACTTCGGCGGCCGATATCTCACTTAAAAAGCTCCGAGAAAATATCGTGCCCCACATCATCAAATTGAACTTTTAATTTGCAATCTATATAGTACAAAAAAGATGGGGGTCATTTTTGTCTAGAAAAGTTACAGCGATTTATGTAAAGAGATGTTGAAATTGCTTAAATTATAGGTTATTGAGGTTATGGCAAAATCCTGATGTGAAGGAGTTAAATAGACCTCGGATTCAAATTCAGCGACCTCAAAAACATATAGTAAACATGGTCAGATCCCCAGGCCAGAAAGAATTTCTTCTTTTGTGTGTGGCTGTGAATTATTATTAACTCTCAAAGACCGTGCTCCTAACAGCGGGCATATTATAATGCATGAATCCCAAAACATCTGATAAGAAATTGTAAATAAAAATAGGGCGTAGGTACTTCCTCTATTTATTTTCTATCAAATGCATTGTCTGGGTAATCGGTCTTTAGAAAATTTTGCTCCTAGGCAAAGTATAATGTGTCACAACTTAACTCTCTTTACTATTTATTTCATTTTTAAGCAAACAAAAAATAAGTTTTGCAACCCGCTGAAACTATTGAATGAAAATTCATAGTAATAGTCTTGTTATGGTTCTACTTAGGCACCCTTATAGTTTTTTAAAATATACGTACTAAGAAAAAAAGTTATGGCCAAAAATAATAAATATTTCCCTATCGGATGTCTCTTTCTAGGAAATGGCCACCTTAAACTGTATACAACACTATTCATTTTTTTTCTCAGATCTTCTATATGTAGAAATCACGTTAATGTACAATCAGTAATTATTCCTAAAAACTTTGTTTCTGATGTTAATATTACATTGCCATTGTTTATATTTATATTTGAAGGAAGTTTTAATTTTGAACGATTTGTTCTGAAAATTATGAAATTTGATTTGCTCTATTTAAAATTAGTTGATTCTCTAATAGCCAGTTTTGTACTATGTTCAATACTTCACTTGCTTCGCCTATTAATAAGTTCAATTGTTTGACTTTTATTGGCAGGGTAGTGTCATCTGCATAATTAATTATTTGATGTTGACAATTATTCATTAAATAACATAAATCATTAATAAATATATTAAATAATATTGGTTCAATTATACAGCTACCTCAAAAACATATAGTAAATATGGTCAGATCCCCAAGCCAGAAAGAATTTTTTTTGTGTGTGGCTGTGAATTATTATTAACTCTCAAAGACCGTGCTCCTAACAGCAGGCATATTATAATGCATGAATCCCAAAACATCTGATAAGAAATTGTAAATAAAAATAGGACGTAGGTACTTCCTCTATTTATTTTCTATCAAATGTATTGTCTGGGTAGTCGGTCTTTAGAACATTTTGCTCCTCAGCAAAGTATAACGTATTACAACTTAACTTTCTTTACTATTTATTTCATTTTTAAGCAAACAAAAAATAATTCACTTTTAAATATTTATTTTTTGTTTATTATGAAGTAGTAGTTTGTACACTCAGTCTCAATTTGTACAGTAAGTAACTAGTATTATTCTTTACAGCAATTGCGCGGTTTACTATTTAATTTTTGATATTATTTTTATGTATCTAGTTCATTTTAGATTTCTTATATTTTTGAAAGAGATACAAGCCCATATTAAACATGAGCAGAAATTGCTTGTCACCGATATAACAGAATCCTAGTCTTCGCACTAATTTGCAATAATATGCAAATTGCGTAAAATACATTCGTATCAGTCCTACTTATCAGTTTTAATAATTTCACTCATTATGCATCATTGTTCAAAATTCTTGGAAAAGAGAGTCGTTTTACATAGATAAACCGGATGTCAATTTATGCCATTTATGCTAATTGTGTGTTTTATGGACAATATTAAACTAAATGTTAATTTATTATTTTTGTGTCAAAAATAGAATGAAATCTCAAGTGTGAAATGGCCATAGATATATCTTGTGGGTAGATGTATAAACATACTTGTTCTATTTTGACACAATTGACAAATTATAGCAAAATCTTCATAAATATACCACCCAGTTCTCGATACAGTGCTTATAATCAAGTGCAGGTTATTTAAGAGCTTTAAGTAGGTGCTTCTTGCACACATAAGCATAGGTATCTAAACTAGAATTTGTGGACTGTAATATAATACATTTCTGGCTAATGGATTATGTCCAATGCCACTAAAGAAAAGATGCACTTTACTACCAAATGACGTTAGAAACATTAGTAGATTTATAAACATTTAGAGGTAGAAACTAAATTCGAAGAATATTTTATTATATTATATCATATAAGATCTCAAAGTCGATTGGGAGTTAATAATTAAAATAGGGCAAATACAAACAACACAATACTAATTATGTCTTATCAGTTTCCAAAACAAGCTAACCATTATACTATTTGTGGATTTACTGCACCTTTTATACAGGGTGTTTCACGAGGAAACGGACATGCTCTAATTGCAGATATAGGATACTAAAAGTATTCTTAACCATTCATAGAAAAAACTAGTTGGGCCATCATTACTGAAATACAGGGTGTTTTACGTATTCTTGCCAACATTTCTTTTGGTTAGTTTATAACAGTATGGAATAATAAGTTCATATTTGGCACATGTGATCTTGAATAAGCACTTCTATAACACAGAACAAAAATCCAAGTCCGGACTCGAGAAAAAAATGTTTTTGTTGTTCTTCAAGAAAACAATACCCTGTATGTTTTTTTTTATTTCAATATTAAATTCGAAGATTACATACAAAATGGATCAAAATGGCTTCACACACACACACACACACACTTTTGCCACATTCGAAATATATTCCACTAAATAATGCAATATGAGACTTTAGAAAATATCGATGAATAATACGCGCAAAGAATGCTTCCACTATTAAATTAGGCATTTACTTTTTTTTATTCATAATTATTATGTTTTAATCAACAGTTTTTATGAATGTGGCAAAACAAACAAACAAAAAATGTTACAAGCCACCGAAACTATTTCATTCCTTTTACTTATTAAAAATTAGTAAACCACAATATAATCTACTTATTAACAACAATAATGGTAACTAGCAACTTGCATAAAAATAACGTAAATAGCAAAATACCACCAAGCTACCAGCAGAATCATAATAATTATACGAAAAACAAAAAATGCAGATATTCAGATATTGTTATAATAATTATTTAAAAATTAGAATCGTAATTAAATTGTGTATTCAAAATGACCCCCTTAGCTTCAGTGCATTTTCTGGTGCGATCCACAAGATTTCCAATTGAACTACTTGTCAGATCTGGATTGTTTCTAATTTTGTCGCAGCAATCAACAATCCTTTGAATTAACTGATCCCTATCATGAATGTCCACATTTTAGACCTCACTTTTTAAGTGATCCCATAGCAACATTGAGGGTAACGAGCGGGCCGACGCTCTGGCCAGAAGGGGCTCTCGTAAACCTCTGCTCGGTCCGGTGCCGGCTCTCGGCTACCCTAGATCCCAAGCCAAGAAGTTAATAGATAACTGGACTCGCTCCCAGTTCATTGACCTCTGGGATTCCTATCCAGGACTCCGGCAAGCGAAGCTCCTAATCTCAGGACCCTTGCCGGAGAGAACAAAGCAATTTCTGCGTCTAAGCAGAAAGCAAATTAGAGCAGTAACAGGCCTCCTGACCGGACCTGGCTCTTTTAGGAAACACCTACACACAATGGGGGTGGTTGACCACCCCGATTGCAAGTTCTGTGAGGACGAGGAGGAGACTTCCATCCGCGTCCTCACTTCTTGCCCAGGACTGATGAACCTGAGGCACAAACACTTCGGCACTGGCTTTCCAATGCTGGAGGAAATAAGGAGTTCTACCGTGGGAAGGATTTCAGCCTTTGGGCTGGAATCCGGTCTGTACGGGGGAGCTCCTTAATTTGTTAGCGGTAGCACAATGGGCCACAAGGCCTGAGTGCGGCGACCTCCAGGCACCCCGCTAAAAGAAGAAGAAGAAGAAGTGATCCCATAAAAAATAATTAACAGGATTGAAATCCGTAGACCCTGCCGGCCATACATGAGGACCTCCCCGACCAATCCATCTGTTTGGATACATATCATTTAAATAATTTCTAATTCAATTGGAGAAATGCGGTGGGGCTCCATCATGTTGAAAGAACATACCTCGGATATTCACATTTTCTAAAAGATTCGGTAACGCATAGTGTAGAAAATTGAACTAAATGTTACCAGTTAGTGGGAATTCAAAAAAATGTGGGCCTAACAAATGACCGCCTACAAGTCCAGTCCAAACATTGATAATTATACAATGCCCTAACCGTTAAAAATCAATTAGTTGTCTCTATTGATCATAGTAGTGTTACTTCAAAATAACAACTATTAAATAACTTATAAACAAATGATGCAACGCTATTATATATTTTCCAACGACTTAGCTAATTACATAAAAAATATTTCCGGTGTACGCCTTGTTTCCTATGCCGACGATACCAACATATTGCTCACTGAAAAATCATTAGAACTTTTGCAACTCCTCCCCCTACAAACTTATAAAATGGTATCTACCTGGGCAGAAAAAAATAATCTCTATTTAAATGTAAATAAGACCTTTTTCTATACAAAAAACAACTCCGGATTTATGAATGGATTTTTCTGTTAATAAAGATATCATCTTGGCCAATTCAACAAAAATTCTTGGGATTTACTTCGACGGAAACTTGCAATGGAACCATCATATAGAGGCATTAACTAATAAATTGACAAGTTGCTGTTACGGGTTACGATTCTTAGCTAACCATTGTAGCCGTGATGTTCTGATAACGTTATATTATGCAAACTTCCACTTTCATATGAGATACGGTATAATAAACTGGGGCAATAGTTCCTACATTCATCGTATATTTATTCTACAAAAATACGTAGTTCGAAATCTTGCAAAAACTATCGTGACTCATGCAGAAACTCCTTTAGTTGCTGGTACGTATATATTCCTTTATTTACAAAAACAAATCATTATTTTCAGTGTATAAATTAAATCATTAATATCGTACAAGGCACAAAGACACTTTGCAACCTACTTTACAACTATGTACCAAGAAAATTTCTTTTATATTGGCTGTAAGTTTTATCATCATTTAAGTGATGATATAACATCATCGTCTAATATACACGTTTCTAAACGGAAATTAAAAAAACATCTTTTAAGTAAAAATTGTTATACTGTAGATGGATTTTTTGTATAATGTGTGTAATGTGTTCCTGTTGTATTAATTCATAAGTGCCTGACATGTTTATATTTTTTTATATTATTTAATGTCCTGTAAAATTCTGACTTTTGCTGTATTTCTTGTGTATTGTTTACTTTGCACTATGCATTTAATGTGGAAATAAATTATTATTATTATGATCAATAGTGGCAATTTTAAACGATGACTTTAAACGTTAAATTAGTTAGTTGTCCCTATTCATGAATACGTTTTATGACAATATCTGCATTTTTTGTTTTTCGTACAATTATTATGTTGATAGTGGTTGTGCATTATTGACATGCAACTTTGTTGCTACCGTTCTTGTTATTGTTAATAGGTATGGTATGTTGCTGTTTTAGTTCTTAATAAATGAGAGGAATGAAATAGATTCTTGCTTTATTATTTATTCTTACCCCCACCGACAAAATTGGTAATAAAAACATAGTAATTATTACTGAAATAAAAGCAAATGCTTAATTTAGTAGTTGAAGCATTTTTTGCGCATATCATTCATCTATATTTTCTAAAGTTCATGTTGCATTATTTAGTGGAATTTAATTCGAATGCGGCAAAAATGTGGCAAAAAATTAATGAAACCGCTTTGTTCAGTTTTTTATGTACTTTTCAAATTTAATATTTAAAAAAAAAAACATACACAGGGTATTGTTTTCTTGAAGAACAACAAAAACATTTTTTTTGGGTCCAGACTTGGATTTTTGTGGGTATGATACAAGTACTTATTCAGGATCACTAGTGTATTATATGTACCAAATATGAACTTATTATTCCATTTTTTTACAAAGTAACAACCAAAAGAAATTTTGGTTATAATACATAAGCACCCTGTATTTCAACAACGACGGCCCAACTGACTTTTTCAATGGGTGATTATGACTATCGTTGGTGTCCTCTATCTGCCATTAAAGCATGTCCGTTTCTTCGTGAAATACCCTGTATAATTGTTGCACATTCTGTAGAATACTCTTCGCAGTGTTTTTGTAAATACTATCAGTTTTAGACATTTTTTTATAATAAGCGTAATAAATAGATATTTTTTAATTTAAATAACAAATAACGTTTTTATTCGTTGATAAATTTTGTTCAAAAACAATAGGGTTCTTGCTCTAGCTAACATTAACTTACAGTCCAAATTTCAATACAATTGCACTTTTCATTCCTAAGTTATTGTGCTTACAAGAAACGTGACAGACGGATGGACATTTTGAAAGTTGTTCAGAATTTGATCACCAACGCAGTGATATGAAAATTCTTTGATTGAGGAAGCCGTTATACTCTATGGTAATCCATAATTCTAACGAAATGGATTTACTACTATATTTGCACAAAAGCCTGACTGCAGTTTCAACAGTTTATGTTATTTGCAAACGATGATTCCACTAAGAATAAAATGCAAGAGTTTGGTCCCTATTTACATATATTCCTAAATTGTCCTATGTACTTTCATCATCCTCTAATCTATTTTATTTAGGAATATATTAAATAAGGACTAAACCGGTATTTTATTCTTAGTTGAATCACCGTTTGAAAATGTCATAAAGTGTTGGAACTGCAATCACGTTTTTGTACAAATATAGTGGTAAAAAAGATAGTAGTGTTTTACCCAATGTCGTGAAATTTTTTTCTCTACTAGCGATATTACTGGTTTTAGAAATGTGCCGATCAAATGCAATATACTCTTCGTTTTATATTTGAGAAGAAAATAATGACTCTCAAACTTAAACGGTGTTCATTCAGGTTAGTCTGCAAGAATCGATACATTCCACCAATATTTATACTGAATATTATTTATGGGTATGTGACCAAGCCATTGCGACTACCAGCACTTTTCCTTAACCCTGACAGCTCGTCCACCCTGACAGGTGCTTGTCCTCGAGAAACCACCTGGGAGATCATTGCGGTTTCGAGAAACATCGATCAAATCGGTGATCAAGGAGTAACGAAGATCAGAATGTCTGAGATCAAAGGTCATGTCGGAGATCAAATGTTATATCGAGGATCAAAGGTAACGTCGGAGATCAAATAGTTAGCGTGGATCAACTTGTACAGAAGATCAAAGAATCGAAGGTCATGAGATCATGTCGAAGTTGAAATATATTAGCGTAGATCAAATAACATATCGGATACTAGCATGATAATATCGAAGCTGAAACTCATTAGCGAGGATGAAGTAGCAATCGGAGGTCATAAAATAATCTTAGATTAAACAGACCAGTGTAGATCCAGTAGCATATCGAAGATAATAAAGTGATCGGGGATTAAAAGTATTACCGTAGATCAAGTAGCATCGCGGAGACCATAAAATCATCGGAGATTGAACACATTAGCGTAGGTCAAGTAGTATATCGGAGATCAGAAGATCATATCGGAGATTAAACACATTAGCGTGGAGATCAGAAAATCATAAAAATTGCGAATATCACCTTGATTACGTTTATCATGGGCAAATATTGTATGCTATTTAATTTTTCGGAGATCAGATTTTTAATTCGAATTTTCGGAGATAATGATTTGTTTTTATTTTGCGGATATCAGGTTTTTAATTTGCGGATTTATTCTCTATTTCATTACGTAGCATAGTTAAATCAGCTTGATCAATGTCGGTGTCCACTTCAGAATCAAGAAATCGAGTAAAGGCTTTTGGTTGATATCCATTAATGCGATGAATGGTGATTTTCCCATGGTTTTATATACCACTGAATTTATACAAATTGTACCTTTTTAATATAAGTATCTCATCAGATTTTTCGGTGTGATCAATGACAGATAGACAGTGTGATTAACCCTATCACATTCGCCATTTTCTCGAGGAGTAGTCACTTCATTTAGAATGTGCTTAATACCATATTTAGTACAAAAATTAATCATTTTCTTTTTGATGTAAAGCAGCTACCTCTGTCAAAGATGATTCGGGAGATACTATCTAACAAAAACAAAAATCTTCCAAAAATTTATAAACATAAATTCGTGTAAAGATAAGTTTCCAAAATTGCCACCTAGCTCCTGGACTATAAGGTTAAAATAGTTGGACAATGACGAAATTTTATTTTATGGCTATTAGTGATCGTATTTTTAAAGGCTGATCAATGTTTTCATTTTTGTTTTAAATTGTATTCCAATTAGTATTAGAGTTTCAAGTATAAATAAATTCGTTTACATTCATTCCACGGTGAGAAAATTATCTAGTACAAATTCTATTTCAGTTACTTGTACAATAAAATATCAAAATTTATGTATTCTGGTGTTAAAAATTTAGACCTAAACTGTCAAAATATCTGAAGTTACTAAAATAGGTACCCTACTTGCACCCGAAAACAACACAATAGACGCGATTCCGAGACAATTAACTTTTGTAAAAGACTATAAGAATTAAAGGCGAACCCCCGTTGTGAGAGGGACAATGCGAATAAGTGAAAAATAAAAGAATATCCGCCCATTACTCGGAAGGACCTAGTTCTTTCTCTTTCACTGGTTCTTCCAGGATGATGTTTTCAATAAGAGATTTTCACGCTGCATTTTTACATTCTCATAATGCCCATCAGGAGAGTTCTTCATTTTAAAGTAACAAATTTATTTATGATTTATGGGCACTTGCTGACCCTGTGGGGGTTTCTGGTGGTATTCGACTTTCACTGTTACCATATTAGGTATCATAAAACCTTGTTTGGTGTAGGTGATTTGGAAAATATTTACGTTTTTAAAATAATTAATACTATTTTGGTTTATTTACTTTTATAAGAGTTATAGTAGAGCGATGTCAGTCGCTGTTCAGCTAATTCGGTCACTGCTGTGAATTTTCAGAGCATTTCAAATAGTCAAAAAAAGGAGAAGAAATGAAGAAAGAACGAAATTTTAATGCGAGCCTTGTCAGGGTGTTAAATTACATGCCCAAAGTCAATGGAAAAATAAGGGAGTTTTCTTGTCTTCAAGGTCGCCCATTTGGCTTTCATGATTTTTTTAAAATGGAAAAAATTCTAAGTATTTGAGCAAATTACCTGAAGTTTGTGCCACTATCTTCGTGGAGTCCCCCAAGTCATGGAAAAGCAATTTTCTGTCTAATTGGAGATTAATAGCACAAGATCTACCACTATGACGCGTTCATTTCATTAAATAGTATGAGTTGCGTAAACATAGTATTACATTTTATTTTAATGTGGGAAAAGACGACTTAAAAAGTACTTAAGTTAGGAATCTGGAATATGTATTGCTAAAATTTATAAATAAATAACAAAATCATTTTTAACGACAAAAATATGCACTTTTGAGGAAGGTTATAAGAGAGAAAAGTTGTTTATTTCTTTGCAAAGATCAGAGCATAATTTTTCAAAATTTTTTAGAGTAGCAAAAAACTAGCTCACGTGGACAGATTTTAGATTAATTTTACCCCTTCCGCTGGATCGATTTTCACAGAAAATCATATTCCTACGTTCTTTGCAAAGATCAGAGCATGATTTTTCAAAATTTTTTAGAGTAGCAAAAAACTAGCTCACGTGGACCGATTTTAGATTAATTTTACCCCTTCCGCTGGATCGATTTTCACAGAAAATCATATTCCTACGTTCTTTACGTCAAGACAAATGATTTAGGCCGAATATCGTCCACTTGGCTTAATTTACAAGATTTGTTTTTAACTTCTTGAAATGTTCTCAAAATTCGCAGCACTCATCTCTCTAACTATTATATGTGCTTTGCCAACATTTTACAGATGTGAAATGGTAATTAAAATCAATACAGGTTTTTAAATAAGAAATTGCATCGATTACTATTTTCCTCATAATTCTAACCAATAAAAAACATGAAATTTGTATGAATTGATTTGAATAGATGATTATTTTGCAAAAATAAACGGCTATTTTTCACCGAGCTTTTGGCATTTTTTTGCAACGTAAAACAAGCTTGGCCCGTCATTGCTATGCGATGCCTACCGGCTCAACAATTTTCATAGTTTAAGTTGTTAATGTCAAATATTAAAAATTTGCACCTACACCTTTAAAATGAAAATAAGTAAAAAAAAAAATGCTCTTTTTCGTTGTTGCACCTATTAATTTTTTTTAATGGCATTAGGAGTTATCCATGCAGCCAGGTACAAGTTGTTATAAATACACCTATTCATTTCTATTATAAAATTAATCTTTACATGCATCCCTTGTAAATTTTAACCACACAGACTCCGTACTTTCACATATAATTTTTTCATTTTGATGTTGACCGACTATTTTCCTTTATAATAATTTTAAATGAAAATTATTCACCTATCGTCTGTGAATTTTATTAAATTATTACTTGATGCACTCGGGACATAAATCAATATGTCAAATAAAATAATGTTCACCTCAGAAAAGTTATGCAAGTTTCAGAAGCGTCTTACTTCTCATCAGTTAGTAAAGTAAGAAAATGTTTCCTAAAAATAATTAATACGGTAAGTATACCATAAATGTATAATAATATTGTACATACCATAAATATTGTCTCTCAAATGTTTCTATTCATAGCTTAGTGTATTTATTCCTAAGTTACACCAGTTTTTTCTTAAATTAAATTATACTTGGAATGAATTTTTAAAAATTTTTCATCCAGTATTTAAATATAACTTTGTACAGTTTTTCAAAGGCGATCGCCTTTGTCTTCAGCAAGTTTAATATAGATAAAGTAGTTAATAAATGAATTCTAAAAGTACCATATAACGCCAATAGCTTTGTCAACATGATAGATAATATGTCAACATGATTGATAATCTTGTTGATCGTATATGGACTGCATTGACGATGGATGTTGATGAGAATCCTAATTTTCGGCATTCGAATATGGGTCAATAATATTGTTTCGATATTATTGACAATACTATTGCTCGTCGCTTGCCGTAGTTATATGCAAGAACCGTCTACGTACATACACACATACATACAGACTCAGAGAATTTTTAAATTTACATTTAAGCTCAGTATGCTCTGAAACGGATTTCAGTGCAATTTTTTTGTACGATTGTTATTAAGGACTTATAATATACCTATTTGTTAAATAGAATAAGTGTAATGAGGTATTGAAGATCATACTGAAATAAATCACGTGTCGCAAATATACAATGAAAATAACACAAATTAGTACGAATTAGGCATTTAAACTAAATATAACATACATATGAACTAAAGAAAAGCAAGAATCTAATATAATATAACCTTTGGTTTTTTAATTTGGTGTGATGAAATTCAGTGAACAAAAATATTAATAAAAAGCCACAAATTTCTTTTGTAATGTTAATTACATATATAGTATTAAATTAACAAGACCTATTAAATACGAAACATAACATATACCGCCATCTAATGAACACTTAACAAACTAGCGTTCATAAAATATAGTAAATTTCTACCTGAATAATTTAAAAGCTCAAATAAAAAATATTTACAAGACGAACGCAGATATTGTTCATTCAAATATGTATAGTAATACGAAATTATTCAAAAATTAGGAGGAATTTTAATAATTTAATTGAATCAAAGCACAACCCAAGCTTAGTAAGTATACTAAGCTATACATAGAATAAGACGAGCATTCTCCTCTGTCAGCAATAAGTAAAGAAAATACTCCACTTTCATACATTATATAAAAATACGTAAAATCATTTACACAAAACTGCTTTCCTCCCTATTTGATACATTTAGTTTATTAATTACGTTTTTTTTTTGGCAGCCTATTCTATTTTTTCATTTAAGGTTTTCTTCCTCAAGCAATGGATCTTTTCTTAATTAATGCTTTTTTTAGAGTAAAAGCACTGCATATTTTCACTGAAAGTATCCCAGGTTCCTTCATTGGCAGACAGATTAGCTACATTCCAAATATTGTCCTCATCAATTTTTTAGAATTATTTTAACTTCGTTCAGTAAAAAATACAAATATTTTACTTCCATGTCGACTAGTTTTACAAGCTATAACTTCGACAGACTTAAATCAAGCTGACTTAATTATTTAATTTCGAATTTCAATTTACAGACAGTCATGTGTAACTACAAAAATGTTTACAATAATCGACTGATTGCTCTTTCACGAAACCTATTCGATTTGACCACCGTTTTCACTAATACTGCTATACCCTTTAACAGCTAAACCTGTCAACTTCGAATAGAAGTAAATTTAGTTAAATCTACTTATTTTGACCCTAAAATCTAAATTCCATTGGTAGCTCCATGTAAACGCGGTATGGGGACACCATATATACATAAAACCCTTCAAAATTTTACAAATGTGAGGTCGCGATTTTTCTATCAAGAGCTTTCAATTTCA
The DNA here is from genome assembly GCA_963583905.1 of Stenurella melanura. Taxonomy (NCBI): domain Eukaryota; kingdom Metazoa; phylum Arthropoda; class Insecta; order Coleoptera; family Cerambycidae; genus Stenurella; species Stenurella melanura. Next base: position 65,124,583 of record OY757310.1, read on the forward strand.
TGTTTATGTATATAATTTCGTTGTGGATAAGACAATTAATAGTAATCAGAACTATTCAAAAGCAAACTTCTGGCTGATCCTATTGGTGTAGACTTTTTTCATTTTCTCATTCACTTTTAAAGGCAGGTATTCTAGTCCTGTGGCACAATAGTGCATTTCTCAGATTGAGATTGTTACCATGTTATGCATTAAGGAGATTTATTCTATAAAAGATTCTTTGGAAAATGACTGTAGAATCCAGGTAAATAAATAGAATCGGACTATACGAATTGTCCAAAGAATTTTATGTGGCTCAAATTGTCGAATTGACCACGACTAACTAAAACTTGTGGTTGCACCCAGGGCACCTCCACGTGGTGACGGTGGGCAACGGAGTTGTCCCACTATCCGGCAAAGTACCTGCCTTGAGATGAACTTGAATGACCTAGAGGATGCATACAAAGTAAAAACAAACACCGGACTCGGATTCAGCGACCTCAAAAACATGTCCATGAATTTTTTCAGATTTTTTGGAAGGTTTTTTGACCGTTTGACCTTCAAATGGCCTTGAAATGATGTCGACTGACCTCAGACTCAGATTCAGGGTCCTCGAAAACGAATGTATGAATTTTTTCAGATTTTTCGGATGGTACTTAGCATTTTTGTCTCAAAGCCCCCTCAAATGACCTTGGGATGACCTTGAATGACCTCGAGGATGCATGCAAAGTAAAAACAAACACCGACTCGGATTCAGTGACCTCAAAAACATATCCATGAATTTTTTCAGAATTTTTTGGAAGGTTTTTTGGCCGTTTGACATTCAAATGACCTTGAACTTGACTTGATGGAGCCTAACCGACCCGCTCATCGTAATCAGCCACCCCAAAAACTCTAGGATACCATCTCCGATGCCCGTGCACAAGCCTATATAAAATGTTGACCTGTGATAATTAATTGATAAGAAAGAAATCGGCGTGATACTTTTTTGTTTTTTCCTATGCCATAGCATGTAGGTTGTTTGTCTCTGGACCTCCATCAACCGGAATCGTATTTTTGTCACTAATTGGTAAGTAACCGAAAAAAATATATATATTCGTTTTATACAAATACTTGCATCAATTGTAAATGACATTTCTAGTTATTTAGTGATGTTTGCACTACTAAAAAAAGTCTCATGTGAATTTTGTTGTCTGCCATGCTCTAAGGAATGGGATTAATAATATCTCTAACTAATGCAAATGTGGCAGGTAAGTGCACGCTGGCTTGTGTACGAGCCATCTACGAGCTTCTATTATCATCAATGTTTATTGGTCACAATACTCTTACAATACTTAAAATCTCCACTAATATTCGTTTGCTGAAACTTATAAAACATTTTTAGACCAGCAAGAATCCTTTTTTACACAATAGAATAAAATAATAAATAAAACACCAATTCGCTAAAATAATATACCACTATGTGCTACCACAAATGTACATACAAGGTACAAGGTGGCACAACATATTTAACACCTGTAACATCACGCAGCCAAAAATTTCTGGTTTAAACCATCTCTTTAGTGAGTTAAAACTTTTTGGTCAAGCATACACGTCAAACGCATAGTAAAACACTGGTAACTGTATAATTTTCGGTTAAACGAAACTATTTTGAGCTAAGCTAGAACTGAAAAACCGGTTGTTATAGTACACTTTGTCCAGCAATTCTGAAAGTTGCTTGAATATATAATCGTTTTTAACATTGAAAATGTTTAACAAATCGGTAGTTTAACGCTAGATATTGGGAAGATATCTAGAATCTAATAGGCGAACCATAGAAGCTATATGCGGTATATGCTATGTGAGTTCTGTGTATAGGGTGGTATAAACGTTTAAAGTGTAACAAGTGTTCGGTCGCGAACGCTGGGTGCAGCATTACTTCCATCGAAGTATTTTTGTTATCATTGTATAGGTTGAACCTTTCTGCGTCGCATAACAGTAGTCTGGAGGTTCCACGATTACGGGAGTTGCAATGAAGGAGGAAAATGGTGAACCCCTACATCTTGGCTATTTTTACAAAACTCAGTCGATGTTTAACTGAAAAAAAGTAAGTAGAACTAAGTTTTCCGAGATACTTTTTAGTTAAGGGATAACTCAATATATGGTTCTCAAAGGCGAGAAAAAGTAAAAATATAAATATGGCTTTGTAGCTGATAGCGAGAGTTATTAACATGTAAATAACGGGTGTGCGGTTGGGCGGTTTTCAGAGTTGTTTGGTAATTTGGGGTAGGGGGTGGAAACGTGTACATGTGAATTTTCTTCATGATAAATACGTTCATTTCGAATGCGTCAGAAGTTGTCTGTCTTGGTGATGAATTCTGTAAAATTTCTTCATAGCATTCATCAGGTAACTCCATGGAACGGAGATGAAATCTTTAATCTCCTATTCTGAACATTTTCTTAAACACCTCGTAAACTATGCTTGCATTACAAATATTATAATATATTGAAGTAGGTTTGTCGAATTAAATTTGCGTAACAAATCTCTTAATCAACTTCTCACTGAAGAGCATCAGATTAATCTGTGAAAGTGTACCCATTTTCAAAGAACGCGTTTGTCTGTAAATATGAGGCATCAAAAAAATGTTCATCCTAATAGTATAGGAGCATAGGAGCTCGATGGCTTTTTCGGCACGTCTTCATTTTATACTCCATCAAATATTTTTATCGTTTTGTGAAGGATACCGATTCACGAAATCGACTTCCGGTGGCGCGAACGTGACACCTCCCGTCAAGTACATCAAGAGTTGTCAAAGTTGTAAAATAAGTAGAGTTGTAGCATGTGTAGCAAACTCTTCTGTGATTGAGAATGTTTATTTAAACATTTTGAATACAGAAAAATATTCCCAGAGAGAAGTGCTTGTCAACTAATTAGCCAGAAAGAAAAATGTTTCCAAATTTAGAATAAATTCAAATATGTATTGTATATTTTGTCTCAGATCTCTGAACTCAGCGTTACAAGTTATTTCTTATTTTTAAAACGTGAATATATGCTCCCTTAACAGCAAAACAACCTTCTCAGAATGTTGTGGTTGTAAGCCACTAAGTTGTGTTTCTACCGCATCTTGGATGTGTTGTCTCATTATTTATAGATCATGTTTATGTTTATTAAATTGTTACAACTTTCCTGGATAAAAAATTAGGCACCTTAAGAATCAATTCCCGCCAAAGTAATTTCTACACTTAATAAAATCGAAAATATGTACGAGTTTAGGAGAGAAAAACGTTTATCTTGAACTATGGCCAAACTGACATGCCAGCATATGCCAGAAGTATATTTTGTTGTGATTTACATTCGATAGAGGTAATTAACTTAGCAAAATTCTAGTAATGACGAATTTACGAAAAAGTTACCTAACTCCCGAACTAGAAAGTGACAGATATAAACTGTAATTATGTTTTTTTTTACATTTTAGCAATGAAATTTTGCGGAAATTGCTAGTGTGTCAATGTACATACCGTATGCAACACAAATCGAAGAGTATTGTTATGAATTGCACCCCCTTGGAACTGGAAATTGATACGCCTATGCCTACTAGTGACTGGAAGCTAGTAGAAAGAAATGGACTTTTCTGGAATGTGCTAAGAGAAGATTCTTGATTGTTTCTAGAGGTAATTTCAGAGTATATAAGGCGCGATTACCGGCGCAGAGAGGGGAAGTTTATTAAGAAGGAAGTTTATAGAAGTGACGTTCGGTAAAAAGTGAGGTTAAATAAGAAGTAAATAAGGTTATTTTGAAGTATTGTATAGTCAGTAAATTGTTAAATAATGTGTTAGTAGTGTTTATCTCTTGTTGAAATTATTTTAGAACCCACGGATTCATACAGGGTGTTTCCTAAGAAGAGGAAATACGCAACAGTATATTGCATTCGATCGGCACATTTCTAAAACCGCTAATATCGCTCGTAGGGAAAAAAATATCATATCACTGTGTTGGTGATTGAATTCTGAACAACTTTCAACATGTCCGTCTGTCTATCAGTCCGTCTGTCTGTCTGCCTGTTTGTATTGAAACTTGAACAGTAAGTTAATGTTAGCAAGAGGAAGAACCCTTTTGTTTTTGAACAAAATCGATCAATAAATAAGAAAGTTATTAATTATTTCAATTTATTAAATTTACTTATTTATGTTGTACCTATAATATTGCGACATTGCAGAACCGGCTAATTAGGCGATAGTCCCTAATGTTTATCAAAACAGCAATAAATCTGTCACAAATGCGATAAGATTACGGACCAAACTTTGGCGGCTTCCATTCGTCTCATCTCGCAGTTAGACAAATCCATCACTCGTTCATTTAACTGTGAAGAGTATCCTATAGAATATGAAACAATTGTATAAAAAATGTTGTAAATCGGCGAAGAATATAATGGTTAACTTGTTTCAGAATGAATTCGCAAGTAAATTTCGAAAACCGTACCTTAATATCCCTTTTCGTTTTGAAGATATTCTACTTTCGCTAGAAACGTACACTCTTAATTGCAGGGGCAGTTTACCTACATGCTTCTCTCATCTTATTTCACCATAAATTGAGAGAATAATGAATGCAAGATTGTGCATATTGAACTTGAAATATGCCAAATATTATAAAAAATATTTAACATCGTTATTACAGAATTAAACAATTTATTTAAGCTGTTAGGAAACACCCAAATTTTTAACATTAATTCAAAACGAATACAAATATTATCACCAACGCTAGCATTATAAATAAGGTCGATAACATCGGCAGAAAAATGAGCAGTGCTTAACAATCACTTTGAATTATACCTGGGCGGAAGATAAGCTACAAAGAGCCTTCATCGCAGATATAAATCAGCTGGGTGTGGAGGCGAGAGACGTGCTCCAGTCCAAGTTTAGGGACTCCACAGGAGCGTCTCCGTGGGTCACCTGGTGCACATGTGATGGGGGGGTCTTCGAACCAGCAGCAGTGTGGGTGGGTACATGGCAATTGCAGTGTTTACAACCGTCAACCAATGGCGGCTAGCAACATGGCAGGCAGGATCCCTCCTATTGCTTATTTACACTCAATGCTACTTTAAGTATATGCAAGCATGCATGTGCGTATGGCCTGGTGTGCGTACCTCGGCCACCAAGCCAAACATGGGAGTTGCTATCGGTAGCTTAAGAAGGCGCTTTGACGTCAAACTCTGATACGAAGACGGGCAAAACCGCCTGTTGGTTGCGTTTTTAATTCGGTGACTTAATTTTGCATTTCTTTTGTTTTTTTAACGGTTAAATATACAAACAAGATTTAAAACGACCGAGTGTTTGCAATAACGTAAAGGAAAATTGTAAACATGCACTTAAAAGAGGACGGATTGATTTTTTTATTATAAACTTTTGTTATAATAACTTAAGATAAGAGATATTATTTCTGGCGTGTTTTATGAAAATAAACTTCTACTGAAATACAGAGGTTGTTCAGAAAGTTACAATTCACAGAGTTTAGGTATGCAGTAATTTAAATACGAACGTAGAATAAATGTAGCAAAAATTAATAAAATTAGTAACCGTAGAAAACGTCCCACAATAAATAACAGACATTACTATTAACAATTTCAGCGATTGCGCCCACATGCGGCAGAGAGGACGACATTATTATAAATTGTAAATGCCTAAATAGGTATTTGTTATAGAATCGAGAATGTCGAGGCTTGAATATTATATTCTTGAACAATTAATTATTAGTGAGTCTTAATAGTTTCACTGAAGATGACTTTCCTGAAATGGTCGAAACAAAGAACACCTTATATGATTTATTGTTTATTATATTTTTCGCAAATGCGAAAAGTGAAGCACACCTTTAAAACGGTAAATACATTTAATGAAACATGTTCTTTATAGGATTTTGGAAACAGGGGAAAAGAACTTATGAGTGGCTTTGTGCCTTTCTGATGAGGATTTTGATTTGTTAGCATCATCAGAAGCCAGGTTATCAAAAGAATGCAAATATTTCATTAATATTTTTTACATATAGTTTTTCTTTTAGTTCTCATAGATAGTTTTTTTCCGCTGTTTGCAAAATCCTATAAAGAATATGTTTCATTACTATAAGTAAATAAATAATAAATAATTCACTTTTAAACATGCATAGAGTATATAGACTCCAGTGCTAGTTAGCTAATAGATAGGTGAGGATCTGTTGTTTTTTATCAGTCCAAGTCAAATATAAATATTTCATACTTATTCATGGATATTGCCTTGGTTTTGCATGAAACATCGTTATGAGTGGCTTTGCGCCTTTCTGATTAGCTCATAATTGGTGTAATACTGTTGAATGGTGTATGTTAAAATAAAATAAAATAAATAAAACATTTCAAAGGCTAAGCATTTCCAAAAAACCAAATGCGAGATTTTATGAAAATGTAATCCATTAGAATGAAAAAAATTTTAAGACAAGGTAAGTAAAAAAATCATTTTATGCCTTTGTTCTCATTTTTAAATGAATTTTCATACCGTAGGGGGTTCATGTAGGTACTAGTTTAATCTGCTTAGCCGCAGGGGACTATGTTGGATGCTAGTGTTACAATGAGAATGTCAAATAAGAAATTGGACAAATTTATTTTAGGATTTTGATTTGCTAGCATAACCAGAAGCCAGATTATTGAAAAAATGCAAAGATTTCATTAATATTTTTTATATATTATTTTTCTGTTAGTTCTCATGGATAGTTTTTTTCCACAAAATCCTATAAGGAATATGTTTCATTGCTATAGGCAAACAAATAATAAATAATTCACTTTTAAACAAGTAAATACATTACTTAGACAGAAAAAATAAAATGAGTGTAAGTCATCGAACTCCGATTTCAAAATGTCTGCTTTTGTCCGGCTCCCTGTCCATCACATTTCTTGTAAGTAAGATAACTTAAGAAAGAAAAATCCGAATTCTGATTTGGAAGAAAGCGTTTCCTAGGTGAGTAATTAGAAAAAAAATCGATTAGTAAATATAAAAGTTATGAAGCATTTGAAATTATATCTAATCACATTATTTGGTCGCCTCATTATAACACACATATACAGAGCATAGAGAGAATTCAGAGGCGTTTTTTAAAGACTTTGAGTCATAAGGAAGATGGTGTTTATCCTGCTATTGGTTTTCCTCAGACTGAACTGTTAAACAGATTCTCACTCTCGAGTCTGGAGACACGTAGAACTATTTCACAGCAAATTTTTCTTTTTAAAATAATACATAATATAACTGATTGCGATCTTAAACTTACTAAATTTCCGAAATCCTAGACCTGGTTCTAGGCATAACTCATTGTTCTATTTGCCGACTCCCCGAACTATCGTCCAGAAATTTTCGCCGCTATACAAAATGTGTGAGAATTATAATAATCTACAAGATCAGTTTGATATATTCCACTGCAATGTAGCTGCGATAAAAAGATTAAGTGTATAATTTAAAAATTTTTGTTTTATTTTATCTTTATTTTCATCTGTTTACTTTGTATTCTACTCTCATAAGTTATATATTTGTAAATACTTACTATTTCCTACCCTGTAATTGGAATGCTCTGTTGGGTAGTGTATTGTTAAATAAATAAATAAATAAATAAATAAATAAATAAATGTTGTATTATCTGTATTAAGTAATAAAGTCGAATTAATTAAGGGACTCGGCGAAATTTTATTTCATAATTTTTAATTACTTTTTGTGCAGGTTTAGTAGTTGTCCAAAATTCTTTTCCACTTTTTCAAGTTTCGACATTATATCCATTTCAAGTACGTGAGACGTGGAGAAATAAGGATTGAAATACATTTTTTCTCTATTTCTCCCCGAGAAACACGCTGCTGTAATTAGTCTGGCGCCATATTTCTTCATTTCTTCAAAAAGCATCAAAAAGCAGTCTAAAAGTGGAAAATATTGAAAGTATGTGGATTCCATTATGGCAACTGACTATTGATTCAATGAAGCACGAAATAAACCACCCGCGCCGTGGGGGTGAAATGACTCGGGAAACTTGTTTCGCTACGAAAACGCAGAAGAAATCGAATTTCTTGAATTTCTTCCGTCATTTAATTAGTATTCCGTAATGGAATCCATATTTTTTTCGAATTTTGTCCACTTTAACACTGGTTATTAACCATTTCTCGGGAAATTAAGCAATATGGCGCAAAACCAATTGCAGGAGCGTGTTCCTCCTGGAAGAGTAGCGAAAAAAAACATGTTTCAATACGTGTCGCGTATATGAAAAAAATATAAAATCGAAATTTGATCAGTTCTTTTGGATTTTTCGATTTTTCTCGACGGGAATGAAATATTTATAGAAACTAGTAACGGGGTCATGTTTTCTGGAATAAAGGCTTAGGAAATGATTTTGAGGGGATGATTTCTGGTTTTTTTATCATCAGGAGGAGCCAGATTTAGGAAAGAAGATTGGGTAATCTCTAACTCTGCATAAAAATGGTAAATAGTTAAAGATCCTGGTAAGAGAAGAAGACTATCGAAACAATTTTTATTACCACCCTAGTACACATTGCACACACATATTTCTATATAAGCATAACAAGGGAAGGTTGAGAAAATGTAATATAGATTTGATTAGATTTATTTCACCAAGTTACAAAATCGAAACATTTTCTTTATAGGATTTTGCAAACAGTGGAAAGAAAAGCTATCTATGAGAACTAAAGGAAAAACTATATATATAAAAATATTAATGAAATCTTTGCATTCTTTCGATAACCTGACTTCTGGTTATGCTAGCAAGTAAAATTCTGATTTGCCATTCTCATTTTAACACTAGCATCCAACCTAGTCCCCTACGGCTAAGCAGGCTAAACTAGTATCTACATGATCCCCTACGATATGTAAATTCAATTAAAAATGAGAACAAAGGCCTGAAATTAATTTATTTACGTACCTTGTCTTTAAAAATTTTTTCATTCAAATGAATTACATTTTCATAAAATCTCATTCAGTTTCTTGGAAATGCTTAGCCTTTGAAACGTTTTTCGTCCTTATTGGGTTCTCTTCAGAAAAGCCTAAAGCCACTCATAACGATGCTCCATGCGAAACTAAGAAAATGTCTTAGTACTTAGTACTAAGAAAATGTCTTAGTTTTGCATGGAACATCGTTATGAGTGGCTTTAGGCTTTTCTGAAGAGAACCCAATAAGGACGAAAAACGTCTTAGTACTTAGTACTAAGAAAATGTCTTAGTTTTGCATGGAACATCGTTATGAGTGGCTTTAGGCTTTTCTGAAGAGAACCCAATAAGGACGAAAAACGTTTCAAAGGCTAAGCATTTCCAAAAAACTGAATGAGATTTTATGAAAATGTAATTCATTTGAATGAAAAAATTTTTAAAGACAAGGTACGTAAATAAATTAATTTCAGGCCTTTGTTCTCATTTTTAATTGAGTTTACATATCGTAGGGGATCATGTAGATACTAGTTTAGCCTGCTTAGCCGTAGGGGACTAGGTTGGATGCTAGTGTTAAAATGAGAATGGCAAATCAGAATTTTACTTGCTAGCATAACCAGAAGTCAGGTTATCGAAAGAATGCAAAGATTTCATTAATATTTTTATATATATATAGTTTTTCCTTTAGTTCTAATAGATAGCTTTTCTTTCCACTGTTTGCAAAATCCTATAAAGAAAATGTTTCATTACTATAAGCAAACAAATAATAAATAATTCAGTTTTTACAAAATCGTTTTTAGCAAGTCAAAGCACAATAGAGAAAGTGTTATAAAGTAATATATAAAACAAACGAGAAAAATAAAAGGATTGGCCAATTAAAAAAATATGTACATAAATATATATATAAATATGTACGTTACAAACAAAAATAAAAAAATACTATAGAAAAGATGGGGTAAATTCCAAAATGACATAGAATGACCAGAGCATATCAAACAAGCTAGAAAAAAGAATGAAATATTAATTACAGATTTGTGTGTGCAAAAATTCTTCACTTAAATAGCAAATAATAATGTGTTTTTTTATTGTGGATTTGAAACTGTTAAGATTAAGTAATTTTATATCATTAGGAATATGATTGTATAACTGAAGGTTTAGAAAATGTTTCTGTGATTTAGTTAATCTAAGACGTGGCTGCCTGAGTTGATTGGCAGACCCGGTGCCGTAAGAATGCAAATCTGAATGTGTAGAAAATGAGTTTATATTTTTGTGAATTTCTAGTAAAATAGTATAGATATGAAGGGATGGAACCGGCATTATACCAAAACTTTTAAATATTGGAGAACAGTGATCTCCCCAGCCGATACTAACAATTATTATTCGGGTTTCTTCTGAAGATTGAAAAATTTTTAATGCGTGAGATGAACCACCTCGTAGGAGAATTGCATAGTTAATGTAAGCATGAAATAACGAAAACAAACATTTTCTTAAAGTTTTAGAATATAGTTGATTTTTCAGCCTGCGTAATATAACAATAGAACTTGATAATTTGTGTGACAGTTGTTCCACATGATTGGCCTAGCTAAGAGAATCGTCCAAAATAACGAAAAGAATTTTGACACTGTTACCTTTAATTAGTGTATAATTTCTTGAAAAAGCAATATTTTGTATTTTCTCTTCATTTGATTTAAGATTATTTGAAGAGAATCAAGCGCCATCTTGTTTTATGAAACTAGTGCTATACTCATTTAAGTTGTCAATGTTCAAATTAAAGTCAATAATGGCTGTATCGTCGGCATAAGCGATGCATTTCTCAGGTAACATAAAGTGAAAAAAATAGTTAACATATAAAATAAAAGGCAGGGGCCCCAATACAGAGCCTTGAGGCACCCCATGATTGACCGGAAGAAGTTCTGAGTTTACATTGTCGACAGACAACATTGTTGTCTGTTATTAAGATAGGATAGAAAATATTTAAAGGCATACTTTTAATACCACAAAAGCTCATCTTTTCCCAGAGAATTTCATGTGAAACACAGTCGATAAGGGATATATACCTCTAGAGACGTAGTTTCCATAAACACTAAAACTTTTCAACACAACAATGCCAACACTCGACGCGCGTTCATAGGGAGATGTTTAAAACTGACACTGACAATCATGTAATCATCTCCCGATGATACTAACGTGATTGACGGAAGATATTCAAAACACACTGATAGTTTTAATCATCTCCCGATGATGCCAACGTGGTAAGCGGAATGCGCGTCAAGTGTTGGCATTGGAGTGTTGTGTTCAATAGTTTTGGTGTTTGTGGAAACTACGTCTCCACAGGCAGCGTTACACCAAAAGTGCCAGCCCCCTTCAGGAAAACATATATAGTTAATTAAAAATATCAGCTAATTATCTACCTATTAAATATAAATGAATTCTAATTATTTTAAATAATTGGCAAATAAATCATTTTCGATTTTTCGATTACATAATGGTGAAATCATAAATTCAAAATACCTTTTAATGGATTTCTACCTACCTACCTTGTAGATGTAATAAACCCACGGAACACGAATTCTGGTTTTTAGTTCTAATCCGGTAGGCGTATATACATTTTGGAGGCGATATAATTTTTATGGAATGTTCAGTTATTTAGTAGGTACTTTACTGTAAAATGTCAAATCTCTCTCTTTACTGAAGGTTTGAATATTCAATTTAGTCAGTCAATAACTAACTACATATTAATGAATAGGGTTATTCTACTATTAAAGAATTTATTATTGATATTATTTGTAAATTACATACCATGTTTAAAAAGTAGTGACTAAAGTGAAGTCACTAGTTGTGCTATATTTTTAAATTTTCAGGAATTAGATAGAACACGCAAGAACACTATGGGTCCCTTATGAAGAAATGAAAAAAATGAGGCTAGAAGAATTTTTTGAAGGAGATATAGTTTGAATTATAGTGCTAAAACCAGATAAAAATGATACATTTTAACACCGCAAAATCTCCTGACGTCCCGAATGTGTTGGCGATGCCTTAAATTTGAGAAATGTAGTATCCCCAGAAATAATACCAGCTTTTAATAATAATAATAATGATAATAGTCTTTATTCCACAAAAATGTATACACTTACAAACAGATAAACAATACTCATAATTAATAAATACTTCGAGGAAAAGGCGTAGTTCAATTATTTTGGATATATCATCCAAAATTATTGCTTTCCTGAAAAAACAATTCGGCTTTATGTAATTATCATGCAAATTACTGGTAACAGATTTATTATACGTGTTTTGAATTTGTTTAATTGATTCTTGATTCAAAATATGTTTTCCTAACATTGATCATGCATCGTCATATTGTGGTATTTTTCATAGAGTTACAAATGTGAAAAGATATATTTGAACTAGACATTATTTATAATCTCTTATATGAGAGTTAAATCCTGACGAGACCACATAATTATCAGACACAAATCTATTTTCCCACCCCGTATTTTGCAGAGTGATATAGCCAAATAAATGAAGAAATGAATAAATTTAAAAATCATTATAATCCCTCAACGAAGCGAAGAACTTCATATCCATGCTACAATTAATTCAATTTCACTCCACCCACTCACCTTCATATTTCGTATCATGCAGGGCCGTCAAGAGCACAGCGGGTTTCGGCGTTATTCAAGACCATTCAAAAATCCTGCTAAAGCTGAAAGGTTGCTCGGTTTTAGTTAAAATAGAAAATCCAATTTCTTTATTTATTTTCGACTCTGGGACCCCGATATTGGCCATGCCCCGATTAATGTTCAGGCCCCTGAACAAAGTTACATCACTGCACTTGCCCTCTATCATAGGGCCTAATATTAGATGTTTCTTAAAAATTATACATGTAATTAAACAAAAGAGTTTATTTGTCATTCTAACCTATCGCGTCATTAATGATAATCATGTACACAATTTCACAAACAGCACTCTCTATTCAAGGTTTCTTTTTCAGAAATTAAACACTGCTACTTTTACACATTAAAGATAAATTTATAGCAAGTCGCATAAACGACTCATTCTACATCCACTCTTATCTACTCTGACGTCATTATTTATCAATTTTGTTATTATATTCTCCAAAATTCTCTAATTTTGAAAGGAGCATTTAATTTGTTAGGGAACAAGTAAATCAGAATTTATATTGGTCACAAAATAAGTTAAAAATAATTTCGATAGAAATCACTGATAGTAACAAATTTTTAAATGTTCGTAATAGAGCTAAGTCAATAATAAAAGCGCATTTGTAGAAGTGTCATCTTATAACTAAATAAGAGGTCTTAAAATCATTTAAGAGGATTATCTATTATATATTTGACAGTATTGATGATAGCATTGTCGCTGATAAAATCTTCGTTCTGAGAAAACCAGAGAATTTTATTTTATTTTCAATTAATTTGCATGAAAGTATTATTTATACATTGTACGTGTTGTGTTATTGTTTAACTGTTTTCACCTTTAAGTAATGTTCAGAGACATTCTTAACTCTAAATCTGCTTTACTAAAGATTTAACATTCTTAAAATTGATCATTACACCAAATCAGTATCAGCATATCTATCAAAAACCGCTGCCTAAGGAATAACTACTTCCACATCCAGATTTTTCATCCTGGTATATTTAAAGGAAAATACTTAGACTAAATTTGCACTCTAGTATGTGGAAATAATTCTTCATAAAATTTTAATAATATTTCAGGCAGATGTCATAAAAAAATTTGAAATGTTAGTTTCTAGCATATATGCCAAAAATGAAGTTTCTGGACTCTTATTAACTTCCTCCACCTATTGTCCCCAATACACCCCCCCCCCCCCTTAAAGGAACCATCTCAATATATAATCTAGTTCCAGATGTCGTTATAATATATACGCGTACCAAATTTCAAGTGAATATCTCAATTCTAATTTATCAACCCCTTTAATAATGGAGTGGGATCGTGGGGAGAAGAATATTATACAAAAATTAGATGCATTGACTTCTAGTATATACACCAAATTCCAAATTTCTGTACTCTTACCAGCTTGCTACTTATTTCACCCTATTTACCCCTATTTAACCCCCAACCCTTCAACGGAATCATCTCATAATACAATCTAATTATGAATGTCGTAATAATACATACATGTACCAAATGTTAAGTGAAAGTCTAAATTTTATTTTATCAACCCTTTTAATAATGGAGTGGGGGTGGGTGGTGGGAGGAATTGAAAATATTATAAAGAAATCGGAGGTCTTGACTTCTAGTATATACACCAAATACAACGTTTCTGTACTCTTACCAGCTTCTTTTATTTATTTTGCCATATTCACTAATATTTAACCCTATTTAACTCTTCAACGGAATCATCTCGAAATATAATCTACTTCCAGGTGTCGCTATAATACATACTTGTACTAAATTTCAAATGAATTTGTCAATTTTATTTTATCAACCCCTTTAATAATGTAGTGAGATGGTGGGAGAGTTGAAAAATATAACAAAAAAAATCTGAGGCCTTTGCTTCAAGTGTATACACCAAATTTCAAGTTTCTTATTCTTACCAGCCTGGTTTACATATTTTCTGATATTTATACCTATTTAACCCCAACCCTTCAACGAAATCATCTTAAAGTATAATCTAGTTCTAGGTATCGTTATAATATATACGTGTACCAAATTTCAAGTGAATATCTCAATTTTATTTTATCAACCCCTTTTATAATGGAGTGGGGGTGGTGCGGGGGAGGGATGGAAATATTATAAAAAATCTGAGGCCTTGGCTTCTAGTAAATACACCGAATCCAAAATGTTTGTACTCTTACCAGCTTGTTTTACTTATTTTCTCCTATTTACCCCCAACCCTTCACCAGCTAAGTTCAAAAAACATTCCAGTTCCAGATCTCGTTATAGTACATACGTGTATGAAGTTTCAAGTCAATATCTAAACCCGCAAAAAGTTACCGACAGACAGAAATTTTTTTCCCTCAAATTTAAAATATCGACGTTTCATGATATTCTAAACCTATTTCAATAAAAAATAAATTGAAATTTTTCCACTCCACTATGTATATTTATGATTCTAACTTTACCAAACAGATACAATTAGAAATAATAAAAAATAGATCAATATGTATGATGATTTTCACGAATGCTACTCTAAGAAAAATATCGTGTAAGAATCAGTTAACTCCCGATTAATGAGCGATTTGACTTCACCTCCAATACATGTATGCACGAAATCTGTCTATTCTGTAAATAATTTATAATGGTATGTTAAGAAGAAAGCGAAATCACTTTCAGTATGTTATTATACCTTCTTCTAATTCACAACGTTCTGCTAGACTTCTTGTGATACATTATTCTAGTTCACCTCTGTTTGCTGTACAACTTGCTTGACGGTATCGCATCGTCTGCTGTAGCCTCATCAAATATCTTTAACATCCAGTCCTTGGTTCTCTTCGCCATTTTGAGATTTTAGAGAATACAATGCTAGAAAGTTGCTTTTGAGGACGTGTTTCTGAGAGAATGATGCTATTAGTGCAGTGATGGGCTGTCCAAGGAACTGGCAGGATAGCATTTCTAGGCTAACATTTCGAAAACATTAATGTGTCATTTGTGTGCTTTCCTAACATGGACCGTTAGGAAAGCACACAGTCTATGAGACTTTAAGAAAGATGGAGAAAACTAGGACTTTACCAAGAATAATCTTTGCCACTTTCCATCGCGCCAGGTTTTGCTCAACTGGCATGTTTCTAAACTTGCCAACTATATTTTATGCCGAATTTCATATTCATAGTTACCAATATTGTCTACAAGGACTCCAAGGTATACAACCTCACAGTCACAGTAACGTGCCTATGTGGTTATCACTTACTAGGTCTACAATCATAACTCTCATTTTGTTGTCATTTACAGATAAGCAAGAATGAGTGCTTACTGCATAAAGCCTTCCCAGTAGATATATGAGCTCGTCCTGGGTTTTTGCAAGTTAGGTGGTATCATCTGCAAATTTCGAGTTAGAAGCTTTGATTCTGCCTTTAGCTACCAGTCCTCAGCACACATAGCATCGTGTTCATTATAGATAATAGAGACATAACGCTTACCTCTCTGATGAATTTACCAACTTTCAATTTTTCTTCATACAGTCGGCGAATAATAGAGATCAGATATTTGAGTATCTCTTTCTGCAATAATCTGCCGATTGCTTATCCCATTCCACATTGACAAAATCCTTTCGGAAATCTAGGAGACAAATGTATACTGGCACACATGCCTTCTCAATAGGTTGTCACACATTCAGTATTTGTTTCCTCATAGTAGTCCATCGATATGTTACAAAATTACGGCCGTACCTTACATTTTGGGTAGGACAATTTTTTTTCTGATGTGTAGGGAGTTTCAGTATGAGTACAAAACTCGGTTTTCAGAGTTGAAAGCCCCCGTTTGTCTGCCGCGCCATATTGAAAAAGGGAGTGTAAATAGTTTTTCCGCGATGTCTTGAGAACCTCACAAAAAAATGTCTTCTTGTAGAGAATTTAATTTTTCACTATCTTGGTCTTGATACTTCTTACCGTAAAGTCGAAAATGAAAAAGTTATAATTAGAAATAGGCTAACACTTTTAAGAAAAATGTCATTTAAGGGTTATACCTTTTTTTCTATTGATTATATTGAAAGACCACATCAGATGTTTTATGCAGATCATTTTTTAAATTTCTTTTCTTTGGAGACGTGTTAGGATTCTGCAAAGAGATCAAACCAAGTACTCCATTCAAAACGCGCGAAAGGGTGCACGAAAGAACATCGGTCTGAAACTACTTTGACTATAAGTTTCTGAGTCACCGATTTGTATTTGTTTTTTTCATTTGCAACGATTCAGTTGTTAATTTTAGGTTTTGCTCTTTGTTTCCTTTTTTGTGTTTTGGACATGCTTGGCTTGGACGAAAGGATATGGTTTGCGTTATTTGATTTTTCAACCGTCTCACTTATTGTGCGCTTCTTCCTTGTGTTTGTACCTTTCATTTGCATCAATTCAGTTGATACTTTTGGGTTTTTCTCCTTTGTTCTTGTTTCTTTTTTTTGTGTTAGGAACGTGCTTGGCTCATCCAACAAAAGGGTAGGTCTTGTGTTATTATTTGACTTTTCTGATGATGGTTTGTTTCTTCATCCTGACATTGGCTTGATTTTCTTCTTATTCGGAATTTTCAAGGTTTTTGTCGTTTTGTTTACAGTAGTTTTGCTATTCATGTTTATTAAAACATTATAGAAGTTTTTTTCTTCATCGGGCATTGTTGCCATCATTTCTATTAGTGCCTTTTCCTTAATCTCTGTTATTCCAACATTTAACTCTGGTAACTTTCTAGTCGTTTTAGGAAAGAATGCCACTTGCTGACTTGTTTCTTTATTTGCTTCCCGGGTGTTCTTGTATGATAGATTAATTTCCTCAAACTGACCTTCAAAGTTGTCTCTGTACTTTATGTTCAAAATTAACTGTTTCTCATAAACAATGTGCCTGAGTAATGTCACACGATCTTGAAAGACATTCATACAGTATTAAGACTAATGAAATGATACTGAACAAGTATTTGAAATCTAAGACGTCAAAACAATAACTATTAATTACAAAAATTAATATATGACATTTAAATTTGGACAAAATCACATCTACTGTCCACTGCTTTGTTTTGCAACTAACCGTTTACCCAGTACAGTGCCACTCGCAGTATTGATTGATACTAGAATCAAATCGATCGATCGAAGTATATTGCTTCCGTACTTGATAATCATGGACAGATTTATATTATATATTACGACTTTTCCAAAGCTTTTGATCGCATCGATAACTGAATGATTCTAATTTAACTCAACTTTCAAATTAGATAACTAACAAAATTCAGCGTGTACCTTATAATGGGTTTGATTTGATAATTGAAAATTTTTAATTTTCATCAATCTTTTGGTCCAGATTACTGACAGTGAGAGACTGTTGACTTGAATTTCCAATTGATGTATCTGAGAAGAGTGTTCCCTACAACAGGCATTATCTACAAGCTTTTACATAATAAAATTGATTGCATAAACCTTGTTCATGGTATATAATTTCGAGTTTCTACAATACAATAGTTTCAATTTCTTTTCACTTACCTGTTGGCCTGTGGCTAGAACTAATATATGTCATCACCTATGTTAGATATTGAATAGAGGCTTTGTATTAATAACACATATATAACATTGATGTTTATTTGTAACTTGAATTACATGACATAATACAATAATTCAAGGAATGTCAACTGCCCTTTTTTGTCCAAAACAACAGACGCGTTCACACTAGATTTAAGCTTAAGGCTTGTTCTCATTACATACATAACATCCCTCCCTTTTTATTTAACAACATAATCTTTCAAATGAGGGGGCAATTTCCGATTTTGCACTGGCCTAGTTAAAAGTTCCATTTGAATTCGTTCTGGACTACCAGATTCCCTAACCTGAATTTGTGGAGCCTTGGCAGGCGCTCTCGATTCAATATCCATTGCCACTTCTCTAGATTGAAATAAATCTGGGGCATGTGGTAGTATTGGTCGGTTTGGTAACGGAATTTGGACTGGAATTTCCGGTTGAATCAAACAAGGATTGGGAGTTGAGGGTGGTTCACTGACCTCATGTCGCTCATGAATTTTTGGGTTCACTATTCTACGCCGCAGTTGATCAATGTGACGTTTGATAACATTTCCATTGCGCAAACAAATCCTATATGATACAGGAGTTACGCAATCTTCAACCATGCCTTCCAACCATTTTGGTCCCAGCGAATTATAGTTGCGAAAATAAACAGCATCGCCTTCTTCGAAAGAACGCAATTTATTCATGGTTTCTTTCTCCTATCGGTGGTTTTATTTGAGTACATAAGGATGCATTTTGTCTAGAACTGTGCGAAGCTTCCTTCCCATTAATAGCTCCGCAGGTGTCTTGGATGTTCCCGCATGGACTGTAGTATGTTGCCGGAAAAGCATTCTCTGAACCTGTAAAGCAAGGTCGCCTTCTTCCAATTTTGCCAAATTTTTCTTAGTTACCTGTACCATTCTCTCTGCTTGACCGTTACTTGATGGGTGATACGGTGAAATAGTACTGTATGCAATCAAATTTTTTCTGTAGAAATCGTGCAGTTCCTCAGAATCGAAGGAACGTCCATTGCCAGAAACCACCTTGTCCGGAATGCCCAGCCTCGCAAACATATTCCTTAAACTCTTGATAACCTCGCTAGAGGCCATTGATTTGACAATGTCAACCTCTAGCCATTTTGACATGGCGTCGACCACAATCAAGAAAACTTTTCCTCTGTAGGGTCCAGCAAAATCAACATGAAGCGTTGACCACGGATTTACGGTAGGCTCCAAAGTCTGACGTGGTGCTTTTGCCGGGTTGTTCTGATGAATTTGGCACGTATGACAAGTTGCCACGCAGTTTTCAACCTCTTGGTCGATATTTGGCCACCACACATAACTTCGGGCGCATGCTTTCATAGCTACCACTCCTGGGTGATTCGCGTGAAGCAATTTCATGAAAATCCCATGTGTCTCCTTCGGCGCGATCAGCCGATTTCCCCAAAGCAGGCAATTCTTGTACACAGAGATCTCAGTCCTTCTTCGTTGGTACGGTTTGTACTCTTCTTCTAGCTCCGCATTCGGCCACTGATGCCATGTCCAGTATCTTACATCTCTCAGCGTCTTTTCTTCGCTGGTAAGTTTTTGGATTTCCTCAATGGCAATTGGTCGATTGTTGGACTCAAGCAGCAATATGTCCCCTGGTGATTCCATTTCATTGGCTTCTTGTTGTTGTGGAAGACGACTCAAGCAGTCTGCATTTGCATTATCAGTACCCTTCCTGAATTCGACAGTATAATCATAGGCGCTTAAGGTCAAACACCATCGTAGCATCCTGGGTGACAGAATCGCTGGAATTGATTTTTTTTGGTTGAATAATCCCAAGAGCGGCATGTGGTCTGTTGTAATAATGAACTGACGTCCTGCCATGTATTAATGGAAGTGTTTCACCCCTTCCACCAAAGATAGTGCTTCTTTGTCAATCTGGGCATAATTTCTCTGACTTTTAGTAAGTGTGCGAGACCAGTATGCAATCGGTTTCTCAATGCCATTCTCTCGGTGTGATAAAATTGCTGAGATACCGTATGGTGACGCATCACAATTCATAACTAGCAACTTGCTTTCATCATAATGTGTGAGAACTACCTTTGACCCCAATAAGCCCTTCAGCTCTACGAAAGCCCTTTCATGTTGATCGTTCCACTGCCATGTTGATTCTTTGTCTAATAATCGGTGCAATGGTTCTGCTTTGGCTGCCTTATTTCTTAAGAAACGATTATAAAAATTAATCATAACCAGAAAGGATTGGAGCTCTTGCTTATTGGTTGGTCTCGATGCCTCCTTTATTGCTTTAATTCTCTCCTCCGTTGGTCGTACACCATCAGCTGCTAACCGATATCCTAGAAAAGTAATTTCAGATTTACCAATTTCACATTTTTCTTTTTTCACGGTCACTCCAGCTCTCTCCAACCTTTCCAAAACGCGCAACAGTCTATCGTCATGATCTTTCTTATCCTTTCCTCTGATCATGATGTCGTCTAAATAGATTTTTATTCCCGGAATACCAACTAACAGCATCTCCATGAATTTCTGGAAAAGTCCTGGGGCTGCATTAATACCAAAAGGCAGTCTCTTGACCCGGAAAAGTCCCTTGTGTGTATTGACAGTCAATACTTTTGCAGTTTCGTCATCCACTCGTAACTGTTGATAAGCCTGTGACAAATCTATCTTCGAGAAAACTGTGCTGGGATCTGTTAGGGTTATCATTTCTGTTATCGTTGGCAGGGGGATAAGAATTTTTCTTGATGGCTTTATTTACAGTACTTCGATAATCACCACACAGTCGAATTTGACCATCGCTTTTCCGAACCGGTACAAAGGCGTCGCCCACTCGGAATATTCTGTTGGTTCCAACACGCCCTGTTCCACAAGCTTATCCAATTCCTTCTCTACCGCTGGTTTTAAAGCAAACGGAACCTGCCTGTTTTTTTAAAAAATTGGAGTGGTTCCCTCATTTAAATCCAGCTTCACTGGCTTGCCCCGAAATTGGCCCAACTTTCCGCCAAAAACGGTTGGAAATTGTTCGTACAAATTCACCGGCTTGTTCCTGCAATTAATACCATAAACTCCGTGAACAGAAATTCCTAGTTCCTCGAACCAATCTCTACCAAGTAGTTCGCATCCTCCTCCATTTTTAATAACCACACGTAAATACTTTTGAATTTGATTATATTCTACTTCGATTATGGCTTCTCCCATAATCGAAATGTTTTCTTGTGTCCATGTGTGTAACCTCAGTGTAGCTGTCTTAATAATATTATTTCCTTTTTTTATTTTTTCCCAAGTCTGTCGACGTATGATTGAACAGACCGCACCAGAGTCTACTTCCATCTGGACAAGAACTCCATTTAATTTGACGTTTGCCAGGATTTTTTTATGTCCCTGAACTGCATGGATTACATTCAGCGTATATAAATCACAGTCATCTTCCGCTACTTGGTTGCAATTTTTTGATTTTCCATTTCTCTTCTCTGCGCTCCCTTCATTTTCATCGTTCTTCTTCTTAAAACAGGCTACTTTAATATGACCTTTCTTCCCACAGTAATTACACTTCACATCTTTGAATCTGCATGTTTTCACATCATGTATTTTCCCGCAGTGGTAGCAAGAATTATGATTCCATTGATTTGATCCATTCTTCCTTTGGCCTACCGCTGCTACTGAATTCTCGGTTGTAATTCTGACTTCCTCAACATTTTTTCGTGCTGTTTCTGCCGCTATAGCCAGTTCGTATGCTCTGTCAAAAGTAAGATTAGCTTCGGCGAAAAGTTTCTTCTGTAATCTTTCATCTGTCACCCCACAGACTATTCTATCACGTAGCATATTATTTAATTCAGCAAAACTGCAAAATGTACTTAGTTTTCGTAAATCCGCAACAAAATTTGCGATAGATTCGCCTTGTTTCTGTGTACGCTTATTAAAATTGAATCGTTCCACAATTTCATTTGAATTCGGGTTGAAATGGTTTTTAAGTTTAATTAGTAGTTGTTCATACGTGAAATCTTTCGGACTTTTCGGCGTTACCAGGGATGTCAGAACATCGTATGTTGATGAGCCGATTTGCGTTAACAAAATAGCACGTTTCTTCGTTGCATTAACGATATCATTAGCTTCAAAAAAAACTCCAGTCTCTCCTGATAACTAGACCATGGCGTACTAATATCGAATGGCCCCAATTGTCCAATAACTGGGCCGTGCATTTATTGTACCTGAGCCTGGGCATTAGCATTAGCGTTTTCCATGTTTGCCAGTAATTTTCACTCTTATCCTGCGTTTATCAAATGAAAATCCACTTTCTCGTCGCCAATTATGTTAGATATTGAATAGAGGCTTTGTATTAATAACACATATATAACATTGATGTTTATTTGTAACTTGAATTACATGACATAATACAATAATTCAAGGAATGTCAACTGCCCTTTTTTGTCCAAAACAACAGACGCGTTCACACTAGATTTAAGCTTAAGGCTTGTTCTCATTACATACATAACAACCTATGTACAGGGTGCGCTAATATTCCCGAATTCCAAAATACATTTGTTTCTGTCAGTTACTTAAAAATAAATTAAATTCTTTTGTCAAAAAAAGTTTTTACAAAACCGTTGATTATTTGACAGAAGATAACAGAGTTCGTTAAAATGCTTCCATTGGAAATGTGTACCCATTTAAAGACTAAACAGCAACAGAACAACTCACTTCTTTTTCTTTTAATATTTAGTATCGTAGTTCTAGATTTCAGGCAAAAATACAAAAAATGAAATAACTTTCAAATCAACTGTTATTATATAACCACATATAAAGTTATTTTGATTGGGAATGACCTCCTCCCTTCATCCCTCTTCGTTTGATCGTACACTTATGGAACGCCCTGTAAATTTAGATGCCATCTTCATTGAGCCGTGGCTTTCTTAGACAGCATTTGTAAGACATATTTATAGGAAGCTTTCTTACTATTTTTACATGTAGCATTAGGATCTAATAGGGAATTTTGAGACACACTATATACTATGTTTAATAGTTTTAATGGAGTTGACTTGATCTGGGATGCGGCGTAAATAAGTTGATCAAAATTATCATAGGCTATATCAATTTCATTTAAATTGTTTAATTATGTTCTTATCTTGATTAATTCGATCAACGGTTTTATTTTATTCGACCTAATTATTTCGTTGTAATTTTATTTAGTATAATTTGACTCTGATAATTTAACTTTTTTAATGTTATTTACGTAAATATTATTGTATATTTGATGTTTACCTTTATATATGCAGATATATTTCTAAATACAACTCATTAATTTTTTCCCGTCATTGGACTTTTTATAATCTGTTGTTCAGTAAAGGTGATTTTAATTATTATTACTATTGCTGCAAATAAGGAGACGACTGAATGCGAGAGAGGATAGAAACAATGGTTCTTCATATCTCCCGCCACCTAAACTAAAAGAAATTCTATTATAATAAATTTGTAATTAAAAATAAATAAGTAAATTTGCTGCTTTTTAAGCCGGTCCTGATAAAGTGGGTGGGTACAAATTTGTACCATTTCGGAGCTGATTAGACCGAATAGGAGCTTTATGTAAATTAAACATTTACCTTAGCTGACAGATTTATGTTGCTCCTTGAGTTTACTGGTTATGAATACGTTACCGTGTTTTATTTTGATAAGAATAAAAAGAACTGTTCGCCTTTTTTATTTTAAGAATTTAAATTAAAATAAGTCTGTAATGGCACGGCCATAAAACTGCGTGCATGTGCATATAACGTATACGATAACAAGCTATTTTTGAATCCAATTTGCAATAATTTGTCATACTTTATTATATCTTTCATCGAAACTTCTTAAATATCTGACACGGTGACAAACTATATTATACTACATAGATAGTGGATCTACAAACTCTTTGCCTTGTAAATATGAAGTTAGTAGGGTGAGTTAAGGACGTCTCTTATGAAGTAAACTAAATATAGACTGTAATTGGATACCTGTTATAAGATTAAGTGCCAGATAATTTCCACTCATAACTGTTTAACGGAAAATTTTGTTTATGGTATTTATTTTGTGATGACGTCGAAAACAATATTATTCACCAAACAAAAGTTCTGTTCCATTTACATGGCCGACTTGATCATAAAATTGCCTCTATTTTGAAAGCAAATACTGCCAAATTCTACAGTAACATAGATGGAGTGTTATTCATAAATCACAATCATCCAGTAAATGTGCATAGTTTCAGGTTTTTGAAACAAAATTTAACAAAGTGAAGAAAAAATTATTTTTTCTACAAACACCATTAAAAACTATATTTTTAACATGGCATGCTTGAATTAAAAATGTAATATTATATAAACTCGCGTTAAAAATGATCACATGATTTACTTTTAACACTAGTGCAAAAAGTAAAATGACAAGTCATTTGTCATAATGACATTTATATATTTATTAACAAAAGTTATTTAGAAATATTAATTGTACAATTGGAGCAATTAGTAATATTTATCCCTTGTGAGGAAGCTACTTCACAAGAAGAAATTGTATTGGAACTCATCATATTGCAATAGTTTTTCACATTTGACAAGCATGTGTCAAACAACGGGAAAATTTGATTTATTTTTTTCATAAATCCTACAAACTACTAGAATTATGAGGTAACCATTAAAAGGATTTGAAATCTTTTTAAAGAAACTTTATTGTTCTTTTAATGGTGTTTGTAGAACAAACATTGTATGACACACGTGTTAAAAATGACTTTATTGTATTCGTGGAGTTGCTCCACTCGCTTACGCTCGTTTCGCAAACTTCTCCACTCACAAAATAAAAGGTCATTTCTAACACTTGTATCATAAACAACTATTAACTTGAAAATATTCTAAAAAAGAAACCACTGTTGTTTAAGGGGATGCGAACGTGGGTGTTGAAAAAAGCTAAAAATAACTAGTCAAGATAGTTTCTTCAAATTTTGTATTTCCATCATTTGATTTTAGCAATGTTGTAAATTTACAGAAATTATTTAATAATCATCGAAAAAAGTTGGTATAAAAATTTGTTGTTACACGTCAAACTCATATATCTGTTTCTTGAAAACTCGATAGCTCTTTTAAATGTAATACCTTGCTTCAATTTAGACCTATGATCTTAAAATCTTCAATTTAATGCATATCTAAAATATCCTCGTAACGTACTTTTCATTGAAATTATGATATATCAGTAAAACAGTATGATTGGCAGAGGTGTATGAACTGTCATATAGTTTACAATATACTAAGGTATTTATTTGTAGTGGTAGCTCTTGTACAAAAATATATTCCACATCCATGTGGCGGAGTGGAAGTACAGGAATCGAAAAGAAAAAAT
The DNA here is from genome assembly GCA_963583905.1 of Stenurella melanura. NCBI lineage: Eukaryota > Metazoa > Arthropoda > Insecta > Coleoptera > Cerambycidae > Stenurella > Stenurella melanura. Next base: position 65,150,005 of record OY757310.1, read on the forward strand.
TGTCAATTTTTGTTTTGTTGAGAAAAAATCTGTGTATCGGTCGGTGCGATGCAATGTTGTTATTAATTAATATAAATTTGTCGTACAAATAATACAAGGTGGTATAATTGTTTGATTGACTTCTTAAATGGTAAAGTTAAACATCCAAAAAATACCACAATATTTTAAATTGCAGTTCTTAAAATCTTAATCAGTATTTCATTGCATCCACAATAGGTATGATGAAATGGTCCATAAAATACAAAAAGGAATTTTGATTTTTTCTGTCAATCGTATTAAATATTATCAGGTTGCTAAGGTCAGGACACTGATCTAAGTTGAGAAAGATGGTCATCATAATCATATTCAAACAGCTCAACTTATCATAGTATCTAAGAAACCTCTACTTAACACCTTCTATATTATTCATATGAAGATTATCATAGAAGTACTAGATTATAAAACAATGTTCTAATATTTAACGTATCAATAACAGCATAATTTTAATCTGTCGATGGGAGAATCCAATACAGATCTTTTAATAAATTCACAGTTTATTATCAAGATTAATTCCCAAATTATTTACATGATTGGCCTTATGCAACATTATATTATTAATCTTGCAAGTACAACAAAACAACACTTATTCACACTTACATTCAGGACATTTTCATGACATCATAGAGACAATTCATCCAAGTCACTATGCAACAGTTCAGCATCCAAGAGATATTCAACTCTTTTAAACTTTTAAATCATTTGTAATCATTACGAAATTATTATTTTCTGTTACCAAAACTAAATCGTTCACAATGAGATGAAATAAAAAAGGACCAATATAGAATCCCCCAGGGACTCCAAAGGCTCTAGGCAAGGCTCTAAGTAAGTTCAAAAAAACCCAAAATATAAATCATTGGAATTATTATAAAGAACTTAGAAATTATACCACTTTTGCAATTAGAACCGAAAAAAGACGCTACATGGAACACAAATTATTAAATTCAAATAACAAACAGTTATGGAACATAGTTAAACAGTTCGATATTAACAACAATGATAGAAGCCAAATAATTTCAAATTTTAACCTTAACAAAATCAAGGAATATTTTTCAAATGTATGTTCTACTAGAGAAGAACCTAATAAAAATTTAATAGATTTCTACAATAATAACTTAAAATTAAATAATCTGAAACTGTTTAAACTAATCGAGGTCACAGAAATTGAAGTTTTAAAGGTCATAACAAGTATTAAATCTAAAGCCTATGGAATGGATGGTATAAATATAGTAATGATTGAACTTTCTTGTCCATTTCTATTGCCATATATAGCACACATAATAAATTTTTGTTTTAAGCACTCGGTATTTCCGAAACAATGGAAAGAGGGTAGAGTTACACCTATTCCAAAAGTAGATTCCCCTAAGGAAATAAAAGACCTCCGCCCAATTACTGTTCTACCGGCTTTATCTAAGGTAATAGAAAGGATAATTGAAGGACAATTACGTCACCACTTAATAAAATATAACTCCTTACCACCTAATCAATCAGGTTTTCGTCCAGGTCACAGCTGTGGAACTGCACTTCTTAATATAACCGATGATATTATTCAAGAACTGGACAAAAAAAATGTTGGAGCCTTAATACTACTTGATTATACTAAAGCTTTCGACATGATCAATCATAACATATTACTTGCAATACTCCACTTTATAGGTTTAAGTCAAAGCACTATAATGCTATTCAAAAATTATTTAGAAGGTCGGACACAAAAAGTGATATTATCTGGGGAATCATCAGAGAGTTATGATGCTGTCAGAGGGGTTGCTCAAGGGTCAATCTTGGGACCACTTTTATATATGATGTATACATGCAACTTCCCCTCTATTCTTAATACCTGTAATTATCATATGTATGCAGACGATATGCAACTATATCACTTTTTTGATCGTAATAGTATTGCAGCTGAATGTCAAAGTATTAATAACGATATAAAAGCTTTAGTAAATCTTTCCAAACAACACAATCTTAAAATCAATTTCACAAAATCTTCGGTTGTATTATTTGGTAACCTCTCGGAAAAAGACATGGTGATTGAACTGGGAGAGGATAAGATAGAGGTGGTATCTAAAGCAAAAAATCTAGGTATGGTTATAGATAATCAACTCAGATTTACGGATCATGTTTCTTACTTACTAAAAAAGTCTTATGGCAAACTAAGAATGATGTATCCTAACAGACACACTTTAAACAGAAAATCAAAAATAATTTTATGCGATTCTCTTGTCCTATCTTAGTGCAATTACTGTGACTTTGTTTATGGGCCATGCCATACATCAAGAGATTCTAAAAGAATACAAATCTTACAAAACTCATGCTTAAGGTTTATATATGGTATACGTAAATACGATAGAATATCACATACTCTAACTAAAGCCCATTGGCTGGACATGGCTAGTCGTAGAAAACTGCATGCTTATATACTATATCATAAAATTTTAACTAATCATACTCCGGCATATCTTCATAATAAAATAAGATACAGAACAGATATTCATAATATAAATATAAGACGTAAGGATGCATTAACTATTCCTCAGCATAAATCCTCGCTGTTCCGAAGATCCTTTGTATATAATATAGCCGCACAGTTAAACGAGTTACCAAAAGAGTGTAAGTCTCTGTCAGTAAAACGGTTTCGTACCTTTGTTCTCAATCTGTTACATAAAAAACAAGAGCCGCACTAATAGTGTTTGTGTGTTCATATCCGTTCATTTCTGTTCTAGTAACATATAGTGTTAAGTATCCCCAATTATGTCATAGCCCAAATTCTGTTGGAAGCATATATCGTTTAGTTATACACTACTTTTTCTCTCTGCTTAAAATTTATTTTCGTAATGTAAGTACCTGAGGCCAAAGTGGAAGAGCAGTTAATTTCAACTGAACTTGCGCCTTTTAAACTTATATATTGCATAAAATAAATATACACATATATGTACATTACCTGGGAAAACATTGTACTATGCATTTATATTTTGTTTAATAAAATTGTTTATTATTATTATTATTATTATTATTATTATCAATGACGGCCAAAGACTGCCATATTTTTTAGACATTGGAACTGACCAGTAGTTAAAAACACGAAAGAAAAAAATCATTAACAGAAACTGGTTGTAAATTTCGAAATTTGGCGGATACGCTAGTACCTAATAACTAAATAAGAAAGGAATTGATTTGTTCCTGTCTTACACTGGACGTAGTTTAATAATACAACAATAGAATCAGTGCGGTGGAAAACTTTATAGTTTGCTAAAAATATTCTGAGAGATATTTTAAGATAGTGCCGGAAGTTAAGTTTTAGATATTTAGAATTACTACTATATATAGCGGTTAGAATGTATGCAGAAGTCCTCTCTAAATGTATATTATCCATTAAATAATAACTTATTTATTATGCGTAAAGGTCATAATCTTATATTTTTGGGTGTTAAATAGTAAACAGTTATAAATTCAATATTTTGTTAACGTCTTTTTGCATTAATGTACAATCCATAGAATTCGGAATTATTTTAAACACTTTTATATCATCGGCGATGATATATCAGAGTTTTTTATGGAGTCAACAATATCGTTTATAAGAAACAAGAATAAAAGAGGTAGCCGGTGTGAACCCTAAGGAATACCCGAATCACCAGTAAATGACAAACGTATCAAATACATAATTGTTAATTCTCGCAAATTGTTTCTTATTTGATAAGAGAAAACGAACTGCACTAAATCACTGGAAAAAGAAAATCATTGTAACTTACTTAACATAATGCAATGCCTGAGCAAAGATGACGTAGATAACATTCATCTGATTCTTACTTGCTAAGGCAGTATGTGTAAAATCTAGAAAATTAATTAAATTACCAATCCCGATTGTTCCTGAATTCAAATTAAAATCTATACTTCTTCTTATCTATCTGGTCGGCATAAAAAATGTCGGCGCCTTTGACTTTGCGGTAAAAATCAATGACCCCGCCACTTTTTATACGTATAATAAATCTGCAATAAACTATACACAGTTTACCTTCCAGAGCAAATTGAGAAGTTTCTTATCGCCTCATTTTAATAAAAAAAATACTAGATGAATTTAAATAATTTGGAATAATTTCAGATTCAAATTATAAATTATTAATGTACCATAAATGATTTTAGGGCATTGCTTAATTATTTTTGTTGAAAAGTTATCATGACCAACTGAATTGATATATTTTCTATATTATTAATTCCATTTAGTATTTCCACTGAAGTTACATCTTCCAAGTAATCAACAATAGAGATAATGAAGAGCTAATTCTCTCAATAACATTGTGCCTTTTTTAAACAAGATTTTTAGGTGGAATATTAAGCTGAATTCGCGAGAAATTATTTTTGTATCAATTATTATTTCATTATTTATTATTTTTACGTACGTTGTATTTTACTGAATGGTTTATTATTTTCCGAACAGCACTGTTATTAGAAGTTTATGAGCTTACCATTTTGATTTTTTTGTTTGATGTTATACTCGATTATAAACATTTCTACAAAAGTTGCAGTAACTTTGATCAAATCTTTTAAGCGAGCTGAGAAAATATTAATGTCTGCTCATAGCCAGTTTTTATTATGAACATCAAGAGTTTTTCGGTGCAATTGAAATTTTAGTTGTAATATTTATAACATAGAACACATAATACACATTTCTTATATTAGATCACACCCAAATCCTAAGCAAAAGCTTTTCGGAAAAGGGTTATACATTGCCAGTACCGGAGCTGGGGATAGAAACCAGTACACGGTGGATAGAGTAGTTTAACATTCTTGCCACTCCAATACGCTTCTGGATTCCCATTCTGGTGCATTGTGTCATTATTCTTCTTATAAAAATTTTTAATAAAGTAATTTATTTAGAAGTAGAATATGTAACACAATGTTTTGTCCAGTGTGAAAATCTAGAATTAACAACAACTGTTATATTAGTCCATGAAACAAAGGTACACGGACAAATTATTACCTTCTCGAAGTATTTGCTTTCTAGTTAGTTCTAGTTATGCGTTAAAAGAACCTGCTTGTATAGGAGTTGTTTGCGAAGACAAATAATACTTAAATCTAGCTTGAAGAATATACATTATTTTACTAGCATGTGATATAAATGCTATCAATCTGTAGTTACCACAGAAATCTGTCACTCCCCTCTTATGCAGTGGTACGATAATTGAGGTTCTTTATTCATCGGGCCAGGTTTCTGCCTTCACCAACTAACTTGAGCGAATTGAATGAGATAATGTTGGCTCCAGCGGCTTTCAGTTTTTATATGACTGCCTTCACTTACGATTTCAGTATTACAATTTCGTGTTCATAGTCTTGTCATTTCCTACCTCCAGATAATCACATTCAGAAAACTTTTCATATTATTGACGAAAGGCCTAATCCAATCAATGCTATCGCTATTACTTTTTGAAAAGATGTTTGTATTTATTGTGTTCTACATGCAATTCCAGTTCTTTACAGACATCATGTAAATAATAATAATTATCTCTTCAACAGAGAGTGTAAATTCCTTATGTCGGGCTATTCTGTTCTTTCGATTCAAAGGTAGTGGTGATACTTTGAGTCTTCCGATTTTTCCTGGCTTGTGGTTTAGTTAGAATGTTTGCACTTATCCAACGCTATTCACATTTCTACATATTTCACGTTATGGTTCTGTTACTGCAAGTGTAAGGTTTTCTATTAGAGGGTATTTGGATCTTCGCCATTTAATAGGTTCACTTAATTCATATATCCTCCTAATTTATTTTGGAAAGCTGGAGCATTGATTACAATTGCTAAACTTTCTTATATTTGCCTTCGACTTATTTTTAACTTCAAAGAAAAGATGCACAGAACAACTGGTAATATTAACCACAGTCACCACCAGATGAAGTTTTACAAAGCTTTATTGAGGATCGCCACCAGTTTCCTGTCATAGCGTAATCAATCTAATTCCGAAATCTACCGCCAGGTGACAGCCAATTACAGAGGCACGGTGTATGTTATTAAAAGCCGTTATAAATTATTTCGTTTAAACTCTCATTAGCCTTTCCCTCCTTTCATTTCTTTCTTCGATACTAAATTTATCCACAGCAGCGCCCAAGTAATCATCTACCAGTTTGGATCCAACTTGGTCCTTAAAATTGCCCATAATAATGGCAATTTTCCTCATTGGATACAGTGAAGTAAAGTTTCTAATTCTTTGTCGGACTCTACATGTTCATCCTCTACAGCAACAGTTCTAAATGCACACCTTCTTCTTCTTTTTCTTCTTCAAATGCCATGCGCTTGGAACCGCGTATACGCGGTCATAAAGATTGGGAAAATATTCGTTTATGTATGACAATAGGAGTCAGCGAAAGCGAAGCAACTAGATGTAGGAACTACGATACTAACAAAAACTTCGCTAGATGTGAAAAATATCATCCAACTGGTAAATCTTAGCGTAGATAAAATTTTTGAGTGTCAATACGTTCATATGCACCTAACTCAAATTGTAAAACAATAGAGCAAGGTATTTATTTATTTACTGAAATGGCAGGTCGAAACACCCCATATGCGGTGTAATATTATTACATGTATATCTCCATTTGCCGTTTTCTTAAAATTTCAACAAAAAGTGTTTAAAATATTGTTTTGGCAATCATTATGTGGATTCGTGAAACATCCTAATATAGTCCCTGTTGTGAAATTTTAAGATGTATACCAAGATTATATATAATCTTAGATAAATCGTGTAGCCTCAATAATTTTAAGAAGACGGTCATCGTATACGCAGCAGGCAAAACCGGGAATGCATCGATGCATTAACAGGCGGTACAATAAACAGACAAGGCCTGCCGCGATCAAATACCCAAAATTTTACTGCTAATGTGTTGGAGGCTCATATTCTTGTTACTAAATTTAACATAATACATTGTATATACCCTACCTATATTTTATTAATTTGTATTTTAGTCGAAAAATCTCCAGGTGATCCAAAATGTGGTGTCAATTTCATTAGAATTAATCGTCTCATATGAATTCTCGTTGGATAAGTCTTCTATATTCGAAAATGGTGCATTTGCCATTTATAAAATTGAGTTAACGTTAAATGTTAGTACTTTTTAGCTCACGTTCCATCTAAAATTTAATAAAGCATTGAAATGTCTGGAATGATTATATATTACTTTCTGTAAATGGCAAGCTCTAAATAAATCTTAAATCTTTTATACAATTGAAATGTTTATATTAACAACTATTAGACAAGTTCTAGTGCATATTTCGTATCACTTTGCAGTCTGAAGCTAAAATATATCAAATCGTTTAGTGAAATTAATATTGTCCGTTATACTTGGGCAAATGATATTTTATACATGGTATAAATACGAAACGTCATGATTTTATATACATTTCACGAAGCATTTGTTTTATTCATGCCAGGTTGCTCTTCTCTTAATTTGCACGGTGCTAAAGGGCTTAATATATTTTGCTTTATCATTTTATAAGACAGTTGTTAATGATCTCATTTCTTAACAAAGCATCAACGTAATCGCAATTATGAGGATTGCGTAGATTTCTGCTGGTAGTATTGATAAATTGTATTCTAAAAACATAAAGCACAGATATATCTACGCAACTTCTCTAGTTCTCTCATCAATTTTTTAGGTAGCTTTCCAGAATCATAAAATCAATCATTAAAAAAATCATAACCAAAGATCATAAATCAACAACAATGACTCTTTTTGTGACACTCAGTTTATTACTCTGCATTTGAATATGAATGTTCAGGTTGGCGTAGTTTATATGAGCTTATCTAAAGCCACATAGGTTAAATTCCAGGATTTTAATTCAAGCGATAGAAACAGTTGGCTTATTTACCAGTACATCGTTTAATATATTCAAAATGTTACTTATACGGAAGAAAACAATATCTAAAATATCGCGGATCCACTTTTCAGCAGAAGATTTCTGTATTTTCTGGAGTACCCTAAGGATCACTAGTTGGTCCACTTCACTTTATGTTTCATGTTTCATGTCAATGATATTGTTAGTGATCTAGATGTAGATCATTTGTTGTAAGCTGACCACTTGGAATTAAAAATCGTCATTTATATAAACGAGAGAGATTGCTTATAGTTGCAATGTTGAATTAAGAACGGTGAACGTGTTGGATACGCACATGATAAGGTTCCGTAGCCACACTCACTAATACTATCTTCAGCTTTGTGCTGATTGAGAGCTATTAAGGGCTATTTCACCATGACTTTGTTCGTTCTCTGAAAATAGTTGTTTCATAATTTTGCCGCAGCGACTATTGCAATTTTCGTTGAAAGTACTAACTAAAAACTACATTTGAGAATTTTTTCAGATTTTTTGCATTGAGAAAATTTTTTGTTTCATTTTAGGAAACCTGTCCTATACACCTCACTCGATGGGGTGTGTGTAATTTTCTTTGTGTGCTTTTCACAGTGTGGCAGGAGATCCAATTTTTTTTTCAAAAATTTCTTCATATCATATCATCAATATACGTCTATATACCAAATTTCATCCCAATAGGTATAAAAATGAGAGAATGGAAACGCTGTGACACACAGACGGAGGGATGGACAGACATACCGAAACTATAACAGTTTAGATTAAAATATGTACTTGTCTAAGATATGGGAAGTAACAATGATTCCTAAACCCGGAAAACCACCAAATTATGTCTCGTCTTACAGGCCAATTTCCTTACTTCCTGTAATATCAAAACTGCTTGAGAAAGTGCTCGTTAAAAGATTAAGACCAATTCTTGATGACAAAAATATAACCCCAGCGTACGAATTTGGCTTCAGAAAGAATCACTCAAGTATAGACCAAGTCCATAGAATTACTGATATAATTGAAAAGTCGTTAGAAGAAAGAAACGCGTCTTCCACCGCCTTCCTTGATGTAGCATAAGTTTTTGATAAAGTATAAAATACGCAAGCTTTTACCCAAAGAGGTCTCACAGTTATTTACATTTCAGACAGAGATTTCAGAATTAAGTAGGAAAATGCTTACTCTGAACTAAAAGAAATTAAGTCAGGAGTACCACAAGACAGTGTATTAGGGCCAGTCCTCTGCTTATTATACACCAGTGATATTCCTGAATTAAAGCATGACACTATAGCCACCTTTGCTGACGACACTGCCATATTGGCTGTAGGCAAAAATCACGAGGAAGCTACGGCGAATCTGCAAACCCCAGTTAATAAAATCAACAGCTGGACTAAGCAATGGCAAATCAAATTGAATGAGGGTAAATATGTCCATGTCAATTTTACGAACAAAAGAATCAACATATCAACATATCAACATATCCCTGTTAGCATAAATAATATACAGGTACCATATGCTGATACGGCGAAATACTTGGGCATGACTTTGGACGCTAAGATACGCTGGAAAGCTCATGTGAAAAAAAAAGAACTGGATATCAAATTTAGAAAATTGTATTGGCTGCTTGGACGGAATTCCACCCTGTCACTGGATAACAAAGTACTACTGTGCAAAAAAATTCTTAAGCCCGTATGAACATATGTCATACAGATTTGTCAATGCTCCTTGGTATTTTAGAAACAGTGACCTCCACAGAGACTTGAAAATGGACACTGTTATCCAGACCATTATCAAATTCGCCAAGAGTCATGAACATCTGATCAGATGACTCAAGAAGACCAATCCTTTCGAGCTAGTATAATGTTTAATTAGTACAAAGGCAGAGTATAGTGCTAGTATACACGATATAACATAAGTGTAATTAAATTGTTACAATCTAAGGGATACTAGTAAGTCCTAAGTTTGTTTTATATAGTATTAATTTAGGTTGGCACTGTATTACTCATTGATCAATTCTTGATCAGATTGTAATGTCAGTAAAACACCCTTGAGGGTTTTTTTTTTAAATCAGTATAGTGGACTTCCCTTTATTGTATGGCAGGTCTCACAGCATGACGTCATCTGTAGCGGTTGTCTCTAGTAGCGAGTGCGGTTTCACCAAAGGTTTTCCCACTAGTCCCTGACTTCTTGCTTCCAGATGATGTGGTAAAAAAATACCAGAATGCGAGTGAATATTATGTTGCGCAGTCGTATGATAAATAGTCTAAATCACTTAACTTTGTATTGACGTAGTCAAAAGCTGCACTTAAAAAAATAATGATTTGTCAGCAATTTTATTAATATATTACTGTAAGGAAATTTTTTTTCTTGTTTTAGAGCGTTTTGAAGTTGTCCAAACTCTAATGAAATATTAATTAGATTTGTGACAGTACTAGCTAATGTGTATTCACAAAATGTTAAGACTTTTACAGATATTTCATAAACACTATGCAGTTTTTGCTTTCATGGTACCTACTTAAATGTTTCTATCCGAAATTTTTTCGAGTTTTTTCGGAGTCGCCGGTAAATAATATTTGAAAAATATTACAAATAATTTATTTATTCAACTTTACTATCTTAAATATTTCCGATTGGTTAATATTTATAATAAATACTTATAATTTATTTATTTTTTTAACAAACGGGCAAACAATATCACGAATAAATATTTTCTTAAGTAAAAGTATTTAACAATAAAATATAACAGAGGTGTGAGTTAATGTTATCGCTGAGTATAAAATATTTCCCAAATAAATATTATACAGAATTCTGATTCGATAAAAATGTTTCATCAAGTAAATATAATTATTTCATCCAAATATATATTTTAAGCTGGCATATTAATAATACAAGTTTAAAACTCTACATGAAACACATTTTAAGCTAAAAGAAAACACATGTAGCGGTGTTTGTAACTTATTACTAAAACATATTGAAATGGACATTTCACATGGCTATAATTGCAAATAACACTTAACGTTATTGCAGGCGGGACCGCTGACGCCATAAATTTAAAAAATCCACCGTACGTATGGAGGGATTTCGCTGCCCTAGGGATCCTGCATGTCTATAGCCATAGCATCTCCTCAGGGTATTTACCCCTGTTACCCCTGCTAAGGTATAGTAGGTGTAGGGACATAAATAAACTGGAATTTTATCAGCTTACGCACCATCACTACCAACAAATATTATGGAAATGGCAAATAAAAAACCAAAAATAACCCATCTACTTTGAATGGGCCCTCCGGGAAACGTAGTCTCATAAAAGGAGCGTATAAAAAACAGATTTTCCAATGTATAGGATATTATTTTGAAATCGGGATCGGAATATTCTGATATTTTATCTGCTACTTCATATGCATATGAAATATTCAGTTGGAACTCGAGAGAGGAACTTTCAATGAGGGTTTATATCTTACATTCGTACACAACGAATAAAGAAAACCACTGCCTAAGGCACATCCAAATTTCCCATTTAAGTCTCTTGGCTGTATTTGTAATCTAGCATGCAGAAATAATTGCTCATAGGATTTTAATAATATAATACTTGAAACAAATGTCATAAAATAATTATAGGTATTCGCTTTTAACATATACTCCTCAACGGAATCATCTCAATCAGATATCATTACAATACATACATGTACTAAATTTCCAGTGAGTATCTCAATTTTATTTCATCAATCCCTTTAATACTGGAGTGGAGATGGTGGTGGGTTGAAAAATATTATAAAGAAATCTGAGGCCTTTGCTTCTAGTGCATACATCAAATTCCAAGTTTCTGTACTCTTACCAGCTTGCTTTACTTATTTTGTAATATTTACCCTTACTTATCCCCCACTCCTTCAATTGATTCATCTTAAAATATTATCTAGTTCCAGATGTCCTTATAACACATATGGTTACCAAACAAGTGAGTATCTCGGTGGTGAGTTGAAAAATGTAATAAAAAATTCTAAGGCCACGGCTTCTGGTATATACCCCAAGTCCCAAATTTCTGTACTCTTACCAGCTTGCGAAATTAGCGCAAAATAAATATAATCTACTTCCAGATCTCGTCATTATATATACAGACTGTCTATTTTACGAGGGCCACACCAAATATCTCGCTTAATATCTATTGTAGAAGAATAAAGTTTTAGAAACAGTTATCCCATTTTTTGTGAGCTATATTTCAGTAAAAAAAAATTGAATTTCATAGCCTACTTTATGAGATATATTACAAAAACCTGAAAAATAAGAAAACCACAAACGGATATAGCTTCCTTATTTGAGGAGATACGAAAACAGTTAAAGGAATGAAAGTTGACGGCAAAGACAATAAGAATAATAACGTGTAACAAAAAAATCGAAAAATGCAGTTTTCTTTGATATACGCTATTGTGCAAAAATGAAAAATACATATCTCAAAGTAGGCCATGACGCCATTAATTCCGTTATTTTTTTCTCATTCCAACGATATAATACATGTCACAGAAATTTTAACCGATAGTGTCAATATTTAATATTTTACGAATACCACAATTCATATAATTGAATCGTAACAATCAGCTGTGCCATAATAGTAAAAATTCACCTTATAATAATTATAATTCCGTAATTATTTATTACAATTTAATACAAACCAATAAATATCTCATAAATAAAAATACATGTACAAAACGAACATCCAAAGAAAAAAACGAAAAACTATGTATAACAGTACTACCTACTACTATATTGAAAAGAAATTGTGTGTATTTATTTTTCTAACTACGAATGCTCAAATTGTGCACCATGCATTCTGACACATAAACGTGCTCTACGAGACACGTTACGCATTACATTTTGGACCATTTCAGGAGTAATTGCCTCACATGCGTTTCGAATTCTGGTTTTGATGTGCTCAATATTTTCAGGGGCAGTTTGAAATACCTTGTCTTTAATGTAACCCCAGATGAAAAAATCCAAGGGAGTAATATCTGGTGATCGAGCTGGCCATAGAATGGGTCCATAGGTGCCTATCCAGCTATCTGGCATAACTTGATTTAAATAATTTGTACATATTACAGCAGTGTGAGGTGGAGCCCCATCTTGTTGAAAATATGAATAATTTAATCTTTCTGCCACTGTTAATTCATAAAGAAAATCTTGAAATTCGTTTTGCAGGAAATTAAGGTATCTACGAGCAGTTAATTTGCCATCATAAAAATAAGGTCCAATTACTTTAGTCCCTAAAAGACCCAACCAAACATTCGTACAAAATCTTTCTTGGAAAGCAGTCTCTCTGCACCAATGTGTATTTTCTCGTGTCCACTTATAATGCATATTTCTATTGTAAAATCCATTATTAGAAAAATTTGATTCGTCCGACCAAAGAATTTTGCTACATATCAGCGCGTCATTCCTTTTCTTATTTAATAACCATCTACAAAATTTTACTCTCCTTGGCTTATCTCCCTCATTTAAATGTTGAACTTTCCTCATTTTGTAGCATCGAAATCCGTTTTTTTTCAATATTTTTCTTGCACTGTCTTTTTTTATGTGACAGTTTCTCTGAATTTGTCTCAAAGAGGTTTCCTCATTTTGGTTAACATAATTCATTACTCTATTCACTTTTCTTACATTATCCGCAACATGCGCTCGCCTTACTACTTTTTTTGAAAATGAACCGTGCGTTTTTAGATTTTGAAGTAACTTCCTAAACATAGTTCGATTTGGCTGCGGAGCATCTGGAAATCTATCTCCGTAAACCGTGACTGCCATCTCAGCGTCAAAATTGCACTGACAATAAATGCTAATCATATCGAATTTGTTATTATTGGTGTACACCATAATTACTCATATAAAATTTGTCTTAGAACTCGACAACGCAACATACAACATACAGCAGTGACAATCTGTCAAATTTATTAATAACTGTATACATTGTATGAATTGTGGTATTCGTAAAATATTAAATATTGACACTATCGGTTAAAATTTCTGTGACATGTTTTATATCGTTGGAATGAGAAAAAAATAACGGAATTAATGGCGTCATGGCCTACTTTGAGATATGTATTTTTCATTTTTGCACAATAGCGTATGTCAAAGCCAACTGCATTTTTCGATTTTTTTGTTACACGTTATTATTCTTATTGTCTTTGCCGTCAACTTTCATTCCTTTAACTTTTTTCGTATCTCCTCAAATAAGGAAGCTATAACCGTTTGTGGTTTTCCTATTTTTCAGGTTTTTGTAATATATCTCATAAAGTAGGCTATGGATTTCAAATTTCTCTTTACTGAAATATAGCTCACAAAAAATGGGATAACTGTTTCTAAAACTTTATTCTTCTACAATAGATATTAAGCGAGATATTTGGTGTGGCCCTCGTAAAATAGACAGTCTGTATGTGTACCAAATTTCTAGTCAATATCTTAAAAAGTTCCTGAGAAAACGTGCGCACAAAAAAGTTACAGGCAGCCCCACCGACCGACCAACCGACCGACTGACAGAAAGGAATATTTTTCGCTCAAGTTGAAAATCTCGTTGTTTTATGATATTTTAAGCCCATTGTTTGAAAATTTTCTTACAGTTTTACTAAAACATTCATGTGGAAGTGTTAATGAATTTGATTTTTTTTACGATTACTATACTTCCAATTCACTACGTGGATGAGGAAGTTAAGCAACTGTGGTAACTTAGATATTTAACGTTGTTATACCTATTTAAGTTAATCATAATATATATGTACCGGGTTATAATATTAATATTATAACCAAATAAAAATGTTTAATAATCGTAGCACAAGACAAAATGTTTACCAGAATAACATTCCATAATTGCTAAACCTAAATATCGAATAAGGAATGTCTGTTTGGCGATATGTGTGTGCAATGTGCATGTGTTCGTATGTGTGTAAGCACATTAAGCACGGTAACTTTTGTGAGACTTAAAATTTTTATTTCAAATTTAAAACGTATGTAAAATACCATTTTTATACTATGCTATTTTACTCTACTGGGTCATTTCTGTCTTACAACATGATCGCTAGAGGCATGTAAAATGTGCTATTATTATTATGTAGCAACAGTTTACTGAAAGGGTTTCATTAAGCACACAAAAATGCGAAGATATACAAGACATAGATCTTGTATGGTAAACAGTATCACTCTCACGTTGCTATGTTTTATTACAATAAAAGAGCAATAAGAGTAACCTCTTGATTAAGCACACAAGGTTACGAAAATGTACAAGCTGTCAATGCAGTATGTCTCTCAGGTTCAAGCTAACTGTAGGAACTAAGTTTGGATAATAGATCAAACTTTTACTTTAAAATATTACCGAAACTAGTAAGGAAAGAAATTATACATATATAAAAAAAGTGTTAAAGGTTTTATTTAAAAAAAATGCGCGGAAGAGTAAAACATAATTTGTTTAAAAGCATACATCTGGAAACCAAAAGCTTCGGGGCTTTCAATTGAGCAAGATAACTGTGCAGTATTGTTATATGGCCACCCTCAAAGCTTTCGGTTTCAAGATGTATGCATTTTAGAAAAATTTTTTTTTCTTCTTAGTTCATTTTTTTAAATAAAATGAAAATAATTTTTTTTTATAAAACTTTGTTTTTTAGTTTTAGTCTTATTTTACCAACAGACAGACAAAATCCTTTCGTTTGATACCCATGTCAAATTTGTTTGAACATAAAAAACAAATGGAATTTGTTTAAATAAATGAGGGTTTATTAGATAATATAAGTAAGATATCTAAAGCATAATATGTTATGGGTCTATTACAAGAAAAGCTGACTTTTCTAGCATAATTTGAAAAAAGTTAACATAAATAGTAATTGATTGTTTAAATAAATGTAAGATATTTAAAAATTAAATTTGTGCAAAAATAATAAACTGCCAGTCCGATCTCAGAAAATAGGATTTCAGGTGAATTACCGAGAAAAATGAATGTTTTAAACAAAAGAAATTTGTTAAAATAAATGAAAATTTACTAAAAAATGCTGATAGATACTCCACTAGACCAATAGTAATAATTTTTTAAGAAAAAACAAGAAGAAAGTGCTCAAAATGGTCAATTCCCTGAAGAATTTACATTTTTTTATTTAAGACTAGTTTTCGGGGCAACGTGGATGTGTGTTAGGGGCGACAAACCCATATGTATAATACATAAAATGCTTCGTTGGACAGTCCTCTACAAGTCGTATAAGTTTAATGTAAGATTTTCCCTAATCCTGAACAATTATTCAAGAAATTCCAAAGATGATTTTTCTCCATGCAATTTAAATGGAAAACTTAAGGTCTCCATATACATAATTCAATGTCAAAGTTTCGAAAAACCAAAAAATACGTACTTGCTTTTTTCGGATTTGGAAACAAATTGGGGAAATTGAGACCCTCTGTCATAGAAAAAATTCTGAAATTTATTTTTGGAGCACCTTAATCCCCATTTACCAAATTTCATGTAAATCTGCAAAAAATTGCAATTATGGAAACCCTACTGATATCACTATTTTGAAATTACACTTTTGTCGTCAGATTCAGTATCAGTTGCTCAGAAAATACCTAACCTAATAATTTTAATTTAATTCCGAAGAAATTTTAAAATAACGTTTTTCATAGCCCAACTATATAATACACTGGTTATAGCTTATAGGTTATAAATTGAATTATTAATGCTATTTATAGAATGGGATCACCGCCGAGCCATATGTTGTAATTTGCAAAATATGTCGCAGAAATTGACAATCCTGAGCAGCAATTGAAAAAAATCAGTGAAGGTATTTACACAGAATTTCTCTCTTTATTCATACAGGGCGGTCACTAAAAAATTATTAATTTAGAAACGACATATTATGAGAATAATAATCGGAATGTAGTTATCACTATTATTACAAAGAAGACCTGACAACTTTTGGCCATAAAAGTATACAGAGTAGTCATCCGACAGCAAAAAATAAATATTAAAGGCATCAAACATGGAAAGTTTTCATAAATATCTTCACAAGTTACCACCATAGGTGAATTATCTCCTAGGATGATGACTCAATTATTTATTTTGCAATGAGTATAGTACTCGTCAAAACAATAATTTTTGTTATTGGTGTAGAATGTCATGAACCGTGGAGATGTTTAAAATGAATTATTTTTTGTTTGCTTATAATTGTAATGAAACGTATTCTTTATAGGATTTTGCAAACGCAGAAGAAACTATCAATGAGACTTTAAAAGAAAAGCTATCCGTAAAATAATTCATTTCCAATATTTGCATTCTTTCGATAACCTAAATTCTAGTTATGCTAGGCAATTAAAATCCTAACATGAATTTGTCTGTTTTTTATTTGACAATTCTCATTATATCACTAGTATCCACACAGTCCACCAGGGCCATGCAAGGCAAACTAGTATCTACATAACCTCTTACGATCATGAAGACTCGGTTAAAAGTGAGAACAAAGGCCTAAACTGAACTTATTTAAATACCTTGTCTTTGGAATTTTTCATTCTAATGGATTACATTTTCATGAAATCTATCATTCTGTTTCTTGGAAATGTTTAGTCTTTGAAACGTTTTTCGCCCTTATTCTGGAGCTCATCAGAAAGACATAAAGCCACTCACAAGATGTTTGATGCAGAAATCAAGATAATTTCTAAGTTCTTTGACATTAAATATTTGACATTGACTGATGACTTTCTTGAGCAAAAAAAAAGGTTTTTCATTATCTATTTATTCCCTTTAGACGGTCCACCGTGCATACCTAACTACCAAATTTGACTCTTCTACCTCAACTAGTTTTTTAGGTAACGCCGCCAACAAACAGACAACAGACAGACAGACTGATAGAATTGAAGAACCTTTATTTTCATAATATATGTGGTTTGAAACGTGGAACTCCGAAGAAATCTCGGAGGGTGACTTTGTCTCGAATACAATACTTCTCTTCGGTAAGAGAGGGAAGTATAACATAAAAAAATACGGTTCGAATAGAGAACCTTTTCTTTTTAAAAATGTTGAACCAAGTTAAAAACTAAATTATAAGGAAACGAGTGGACTATAAGGAATAGTAATAACTCAATAATAATTTTGCCATTTGGCAGTAGGTACTGCTCTATGTTCATTCGTGCAATAAGGTACCTACATAAAGCAATTCAAATTAACTTTATAAAGATCTGTTTGATAAATCACATTGAACTCCTGTGAAATAAAAAAGTGAAGTTGTTGAATTGTTTTATACAGAAATTGATTATCTTTGATTAACTTCAAATAAAACCTTTCTGTTACTTTCATCACTCTAGTTAAAGAAATATGTAGTGGTTAAAGAATTCAAAAGGCGAAATTTTGACTGTTTCTGTCATTATGTATGTTCTGTAACAGTGTTTTATAAAATAATCTGTTTTTGTTATTGAAGAAGCTTCATATTTACAAGTATTTATGTAAAACCATTTATACAATGTTTTCAACAAATGCTCCTTTTTATAACCTAAACAAAAGTTCACTTATAAGTACAGCGGTTCCGATGGCGATCCTCACATGAAAACGCCAAATCTGGACTGTCTACTAGTTAATTGGTATGGTAGATTTTATTATCTTTAATAAGGTGATATCAAACATAGATATTTTATTCTATAAAAATAGTTATAGGCTTATAACCAAAAACAAAACGAATAAAATCAAAAGCAGATTTACTAGGTAAAATTAAAAGTCAAGTGTGTCAAGTCATGTTTATATTTGTTTATAAACTAAGAATGCAATTCTAAATATTTTATTGGTTATATTTTTTTGTACATGTTACATTTTGAATTTGAAATCCCTCAAAAAATATACAACTACATCTATTTAAATTAAAATTGTACCTATGAAACCTTACATATTATGATTTAAGAATAATTATTTCATTTAAAATAGTAATAATAATAATTTACTGATTTTGAGGAAAACGTTATACAAATGCGAAACAAATATAAAAATATTGTCTATAATCATTTGTTTGCGGCATATGCACGTTTTCTTACTCTTGATTGAGTATTTTGTCACTTCTGTAAATATAGCGAAAAATTTAATGAGAGAAATCTCTTCGCTAAATGGATCAGACTAAGGTTAGTTTTTAAATAATTTTCCATTACTACACAATGTCTCACGTCTAAAAATGTGTAAACTAAAATAAAATTATCAAATAATATTTAAAAATTAAAATTAAAAGTTGTTAACGTTTCGGAAAAAAACCGCTGTCTAAGGAATCATTACTTCCACATCCAGATTTTCCTTCCAAGTCTCTTTAAAGGTAAACTACTTTACTATATTTGCACTTCAGTATGTGTAAATAATTGGTCATAGAATTTTAATATATGGGGTAGGTTTCATAAATTTTACAGAAGTTGCAATTTAGTAAGCTTCGTTAAGACATTAAAAATTAACTAGTCTAACTTTCAAGCCTGACATGATATTTGCAAAATCTGCAAAATGTACAGGGGATTTAAATAAAGAAACATATTTGAAATTTTCAACTTTTATTAAGCTGTGGATAGAAAATTTAAAGATACACAACTCTGAGTAACTGTAATAGGCTTTACATAAATATTCCACAAAAAAAATAGGTTTCGTAAAAATGCGAGAACATGAATCTAGGTATCAATATTGATCAAGTACACAAGTTTTACAAAAACGATACTAGGCGTCGGTCGACGTCGAGACGTAAAAATGCAAGAATTAGAATGTATGTGTCAAATTCATCAAATACACAATTTTTACGAAAACGACACTAGCCGTCGGTCGGCGTCGAGACGTATAAATGCAGGAATATGAATATAGGTATCAAAATGTATCAAATATACAAGTTTTACAAAAACGACGCAAGGCATCGGTCGATGTCGAGATGTAAAGATACAAGAATATGAATCAAGGTATCAAAATTTATTAAATATACAAGTTTTACAAAATCGACGCTAGGCGTCGGTTAGCATCGAGACGTAAAATTGTAACGATATTAATTTAGGTATCAAAATTGGTCAAATACACATTTTTTATAAAACCGGTTCTAGGCATCGGTCAGCGTCCAGGCCTAAAATTGCAAGAACATAAATTTAGATATCGAAGTTTATCAAATACACAAGTTATACAAAAACGACGCAGGGCGTTGGTAGTATACGCACCAAACCTCAAGTTTTTGTACTCTACACAGCTTGCTGTACTAATTTTTCCTTATTTACATCCCCACCCCTTCAACGGAATCATCTCAAAATCTAATCTAGTTCCAGATGTCGTTATAATACATACGTGTACCAAAAAATTGATTATCTCAATTTAATTTCATTAATAATGAAGTTGGGGTGGTGGAGGGGTTAAAAATGTTATAAAAATCTGAGGCATTTGGTTTTAATATATTCACCAAATCCGAAATATTTACCTCTACTTACCCCCCCCCCCCCCCACTCTTTCAACGAAATCATGTCAAAATATAATCTAGTTTCAGATGTCGTTATGATACATACGTGTACCAAATTTCAAGTGAAATTCTCAATTTAAGTTTACCAACTTTTTTAATAAGGGAGTGGTGGGGGACTGTAAAATATTATTAAAAAAACCTGAGGCCTTCCCTTCTAGTATTTACACCAAATCTCAAATTTCTGTACTCTTACCAGCTTGCTTTACTTATTTTCTACTATTTACCCCTATTTAAACCCGAACCCTTGAACGGAATCATCTTAAAATGTAATCTAGTTCCAAATGTAGTTATAATACAACGTGTACCAAATTTCAAATGAATATCTCAATGTTATTTTATCAATAATGAAGTGAGTGGGGTGGTGAAAATATTATAAAGAATGTTGAGGCCTTGCCTTCTAGTACATACACCAAATTTCAAGTTTCTGTACTCTTACCAACTTGCTTTACTTATTTCCCCATATTTACCCCTATTTACCCCCTGACCCTTCACCAGATATGCTCAAAAAACAATCCAGTTCCAGATCTCTTTACAATATTATACGTGTATAAAATTTCAACCGTTCCGGAGAAAGCGTGAGGACAAAAAAGTTACAGATCGACAGACAGACCAAACCGACAGACAGGCAAAATTTTTTTTCGCTCAAATTTTAAATCTCGACATTTCACGACATTCTAAACCTACTGCAGAAAAAAAATGTTTAAATTTTTTTACGATTACTATACTTCAAATCCACTACGTGGATGTGGAATTAAAATGACCGTCTTCTCTTTGGTTCTCAAAATTTTAAAGTCTTATCAATAAGTTAAACATGACAACTTGTTGTTTATGTATTTCCACAGTCACGTGATGCATTATATTTATTTCATTTTTGTATAAATGGAATTTTACATTTGAAATACGAAACACTATATATGTGGAATTACCACTAAAGACCTAAATTCTCAGGTTGTAATTATTTAACGTTCTCTGTACTTTCAATATTGGTCAGCTGGCTAACAACAGAACTCTTGGGAAATCGATTAATTGATAGAACAGTTTGTAGTAATCAGAAGTAGTTAAAACTCAATCTCTATCTTCTATTTGACGAAGAGGTTTCCTTCATGAACTATTGAAATGTTATTATTGAAGTGTCGAAATGTCCCATGAAACGTGAAAAATAAATATAAAAATGTTAGAGACATAAATGACAAAAGGAAACACTGAGTGTGTTTCCGAACAAATAATATATAAATATTTGTACTTTCTTGACCGTTGCGCGTTGATATCAGTTTAGCTTGATGTGTATCCTGGGATTTTTCGGTCAGCTTAAATGAAAATGCTCATATTTCCTTACGTTTCGGTTTATTAACCATCGTCAGAGAAAAAAGATATTATGATTTTACACACTATTATAACATTTTATGTCTATTTCTGTTATATGTTTTAACGTAACTAAATGCTGAAAAAATGTGACATTTCCTACCAACTCCACCAATATGAATATTTAAGATAAAAATATTTAAAAAACAGCTGCCTAAGGAATCACTACTTCCACATCTAGATTTCTCATCCAAGTCACTTTAAAGGAAACATCTTGACTATGTTTGCACTCTAATATGTGGAAATTATTGGTCATAGAATTGTAACAATATTTGGGGCAGATATCATAGAAAAATTTCAGGCGTTGGTTTCTACCATATACGTTAAAAATTAAGTTTCTAGCTTAGTCTACTTATTTGCCGCTATTCACAATCTACCACCCCCCACCCCTTCAACGTAATCATCTCAATCAGATGTCATTACTATACATATGTGTACTAACTTTCAAGTGAATATC
Source organism: Stenurella melanura (assembly GCA_963583905.1). Lineage (NCBI taxonomy): Eukaryota > Metazoa > Arthropoda > Insecta > Coleoptera > Cerambycidae > Stenurella > Stenurella melanura. Next base: position 65,172,154 of record OY757310.1, read on the forward strand.
TGGGGGTGGGGGGGGGGTTGAAAAATATTAGAAAGAAATCTAAGGCCTTGGTTTTTAGTATATACTCAAAATCCCAAGTTTCTGTACTCTTACCAGCTTGCTTTACTTATTTTTCCCTATTTACCTCTACTTTCCCCTCACTCTTTCAACGGACTCATGTCAAAATATAATCTAGTTTCAGATGTCATTATAATACCAAATATCAAGTGAGAATCTCAATTTGATTTTATCAACACTTTTAATAAGGGAGCGGGGATGGAAAATATTATTTAAAAAAACCTGATGCCTTCGCTTCTAGCATATACACCAAATCCAGAATTTCTGTACTCTTGCCAGCTTGCTTTACTTATTTTCCCCTATTTACCCCTATTTAACCCCCACTTCAACGGAATAATCCTAAAATTCAATCTGCTTCCAGATATCATTCTAATATATACTTATACCAAATTTCAAGTGAATATGTTAATTTAATTTTATCAACCCTTTAATAATGGAGTGAGGAGTGGTAGGGGGATGAAAAATATTATAAAGTATTTTGAGGCCTTGGCTTCTAGTACTGCATTTCAAGTTTTTGTACTTTTACCAGCTTGCTTTACTTATTTCCCCTTAATTACCCCTATTAACCCCCAACCCTTCACCGGATATGTTCAAAAAACAATCAAGTTCCAGATCTCATTATAATATATACGTGTATAAAATATCAAGTCAATATCTTAAACCGTTCCGGAGAAAACGTGCGGACAAAAAAGTTACAGTCCGACAGACCGACAGACAATTTTTTTTCCGCTCAAATTTAAAATCTCGATGTTTCATGACATTCTAAACCTACTTCAAGAAAAAAATTGTTTTTTACGATTACTTACTATATACTTCCAATCCACTACGTGGATGTGGAAGTAACATGTTTTAATGAGCATATTTTAATAATTAGTTTGTCCCGTTCTTATTGACTAACTCTAAATACTACCAAGCAAATTGAAATCTCTCATTAATAGGCCGTTTCGAGCTGTTGGTTTCCACTTTTTACACTTCATAAACACGTAAGCGCGGTATTACATGTAAGCATACACTAATATATAACAACCGGAGCAAAATAAATATTCCGTCAAATTAATTCAGTATTCTTTTTTGGACAACTTCAAAACAAAACACAGAGATAAGCCCGAAATCCAAACGTCCGTAGGCATACAACCGGAGAAAGAAGAAGCAATATATTTGACGCGCCATAATGAATTCATACTACTATATGAATGCACATAGTTTGCATAGGCTCAAAGACTATATTATGCAGAGTATGTGAAACGAAAACAGAGTTATCTGCGAGAATAGTTGGATATATACAGGCTGTCCATTTCATCGGAGCGTTCGAGAATATCTCGCTTAATATTAATTATAGAAAAAAAGTGTTTCTAAAAAATTGTGCCGATATGTATAAGCCGCAAAATGATGTAAAGATATTATGGCCTACTTTAAAAGTTATGACGGAATATCCGGAAAATGCGAAATGTTTCTAAGTCAGATATATCGCTTATTTGAAGAGATACGAAAAAACATATTTTTTGCACAATGGATTCTAGTAACGAGACATCTAATTGTTTTTAGAATCCTTGAATTTTGAGATTTACTCTTTAGGATGTTAAAGAGAATGTGTGATTTAGACGAGAAATAGTAACATTAAATAAAGTGTTTTCCCCTTTTTCAACGACATATCACGTACCATATTTATTCATTAGAAATACACAAGTAATTCTAAAAAAGCAATTAGGAAATCCTCCAAGTTGTTATCTTTACTATATTAAAAGTAACGCAATTAAGTGAATTCAGATAGCCAGTACAAAATAATATTCAAAAAAATGCTCCTGAAATGAATTGTTTCTTGCTTGTTGTTATTCTTCCATTATTTATACATTAAAGTATTTAATTGTACGAAAGCGTAGAAGGGCCACAATAAATTATAAATATTTTTTCCTTAAATTCCGACTTTAAGCTCGGGATTTTGTTAAATTCCGACTTTAAACTCGGAATATTGTTAAATTTCGACTTTGAACTCGTTATTTAACTAAATTCTGAGTTTAAAGTCGGAATTTATCACTATTCCTAGTTCAGAGTTGAAAATCAGTAAAATCGAATGTAATGCTTCATGTGCATAGTTAAAGACTGTTGTTTCTTAAATTCCGACTTGGAACTCAGAATTATGTTATATTCCGACTTTAACCTCGGAATTTAATAATATTTCGAGTTCAAAGTCGGAATTTAACAAAATTCCGAGTTTGAAGTCGGAATTTAAGAAAAAATATCTTGAATTTATTGTGGCCGTTCAACGCTTTCGTACAATTGTATTCCATGTTATCTACTAAACCAGTTGAATATTTTTTCAATTATTTCAAATCCGTTGGCTATGGAAAACAACATAATATATTTCATTACAGTTCATCTCTATTATAGACTACCTCACTCACTTATAATTATCGTTATTATCGTTCACTACATATGTCATTTTAATTTTATATTAATAAAATATAAGAACAGTTTCCCACAAGCACTATAGCCGAATAAAATTGTTTAACTGATGTTTAATTTTTAAAACAGAAGACAAGAATGAACAGTATTACTGATCATGTAAATAAAACATAGGAATTAATAAACTATGTGAAAAACAACAATGCAGAAAAATTGCAAACACCATCATATAAATGAGCGTGACGATCCATTATATATAGTAAAATATTATGGTCCGACGAGTCGACCAACTGGGTTACAAAATTGTATTTCAACAAATAATCGTATGGATAGGTATCTTACGTACCAATTTAACAGGTCTCGATTTTTATAATGGTTATCTCAGTGGAAAATGATACTGTCATGGGCAATAAGTAATAGGACAATCTAGCTTTATTTAAATATATAATGAGTATCCGAAATTGAACAGATATCACTATTTTATTTTTTATTTTAAAGAGGATGTGGTAAACCTAGAGTCATATTGCTATAGCGGAATATGGATGACCAATGAGACAAATTACACTGCGTTAAGTTATAACATTAACAAAAATTCGGTTTTTAATATTTTTAAAAAGTGGAGAATAAACAGTTTAATTTATTCATAAGAAATATTATATAAAAACTATTAAACAGACGTTATATACACTGATTTTTCCAAAGCTTTCGATAGACTGAATCACGGTATCCTCTTACAAAAATTTGAATGTTATGGCTTCTCGGACAACCTTATTGAGCTTTTTAAGTCCTATCTAACTGATAGAAAGCAATATGTTGTATACCATGGTGTTAGATCTATTGAGGTTTTAGCCACGTCAGGAGTCCCCCAAGGTTCAAACTTAGGTCCACTTTTCTTTAACTTGTTTGTAAATGATATAGTTGATAATCTAACTGTTAACTGCCTTCTATATGCGGATGATTTAAAACTATTTTGTAATATTGCAAGTGAAAAAGATTGCTATGAACTTCAAAACAATATTGATCGTATTAATACATGGTGTGTGATAAACAAATTACCCTTGAATGAAACAAAATGTAACGTTATGACATTTACAACAAAGCAAAATATTATCATGTACGATTACAAATTAGACAATCATATACTTTTCCGGCCAGACACTTTTCGGGACTTGGGTGTGACATTCGATAAAAAACTAACGTTTGTAAACCACATCGAACTTGCTGTCACCAAAAGTTATGGAATGCTGGGTTTTGTTATTAGAAACTCCGCACATTTTGAAAATGTACGCACATTAAAGCAACTCTACACTACTTTTGTTAGACCTCACCTCGAATATGCTTCAATAATATGGTGTCCAACCTATAATGTACACATACAAAATTTGGAAAGAATTCAACGCCGTTTCCTAAAACATGCGACTTTCAAGGCTGACGGGACTTATCCAGCTATTGATTATCCACATGAAGAATTGCTCTCTAGGTTTTGCCTAGATAGTCTAGAGATCCGTAGACACCGATCGCAATTAACTTTTTTATACAATATTTTACACAATAACATCGACTGTGAAGATATTTTAAGTATGCTTAATTTTCAAATTCCTAGACCGGCATCTAGGCACAACAATGTATTTCACTTGCCTTTCTCAAGGACAAACGTAAAAAAAAATTCTTGCATCCAGCAGATGTGCAGTATGTACAATAATTTAAATAATCGATTAGATATATTCACTTGTAGTCTTACAAACATAAAGAATCTGTCTTTAACTTAAATTTTGTATTTTGTTTCTTTTTGTTGACACAAGTAGCCACACCGTGTACTATACTTCTTGTATGAGCTGTATATTTTTTATGTATGTATATTGTATATGTATATTTATACTAAAATGTATTATATAAGTTTAATTTAGTTAGTTGTCTCTTGGATGAATTCACATGTATTCATGTATTTATGCGTGTATATGTATTTTTCACAAGTTACTATTTTTAATTTTAGTTTTTATCTCCTATTCTGTAATTGGGTTTTTTAACCTGTTGAATAGTGTATCAAATAAATAACTCGGTAATATTTTCCCATGCATTATTTATAATTCCAGTAATTCTTGGGCATGCCGTGGTCTCATAGTTCGGTTTTGGATATTTCTTACGAGAAGTCCTTATAATTCCTCGACAGGTTTAGGTCTGGACTATGGTTGGTCCAGTTAAGAACATTAATGTTGTTGTCTTGAAATCAGTTAGTTATGGTAGCAGCAGTATGCGCGGAACAATTATCTTGTTGAAAAATGAATTTATTATTAGGAAATAATTGAAATAATTGTCACAGAAGGTAGCATAATATTACCTAAAATTCAATATACGTTTCAGTATTAAATCGTTTGTCAATATGCCACAAAACACGTGCCGATATCCAGGCCCACGTATTAATGGAAAACCTGTTACTTTTGTCATTGTTCGATATATGTTGACTGTAAACAGTTTTCATCTGTAAAAACTACACTACTTCAAAAATCTACATCAAATACTATATATTCTTGAGCAGATCTTATTCGGCCTACTTTGTGCTCTACTTTAAGGAACTATAGAAATACTTCCTTAATGTAGAGCGCAGTAGCTCGAGTAGGATTTGCTCTAGAATATATAGTATTTGGTGTAGATTTTTGAAATACGTACTGCTGGATGACAACGCAGCTCCGATTATCTTATACTCGCCGGCGATCAGTACGACTCGATCCAGGAATATTAGTTTCTTCGCCATCTTGAATAACTGAGTACTATGGATGTTCTCTTAAGGTATTGACAAATTGCAAATCTTGTTGGTCGGTAGATATCCCTCGTCATCCTGATCTAGGATGTGTACTAATTGTGCCGTTTATTCTCCACTATTTTAAAATGTACCGAATTTTTGTTAATGCTATAAAGTAGTGCAATTTATCTCATTGTCCAACCATTTTCTGCTTTAACAATAACACCAGCTTTAATTAAATCACTTATATGGGACATATTGGTTTTTACACACTTGTAAATATTTTGACAAATAAACGACAATATCACAAATATTAAAGTTGAATGTAGACAATTGAATTTAGCAAATATACGTTATAAGACTTGTTTCATTATATATTGTCCTCGACAGTACTTCAACTTTCTACGGAACGAACTTGATGAATTCTTAAATGACCTACCTCTGAAGGATCGAAATAAATTTCAATATTTTCATCAAGATAGAGCTCCTCTTCACAATTCCCAAACATACATAAAATATTTAGACAAACCCTTGCCTCAATATTGAATAGGTACCAGTGGATAAGATGAGTTTTTGATAGCAGCGCAAATAATATAGACAATCTAAAAGCTATAATTCAACAAACATGTGATACAGTTATTCCTCACATACTAAAGAATGTTTTGAATGATAATAATAATAATAAAGGACATTATTAACCAAATTAATATTACAATTTAGAATAACGGTTTTACTGGGCGAGGTTCAGTAAAGCCTAAAGGCATCCTGTTCTTCCACCTAACCCAAGACAAACAATATAGCCTAAATAACAAAATCGAAACTTTCCTAACTTATGCTTACAAGAAAGAAAGAATAAAAAACTAAGTTCTGAACAATGGGTAGAAAATATGGGAAACAACAAAAAAAAATACAACAAATTTTTATGTGAAATCACTGCCTGTTCATAATTAACTCAATCACGTGTTTTTTGAAACCAGATATATTTTTAGTTTTTAATTCCTGGGAGTAATTCATTAATACACTTTGGTATATTGTACCAATATGACCTAGTAAAAAATTGGGTATGATGAACGGGAGGAGTAAGGGTAGCCTTAAACCTAACGTTTAAATTGTGGACGTCAGTCTGAAAACGTATTTTAGAATACAAGTATGGCGGGATCTTGTTAGTCAGTATATTAAAATACTGACAAACAGAGTGCAAATATCGTCTATTTTTCATGTTAAGCCAGTTATTTAGGTTTAGTGTGTGGCTAATACGATTAAACTTCCTTATACCAAAAATTAACCGCAAACAGGAGTTCTGAAGTTTTTGAACTCGATTACTATCAGTACCATTTAAACAAGGTCCATATATTGTGTCACGGTAATTCAACTGTGACAATACAAGAGAATCACAGAGTACAGATTTAGAGGTTTTGGTCAATACAAATCTATTTTGATATATTACTTTTTAATTTAAGTACCCCTTTTGTAGACATTTATTAATATGTGGCGTGAATCTCAATTCTTGGTCCATAATGAGTCCCAAATTTTTCTCAGCATTTTCAAATAAAATAGGCTCATCTTTAATTTTGATACTGTTCTTCTTAAACTCCAAAGCGAATTCATTTCTTTCCGATTTTCTGCCGAACACAATCACATCTGATTTGATAGAGTTAGGTTGAAGACACATTTTACTTGAAAAATCAAATAAAGAGCTAAGATCATAGTTTATGGCAGCGATTGCCTGCTTACTTTCACTCGCGTCAAAAGACAAATACAGCTGTGTGTCATCTGCGTAATAATGTTGTTTACATGAGAGAAAAACTGATGAAAAGTTAGACGAGTAGATTATAAAAAGTAAAGGACCCAAAATTGACCCCTGGGGCACACCTGTGCTAATGGTTAACATATCTGAGGATTCTCCTCCATACATTACCAGTTGAGATCTATTTTTTAAATAATTCTCTAATAATTTAGCTGCACCTTCAGTGAAGCCGATGAAATGCAAAATGGATATCAACATCTTATGATTGATGGTATAAAACGCTTTGGAGTAGTCTAAAAGAATTAAAACTGTTAATTTATTTAAGTCACTTGCCCCTATGATGTCATCTGTGATGCTCATCAATGCAGTACCGCAGCTGTGGCCTTGCCGAAACCCGGGCTGATTTGATGGTATTATCTGATTATCTTTTAGACGCCCCTGTATTTGTATTTCCTTAATTTTTTCTAATAATTTTGAGAACGTTGGCAAGATACTAATTGGTCTTAAGTTATTTAAACATGTAGGACTTGTAATTTTTGGTATAGGTATTACTCGGGCTTGCTTCCATGTATTGGGAAAGACAGAGTTAACATTATATGTGTAATATATGGAAGCAAAAAAGGTAAACAAAGCTGTATAGTTAAAATATTTATACTATCTAAGCCACAAGATTTACTCTTCATTTTCGAAAGTATCTTTAGAACATCAATTTCTGTGACTGTGTGAAAGTTAAATGTGTGTTCTTAATTTTTTTATTGGATATGAACCACCAAAAATCTAATTAATCCAAAATATTAATGCCAACATTTTATACTACATTTTTATTTAAACTGCCATGGATTCTGTGTTCACGGTTTTATATCATGAATAGTAAATGTCCCCGTATGTAAGATTTTTGCTCTCTGTAAATGAGGAAAATTTTAACCCCCCACCCCAACCCCTAAGTCTGAATTTGATCTGAGTCTTGAAAGCAACCTACGATATGACTTAAATAAAATCTATTACAGACTTAAAACATTGTTTTTATAATCATTTGCTTAGTCCTAATGAATTTGGGTATGTGATATATCGTTGGAAACATTTTTTTAATACCACTATTTTCCCATCTGTTTCATCATTTCGTATTATTTTTTTAACACATTAAAGAGAAGATCTCAAAATTCAGCATTTCTAAAAAATGTAGAAGACTTTATTTTGTAAAAAACTTTCGTCATAGTAGCTTCTTCTTATCATTAGAAATAACCGAAATATCTGGGTTAGATATCTGACGGATTCTGCATTTTCAGGATTTTCCATCATAACCCTTAAAGTAGACCATGGATTTCAAATGTCTTCAAACCATTTTATATCTCATAAAAATCCGAAGAATTTTTGTAGAAATAACTTTTTTGCACGACTGATATTAAGCGATATATCCTTGAGCTCCCTGATAAAATGGACAGCCTGTATATATATAGTTCACCCTGGGCGGAAATGCAGAAGGTGCACACCCAGGCAACCCCGCTCAGCGACTTATGATGAACTTCCGGCCCGTTCCAATGAGACTATAAACTTAATACTGCTCTTTATTACAAGCCGACTAGAATTATATCATCCCACATTCACTTAACATGGTCTATTGCTGCCATATGCCCCTTACCTTAGCTACCTTAAGTGCCGCGTTATAGAAACTCAATTATTACTTACTTGCTATGTGCTGCAGTTCGTTATCGTAACTTTTTGTTCTTTGTGCCTCCAAAAAATCAGTTGACACTTTCATTTATTTTGTCGAACACATTACTCAGGCAAGGTGTAAGCAATTATTTTGACGAAATTAATTCCAGCATGAAGGCATTATTAAATCATTATTTTCATTCATTTAGGGGTACGAATCGAATTTTTGAGAGTGTGTTATTGAAGTACACATATAACAAAATTATGTGCTTTTGCTATTTACAATTTTATCATTATCGGCAATAAGCTAACAAATTTAATTCAATTTTTGGTTTATTAATTTATAAATTTCCTGCTACGAATATGAAACCAATGAATATACTATTTGAAAATTCAAACTATACATTTTTTGTGCATATGTTTCCTCTGGAATGGATAAAGAAAGATATTGACTTGAAATTCCTGTTAAGAGTTGAAGGGCAAATAGGGTTAAATGCGGAAAAATAAGTAAAGTAAGCTGATGAAAGTCCAACAAACAAACTTGAGATTTGGTGTGTATACTAAAAGCCAAGACCTCAATTATTTTTATAAAATTTGACAAAACCCCCTCACCACCCCATTACAAATGTTTTTATGACATTAAAAGAGGGGTTAATAAAATAAAAAAATATTCACTTGAAATTTGTTACGCGTATCTCTTACAACGACATCTGAAGCTAGATTATATTTTGAGATGATTCTGTTGAAGGGTTAGGCGATAAATAGGGGTAAATAGGGGGAAATAAGTAAAGCAAGCTAGCAAGAGTCCAGAAACTTGAGATTTGGTGTATATACTGAAATTTCCTTAATAACATCTGCCACCCCCACTTCATTATTATAGGAGTTAATAACATACAGATCTACAAGTTTTCATATAGCTTTTGCTTGAAGAATGTTCTGTCTGATTAAATTATAGGAGCCTACGGGAAATTAAACTAGTTACAGATAGGCATGGCTCAACCTATATGTAAGTATATATTACTGTAATTACATTAATTATATTAGCTAAGGACAACAAGCTCGAAAAAAAATGTATGGATAAAATTTAAAAGAAGAAGTGGTACTTGTGGAAAATAGTTTGCAAAATAAGACACATTACATATGCCAATGGTTGCACCACGTTTTAGGGTGGTAAAACTATGTATAGAGTTTTACAAAGATAAAATTCTATGTTCGTAATGTCAAAAGTCGGTGTAGCTGCTTTAGTACCAATAAAAACATTTCATAATTAAACAAAATAATTTAGATATATATTTTACATGTTAGGCCCTTTTCTTTAATCATAGTACGCTAGAGTTTTGCAATATAAAAGGTGTGCGGTGTCACGAGGATGCCCACTTTAGTGCTCTATATGTAAGAAAATGTCCGGAATTATTTGGTTAATCGACATGTTCGGGTGGTTCAGCGGATAAACTTACGCCTGAGCGTCTAAAGAACACGACGAAAATTTATTACCAACCCCAGACGGCTAAATAAAAAATGTATCTTCGATTGCTACTATCTGCTGTCAGTCTGGCTAAGAAGGCAGCCAGTCTAAGTATACTTGGACCTGGCTGGCCCTTCTAACATACTGCCGACCTGAGCAATAATGCTAATGATTAAAGAAAACACCCACAGAAAATTTAAAATACTGTGGGATGAAACTCATAGTTGTCAGTTGGCCAGGGATCTGCTTAGATACCCCGACAAGGATACAACGATGACCTACCTGGGAATGTCCAAGAAGAACCTGCGCTTCGAGACAGGAATTCTTACTGGCCATTGCCAGCTGAGAAAGCACCTTTATAACATGAAGTTAAACGACACACCCCTATGCAGAGGCTGTGAACAAGAAGACGAGACTGTCCAACACGTACTCTGTGAGTGCCCGGCAGTCTCCTCTAGCAGAGAATCCATTTTGGGAGAACGTTGGCCTACTTTGGCCGACTTGAGGGATATTCCCCTAGGCAGCATCACCACCTTCTTCACCAGATTAGGATGGTTGGAGGCCTAGGTGGAATCTTGTATCACACAAACTCCAAATTCCAACAACTGACCAATTACATTTACACCTGTACATGAATAGTTCCAATCATTTTCAGTTAACAAATTCATCATTTCGTCAATATTAACTCTTCCATTGTTTGATACTTTAATAGTTCCCCACCCTTTTCTATTTTTATTTGAATTATTGAATGATCTGTCATTATACAATTTGGTTCAACATATGCATTCATGGTATTATCATTAGTAATAACAAGATCGATTGTGGTTCTATTATTATATCGTACAGTCGTCTTCATAATTTTAAGGCATGTAAAAAAATGCGGTAACTACAAAGCGAGCAGGCGGCATCTTTACCTATTCAATGATACCGCCATGCGGACTCCTTTGACGGGAATTTTTTATATGCCTTGAAAATATGAAGGCAACTATAGTCTAATATAATTTTGTATAAATTGTTTCATGCCGTGGTTTTCAACGGTCTCTTTTAGTCTCTTTTTTGCATAGTCATTTTAGAAAAAGTCAATATTAAAGTCAACTGTCACTATGATACTGTGTGTTTTATCAATATAAACATCTAACCACTGTAAGAATCTATACAGAAAGCGTGTCACATTACGACTACTAGATGCACTACTAGACCATTACTAGATCGGCGTACACCACTCATGGCAAGTGGGTCATGTTTCGAGGACGTGTTATTACAATATCATAAAACGGCGAAATGGCTGTAATAATCGATTGGCACAAAAGATTCAGATTTTCAGAACAACATGTTGGTGGAATTTGGTTAGGCTCGGAAAGTTTAGAATCTGGCTGTAATAATTCACCAAAAATTTTGATCCACTTGTGGCTAACATGGCGATTGTATGATTTCTCATGGCGATACAGCTTTGATTGCTTCAAGTCTCGTATATAAGTTATATGAGGCTTTTCAGCTACTTTAAACGTACTCATGGCATATAACCTAATATAGGGACCAAAATGCCGCGAAATTTCACATACAAGCGACGTGAAATTTCCGCATTCATTTTTTGAAGGAAATATACCTTGAAAATTTAAAATTGACCATTCTGTACAATGAAAGCTAGAGCTGGCACTGAATTTTACTCCCAAAAGTCCAGAGCTCTGAAGGAATTCTGCTCTTCATCATTTCTCAAATTTTAGTGCAGTTTTGAAAAATATGTAACTTTTTGATGAAAAACGGTGCCCAAAGGCGATTTTACATCAATGGAAAAATATTGTTCAAATTTTAGTACAGCTGTAAAACAACATAATTTTTTTTTCTTAATTTGGTCCTTGGAGATGGAGATGTTTTTTGCATTTTATAACAGTTGTGCTATAATGTGACACACTGTGTGATGAAATCATTTTCTTAGTCACATATTCAGTCTGTTTAATGCTCGTGTATTTGTCTAATTTTAGTTTATGCTTTTTTATTTATATACTTAAATAATTATATTTCTTGTTTACTCTCATCTTCTGTTCTTTGGTTGTTACCCGTTGAACAGAATTCTGAAAAATAAAAACGAAATATATTTTTTCTCTGATTAGTTACTACCATACAATTACCTAAAAATATCTTCTGATAATTATATAGTTACGGATTACTGACGATTAATAATCAAATTTGAAAAAACATCTGGTGGAATTATTTTCGACTTTAATTGATGAACAGCGCACGTTCTTCGACGTTTGAGAATCCTTAAATATTTAATTTGGGAATAGTAAGAATAAAATCTTTAATAATAGGCTACTAGTATATAATTTTTCAGAAACTGATAATTCTAGGGTTCGACTACCAAAAGTCTAACCTGTCATTTTAATGTGCTTTGACCATAAAGGCCTCCGATACATAAGTGGAAAATTGGGAGTGAGAGGAGCTAAAAAATAAATACTTTAGTAGTCAATACTCTGAAAGTATTTGGTGCAATTACAAGACATTCAAGGAATTGCATTCATATGAAGGAATAATAAAGAAATATATTTTTACACGCCTAATACATCTTTCAACTTTTATTTCATATATGTAATTAGTTTTTGTTTGTCTGTATGATGTAGATTTTTATTGTTTAAATGTATTTATAACTTTTCAAGTATACATTACTCTAAACCCTCAGAGGATCATACATACTATAAATTAATAATTAAGCCTTTTGAATAAAAAAAATCCGAAAAATTTTATAGGTACCATCCAGTTGTGTTGATTTGTCTAAGGTCTCAAACGAAAACGTCTAGAGTATAGGTAAACGCCCTTCTGAGAGAGAGAGAACAATTTCAACGTTTTCGTGATCATATTTTCCAAGCTGTCAAACTTTATTTGTTTTAAACTTTTTACTATAATTAAGAGCTGAATTCTTAACTTACAAGAGAACTATTATGTGAAAGGGTACTGTCGAAGACGGTCACAATTTTTACCGTCTATTTCTATGAATGTTGAAAATGTAAAATTAGGGTACCTGAAATGCATCAACAAATTATTAAACAATAGTCGCTAGGATTAACTACTTTTAGGTGTAAGGTTAAAATTAAATCTTGTTTATAATAATTTAATAAATAAACTAAAATCTATCGCTAACAATATCATACCATCCCAGAGTAAAACAATGGATGTTAGTTAGGGAGAGAATGAGGACTATGTCTGTTTCCATAACAGTTTGATGAGTCTTTTTTGTGCGTTGTCCTGTATGCTACGGGATATAGTATCTGCTTCTGGTGTTTCGAAAGCGCTGTAACACAGTGGCGGCTCGTCAGGGGAGGCAGGGGAGGTTGAGCCTCATCTTCAAAAGTAATATCTTAAGAAATTTCAATTAGGTGCATCTCAATTTTCAATATTTTTTATTGTTTATAATTCATTAATTAATGTTCAGTGTATATATAAAAGTTTTGTATTTCCTTTCCACAAACATACCTATAACGTTACAGTCCGGATAGTCTTTGTATGCATATTTCCCGGTCGGCCGGTCTTTTACTGAACAAACACTGCGGTTCGCTGGAGGCTAATACGAAATAGCTTCCAACTTTAACGCATTTACTTATAACATGAATGACCTTGAATTTCTCTGCGCTGTGTAAAATAGCAGAGCACTTCGAATAGCCAAAGGAAGCCAGCCTCCGATCTCAGTTCTTTATAGCGCATGTGCACATTGTGCACAGGTCGTTCAGGTGATTCACAAAGAAAACGAACTGTTAGTTGCGGTTAGCCGGTTAAGTTGACGTAAAAATACATAAAACATTTGATAGGCGGGCTAAAAATGAGTGCTCTAGGTGAAAATATGTCTTGTTGTCCAGACGTGGTGGATTATTTGTTATTAAATGGATTTACTACTCTTACTTACGACGAAAAAGTAAGAATTAAAAGAAATGCCAGGCCTACACCAGCAATGACTTCGTTAGTTTTTAAAAGTGGTAAACAAAACAGAGGGTTTTGTGATAACAATTATAAGAAAGTCGAGTGGTTAACGGCATCAACAGTTAGAAACAAATTATATTGTTGGAGATGTTTATTATTTACTAATGATCAATCCTCAATTTGGGGCAGGGCCGGGTTTAATAATTTGCAAAATTTATCGCGAGGTTTAGAAAGGCACGAAAAATCCCAGGAGCACATTTCATCTTGCATTAAATTCGAAATGTTTGGTAAACAAAATATTGTAAATTTCTTGGATTCTGCACATAAGAGAGAAATAGAAAATTTTAACGAAAATGTCCGTGAAAATAGGGAAATATTAAGGAGGTTAAAATAGATGCCGTTATATATTTATCTTCACAAGAAAATTCTTTCCGAGGACATGACGAAAAACGAGAATCGTGTAATAAAGGAAATTTCAAAGAGCTGATAGATTTTTTAAAAACGTATGACCCAAAATTAGAGAACTTTTTGAATAACGCCACTGTTTTTTCCGGAACGTCTAAATCAATTCGAAATGATCTAATTGAGAGTGTTAGCTCGATTATTAAAGGCAAAATTTATGAAGAACTATATAATTGCGAATTTTTCTCGTGGCAAATTGACGAAACGACGGACGTTACTTGTAAATCTCAACTTTCTGTAATTTTTAGATATGTAATGCACGAAGAAGTTATTGAAAGATTTGTTGGTTTTTTTTTATGTGAGTAGTGGAAGAAACGCGGAGAGTTTATTTAAATTATTAATCGATGAATTTGGTAAATTTGATTTGAAAAATAAATTAATAGCACAAACTTATGACGGCGCTGCAGTTATGTCAGGGCATCTTAATGGACTCCAAACAAAAATAAAAGATATTGCTCCTCAAGCTTACTTTATTCACTGTTACGCACACCAATTAAATTTAGTTCTGAGTAAAGCATGTAACGGAATTAAAGAAGTTAGAATATTTTTTTCAAATATTACTGGTTTTTCGTCATTTTTTTCAAAATCTACCAAAAGAACTGATGTTTTAAATAGAATTAATATGAAACATAGAATTCCGACAAACGCTCCCACTCGTTGGAATTTTTCATCTAGAGTTCTTTTCACTGTTGACAAATACAGGAAAGAACTTATTGACGTTTTTAATTTTATTTCGGAAAGTTGAGATTTTTTAAATGACGATCAGACTTTACGAGCAGCTTACGGATTAAAATCGTTATTGTTGGATAAAAATTTCATATTTTTTCTAAAGGCTTTTAAAATGATTTTTGAGCAAACTGATGTTGTTTTCCAAATTTTACAGAATAAACTAACTGATATAACATATTCTAAAATTAGACTTAATTCACTTATATCTAAATTAAAAGAATTTCGCAATACCGAAATACATTTCAATAATTTATACAACATTTTTTTAGAAAATGTTGAAAAAGTAGACGATGACGATGAGCCTGAGCCACAATGTAAAAAGAGAAAGACAACATATAACTTTGACAGGGCAGATACACATTACAAACAAATTTTTATAGAAAGTTTGGACACCATTATAGTCCAAATTGAAATGAGATTTTCTGATTTAAATTCTTTGCGATGTTTCGATTTAGTAAATCCCAATAATTTTACAACGTATTCTAAATCATTTCCTACTAGTCTAATGGAGAAATTAATGGACCATTATCCTTTTTTTGACCGTATATTTCGTTAAGAAATGAACTATTCGTATTGTATTCTGACCAGCAACTTTTAGCAAATTCAAAATCATCTCAAGAAATGCTTACTTTTATATATAATAACAATTTAAAAAGCTGTCTCCCCGAACTGTACAAACTTTTGTCATTAGTGTCAACAATTCCGGTAACCTCAGCTTCTGTAGAACGATCATTTTCAGCACTTAAACGCATAAAAACATTTACTAGAAACAAAATGAGCCAAGACCGCCTCTCAAATGTATCGCTTATTTCAATAGAAAAACGTTTTTTGTCAGAATTGAAGAAACACGATTCATTTTATGATGAAGTAATCAACCATTTTGCCAGTTCCGAAAATCGAAGGTATC
The DNA here is from genome assembly GCA_963583905.1 of Stenurella melanura. Classification (NCBI taxonomy): domain Eukaryota; kingdom Metazoa; phylum Arthropoda; class Insecta; order Coleoptera; family Cerambycidae; genus Stenurella; species Stenurella melanura. The sequence continues at coordinate 65,188,226 of OY757310.1, forward strand.
ACTCATTTATAAAAATATTTAGGCTTTAAAGCAGAGATTAATATAGGTAGTTGTTATTTTAGAAAAAATATTTATTTATGTTATTTATTTTTTAGGAAATATTTTTTAATTCTCCATAATATAGAGTTCCGCGGTATATTTTTTTATATAACTTCTGTCTCAAAACAATTTTAATTTTTATTAAAAGTTATAATTTTACACTCCTGGTAGTGATAATGAATACAATTTTTTGTTTGTAGAAAAACACTTTAATTTTTTTACCAAACCTGTTTGTATTTTTATTAAAAGTTATAAAATTTAATTACAAGTGGGATAGTAGGGCTCCTTTGGATACCGATACTCGAGTCATAGGAACGAGAATTTCATGAGAATGATTTTTTCATCTCATCATATTTTCTATTTCCTTTTCTTTCTATTCTTTTATTAGTTCTATTCTCTCAAGTCGTGATTCGGTATCCTGGCGATCAACCCACGGCAAAAAAAATGTAACGCGCCGTTGTACTACCTCAGGGGTGGTGGGGAAATGTACAAATTGTAGTCATATTGCACGTCAGTTGTCTTTCAGAATATCAAGCCTCCTCTGCAGATAATATCACGAGCCGCCACTGCTGTAACCAATATCTTATCTTATGTAAAACCAAAACCTTCTTTGTTTTAAAGTTATATACTAGTTAACTGTAGGTATGACGTAGCGATCTTCTCTTTTATTTTATGAATAAATCCTACCAGTCATTAGATTATTGATTATTCGCTTTCAGATATATATCTCTTATACACGGCACTCAGAATTAGTTGGCACTAATTCCACGCGTCAACTAGTAATATTTTTAAAAATCTGCAATGATATGTCCCTACGTCGCCTCCGTCGATTTTACATTGAATTCAATTCTGAATTATACGTCTGTTTTAGCTTCTTCATTTTTATATTTATATGTTTTGATACTCATGTATTTATAAAACCAGTGAAACAATTCTTCAATGAGAACAAAGATTGACATCGTCTGAAAGTAAATTCAATAAAATATTTATCAGGGACTTGAAAGAAATATAACTGTGTAATGTATAACATTAAATCTCACTTAAGAGTTATCTATAGTCAAAAAATATTTGAAAATAATTATTTTTAAACAAATCAGTTCAAAAGTGTTTGCGCCAGTCTCCCCTTAATTCTATATTAGGTACCTAACAGCTCTAAACCTCAGAAATTAATGTTTTCCTTATTTACCTGTCCGAATGCAATGCGGTTTAAATTTATACCTCTAATTTATTGCGACAGAGAGGCTATCCATTATAAAACTGAGGTTGCTCACTGCTGACACTAATATCAGTTTTTTGCTATCACTTATAATAAAATATAAGCTACATAAGTGGACCAAAAATTTATTGACAAGGCATTATTATTGGTTTTGAGATACACGAATTTCTTAAGATTACATTTAAAATAAGTCAACTAGATAAATTAGTACCATATAGATACACAGATTGTTTACTATTATCAATATTAATTTATTGATAGACCATTTTTTAATAATGTTTTCCGTTAATTGGATATAGTCCAATAATTATAAAATTTCCATAACAAAAAATGTTGTCTGAGATTTTCCTTCAATAACTGTTAGTGGAGGGATTATACATCACAAAACCACAAGAATCAGTTCTGGTGGTGCCGCGTAGCCCCCCAGCCGCCCCCCCCCCAAAAAAACACCCATTCCGTGAAAAATACCTTATTTTACTGATAACTCGTTAACCGTTGAAGATATAAAAAAGTTGCTCATCATAAAAAAGAAAGCTGGACTAGTTTCCTAAAAAAACGTGCTGCTGTAGTTTTTTTGTATATGCCATGATTTTCGAGAAAATCGATATTGAAACAATTTGAAAAATTTTTTACGCGCGGCCTATAGAAAATTTGAATTTCTCGAAAACCAAACAAACTAAGAAGAAGAAAAATCAAAATGGACTTTAAAGGGGATATAAAATACTCTCTTATGTTTCCATTTTTGATGGCTCTTGATATATATTAGTATATAAAAATAACAATATAATATAGTTACCTCTTGATTTTTTGCACTTTTAACTATTCATAGGCCCATAAGAATAACTGACTTTAATATAAATTATCAATGCATTGTCTTTTAGCCCAAGGTAGTACTTCAATGCAGACAAAGTTAGGAATAAAAATATTCACGTTTACAAATTTACAGCATGTTGAAGTTAGCCAAATTATGGCCAATTTTTTATTGTTTCCTAAAAATAAAAAGAAAGACCCAAACATCTTGAAAATTCAGCACACATTTCTTTTTTGACTTTATATGTCATATAACTACTGTTTCTAATCATTTCATAGTTAGAAAATGTCATAAAAAAAATGTCGTCAAAAAATTGAATATGCTGCCTTTTTTGGATTTTTTTTTTTTTGCCTAACTTCAACATGCTGGTAAATTTGTAAGTGTGAGTATTTTTATTCCTAACTTTTTCTGCATTGAAGTACTACTTTGAACTAAAAGACAATGCATTTATAACTTATATTAAAGTCATTTATTTTTCATGGGCCTGTGAATAGTTAGATGCACAAAAAATCAAGAGATAACTATATAATATTGTTATTTTTATATACTAATAAATGTCAATAGCCACCAAAAATGGAAATACAAGAGAGTATTTTATATACTTTAAAACTCATTTTGAGTTTTCTTCCTAGCCTGTTTGATTTTCGAGCAATCAATTTTTTCTATAGGCCGCGCACAAAAAAATTCAAATAAACGAAAATTCGCGCGCATTTAAAATACAAATTTTGCAATTTGTGTCAATATCGATTTTCTCGAAAACCATGGCATATCCAAGAAAATTACACGAGACTTTTTCTTAGGCAATTAGTCAAGATTTCTTTTTGATGATGAGCAATTATTTTATATCTTCAACGGTTAATGAATTATCAGTAAAATAAGGCTTTTTTCACCGAATGGGTGGTTTTTGGAGGGGGTTGCGCGGCATCCCCAGACCTGATTTTTGTGGCCTTGTGATGTTTAATTCTCCCACTAACAGTTATTGAAGTAAAATTTCAGATAAGATTTTTTGCGAGCTTCAGATGTAATTTTTACTTTATCGGCTGGACTAATGCCATCCTTAAATCTTAAAATTCAAGGAAATTTTTTTCTTTGAACTTTTCTTCCTTTTATTTTCAAATTTTTAGGAGAAAGGAAAACTAAGAACAATGTCAATATAAAAAGTAAAGTGTCGTGTTCTGGAAAAAAAAAAGAAATAAATAATGCACGCAAATAAGCTATTGGAACGTACCTTCTACCTACTTATTTCGTCCATAAAATAATCATAGATATTTTGTGTATATGCAGTTCCATTTAAAAAGATATTAATTATACTCATTGCTATAAAAAATATATACTTCTGTCAGTATCTTTTAAATAATTAAAATATATACTGTGTCCATGAATTGAATTTAGAAGGGGGAAAGCGTATTTATTTATTTGTATAAGAGGATATGTCATTTTTTATAAAAACCTCTGCTTTATATGGTACGTCCGTGAATGATATTCAAAATTTGTATACAGCATGCTAAATATTTGTAAAAATGTGAAAACTACAAAGAGTATAGTGGCTTCATTTGTGAATATTTTGAAAAATGGAAAAAAATATTCCGTATTAAAATTTATAGTCACTTATGAAGTCTTGACCTCCAACTGCAAAATTATTTCTGTTGTCTTCCTACTTACAGTTTTTCATTAATTCTTTTTAAACTTTAAATTGTTATTAAACATTATTACACAGATCTTTTGTTATTCCATAAATAATAATTCCCAACAGTCAGATCGGGGCTACCAGGTGGCCAATTAATTGGGCAATGAAATGTTTCTGTGATTCCACTATAGAGAATGTCCTCCCTCAAGCCATAACGTTTAACAATAGAAATTCTTTATTCTCTCTCAGCATTTCCAGAAGAATAATTTGTTGCGTCAAATATAAAGATATGACATTGACATAACAGTAAATATTGTTGATGTATTATATATTAGATTAGATTTTAGTAAGGTGGTTAAGAACTCTTTACAAAAGCGTTAATGATTGAAGAAGAACACAAAAATAAATTCGCAATAGGAGAGCAATATTTTATAATTGATTATAATACATAACATTATTTTTTAGTAGAATTTCTTAATATGTTTACACATAAAAGTACTTCACTCTTTGTAATGTTTCACATTTTTTAAAATATTTAGCACCCTTTATATTAATTTTTTTTAATACCTAGTAATATTTTCGGACTTTCCACATAAAGCAGACGACTTGCAAATAAAAAAGTTTTGCCTCTTATTCCGTGGGCACACTGTAAACTGGAAGCCAACGTTTCAATTTTTTTATGATATCTGTCACCCCCACCATCATTCCCACCCCATTAGTTAACAAAAGGATATCAAGAAATTAACTTGAAATTTCCCATACGTATGTATTATAACGAGATCTGGAATTATATTTTATTATATTTTTGGCTTATTTCGTTGAAAGGTTGAGGGATAAATGGAAGTAAATAAGTGAAGCAAGTCAGGAAAAGTCCAGAAATTTGGAATTTGTTGTATATACCAGAAGCCAGCGTCTCATTTTTTTGTGACATCTGCCACCCCCATCCATTATTAATGGGATTTACAAAATAGAATAAAGATATTGACGTGAAATTTGGTACACATATGTGTTGTAATGGGATCGGAAACTAGATTGTATTTTGAGTTTATTGTTTTGAATGGTTTGGAGGTGGATCGGGGTAAATAAGTAAAACAAGCTATTGGAATTGGAATTTGGCGTATATACTAGAACCCGAGGTTACACATTTTTTCATAACATCTGCCATCCCCACCACTACCATCACTCCATTAGTAAAGGGGTTTACAAAATAAAATTGTGTTTTACTGTGTGTACAAGAACAAAAGTTCAGACAAATTTTTTCATTAGCCACCCTTAGTACCACCTCCACTCCCATTAGGCGGTCGAGGAGGTAATAAATTGGCATGTCGTTTTCGTGGATTTTTGGAGCACACGATTTAAATTATTGTTTTTTTTTTTATTCACTTATTTAACAACGACCTATTTTCGCGGTTAAGGCCAATCAGTGATGCTAGGAGACGAGCTAGCCCCAATCTAGAAATTTTGCCAAACCTCTTGTATATCGAAGTATAAGGATTTTTTAATACACAGGGGACCGACGGTTACATTCCCTCCTACGGATGGCATATCCAGTAAAATTCTATGAGCAATTCTTTCCATATACTGGAATGCAAATATAGTATAAAGATGTTTAAAGAGTCCTGGATGGGAAATCTTGAGGTGGAAGTAGTGATTCCTTAAACAGCTGATCTTTATGCTTTGATTATCGCTGAGAAAGTGTTCACGTACATTTTTTTTTTGTATTGAAACATCATGTATATTTAATTACATTTTCATCTGAATTATAAGCAATACTAGTGGAATAAAACTAACATTTCTAGGGAACTGCCTGACCATTGCAATTTTTTTGCTGGAACTTGTTGAAAATGTTTTAAGAAGTGTAGTGAAAAGTTTTGGATTAAATCCCTGTGGTGGAAAGCAAAGCAATAGAATGTTCAGAGTCTTATTTTTTTCGCAGTTTTTCTTAAATGTCTCTGGTTGTATAACCCGCATCGCAATAAATAGAGACACAATTTATTCTCAATGAAATTGCGAAAAAAGTAGATTTGTTCGAAACTTTTGGACAATATGCCAAGTCGCAAAATATGAAGAAATTTTAGAGAGGCCGTTTTGAAACAATTGATGATAACTTGAACAATAATGCACATCTTCTAACGAAATTTTAGAAGAATATAGGTACCCCTTGTGGAGTTAAATTATCACAAGTTTTAAGTTAAAATCTTTACAATAACTCCTAAAAAACAATTGCACAGTCGAAAATCGATCGTCGACAGTTTAGGGGCATCGTACATCAAAAATTTGTATTTCAAACTATAGCTGTATTAATGTTTTTGTGGTGGTATAAGCAAAAATAAATTTTAATTTTTTTAAAACCAATTTTATTCAATTCCTCCATTTCCTTTTTTTTTTTTTAACAAGTGAATTTTACTCATCAATATTTTGCTCAAAAAAAATTATTGGCATGTATTGAAAGTACATCAAAAACGAACTATTTAAAAAAAAAGTAGTTTTATCTACACCAATTGAGACCCTAGATAGGACATTTTTTGGCATTATGGCCATTTGTATAAGCTAGCTAAAAGACATGATGCCTTGAACATTTTATAGGTTTTAAAAATTTTAAAATTTATTTTTGTTTATACCACCACAAAGGACATAAAAACAACTATAATCTGAAATCTAAATTTTTTATGTATGACTTGATGCCCCCAAAACAGTAGACGATTCGATTTTCGACTTTGCAATTGTTTTTTAGGAGTTATTGTAAACATTTTAACTTGAAACTTGGCTTAATTGTTTAACTCCACAAGGGGTATTCCTCTAAAGTTTCGTTAGAATATGTGCATTATTATGCTCTTCGCAAATACAGAACGAAGAGTATATTGCATTCGATCGGCACATTTCTAAAACCGGTAATATTGCTCGTAGAGAAAAAAATTTCATATCGCTGTGTTCGTGATCGAATTCTGAACAACTTTCAAAATGTCCGCTCGTCTGTCTGTCAGTGCAGTAAATCGGCGAAAAGTATAATGGTTAGCTTGTTTATAGTTCAAGTTATCATCAATTGTTTCAAAACAGCCTCCATAAAATGTTTTTATGTTTTACGTCTTGGCATATTGACCAAAACGTTCCGGACTAATTTAGTTTTCTTCATAATTTCATTGTGAATAATTTGTGTCTCTTTCATTATTGGATTACGAGTTATACAACCAGGGATATTTAAAAAAAACTGCGAAAAACAGTATTCTGAATATTCTTTTGTTTAAACAAAAGCTTTGCACCACACAGATTTAATCCACATCTTTTTACTACACGTCTTGATAGGTTTTCAACAAGTTCCAGCAAAAAAATGATATAGTAAGACAATTCCTTTCTAGGTATTTAGACTCTTAGATTTACTCCACTATACTTAAATATTACAAATATCACCAGAAATTTTCAGCAAAATAGTTTCAATACAAAGGTGTACCTATATGAATTCAATTTCGTAGCTGAACTGCAATAGGACTAACACTCTCAATTTCACTCATCTGTTTCAAATCTAATACATCATCACATAGCGACCCATTTGACCCACTTTAGATAATGTTTTCACATCCATATCCAAGTTTCCGTAATAAATAAATAAGGCTGAAAGTTGTTCAATACTGACAGATGCATGAAAACAAAATGCTAAATTTGCATGAAATTGCCTCCCCAAAATTCTACATGGGTGGCCAAGGGAATACACAAGTTTTATTTGTCCTGGGACAATTTTAGCTCTTTATAATTTGGTAATTCATCTTAGCGTACGAACATTTAACGCAAACAACTATTAAAAATGTCAAAAACAACATGGATTTGACGGTATTTTAAATGAGTTATGGACGGTCGTTAAACATGTTTTTGGAATCCCAACTAAATATTACGTCGGGGGTGGTCAAAGGGAATAAGGGAAGAGATGACCCAAAACACAAGACTTTGTTCATGTTTGAGTCATAGGCGTGCAAACAGATTGCTTTTGGATAGATATGCCAGAAATAAGGCTTAAAAAATATAAATAATTTCTATCTATAACAAAAATAACATTTTTAACCTTGTCATTTAGTCATTTTCAGGTTTCTAACCTTAGAAGCTTTCGGCTGGTTTTAGTTAATATAGGTTAATGAGATTGAGAACAATATTATAACAATTATGATAGAATTCGGATAAATTTTTACCGTTTTCTAGTCAGAGAAAATAGTTTTGACAAAAAAATCCATAGCACGTTATAAATTGACAAGTTTGGGGCATTTTGGCCTTAGACTGCGAAGCCTACCGTCGATAGTGTGACCAATTGGCTCTCTAAGGAACAAACATCAGTGGATAAACATACGCAAAATATTTAGGTGTTAAGTTTCTCAAGTTGAAGAAAAAATAAGTTTAAAGAAAATTTATCCGCTTTGAGAAAACGGTTACTAAAAATTATGAAATAAAATTTCACCGTCGGTGAAGTTTTATTAAATTTTAGTTACCTTTTTAAGGTGCAATTATGCAATTATGGCAGTCGTATTGGACTTGCTATTTCAAGTGTTTAACAACAGGTTCAGTACCGGATACTCCTAATATACCTAACAATCAAATTTGACACAATTTAAACCCCGGCGCCTTCGCCACATTCTCGCATATTCTTAAATAAAAAATACTATTTTTAACTTTAACTCACCTTATACTAAACACAGCTTGGTGAACCTAATATAGGGTACCGCCGAGCCGTACCCTACGGTTTAAAAGAGATTTTTATAGACATTGCTTAAGTCATTCGAGACAAATTTGACACATTTTTAACCCCGGCGCCTTCGCTATATTCTCGCATATTCTTAACTAAAAAATACTATTTTCAACTTTAACTTACCTTATACTAAACACAGCTTGGTGAACCTAATAGAGGGTACCGCCGAGCCGTACCCTACGGTTTAAAAGAGATTTTTATAGACATTGCTTAAGTCATTCGAGAAAAATGAACAATACGTACAGGTCCAACTGAAATATTTCTTTCTTTTATAGAAATGTGTAAAGTCGGTCATAAAGAACGAGGCATTTTATTGCGGGCAATCGGGAAGAGTTCTCCCTTTTCTCTCAATTAGTCATCTCTTTCCTTTTTTTTATTGGCAATTCATAAACTCCTTCACAATTTGACATGTCCGTAGAATGACTATCTTCTGCATTTGATTGAAACTTCTGGTCGTTAGTCCCAATCTTTCTAAGTTCAATTTCATGTTGCTGGTCATCGTTCCTGTGACTGATTATTTTTATTACTATTGGACGGTTTCTATATTTTTCAACTATCACACATTTTATTTCTATTGCCAAGTTTTCATACTTGGTAATCTTCCCAATTTTCCATTTTCATAAGTTTTTGTTAAGAAGTCTTACTATATGTAGTTATCCTCCCCAGTTGCTTTTTCTCATCAATCAGCACAATATCGGATCGATTGTAGTTCCCTCTTTTGCTTGTAGTTATTGGGTAGTCACAATAAAACACTTACACTTAAATAGTATGGTAACGGGTTCTTCTTCGTAGTGCAATTATACTGATTTCGAATGAACAAAATTTGTGATCTGATTTTGTCTGTCCAGGTAAACTGAAGGTGGGCTATAGTCTCATCATATGTTGTAAGTGTAACAATTTACAGATACGACATATACTCCCCCCCCCCCTACTTCAGTTCTTCTATGATGAGTCTGCCGTAGTTATGGATAGCTAGGTACTACGGCATCTTAGATTGCGAGAACAAATCCTTCAGGCGCTATTGGCTGCGCCAATTTCATTAAAACGACTTTTGATACCTATGGCGAAATTTCTTAGAACTTTGAAAGTTTAGGTCTGATCATTATATATAACGGGCACGCCTATTAGTCTTTGAAAATACAAAGAAATATTTATTTAGCAAGTATTCTTTTATAATGGGATGCATTTTTTGGGGAGTATAGTTGTATATGTTACATTTTAATAGTAGAGATGGCATTTCAAAATAGTGCCTGGAACACTGTCACATCATAGCTATTGATTGCTGTTGTCAGATTTCTGGCATTAAGATAGGAATTTCTCAGTTCAGTTAAGCTGTCCCTGTACTTTTTTTTTAAACTGTTGCTTAAAATGTGTGTTTTTGATACAGTATATGTATGTGCGATGCCTAAATCTTTGTATATGAGTTATGCAGCAGCGGTGCAAAATTCTTCAATAACTCTCTGCTTTGGTCATTACAACGCATTATTCAGTCCAAATGACATATCTATGTCTCTACTGAAGATCGTGGTTGTAGAAATAAGAGACTGTACTATTACTACTTCCGTTACCGTTGCTGTTGCTGTTACCATTTCCATTAGAATTACTATTATCACCGTAATCTAAGGTTCTAGTAACGATCTGACAATATAGAAAGAGACATCCGATAGAAAAATATTTCTTATTTTTGACCATAACTTTTTTCTTAGTACGTATATTTAAAAAATCTATAAGAGTACCTAAGAAGAACAATAACAGGACTATTACTATGAATTATCACAATAATTTAAGTGGTTTGCAAAATAGCTATATTTAAAACTAGAAATATGGTTCTACTTAGGTACTCTTGTAGTTTTTTTAAATATACGTACTAAGAAAAAAAGTTATGGCCTGAAATAATAAATATTTCCTTATGGGATGTCTCTTTCTATAGATTGGCCACCTTAAGACGGTAAGGATTATCTGGGATATTTAGTTTTACCAGACGCTCTTTCAGATTTGCAGGCGATCAGTCCCATACAGGATATTATTACTGGAACAATGTCTACTTTCTTCAGGTTCCGTAGTCTGTTTACTTCTCGTTGAAAGTGCTGGTTCTTCTAGCTGAATTTTGTGTATTTTAATTATAATATAATAAATAGATAATTGTAGCAATATTTATACCTTTCTAAATACTTTGCTTCCACCATATATGGGCATTTGATGATTATATATTAGGTTCTATGGTCTCAGGCTGGGTTTTACATTTCCCACAGAAATCCGATGCAATTGATTCATTCGGAGTGTATTTTTTTATGATTTCTGGTGCTAAATACATTATCCTGGATAAAAAACATCAGGATACACATCACCCACTGCTAACCAACTTCGTTTACTGCATTGTTACATAGATCTTTGAGAGGCACGCACAATCTCTTTTCCTTATTTCGTTGGTCAGCCTTCACTATTACTTCCCAGGTCAGCCTTCACTATTACTTCATGTAAATCACTGACACACGTGTGGAAAATTACTATTACTATTTTTTTATTCACAGGTTTACCAAGTCTGTCTGCTGTGATCGGATATGTGGTATTAAAATCACAACATTGACTAGTCACTTCCAGGCAATGATCTCACTATGCCAATTGTATGGGAGTTTTCTTGCGTTCTCGGGCGGACAGTGTGGTCAATATCACTTTTTTCAGCGCTGCTCTTAAGTTCATAGTCAATGAACTAGACATTTCCCCGAGAGCAGATACAATTACAGAAACTAGTTTTCCTCATGTTCTACATATTTAGAATTTAGTTTTGGTCGCGGTAGTTCATTATTTTCTCCATAATATCTCTTGTATTTGGTACCAATCCATTCATTGTTTTTGAATTTGTCCCAGTAGACTTTATAGTGTATATTTTCTTCAACTTGGTTCGGGTTGTGTTTATAATAGTATAACAGGGACTCTTAAATTCATTAGGTGTTTCGCACATATTTCTACGTACAAAATTTCTAAGTATACTATCATGGCTGCCATTATGGCGTATCAGGTAGCTAGTTGGTGCGAGTTAGCTTCATTCAGAAATAATGTAATCTAAAGTCTCTATCTGTGCGTTATAGTTTTGGCATTCATCTCTTTCAATTCCTTCTTTCATTATGTGCATTTCATAGTTTCTCGTTCTAATTACTTGGTCTTGTATGTAGAGGGTGTTTCGTGAGTGACTGGCCATATGCTAGTGACGATTTCAAAATTACCTTTATTATATCTCTAGTGCTCTTCATTTCTGATATACAGCGTGTTTTCTATTTTTTGTCATCATTTCTATCGGTAATGTTTTTTATTGGCTTCATCAAATCGAACCAAATTTAGTATACTTGTTTCACTAATAGAGATCTTCACAATTCAATACCGCAAACGAAAGAAAGAATCAGGAACCGGCTCAGTTTCTTTTCTCTTGGCATTTGCCCAAAGTTTTCACCTTGTATATGGATTTTGGCAATTTTCAATACCAACTTTGATAATACTCTATTGACGCATCTAAACCAAATCTAAGCCATGTAATTAGTTTTCTTGGTACATTTTTAATGCTGCGAATTTCAAAATAAATCAATTTCAAAAACATTTGGGAGCCTTTCGGCTAAAGAAACATCAGTAATTACATAGGGTGACTTTAATTTCACGATAAGTAATTGAAATTACTCTTTGCTAGAATTTGTCACAACGATATTATATCGTTTGACAAAATAGTAAAAATATAAAGATCTCAATAAACATTTAGAAACATTAGATTTATTAGAACAAACACAAAAGAATAACCATTATACAGAAGTGAAGCAACTCGGGAAATGACGCACCTAATATTTTAATTAATTAAAAATGATTTTATCCATTTTTTTCCCATATTTGTTGACATTTTTACCCTTATAGTACAGGCAATGAAGGCAAACTTTTGTAAAAACCTTGTAAAAATTAATAAAGGGATCATACCCGGGACTTAAGTAGGTAATAACATGTAGAATGAAATGATGTATTGTTTGCACTTCCAAGTACCGGAAAAATTTTAAAAAATTTGGAAAAACTTTTTGATTTTCGGTTTTTTTGCTCTAGCGGCTAAAATAATGAAAATTGAAAAAAAAGTTTTATACAACGAAAGCTGTACAAAAAAAAGCCTTTACACATTTTTGTCTAACTTAAGCTGTTTAGGAGATAAATCCAGTTTTTCACTTATAGTTTTGAGCCGCTCCGAAATGCGCGGATAATGAGACACATCGATCAATAATTCTTACTATTCAGAGCCGTTAAAAAATGAAAATAACATAAAATGTGGAGAAAAGTGTCGGCTTTAATGTGGAACTAATCACAAAATTCATACAAATTTTTATCATAGAGAATAAAAGTGTTAGAAGGTAGCTTAGTAAACTTTATACACTTGATTGTTTCATGTTTTTGAGTTTTATGCATCCTCCCTATTTCTCCCGCAACAATGGGTGCTTTTTCGCTACATGGATTCGATTCCACGCATTTTAATCTATATTTCGTAAAAATCTCATAGAAGAATGTTAAGAAATAAATAAGTTGTATATGTTTTACTATATAATTGTGCATTTTCTGAACATATATGAATAACGTAGACAAATTAAAAAAGTACTGCACGCATTTAAAAAACTCTAAGGTCATTTGTAAAAAATATGTTTTGTTGTACTTATAATTTAAAAATTAAGACTGTGCCATTATTATTAATTAAGATATAGCGAATTGAACTAAAAAATTGGAGGTGACTGATCGATGAGAAATATACCCTCTACTTTGATCGCAAGGCATATTTTTCCAACAAAAGTAATTGTAATAAAGTGTTAATTGGAATAATACATCATTATATAAGAATATATCAGCAAAATGAATTATCATTCTAACGACTCCCGGTAAAGATAAGAAAAAATCTGTGGATCAACTGTGCAAAGTTTACTGAGCCATCTTCACTTTTTCTTCATGATAAATTTTATTATGATTTTGTGTTTAGTTCCACATTAAACCTGAGACTTTTCTCTACATTTCGTTTTGTTTACATTTTTTTAGGGGCTCTGAATAATAAGCATTATCGATCGATGAGCCCGGTCGTACGAAACTCTCGGAGAAGTCTCATTTTTCGCGTATTTCGAAGCGGCTCAAAACTATAAGTGGAAAACTTGATTTATCTTCTAAATGGCTTAAGTAAGACACAAATGTGTAAAGAAAGAGACGAGCTACAACTTTTGTTGCCAACTTTTTTCTCTGTTTTCATTATTTTATCCGCTAGAGCAAGAAAACCGAAAATCTAAATGTTTTTCCAAATTTTTTTGAATTTTCTCAGAACTTGGAAATGCAAAGAATGCATCATGTCATTCTCCAGGTTATTAGCTTTAAGTCCCGGAGATGATCCTTTTATTAATTTTTGTTACCCTAAATGGTTAATTTGTCTGTACTATTATTACTATTTTGGCAAACGTATATTATCGTTGTGACAAGTTCTAGCAGAAAGTACAATTCAATTCTTTTACTGCAAATTTAAAGTCACCTATGTAATTACTGATTTTTTGTAGCCTCCCGAATATTTTTAAAATTGATTTATTGTGGATAGCATTTTAAATTCGGTATTGAAAATTTCCAAAATCCATATACAGGGTAATAGTTTTAAGTAAATACCTCAATCCTGATATTTTCTTTTTGTTTACTGCACTAAGTTGTGAAGATCTCTGTGGGTGAGACATGCCTACAATAAAAAAATATGACCGATCGAAATTTTGGCAAAGAATAGAAAACACAGAAACAAAGGGGACCAGGGATATAATAAAGGACATTTTGAAATCGTCTCAAGGTATTTATGGCTATACCTACTATACTATTACTGTTGTTATTATTGTATTACAATGAATATTATTCCATTCTCACACTCTCAATAAAATATTGGGAGAAATATGTTTAGAGTGTAAGAATGTAAATAACATCATCCATTATATTTTCATTGTTATATGTATAATAACAGCAACATTTCCTTGAAACACGTATTGCAATTCTAGAAGTAAACATTATCAAAAAGGTAAATCCCTAAGCGAATTAGAAATTGTATAATTCAGGTTCAGTCACAAAACATGTGTCCCTACGTTCCCTCCTACGTGACGCCTATTTCTGACCCAAACGCAGAACTCTATTTAAAAGTCGTGCTGTGTACGAGAAACTCCCCGTTGAATAACTTTTCACCCCGATGGCCATTGAAAATGCCCTCCCTGGCGGCACGGCACACTGCTACTCGGGCATAACTAACGTTGCAATCTTAAATTGCATGTATGTATATGTGAAAGCTGTAGAGGAAATGGGAAATGCTAATGTCGTAATGCAGTGCCCATAAAACTCTATCTGCATGCATAGAATTGCTTAATTCGCCACCACCAGTCTCAAAAATCTCCGTCTAAAAATAAAACTACCAAAATTTAATAGACATTTATATTTGTATACTTCGTTGCACCCTATATCAACAGTAAATCAGTTTCAGCTTAGGATTTACAATGCCGCTCGCTACGTATTAGGAGAAAAATTGACAATTTTTCAAGCCTGGGAAAACAACCTTTTCAAAACTCTAATACTGTGAGATACAAACTCGCCATTTTTAATCGATTAAATTCTAAAAAGTGGAAGTTCTCAATTGGACCCAGATGTATGTTTTAACATCTGAAATGTTTATATTTTCGTATATGGGGTAGAGTTACCAGTTTTTGTTCAAGGTCAAAAGACAGCGGTATCGCGGTCGACTGAGACTATCGTATGCAATGGCTGATATACGCAAATGTAATATGGGTTGCATATATCACAGGGGGTTAAGTTACCAGTTTTCATTTAAGGTGGAAATACGGCAGTGCAGTGGATCGTATAAAGTAGAAAAAGTTGAAAAAGTTTATATTTTATGTATGGAGTTATCATTTCCAATGTCCCGATGATTGAAAGGATTGCTAAATCTGTGAATTTTTTTGTCTGCTTAATCATTATTCTGGGATGGTTCAAGCGAGTTCTATCAAATCATTTGCAAACTGTAGAGTGCAGCTTTTCAGTAGTCTCTCATTAGTTTCATCAAGCTATACCTAGTATAAGGGGAACAAATATAGGAAAAAGTGTTTTCTGCTCAAGAACTTTTGGCGAAGGCGCCGGATAAGATTATGTAAAAAATGGTAGTTAGGTATTTTTGGAGCTTCTGATACTTAGTCTGTTGTCAAAATTAAATAAGTTAAAATGGCGAATTCAATAGTGCTGCCATAATTACGATACTTTTGCAAATTTACATAGAATTTTGTACATGGTGATATTTATTTTATACTGTAGAAACTACATACGAGGTCACATTAAAGGGTGAAGAAAATTGTATCTATACAATTAATACTCAGAATTATAGTAGACAAAATTGGACAGTCACTGGGAGTGCTGAAACCTCCCCACCAAATGTTTGCGAACATTCCTTGATTTGATTAATAACCGGACTTGTTACCGCTGCTCTATGCCATGCGGACCTTCGTTCCACGGGTGATAGAGAATCTATACTTGAAGATCCACCGTTATGAAACTCGAAAGTTTCGTACCTTGCCAGAATTAGGTTTTCAATGATAATTTAACAATTAGAACGGCACTTGTAATTTCAATTGTCACGTAATTTTTTTAAAATTAAGAGATTTCATTACTTATTAATTATGTTATTTAGAATTTACAGACCAGTCTGAAACAATAGAATTAAATTCGATTTATATTTTGACCTTTTTTAACAGGTCTTGTACCAATTTTTTAATAAAAAGCGGTATAGAACATACCATTACGCTCTAGAGACCAGTATAAAAAGTTAATAAATGTATGGAGCCATTTGGAAACATTTCTCGCATTGATGTCGTAAGTACTGTTTTAAAGAACATGGATCAATACGGTACCATATTGGAAACATATTTTATTTTATATAAATGAAACTTATTTAAATATATGAAATTGTCAACCGCAGAGCGCTGACACTAGCAATAAACTTTATGCTTCCTTATTATTAAATGACTCCTCACCATTCTTATGGAAATTGGCTCTCTGTCGATTTGACTAGAATTGTGTTAATTTAATCATTTTCATCTTCCTGAACAACATTCATCATGGGCGAAAGCTACGAAAATACTTTTTCATAGACGCGAGCCATGAAAGTGTTCCGATTGTCCAATATGGAGATTTGAACTCATAGTAGATGAAGTGATTATTTCTTCATACGTAGACACACAAAAATGAACAGAAATGAACAGAAAAATGCCCCATCGCACCGGGATGCCTCCCTAATCTCAAAAAAAGCTAAAAATGAATAGGATCTCTCTGAAATAAAGAAGAACAGATGAGAACTCTATATATCTATTTTATTTGTCTCAGAAAAACTTTTTCACCTGGATGCTTTCCTAACCTCAAATAACCTAACTTGCAAAAATGAAATAACAACGTAAAAACGGGTATAGTAAATACAGAATGTAATCAGTTTCATGTATTAAAAAAAACAGGTAATGGGGACAGACTAGACAAACAAAAAACCTTTTTGACTTTTCCCTCTAGGGGCACTTTGAAAAACACTGATCTAGGTTAATATATTTAATACTATGGTAGACAACTATTGAGAACCACTGCCTTTCTTGGTCGAAGGACTTGTACTTCCCAATTATACAACTTTTAAATTGTCATAAAAAAGTGCTGGCCGGCGCACGCGGTGTCAAAGGATCATCGACCGCCTTTGATGTACCGCCTCAACTGAACTGAGGCAAGTATAAAGAGGTAATGGCCTTAGAGGTTTAAATAGAGCATTTCTTTACATGCGTGTTTTTTAATTTGGAACAAAATATTCGATTGTTTATAATTTAGAAAATTTAAATGTGGATTATTAACATTTGTAACATAAATGAGTGCCCTGGGTTAAAAGCTTACTACCTACCTAAATGATTCAAAATCTGCATCTGTATCAACACACACTTCGGTACGTCGAATTAAGTACATACGCACTTCGTACAACACTAAACTATCAACTAACGTTGTCAATAAAGAAAAATAAAATAAATATTTGGTATAAAAGCCAAAAAGGAATACAAAAAGAACGAACAAGTAAGTTGTGACTGTACATAATCAAGAATTTGACAACTTGAACGGTAAGTCAACAAAATAAATCTTAACTATAAATACACAATGATAACAAAAACAACGAACGGCGGGTTGGACGTGTGTACATAACGAAACACCGACAGTAACTAAGGGAGAATTAGAGTATAGTTTTCTTCAGGTCAGATCTAGATCTAAACCTACCTCAATATTCCAGCAGTTCTCAAAAAATTTTATTGAAAATTTGCGAATTTTTGTTTATTTTTTTTTTCTCCAAACTATGAGCTTTAGACCCCATGTTATGTAAGTTTATTTTGTTTGTCTTGTCGTTCCATACCACCAGTTTTTTTAATGACATGAAACTAATTACACCCTGTATACAAATATAATGTGTCGCAAAAATCATGGATACTTATATAGATTATAGTATTTACTCCATTTTAGAGAGATTCTATCCATGTTTCCGCTGTTTTGTGTGTTATTTAAGGTTCTGATCTGTACTTTCCTATTTAAAAAATGCTTTAGCGGTTCGAGAATCTGAGAGAAAATCCACAAAATGCATACATTCATTTTTGCGGATCAACCACTCATTAGCACATTTCTGGAAAGATTTTCAACGATTCAACACATAGCTCTGATTACATGATATCATTCTACAGTCTTGCTTTCCTCTAAGGTGAAATGCTTTTCTATTTCTAACGGACTTCGGACATTTTTAGCCAGTTTTTGGATTTGTTTCAGGTGAAGGATGAATCCTGAGGTACTGCAGTATGTTTGAATCCGCAGTCAGAGTCAATATCCCAAGAAATAACATGGATATGCAAAGTTCTCGTATTTGCCTCATTATTTCAGAGAGATTCTATCCATTTCTCAGCTGCTTTATGAGGTTAGAGACCCATCCCGGTGCGATGGTGCATTTTTTCATACGCAGGCACACATAAGCAGACATTTCTATTTGTTTTTGTGTGTCTGCGTATGAAGAAATAATTATTTTATCTACTATGACATCAAATCTCGATATTTGAGAATCAGGGTATTTTCAAGGTTAGCGCTCATGTGAAAGTGTTTCCCTGGATTGCGCCCATGAAGAAAGTTGTTCTGGAAAAGGAAAACTATCATATTAACACAAATCCAGCCAAATCGACAGAGAGCCAATTTCCATAAGAATGGTGCGGGGATCATACTGTTTTTCTTCTTCTTCTTATTCTCAATGTCAAAATATATGCAATGATCTAGGTAGCGCCTGCCACGTGACTGCCTGTTAGACGCATGGCCTCTCCAAACCTCCCCATCAGCTCTTTAGTGGCATCAGCTCAATGTTTTGGAGGTCGTCTTCTTCGTATTTTGCCACCTAACTTTCCCTGGAATAGTGACCGTTAATATGGCTACAGAATGAGAGGATTCGAAAGAATATGATGACGAAGAGTCACTTCGAGCGATTTAATTATTGGATAATCGAGCTGTCAATCCAATAGAAAAACCACAGGAAATTAATAGCCAACATCTCGAGACTTACAGCTTAAAAGCATCGTGACCTACCCACGTCTTAACAGTTTATATCTCAATTACGTAAGGACAGGTACCAAAAACTACAACTGTAGCAATTCTGATCTTTGTATATTTCGTAACATTCCTATCAACTTGCCGATCTTGTTATCTATATTCTTTGCAGAATCTTATATTCGTAGTTTTCGGTATTGCCACAAAAGTTTTAAGGTAAACCGCCTTGTTTAGTATCTCACAACCATGGTCTTTGGGTGGTACTCATTTGCTCGATCTACAATCATAATTTCTGTTTTTTTTTGTAGTATGTACTGAACCCGTACATAGGGCTTATCGTTTGGAGATTATTCAATAGGTGTATAAACTCGCTTGCTATTACTAAAGTGATATCATCTGTGAATCTCAAGTTAGAAATCTTAATTCCACTCATGACTACTCAACCTTGTCCATTCTCTAGTCCATATCGCATACGTATTCAATACAGTTGTTAAACACAATTTATTAACAGAGTGCAGCCCTAACCCTGCCTGACGGGTTTACCGACGTCTCAATTGTTGCAATATTGTCAACTTTCACCCAGCTGAGTTTTCTTGATACAGTCGATGAATAACAAAAAAACAAGTGTCTGGATACTACCATCTCTAGTTACAATCCTTAGTTTGCCCTATTCCAAATTATTAAAAGCCCTTCTCTAATCCACGAATCAAAGCTACATAGGTCTTTCCGATGAGTTGTAAATTTAGTTAGTATTTGTTCTCCAATACCATATCCCTCAACAAGGCCTGATTGCACAAGAGGTATTTGCTAAGACAGATTACTGTGGATTAAAGAATATACAGCACTATTTTACTACCATGTGTCAGCAATCTGAAGTTATTACAGATATCTGTCGACCCCTTCCAATCATCGGACGAGACTCCTGCCTCCCATATTTTTCGGCACATTCTTTGAAACATTTTCAGCAGTAAAGCACCTGGGCCGTTATTTTGTCGCCCCTAGCTGCTTTTACAGTGTTTAGTTTTTGTATGGATGCCTCCATTTATGACTTTAGTATTGAATGTTCGCGTTTGTAGTCTGACTGGCAGTCATCTTCTTCTTCAAGATGGTCGAAACGCTTCACAATATTGGCGCCAGGGTTTTATATTAATTCTGTTTCGAGTATTTCTACATGGAATACAATAGATCCCTTAGTTTCAAGAATGTAAATTTCATTGCTTTTAATATGACTCCTAATCTTATAAATGGTGAAATTCTGTTTGCTTACTTAATGATTTTCTAATTTTTGTGTTTGCTCTTGTGATCATTCATTCCCAAGATATTCATGAAATGAAGAAGTTTTAATACTATATATAATACACTTAAGATTATCTGTCAGCAGTATCTCGTCATGCAAAGAAAAAACAAGGATCTCCACAAATATTTATCCAATAGTAATTACTTGAACTGAAGATTTGCCGAAATATGGACATACTTCATAACAAAACGGACAAATAAAGATTAAATTTCATTAAATGACGTTATTTATTTTAAAGGCGTCGCGACGCAGAATTCTGATGTGCTATCAAATCAAATTGTACGTCTGTCTGTTCTATTTATTATATACCGATGCCGTATATAGAACAAACATCTTTTTACTTGCCACGTAATTAGCGTTCAGAATTTTAAATTAAACACCAGCTATAATGAATAAAATTCAAGCAATGATATCACAAGTTTCCGACATTACATGGCAGAAAATGCTTAATTCTACCAATTTACGTTTTAGTTCGATTTTCCAGTTTATACGCTTTAAGAAGGTTCTGAGTTAAGGTACGCCTTACTGAATTTTCGTATGTAAATGTTATAAATATGATTTAATAAGTTAACAACAGAAGCTGCTCCGCTTTGCAACTTCGTTGCTTGTAATATGCAGGACTAGTTTCAAGTTAAGTTCTATTTTCTAGTAATTGTAATGTAATTTGCAACCTTCTATTTTCCTATTTTCATGCACTAGAAACTACATATTACTTTCTTCTGAAATCCAATGCAAATTTTATCACCGCCTGGCAAAAAAGTTATAAAACTGCAATTTGGTTCTCACTTATTAAAGAATATTATGAAAATAAAGTTGTACACATAGTTTTATTCCCAGAATGTAAGAATCTCGGAGATATTTCCACTCAGCAGAATTTCACAAAGTCCTTTCCAGATTCGATAAAACACTTGAACGCAAGACTAGAATACTGACACTCGAAGAGAGTATCGCCAACCACATTGGCATCGTCGGGAGATGATTAAAACTGCAACATCACCCCCAGGGGTTCCAGATTTCTCCAGTTTCTTGAACGTGCTCTCATAATAAAGAGTACCTTTACCAAATATCAGTCCTCTAATTCCAGTAATTTCAGAGATATTTGTAGAATTCTAACCACTACCGAAATTTGTAATTTTATTTTTTATGTATTATTTGACCTAATTAAGATTGAATTTGAATTAGTTTAGTACATCTGAGTAGGAGTGGGGACGTATTAGTCCCAAGAAAGGTCCCAAATGCATTTCTTGAAAGCGTATTGCCAATATGTTCTCAGTTTAGAACTGTTGGGGTCCACATATTATTCAATTTTGAAATTTCATATTACTTCCACTTCAAAATATTGTTTTTAAATGGGCTTAGAATGTAATAAAATGTCCAGTTTTTAAATAAGCGAAAAAATTTCTGTCTGTCTGTCGATCGATCGGTCGGACTGTCTGTAACTTTCTTTGTGCGTACGTTTTCTCAGGATAGGTTTAAGATATTGACTTGAAATTTAGTACACATATGTATCGTGACAAGATCTGGAACTAAGTTATATTTTTTGCTAATTCCAATGACGGGTTGGGGGTTAAGCAGGGTGAATAAGAGAAAATAGGTAAAGCGAGCTGGTAAGAGTAGAGAAATTTGGAATTTGGTGTATATACTAGAAGCCAAGGCCTCAATTTTTTTTTAAATACAGGTTCCCCCCACAACCACCATCACTTCATTATTAAAGGGATTGATAAAGTAAAATTGAGATTTGGTACACGTATCGGAGAGATCGAGAAAGACTGAATGCGCCGCTCCCTAAAGATTTTTTGTGTTCCCTCACACTATTTTCGTGCAAATATTAAAAGTGTGATACTTTTAATATTTGCACGTTGGCGACAGTGACGTATTGATTTATATATGTCGTGTGCGCGCGACGTCACAAATTTTGACATTCGTCAGCTTAGGGACAACAAGCCGAGATTCCCAAAGTGTTGAATAGCAACTAACCAAACTTTTCATTAAATTACTACTTTTGTGGACAATACATTATACAATTTGCCAAGTTTTGGCTATATTATTAATTGTGGAAGCGTGACAATACGAATGACGCCAGTTTCGATTTTTCAACTAGTAATAGTTGAAGTTGGAACTCGTCAATTGATTACAAGCAGTAAAAAGAAATGATTTTACTGGAGTATTGCAAGCATTTTGTTAATGCTAAATTGTTATATGTTAAAGTAAGAATTTTATTTTTAACGTGGGTTTATATTGTAGACCACACTGCTGTGTTACAAGACTAGAATCAAGTTAACAACATAAGATGTAACTTAAAACTCAGCTATGAAACTGAAAGTGGTTGAGACAAAATAAGTGCTGTTAGTGCAATCTATAAACAATTTATTATATATATTAACAGTTTATATTGGTTTGAGTGACATTTTTTTAATCTAAAATTGAGTGAAAAAGGGGCTCATGTCGAAAGAGAAAAATGTTACGAGGCAGCCATTTTAAATATGGTGCAATTCAAGAGGAACTTCAAAGAAAAGCTGCAGATTATATAAAATCTGATAGTTTATAGATTGAGAATGAAAGATCAAAGTGATCGATGATCTGGGGACTAAATGTATTGTTCTAAAGTATATATTGTGGTTATGTAAAAACTACTATTTTGGATTGTTTAATATTTCAAAACTGAGTCTGACGCTGACTTTAACCCATTTTCACAGTTTCTTAATGTTAAAAAAGAGAATTGGGTAGTTTTTAAACACCACACGATATTTTTTAAAACAACATACATTCACTCACCAGATCACTAGAATTGTAATTACTTAAGTATAAATACCATCTAAGTTATATTACAAATGTTAAACTTGGTGATAATAAATAATTGTGTATTTACTTTAGTACATATATTTTATTTTATTCTTATTTACAAGCATGTATGTACTAGTTCAACGTAACCGACATTCAACCTACCTAACGATAGTAGTAAGTGTTAAATGAAACAATAAAAGGAAAGGAGAATATTTAATAACACACATAAGTTAGACATTGGTAACATTAATACATGATAAAAAAAACTCTTACAGAAATTACAATAGTTGCACAGCTCGGTGCATAAATATACCATAGACGAAGGGTCAACCGCTAGATATATTGTGTTTACTATAACTTTAAGTCGTTTGCTTAATTTGTTTCTTTTCATGAGTACCTATTTCACAAAATCTATATATTGTATTGCATAACGGTTAACTGCTTAGCCATGGCCATTACTGCTAAAAACCTAAAATCATCACCTCACTTTGTACCTTACAAATTGCAAATCAGGCTAGCAAACGTGTTTGTCTGTACCTGCAGCACAATCACAATTAGTACTAAGAAATCATCTGGATCCGCAATATATCCAAAGAATGAGGCTTTTGTTAACAACGCTGAAAGTCCATAACCAGAAAAATGGATTTGTGTGTTAGTAATTATTCATAAAAGACCATATAATTATGCAAGTACATGTCAAAAATTATTTGTAATTTATAACTAATCCTTACCTTTGCGCTTATAAGCTGTTATCCTGTAAATTTTTTGGACATAACTTGTTTCACCCAACCACTAACAAACTGTTTGTAAACTTCGACTTTTGAATGCCGTGTACTCATTCTTTTTACTATGCACTCCTTTCAAAAATCATGTAGTTATAATATATGTGTTGTAATATTCGGAAATACATCGGCATCTGTACTAAAATCTTCTTTATTTAATGCATAGGGATTTAAATTGATAGCACCAACTTTTTTCCATAAACATAAAATATAAACTCGTCTCCATCTTAACAAACAAAATTCGCCACATGAATTGATTAAGTATAATTGTGGATGTTAAATCATCCAAAACTAAATTTTAAAACTTAAAACATCACGAAATCTGCAAAGTATACAATCAAAGCAAGGCGTTCGATCAGCTGATCACAAAACAAAAAGTGGCGGCCATTTGCATTTCTTCAGTATTCCATAAACTAGTAACGTACGAAATTAGTTTTAATAAATATACGTATAAGAAATCAATTTTGATAATTTTAGTGACTTTTCTGTCACGTGACGTTCACTCTTTCTCGACCGCACTGTATTGTAATGTTATGTCATTATTATATTACTGATCTGTTGTTATGTTACTGTTCTAACCTTTCCAGGTCACCTTCTCTGAGCGACGCTACGCAGATGAGGAACAATAATTCCGAATGATGTGCCTGGGGATGCTTTGTTATGTCTTGCTTGGAACCTATGATTCTATTTCCTCTCCCTTTTTAAGATTCAAAATGTCCGACGTCCGCCCATCTGTCTATATGTCGGTCTATCCGGCTGTCCATCGGTCACGTTTATTATAGGCATAATAACTTAAGGCCAATAGAACCTATTGTATTACCTAGACGAAGACAAATATCCTGTCTGGTTACTGGCGAACGTTTCGCCAATCATGATGACATCGTCGGAAGACGATTAACATTTAGTTTGGCGATTATTCCTAATATATGATAATTTACTTATTTTCACAAACCCACGAAGAGTAAGTAGCTCAGTGCTTACGATATTACGCTTGAGACCAAAGCATCCCAGATTCGAATTTTGGCTAGTGTATGGATATTTAATGTGGACGACAATTACATAGAAAATTCGATAATCCGATAAAGAGTAGGGGTATAATCTCTATTCCATTATAAATTTTTTTATTGTTGTTATTTTGCTGCATAGTATATCGTTCGTCACTTGAAATTTGACAATATCCTTGTATTCCAAAAACATGTATAATAAACTCTATTTTTTTATTTATTTCATAAAATGAAAAACTACTAACGGTGGGTTTCTAAACGATTCGTATCTAAATACAACAAAGAACAAAAACGTATAGAAACGTCTTTGCAACAGACCATAATTTACGTCGTTATTTATTTATATTGTTATTGTTGTGTAATTTATTTGTATATTAACCAAATGTGTAATTTACATGCGTACATCTGCTTTGTATTTTAATTTTTGGTTTGTGTAAAAAATAATATGTACTATCGTTCAGCGGTTGCCGGTTATTCTAACCTGTGTAGGAGTATTACCAAAAAAAGCAACAGTGTTTAACACCTGTAAATGTAAACTAGGAGGTAACAAACTGTATATTTCTTTCAGCTATTAAAATTTGAATTTAATGCATAAATAACAGACATTTGAAATTTACTTGTTTAACTATTATCTATTAATTAAAGAAATTAGAAACGAATATCTGTTAATTATAATAACATGACAAAAGGAACTGTCGTGGAGTAGCATGACAGTTTTAAGCATATTTACGCTCAATTATTTAATTAACTGCTTAGCCCCTGAGGTACAAATATAACACCATTCAAGTTGCTACTTCATTGTTCCATCATGTTTTAACGAATTTTTTAAAAAGAGAAAGTGCTTAATTCGGCCTGCATGTAGTTTTTTGCAAGCTTTTATTCTAAGTTAAGTTTATTTTAAACCACATCCACTTGATCTATTGCCTTGAAAATTTGCATACATATAAAGTACCGATGGCAACACAATTTTTAAGGATTAAATCCATGGAAAATGGACTATATAGGACCAAAAATGAAAAAGACCTTGTTTGTATACCGGCGACACCTGCAAAAATTAAAAACCCAAGTGATAGATGAAATGGGTAAATTTTTTATAAAATGCAAAGTAGATTTACACCTTAATTTACATACTATTTCTTTTTCTATATTACAAGGTTTTTTCAACCTCACATGTTTCTCATAGAATAGTGAACAAGTGATGCGACGTATACTGGAGGACTGGCAAGGTGGAGTAGTTATGAGAGGTGCTAAGGTTTCTAACTTAAGGTTTGCGAATGATATCACCTAGGTTGCACTGAGCAGTGATGAGCTTATGCACCTTTTGGACAACCTCCAAACAATAAGCTCGGGGTGCGGTGTGTAAATTACAAAACAAAAATTAGGTTTTTAAACTAACCGTATGAGAACCACCCAGACAAGCTAAGTGATTTAAAGGTTAAATTAATTTTGCAAATTAGCAAATGGAATATCTCGGCTCTGAGTAAACGTATCGAAATGGGGTTTTGTGCATATGAAAGTGCTTGGAAAAAGGAAAATTTTGAGACCAGAAAGAACTTGATCGGATAACCGAAACCGGAAATAAAAGTGATATTGCGTGAGAGACTTTAATTTGTTTATTAACAACTTTTTGGACACGAGGTTCGGTGCAAATGAAAGCTAACAAGATTTTCCATCAACCACAAAAAGTTCTACAAAAAATATTCGATCCCTGAAGAGTTATACGCGTTTTTGACCCTTAAAAAGATAGATCTCTCCCGCAACGTGAAAATAGTAAGATTTGACGCACAATGGGGTGGCAGATTCGATCCTCAGTGCGGGCAAATTTTTTTTTCGTCAAGTTTGCTCTCTTTTTCTAGTAACCATGTATTTTTTATGATAACAAATGTTTTTACTTTCTGAGACATTTTTACAAAATTTTTTTACAAGAAAATCTTATTCAGCGGAAATTTTCCTATAAGAATCTATATAAAATCACCTCTTTTTTACCCCAGGCAGGATGTTTAGGATTATCATTTATTTGCATATTTCAATTACATGTAAAATAATAATCTAATTATAGTTAATTTTTATTATTTTGAAGAGATAACTATTATTGTGTTTAGTTCAGACGTGTATTTACAAGCAGTAGAAGTCTAGCCGCGTCTTATACAAATTGCGAAGGTTATCACAGAATAATTACCCATTGTATCGGGTCCGGTCTGAATTACTGATAACCCTTGAAGTTCCGATTCCGGACTAGACCGGAACATGGCTGTGTGTAGAGATGCGGTGGCAAAAGCTCACTTGTAGCACCGGTGGGCGATATATTCATGGATCATTACATAAAGTGCAGCTGTTATCAGAGTTATTACACCTTAATAAACTCGGCAGTGCGCCCGGTGACAATTGTGCTACAGCCGGATTCCTCATTACCCTGGAACACATGCGTCGTTTATCATCTAGACGCTGCTAGCGACGCTGTTACGTGCTAGGAGATCCTTCGAGCAACACCTCATCCTCCTCTTTTGCCCTTCTTCCACCTTAGAAATCATAACACACTTCACGTTCTCGCTATACTCCGACTGTACTTTTTGCTCTTATTGGATTATGCATTAGTTAGTGAAACAGATTATATATAACGGTACTTTAATAAGCATTATGGTAGAAATCGAAATTAATGTGCAATCACTAGTGCTTAGAATTTAATGGTAAAATTTTTCCGAAAGTGTAATTACCTAATAATATAAAGAGTGTAAATTGACAATTATATAATCTTTGATAATAACTTGTCAATTTACAAGAATTATAATATTTTTGGCAACTTACATCAAGAAAAATATATACAGTGTGAACATAAAGAAACGCACAAAATTCATATCTTTGGTATGCGTCATTTGTCAAAAAAATCGTCGATTTTAGTTTTGTAAATTCTACATTTTGTCACTATACCAAAGTTTATGATGTCATTAGTTTTTGAGTGATGACGACATCAACATTTTTTTTTAATGGAAACAGACATTTTTGTTTACTGTTTTTGGTGGTATATTCCTTTAGCTATAAAAACATTTAAAAAAATGATATTACCTGAGCCATTCTTTTGGAAAAATTAAATTTTATGTATAAATAGCTTACCTTTCGCAAATTCACGAGTAATGTTCCACTTTCTTATGGACTGATAAATCTTGTTGCCTACATTTTTGTTTTAACTAGAATGAAAACATTTAATATAAAAACAAAACAAGGAGAATAATAAAACAACAATCATCTTAACAACAGAGAAATACAGGCCTTTTTGTGTAAAGTATCGATAACTTTTTATTCCTGGCACGTGTGGAACTTCAGTTTTGTAACACTTCTGAAACAGTGTAAAACTAGTGTATGCAATTCCACGTTTAAGTGAAAGAGAACGCGTAGAACTTTTGATGATGGTTGAATATAGTGATAGGCTGAGAACTCATCAATAAGCATGTGATGTGTTCAGTGCCAAGTATCCCGAAAATCAAATTTCTAGATCCACTGTAAATAGATTGGTGGCTAGACATGATGAATCTGGCACTGTAGCTGACCTCCCTCGATCTGGTCGCCCTAGCACAAGCAACGAAACCAAGTTAAATATTCTTCTAGAAAGTGAGGAAAACCACCATCTTTCGACAAGGCAGCTGGCTATAAATCATAACATGAATCAAACTTCTGTTGTACTTCTATTGAAAAATACCATCCATACAAAGTGCAATTAATCCACGAATTGAATGAGGACGATTCAGATCGGCGCTTACAGTTTTGTGAACAGTTGATGACCTTGTGCGATGAAAACCCAAATTTTTTAAAGAACATTGTTTTTTCTGATGAAGCTACATTTTCTTTAAAGGGGACTGTACATCGGCATAACTGCAGGTATTGGTCACGCGAAAATCCTCATTGGACTCAAGAAGCCCATACACAGCGACCAAGCAAAGTAAACTTCTGGGCAGGTATGATTGGTGATCGTTTATTAGGACCTTTTTTTAAGAAAATCTTGATATTTACAGTTTTTGCGAGTTGACTTAGTGCCAGCCTTAGCAGTTATGTTTCCGAACAATGAAGATGACGTTATTCCTGCTGAAAACGTCTGGCTTCACCAAGACGGGGCCCCACCTCATTTTGGAATAACAGTGCGTCAGTTTTTAGATGACACTTTTACTGGAAGATGGATAAGCCATCGTGGTCCGATTGAGTGGCCCCCGCGTTCACCGGATTTAACCCCCTTAGACTTTTTTCTTTTGGGGTTACTTAAAGTCAAGGGTGTATTTTAATAGACTGGATACCATAGAAGAATTGAAAGACAGAATTGGCTTGGAGATGAGACGAATTGCCCATGAGATGATTCGAAACAGCGTACAAAGTGTTTACACCCATCTTGGTCAGTGTCAAATGGTTGGAGGGTCGCAATTTGAGCAATGGAGAAGATTTTTTCTCACAATTACTTATGTAAGGTATCAATCAATAAAAATATTTTTTCCAAAAGAATGGCTTAGTTAATATCAATTTTTTCATATCACCAGAAATCTAAAGAAATATACCACCAAAAACCGTAAACAAAAATGTCTGTTTCCATTAAAAAAAATTATGATGACGTCATAAGTCAAAAACCAATGATGTCATAAATTTTGGTATAGTGACAAAATGTAGCATTTACAAAACTAAAATCTACCTGTTCGAGGATTTTCTTAATAAATGATACGTACCAAAGATATGAATTTTGTGCGTTTCTTTGGGTTCAAACTGTATATAAAGGTTATAAACACGAATGATATTTCCGGAGAATGTTCACTAATAAATTAATTAAATACATAAAACGTGTCTTTAATATTAAATTTTTGCCTCCAGATGCTTTCTTCACATTTCTTGTGTTTACCTACCTATTTTTTTTTTCAATGTCATCATTGAGGTAGATACGTCACATAAAGATGTATTTTCAAAGCAACTTACAGTAATAAGCGAAGTAGGTATAAACATTTAACAAAAGCAGCTGCAAGAACTTAAAAGTTCGCGGAATTTGCCAGGTTCTACATGTAATGTAATGTTTGACAGCCGAGAAACAAAATAAAACATGAAACCATAGATATTGTATAACATTATGCCTACAACCTAACCTCATTGAGAAGTCTACTGCAAAGAATTCTCGGGCAAGCTTCGACCAATCACATGACTGTTAAATGTATCTATGGTCGCGATATTAGAAATCGGAATAGAATCGAAATAGAATACGGTTCTAGTAGCGCCATCAAGCATCTGCTACTAGTGCCACGATACAGGCAGTATTTTTAGGGCAGTGAATGATGCAATGATTAAAACAGTTAATAATATGTATTTACCTATTTATCTTTTATTTTTAATTTGAGAAGTTTAAAAATGAAGTTAAAGTTATTTAGTTAAGGGGGCCACTCCCTAAAGAGATATCCGATAGGGAAATATTTATTATTTTTGGCTATAACTTTTTTTTCTTAGTATGTATATTTAAAAAAATTATAAGAGTACCTAAGTAGCACTATAACTAGAATATTACTATGAATTTCAGTGGATTGCAAAATAGCTAGATTTAAATTTAAAAATTATATTAATCTTCCTTTCGTAGTTCTAAATCTAGCTATTTTGCAAACCACTCAAATTATTGAGTGAAAATTCATTGTAATAGTCTTGTTATCGTTCTACTTAGGTACCCTTATAGTTTATTTACATATACGTACTAAGATAACAAGTTATGGGCAAAAATAATAAATATTTCACTATCGGATGTTTCTTTCTGGGGAATGGCCACCTTAAGTGAAATATCAACACCAAGCCAACTGCATTAAATTTGGTACGAATATGGACCTACAGCCACTCTATGAAAGTCTGGAAGCGTTACTAGTCCAAATAGAGGGATTACCATTGTTATAGGTGATTTCAACGCCAAAGTTGGTTCCACGGTGGAAGATCAGCAAATTCGGTATTGCAGAATGAAATAAAAGGAGCAAAATGCTAATTCAGTTCTACCTTGACAACACCTACACGATAGTAAATACGATAGATGGAAGATATTCTATCTCTGCCTGACGCTGACTGTGGGTCAGACCATCAGCTATATAAAATAAGTAAAGCAAGCTGGAAAGAGTACAAAAACTTGGAATTTGGTTTATATAGTAGAAGCGAAGGCTTCTGATTTTTTATCACATTTTCCAACCCCTCCACTACCCCCACTCAATTATAAAAGGAACTGATAAAATTAAAATAAGGTATTCACTTAAAATTTGGTACACGTATATATTATGACGACATATTATGGAACTAGATTATATTTTGAGATGATTACGTTGAAGGGGTGGAAGATAAGCAGTAAATAAAAGAGACTGAGTAAAACAAGCTTGTAAGAGTACAGAAAGTAAGATTTGGTGTATATACTAGAAGCCAAGGCCTCAGATTCTTTATAATATTTCATATCCCCCGATATCTGGCACTAAATTATAATTTGAGATGATTATGTAGAAGGTTTGGAGGTTAATTAGGGGTAAATAAGTAAACATAAGTAAAGCAAGCTGGTAAGAGTACAGAAACTTGAAATTTGTTGTACATATTGGAAGCGAAGGTCTCAGCTTTCCTTATAATATTTGATTAACCCCCACCACCACCACCTCCACTCTGTTATTATAGGGGTTATTGAAATAAAATTGAGATATTCACTTAGTACACGTATGTATTGTAATGACATCTGATTGAGATTATTTCGCTGAAGGGGTGTAAATTGAAGAAAATAAGTAGAGCAAGCTAATAAGAGTCCAGAAACTTCATATAAACAAAAGTATAGTACCTTTGAAGTAGTTCCTGCTGGAGGAAACGTTACTTTGCTTCCTAGGTAAACAAATTACTATTAAAATAAAATAACTTAATTTTCCTTTACAATTAGTATTAAGTGAAAAATGTTAATTTTCTCTCAACTAGATTAAATATCGCAGGATTTAACATGAATTATAAAAAATGCATAAGCCTCATAAACCTCTGAACGCCAATGCGTGAATGAATATACCATACCCACCTTTATTAATCTACGTTTCAAAGCCAGGTTATAAATTAACTTTACGGTCGGAAATTTAATGCGATAATGAGATTTGAGAAATTTTAAATTCCATACTATGTCTCTGTCAATTATAAACTATATTAGACTCTTACCTGTGGAAAGAACGTCATTGTAAATAATACCTGCAATACAGTAATATCCTGAATCACTTATTAATGCGAATTTTTTTATCTATATCTATACAAAACTGAATGTGTATTTGTCCAAAATAGAGTACTAACTTCCTGATGATAATAACTTTGAATTTAACACACACGTTCAAAATAAAGATCATTCAAAACTCTTAAAATTTTAATTGAAGTGGAGATATACAGGTGAAGAAGTACTATTTTGTTCAAGTTAATGTCCTTCAATCGAAAACAACATTATATTTTGATACTCTGTTTGATTAAATCAAATAAAAATATTATAACCGTACAAACAGTTTTAATATTATCGTGGATAAAAATATTTTATCCACACTTATGAAGCATATAAAGTACCACTTTATCCACTAGTAGAATCATGAAATTACTTTATTGCACTAGTGGAATAATGAAAAATACAATCTTAAATCAGTTATATTTTATTTAATTTTTATTAATATTAATATTAACATTTATATTAATAGACATTTCCTTATTTGTTTTATCGTATTTCACTTGGTTTCCATTAATAGTAAACTTGTAGTTGTCATCGGTTTCAGAACGCATAGTGCTTGTCGAAGTTTTTGATAAATCTGTAGAAACAATGGATGTCTCCTCTTGTAAGGAACGACTAGTACCAGGAGTATCTTGGATTTTCCTTGCAATATCAAGCTTATTGGATGTAGAATCCTCGATATAACTGTCTGCTATAGCGGAACTTCTCCACCCACCATGTCGTTTAATTGTTGTGAGGTCAGCACATTTATCGGCCAGTAAAGTTGTTGAAGTGCATGCAATGGCCGCTATAAGCTGCTGCGTTTGTCAACTTCAAAAATGAAGCTGTTCTTGAAGGAACTTTCGACAAAGTGTTGATTCCAACAGGTTATGAAGTACATTTTTGATTAGTGTATCGTAAATAGAATCTGTCGTTGGATAACTTCTTCGTACGTAAGGACGTGTATTTTCTACACGTCTCCACAGTATTGATAGAGAATCCTTCTTCCATAATTGTGAATTTTCGTGAGACGCCGGTCTATCTGATACAGAAACAAGCAGATATGCGCCCATGCCTTTTACATCATTGATTTTCAAATTCGTCAATTCACAGAAACAACAGGCACCAGACAGCCCTATTATTAGTGCAACCTAAAATATTCCAAAGTTTATTATCTACAATGTCTAGAAGGTTAAGAGATCTTACCTTAATCATCAAATATTCTTTATAGCAAGCACTTGTGATAAATTCTGCCACGTGTGCTCTTTCCAATACCGCAGCTTTCTTCGCTTTATACCCACTCGACTCACTCTTCAGATAGGCAGTGAGCTTACTGCATTTTCTGTCTATGTTTTTATGGACCTTTATAACGGCCTTCAGCATCGAATACTTCGACCTAATGGATGAAATTGCATACTTCTTCAAATTTAAGAAATACGATAGCAGAACTTCCTCATTTATTGTCATTACCACCCATTTTTCTTTCCATTCATTAAATTCGGAAAATACTTTTTCATAATGTTCCCTGAACTTCCCAGGCAATAATTAGAGAGTTGCTTCTTCAGCTTCCTGGGGGATTTTCCCAGGAACAAAATCGCTTTCTTGCATTTTTACCAACTTCACAAATTTTTACAAATGAGATAAACAATTAAACCTAAATAGCAGCCATTCAACACCTCCCAAGTTTTTTTAAATTAATTTCTATAATTTTTGACGTTTGAGTCGCTGACAGAGCGAAATGTCAAATCACTTTTTGATGAAATCTGATTCTAAATGACCATGATTGTGGATAAAATGTTGCATAGCATTAGTGTTTTAGTCGCGTTTTATCCACTCAAGAAAATTAAACTCCCGAACTTCGTTCTCGAGTTTAAACTTTCTTGCGTGGATAAAACGCTATCTAAAACACTTATACAATACATAACTATTCAATAAAATCCGTTTAATAACATGCTGAATTGACGATATCGAACAAAAAGTATCTGTGTCTGCAAGTTAACTCCCATTACCTAAAATTTGTCTCTCACTGAACCCCGCACCAAATATATGAAATTTTGGGTTTTGGTGGATTTTGAACAAGTGGCATTCGACAAATTATAGCTCACTTATCAAGAGTCCTTATGGGCACGAAGTCTGTTCATTATTTAATACTTTCAGAACTACGGAATGTAGAAGTGGTAGTAGTACTACTCAACAATCTAACTATTATACTCTTCGCCGATTAACTTGTTTAATTACAAAACATTAAAAAATTGCTCTTTTTATATTTAAGCAATTAATAACTTCTTTATTTATTTCTCAATTTTGTTCAAAAGGGATGCGGTTCTTCTTCTCGTTAACACTAACTTACTCTCTAAATTTCAATACAATCGGACTGTGTATTCTTAAATCATAGTGCTTACAAGGAACGTGGCGGACAGACAGGCAGACAGACGGACGGATGGACAGAGAAACAGACGGACGGACTTTTTGAAAGTTGAATCGATTATCAACACAGTGATATGAATTTTTTTCTCTACGAGCGACATTACCGCTTTTAGAATAAATAGTCTTAGAATAGTCTTAGAATACTCTTCATTTTGTATTTGCGACGAGTATAATAATAATAAGGACTTTAAGGGGCATTTCTTTCATGTACATTGTAATAAGTGTCATTTGACAGATCCCTGATAAAAAATCCATATGAGCGTTATTCCATTATCCAAACTACAGTATTTTTGAAACTACAGAGCATAGATGTATTATTATATACTGAAAATTAGTCATTTTGGCTCCGAAAATATTGAATAACCGACTTCACCTTACAAGGATTTTTGATCAGGACGTCATAATGTGTCGAATGCCACTTGTTCTAACAAACGTTAAACAAATGCTCCTTAAATTCCTATTATTGAATGCTGGAAATTTGCCACTTCTACGCTCCCTAGCTCCAAAAATATTCAATAATGAACTTCACGCCTATAAAAACTTTTGGTTAGAAAGCCACAATGTGTCGAACGTCACTTGTTGCATCAAAATCCACCGAAACCCAAAATCGCATGTATTTGGTGGGGGGTCCTTAGCTACATGTGTGGAAAAATAGCATGAAATACTGCTTGGAATAGTCTAACCAAGTTAGACCTTGTCCGTTATACTGGCTGATCGTTAAAAGGGGCGATTTTACTATAATTACTTCCACATCCACGTAGTATAGTAGGTAATCGTAAAATTTTTTTTTTTTTTACCTGAAATAG
This sequence comes from Stenurella melanura, assembly GCA_963583905.1. Taxonomy (NCBI): domain Eukaryota; kingdom Metazoa; phylum Arthropoda; class Insecta; order Coleoptera; family Cerambycidae; genus Stenurella; species Stenurella melanura. The sequence goes on from OY757310.1 coordinate 65,223,536, forward strand.
GTTTAAAATATCATGAAACATCGAGATTTTAAATTCGAGCGAAGAAAAATTTCTGTCTGTCTGTCGGTCTGTAACTTCTTTTTTTTTTTTGTCGCCACATTTTCTCCGGAACGGTTTAAGATATTGGCTTGAAATTTTGTACACGTATATATTGTACCGAGATCTTGAACTGGATTGTTTTTAACCTATCCGGTGAAGGATTGGGGGTAAATAGGAGGAAATAAGTAAAACAAGCTGGTATGAGGTCAGAAACTTGAAATTTGATGTATATGTACTGGAAGTCAAGGCCTCAGATTTTTTGATAATATTTTTCAACCCACCACCACCCTTACACCATTATTGAAAGGGTTGATAAAATAAAATTGAGATATTCACTTGAAATTTGGTAGACGTATGTATTATGATGACATCTGGAACTAGATTATATTTTGAGATGATTCCTTTGGAGGGTTGGGTGTTAAATAGGAGTAAATATATTTTGAGATGATTCCTTTAAAGGGTTGGGTGTTAAATAGGAGTAAATAGGGGAAAATAAGTAAATCAAGCTGGCAAGAGTACAGAAATTTGGGACTTGGTGTATATACTAGAAACCAAGACCTCAGATTTCTTTCTGATATTTTTCAAACCACACCACCTCCTCTCCATTATTAATGGGATTGATAACATAAAATTGAGATATTCACTTGAAAGTTAGTACAAGTGTGTATTGTAATGATATCTGATTGAGATGAAAAATTGGGATGTGGAAGTAGTGATTCCTTAGGTAGCGGTTTTTTAGAACATATCAGTGCTAATATTTTGAATTAAGTAGACAAAAATATGATGACATTTGACGATGGAGATTAAGTGATACATAGTGCGTCTCGGATTCGAACTAACTTTAAGTGGATTAGGTGATATATATTTTTAAGGTTCCGTAGAACCATTAATGTCATATCCGGTTGTCCAGGTGTTTTTCTCAGAAAGTATCGGGCCTGCTTGGCTGAAATTATATACAGTTATGGATTGTTACAACCGCTACATAAAATAAAATCTTGAATTTTAATAGAATTTTCTTTCGTATGCCTCCACTATATGTAAATTATTATTTTTGTTTTTTTTATTTTTTTATTTTATTTTTTTTTAATCATCTTATTTATATTAACGTCCTGGCGGGGTTTAGCTAATGCTATTCCACCACTCAACCAGGACACGTACACATAGACAGCAACACAATGACCATTCCCTGCGATATTGCCATCTACCGCAGCTGAGACTCGAACTCAGGATAGATATCAGCGACTAGACATATTGTGCCACCCTCCCAACAGCGGTCTAGTACACTGCTACCATCTCGGTAACACATGAAAAACGCCACTAAACATTCATACCCTGGCCAGGATTCGAACCCGGGACCCCCTGAGGCGGTTTAAAATTGGGCGTGAAATTTTCTTTCCACGCAACCCATCCAGTGGGGATGTCATTAAAAGGGTTTTTGAAAATGAAGTTAAGGTTTTTTAGACACATTTTCATTTCAAAATTTCGTTTTCAAAATATTTGGTTTCAAAGTCATTTATATTATTTCCGCTCTTTAATTGTCCAACCGTGTGCTTTATAAATATGATTTTTACTTCCCTCGCTTACCGAAGGAAAGTATTGTAATCGTGAAAAGTCATCATCCCAGATTTCTTCGAATTTTCATGTTTCAGACAATGTAGATTACAAAAAGTAAGGTCTTTAAATTCCGTCAGTCTGTCTGTCTTTTGGCGCTATATCCAAGAAACTGTTTGATGGAGAAGATTCAAATTTGGTAGGCAGTTGGCGGAATTCCCTGCGAAGAAATGGGTAGACATTCCCTGGAACATATACAGAGTCGACCGCCTAAAGAGAACATATAATTTAAAAAATATTTGGCAATATTTGACTTATGATATTGATATTATTGACAAGGAGGATACCATAATGAAAATTAAATATATAGAGGGTGGTCGTCCTAAGAAATAATTTAACTATGGTGGAAATTTTTAAAGCAAACTTCCATATTTGGCACCATTTATATTTAGTTTTTCTATCGGATGACAACTCTGTATATTTTTTTGACCAAAACTTTTCAGGTTTTCTTTCTAGCAATAGTGATAACTGCATTATGATTACTATTTTCCTATATTGTTGCTTAATTGTTTAGAGTAACCGCCCTGCAAAGATAAAAAGGAAAGTTCTTTATCGATTTTTTCTGATAGCACTTTTAGCAAGTACTTTCAATGAAGATTATAACACTGGAGCATAGATACTTTCTATACAGAAAATGAAAAACTGTTTCTATTACCTACATACAACGAACAATATGTTGTCATGGTGAAAGGAACGGCAGTTTATATTACAAGTTAAATGTGCACATTTCAATTATGAAACAGCTACGGAACCTTATTGTGCGTATCCAACATGCTCTTGGCCGGAATTTACTTTATTTAGTTAGATTAGGGTACTTTATTATACTCTTCGCAAATACAGAACGAAGAATATATTGCATTAGATCGACACATTTCTAAAACCGACAATATCGCTCGTAGAGAAAAAAATTTCATATCACTGCGTTGGTGATCGAATTCTGAACAACTTTCAAAATATCTATCCGTCCTTTCGTCCGTCCATCCGTTCGTCCGTTCGTCCGTCTGTCTGTCTTTCTGTTCGTCCGTCTGTCCGTCACGTTTCTTGTAAGCACGATAACTGAAGAAAGAAAAGTCCAATTCCATTTAAATAAGCAAGAAAGTGTTAGTTAGAGGAAGAACCCTATTGTTTTTTAACAAAATCGACCAATATAAAAATAAAGTTTGAAAACAAATACGTTTTTATGTTTTGTTCTTGAACAAAAAACAATTAAAACTAATATTATTTGCAAAAGAACACCAAAGAGTATTCTATAGAATATACGACAATTATATAAATCGGCGAAGAGTATAATGGTTAGCTTGTTTAATTAGATTTCTACGAAACAAGATGTCAGAACGGGTCTCTTTATTCCCAATGCTTTATCAGTAGTATCATTCTGGCACTTTGTTTCGAACACCCTGTATATAAGAAGTACGGGAGGTTTTTATTTGTTAATTAATATTTTTCTAATTGCGAGTAGCAACTCAATGAAAATCATTTTTTTACAAAACTAAATAACTTTATATTACCTAATCTTTGGGTCATAAACCTGTTCCTAAATTATTCATCGTGTCCTCATTAATAAAATTTAACAGAAAACAAAACATTACGTAAACACCAATTATTTCTGTTAGCTAATTGAACATTATGGCAAGTATCATTTAAGCAATCATAACTACGAGTCAGCCGGTTGGTGAGCGCAAAGAGACAAATTAGGGAATATGTTTCAAATTTGTTCTTAACTAACTCAATTCACACAAATATCACTACCTGTCAAGTTTAGTAGAAGACATAAATTTTAAAAAGTGTGAGTTGAAATATAGGATGTATTTTGTGTATAAAATCATGATCCCGCAGCAAGTGTTTAGTTTCAAAACTTGAACATATGGTTTTTAATCACCAATATTTAACAAAATATTGAAGTGCCGCCTCTGAAACCGAAGATTATTAAAGATATTAACCGGGCTGGAGTTTTAACACTGGCTCCCATTGGATAGTATCTGATAGGTTTCCTAAACTTTCGGTCCTCAAACCTGTTATTATAACTCAAAACACGGACAAAAAATCAGACGAGCCGGCTGGCTAGGAGGCTTCTTGTAATGACTCGGTGGGCCGTAGCCTTATGCCCTCAGGTCATGGTCGGTGAAACATGGCCGTATGGGGTACCACCCACCCATCACACATACTATACTTCTTACACATCGATTCTTTATGGTATGGTATGGTATCACTTTCGTTATTATGACAAATGGAATGTCTTTTTGTTATGCTTATGAAATATGAACCCTGACCTCTCTTCTGATACTAGATTTAACACATTATAAAATGAAAAGATGTAAAAGTTCTCATAAATTAAATTCGTAGTCAGTACTTATTTATTATTTTTGCCATTCATTTTATACTGAAGCCCTGATGCTGCTCGATATAAAGAAATACTTTTCCCTATATCTTGCTTCAAATATGTTCTACAATCCATAAATATGTTTTAACACTGTTGGTAAACATTCAAAAATAAGTAGTTGATTTAAACAATGCTCAAAGGATAGCCTCCGAAGGATAACAAGTTGCACTCGACGGTTGCCGACGGCGTACACCTACTTGAATTACATTTTACTGGAATGTAGCACAGACAACAGAGTATGCATATATCTGGGGCTTCAAAGATTATACGTACTGTCCATACCATTTTACTATATTTATTTTGCTTGCCGTCACAACTGTATTACAATTAGCATACATATTTGGATAGCGCTCTTCTAAAAGGAAACAAGTACCTTTTGAACGTTTTTAGTAATCATCATTTAGATAACTAATAAAAAAATTATAAGCAATTATTTGCATGCTAATTTACTATTAATAAAAGAAATATTATCAAGCTAAAAATGTAACTACTTGGATCTTTTGATAAGATCTAAGTTACAGTTTTGGCAACAACTTGTTGCCTTTTATTTAAAAACTGCAAAATGGAGCTTCGTTCCTTTTAGAAGAGCCCTATCCATTTGAAGCTCTTCTACTCTATTGAGTTTTTCTTAGCTCTAGAGATCTTCCCAGAAGTCCAATAAAATGTACAATGGCCTGATCATTATCGGAGATTTGTTCCATATGAACAACATTAGTCATTAGATCTGAGTATAATTTAGGATACAAAGCAACGGTTAGGCCATTTTTTTTCTAACAGCAACAAACTTAACCTCGTGAGGCCGTCTTGTCAGGTCTGTTAATCAGTTAAAATTAGCTTGATAGTGTTGCCAACCATATAAACTCTCTGGTTAGCAAATCTCCATTTTGAAGTGAAGTTACTAATCTTAGACATTATTTGTTTTATTACAGACATCATTATTCGAAAAAGAATCATAAATGCGTCGGAAACTAAAATGAGCTATCATGCTTATAGCTAGGGAGCTGGTGGCAATACGGGTATATGATTTCATTGTAGTTAACAATAATACAAAATGAAGGTATTGATATAACTGATCGGTTAGAGCTGCTACGGAGTTTGGTTGCTGCTGATTTTTTAAATAAATGAATGCCAAAGCAACGAAAAAATGCTCCTATATTATTTTATTGTTTCAGCCATTGCTAGAAAATTGTTCATTTATCAAAAATATTAATTAAAAAAATGGTTCGCTGAAGTCCATATGATTTGTTTATAAAACTAATTGTTAACTTGCAAGAAAAAAGGGCGCCATTAAGTCATTTCCCTGTACTTCGCATTGGGTTTAATTTGTTAGTTTTTATATCTATAAGTAGAGAAAAATATTTGCTACGTGTGCGTTGCAGATTTTTAGAAATATTCCCAAATTACTCGAAAAAATGTTAAGAACAAAATAGTCCAATCAGTCGGGGTTTTTGCCCTTCAAAAGGTGAAGTAGTAATTATTTTGATATATATTGTTTAAGTCAAGGCCCTGATAAAAGAAACACAAGTTGTCGACCTTGGGGGTAGGGTGAGGCACGAACAGTCATCTCGAATTAAAGGTGCAAACAATTTTTTTTTCAAAAAAATTCGGCAACGCTCGATCCTACGAGGAAAATGATGCAGACAAAGTTCAGAAGCATAAAATTTCCTACCACTTGTTCTAAGGTTCCGATCTAACTTTTCTGAAGAATTTCGACATGCTGAAGCCAATAGTGGGCAACAAAAATTCTATCATCTCAGTATCCCTCTGCCACCCCTAGGAGATAAAAGGGGGTTGTAGAGGGAAACTGACACGACCGAAAATTGTTTTTGTGCAAAATTGGCTTCAGCGCGTCAAAATACTTTGGAAAAGTTAGATCAGAACCTTAGAACAAGAACTTTATATTCTGCACTTTTTGCGGGATAAAAGGGGTGGTAGACAAATGATGCGGTAGATTTTTTTTAATATCAGAATCGGTTTCAGCATGTCAGAAAACATGCGATAAGACAGTTCTGATCAAAGGAACAGCCCCACCATTTGTTTTTTGTCGGCCTGTCTAATTATTAAGAAACGTCAGCCAATGAAAAATCCGCATCGCAGATTTTAGCCACTATTTTTTTCATGTTTTTTACATATAATGGAAGCTTCCTGCTAAGTGGCTGACATAATGAAATAATATAGAAGCGTTTTTCTTATCCCGTTTTTGAAAATTCGCCCCCTTTAAACGCAGCAGTACACATCCGCATCGCAGATTTCAGCCACTATTTTTTTCATGTTTTTTACATATAAAGGAAGCTTCCTGCTAAGTGGCTGACATAATGAAATAATACAGAAGCGTTTTTCTTATCCCGTTTTTGAAAATTCGCCCCCTTTAAACGCAGCAGTACAGAGGTGACTGGAGTTTGTTTTATTGTTTCTTATCACTTTAGGAAACTTTTGATATAAGGTACACAGACAATAAAATCACTTAATTTTTAGTATATCATAAATTAATAAAATAAATTAAATTGCAAAAATACGTAGACACATACATTTCAGCCAACTGCATTTATGATGTCATATTGACAAGCAACGTTTAAAACAAGTGGCTGACACAATAAAATCATATAGGAGCGGTTTTTTTATTGCATGTTTAATTTACTGTTAATTAAAAAATCAGCAACACTGAAATTGTGTTTCCGGCTTTTTATTATTACATCTTTACAATATTCAACTTTACTCACAATAAAATCATATAAAAATTTCTGCCACCAGCTCCCTATCTATTACTAGAAGTAATATAAGTAATATAAGACATAATATCAAATACGTACCTATATAAGTTTCTAGTTGTGGATATAGACAGCAGCGGTCCCCGACGCCCTTATACCTAACTGAAAACTATCAATCTACTGCCCAACAATAAAATTATAGAAAAAGAAATAGCCAGTAAATATAAATTATTTGTTCCTTCTTAAAAGTTTATTTTTCGTGTTGGTTTTTTTTTAATTTAACTTTTATTTTCAATTTTTTTTACTTACAAGATTAACTTAATTCTATCAAGTTCAAGATATGTTTTAAAACTGTTCAAATGCATTTCTTAGAACACTGAGTGTTTAACAATGAAATCTCAAAATCTTGGAAACGGCATGCCCAGCATACCATCTCGCAAATATCAGCTTTGGAAACAAAAAAACCGCTTTGAAATCGGTTCAGCCGTCTTGGATGCCACAGACAGACACTCGCGCACGCGCACAGGCACGAGCGCGCGCGCGCGTGCATAAGCACACGCGCACATGTGAGAAGTGGCGAATATGTAACAGAGTTAACACGATTGCTCTTTTGAGTTATGCATAGCCAACACCTTTACACATAATAAAATGAATCGCACTTAGCCGTCACACAATTCATGTAATCGCCCACATCAGTCAAAACAGAGTAGTGCAGATAGTGTAAGTGCGTCGTTAACTTTAAAATTTTAATAGGACGTCTTTGTCCTCGTTTATTTGTTTAATATTACACTAAAATTCTACTTTTTGCTATGGAAGCAGGCCCGTCGAGAGGAGGGGTCGGGGGTGTTTTCCTCCGGGCTCGGCGGTTTTTGAGGGGATCCGGTGGTTTTGAAGGGGCTCGGATTTTACCCGAAGTTGAAGACTAGGTGAGACGAGACCGGTATAAAATGATTAGTAATAATAACTAGTTCCGAATGATTTATATTGGATATAATGATATAAATAACAAATTGTTAGGTAAAGGAATATTTCTGCTTCCGCTTTTTAAAATTTCTATCTCGTGTGAATATCCCAAGGAATATCACCCCCCTGCTCCTTAAAATCTCGATCGAGAGAAATCTTGAAATGTAAGGAATATCACCTCCCGCTTTTCGAAATTTTGATTAAGATAGATATTCAATCCTGAGGATATTACCCTCCACTTTTCAAAATGTGGATCGAGACAAATATTTAATATTAAGGAATGCCACCCCTCCCCTCCGCTCTTCAAAATTTCGATCGTCGAGAAAAATATTCAATTCTAGGGAATACTCCCCTCCACCGCCCTTTGAAATTTTTGTAGGGATGAATAGTTTATTATTAAGAATGCCATCCCTCGCTCTTCGAAATTTATATTGAAGATTGGTGGGAGTCTTATGTTACTACCCGCCGGGCCCAGATTTTCTCTCGACGGTCCCGTATGGAGGCTTTAACTTCGGATGTTTATTACATTTTCTAGTACCTATAATTTTGTGATAAACGGTAATACTTATGTAAATACCAATTTAAAGTCGCCAATGTAAAAGGTTAACTGTTCTACTACATCCTTGATAATGAGTGATAATGAAACATTTAGTTTCGTTTCAAGTGCGATCAAAGCATTTTTTTTAATGGACGTGTTCTTTATTTATTATATAAACATATTACGTTTGAAGTTTATGCCCATGTTTTGCCCATCACTTTTAAAAATTGAAATTATTTCTAGCATGAAACGGTTTTTAACAAGTGAAAAAAACTACATTTTGATATGCTTTTTGTTGGGATGATTCATTACATTTTCAGCAGAGGGTCGCAAGATGACTCAGTGCTTTGACATGTTTTATTTTTCTTTTTTTTTGCATTGACTAAAGTAAAAGCTAACTACATTTTGAAACACGGAAAGGGCATTGGTTCTATTTTTATTTAATAAATGAAAATAAGGAAATGAATGATGATATTTTAAATATAACATTATCACAATTTGTAATATTTTTTAAAATAATTCTATGGAATGCATTTTCGTAAATAACTCATTTATTTTAAGTTTTTCGAAAAAACTCTATTTCAGATTTTTTGTCCAAAAAGGTCCATGCCCTATACTGGTTGTAGACATCGATCGACGGAATAGTTAATTTTCGATTTTTATTAGGAAAATATTCGGAATTTGTAGAATTTATCAAAAAAATCAAGTTTTCCAGGATTTGTAGATTCCCTTTTGTTTTGTCAAATTTCTCACAAACGTCAACTAATAGACCTAATCGAGCCCTACAATTGCCATTTTTGAAAATCAAAATCGGACCTTCGGTTCGGGAGTTATTAATTTCTTTGAAAAATCATACTCGGCCCTGGAAAACATACTTGCGGTCAACGGATTCGGGCCGCCAGTAATAGGCTTGATTTGTGGCCGGGTACCTTTGATCCCACCAAGTCTCATCGAAATCTATCAATATTCTGGACAGTTATCGTGCTTCCTAGCCCGATTTCGAGAAAACCAGTTTTTTGCAAAAAAAATCAATTTTCATTTGTTTTTCGACATAGCCTCTGGTATCCTTATTTGTAGAGCCTTGCCAGCGGCACGATTTCTTTTTTGAAATGTCTCGATCCGACTACCCGTTATCGAGTTATTCAATTTCTTCCGAAAAAATCGAAACGTCTATATCGGGTACTTCCGGTTTCCGAACGGAGCCGAGCTTCCGGCGTTAAGGTTTTCTAAAGATCTCCTATTAACCACCCAAGTTTCTTCGCAATTCGAAGGCGGATTAAGGGGGCTGGGCGTGACAGACAGACCGACAGACAGACAGACAGACAGACAGACAGACAGACAGACAGACAGACCGACAGACAGACCGACTGACCGACGGACGGAATTTTCTAAATTCGCTCTCGAATCGATAGATATGACTTTAAAATCGATCCGACGTTTCTTTAGGGTTTCGATGGTCCACCGGAAAAATGCTAAACGTATACTACATTTTTTTTACAAAATGTAGTAACAAGTACATAATTTATTTATTTAACAATACAACAGAGCGTTCCAATCACAGGACAGGAGATGATAAATACATACAGATATATTAAAAAATATTAAAGGTATATAAACAGAAATGTGGTAACATGTTTTAATTTATACAGTTAATCTCTTTATCTCAACTACATTGCAGTGGAATATATCAAACTGGTCTTGAAGATTGTTATAGTTCTCACACATTTCGTACAATGGGTGAAATTTCTGTACGTTAATTCTGGAGGTCGCAGATAGAATAAAGAGTTTTGTCTGGAACCTGGTCTAGAAGTTCGAAAATTTAGTAAATTTAAGATAGCGCTACAATCTGTAATATTATGTATTACTTTAAAAAGAAATATTTGTTGTGAAGTAGTTCGGCAAGTCTCCAATCTCGAAAGCGAAAATCTGTTTAAAAGTGTAGTCTGGGAAAAATCAATAGCAGAATAGACATCATCCTTCTTGTAACTAATGTCTTTAAGAAACGTCTCTGAATTCTCTCCATAGTTTGTATATGAATGTTGTAATGAGGAGACCAAATAATTGACGAGTATTCTAATTTTGATCGAACAAAAACTTATATAATAGTTCAGCGTGTTACAGGCGTTAAAATCATGAGAACGTCGTGTTATAAATCCCGGTGTTCTAAAACTATCATTGGTTATGGTGTTTATATAACAATTAATTGTTAGTTTACTATCAAATATTACACCGAGATCGCGGAAGATTGATGGACGTGTAAGCACTGAATCTTCTAAACGATAATTAAATTCGACCAACTAATGTTTATTGGTAAAAGTTAGAAAATTACACTTCCTTACGTTCAACTGTAGTGTGATCAAATTACACCATTCATTTATTTTGTCAAGGGCCGTTTGTAGAGCCACACAACAGTAACATCATTTACTTTATTGTACAACTTATCATCTGCGTATAAGAGATAACTGACACCCAGTTCTACTGTGATGTCATTAATGAAAATATTGAAAAATAAAGGACGTAACCCAGAACCCTGGGATACGCCGATAATAATTATTATATTCATTATACTCGAGTGTTTATTTATTTTATCGCTTTCAAGAATGGGTTCTACAAGTTGGATTTTATAAAATATTTTTCCCATCACTAGCATTACAGAATACGTAAAAGTACAAAATTTCGTAATTTTCTCTTAACATAATTTTTCCATCCCCTATAACCCACCCCTTTTTGAAAAACGATTTTTTTAAAATAATTTTTCTATAATCCCGAACCTATTCTTCGATCATTAGCCAGATTTCAGATTTTTTTGCCAGACTTTCGGGTTTCCTGTCCCACTGTGCGTCAGGGGTTTAAAAGACAAGAAAACTTTAAAATCGAAATTTAATTCTTACTGCAATGAGCGACACCTTTCGTTAACATAAAATAATTCGTTATCATGTAACTCACCTTGATATTGCTTTTATATCGTAACGATACATTAACAGTATGCTTAATTATTTTTAAAACCTCATCAATTTTAATGATAATTTTAAATATTATGGTATCGCTATAAATGTTAAAACTATACTACAATTAGCATTAAGGAAATGCCATTCTGGAATTTGACGATTCAATAACAGGTTGATTGATCATTCCTACAGTGATTCATCATTTTGTGAAGCCAAGCTCACTGATAGACTTTACCATTTGCTACACATGATACACTTTCACTTTTAAGACAAATTTGAATATAAAACGGTGTCTATGAAATATACTGATTTTTAAAACAGTTTTTGTATTCAACCTGGTTGATTGTGATAAATGAAACTAATTTATAATTAATATTTTCAATAAATTATTTTTCAGTGTGCGCATATGTTGTATACTTTTCGCAAATACAAAACGAAGAGTATAATGTATTCGATGGGCACACTTCTAAAACCGGTAATATCGCTGGTAGAGAAAAAAATTTCATATCAGTGTTGGTGATCGAATTCTGAACAACTTTCAAAATATCCGTCCGCCTGTCTGTCTGTTTGTCCGTCCGTCATGTTTCTTGTAAGCATGCTAACTTAAGAATGAAAACTCCGATTGTATTGAAATTTGGACAGTAAGTTTGTGTTAATTGCAGGAAGAACTCTAAGGTTTTTACTTCGTTACACCATGAATATAATACCGACTTGACATCAGCGACTAAGGCCTCCACCAAAATTTCTGCAAAAGGTATTTTTGCAATCTTCAGGATATATGCAAACATGTTTTCGTGTTGGAGGATTAATATTCCCGCAATACTCCGGTTAAATATTTTGAATTGAATTTCACAGAAAGCGCATCCACTTTCAGCACTTGGGCATGTATATACTTTACTCCCTCCTCCTGTATCGTTTTATCATGGTAGCAGAGGAAAAACAGTTGCATGTTATTTTTGTCACGAGAGCTCGAACTATAAATACGGGCTGTAATTAGTTTCATGCCTTTTCAAAATACTGGTAATAGGGAACGACTAGACAAACAAAAACCTATATGACTTTTTTCTTTAGGGGTACTTTGAAAAAAACTGACATAGGTTTAACATTTTAATGTTAAGGTAGGAAACATTTGAGAACCTCTCTTTTTCAGGATCAATGGATGTTATAGTTCCAAATATTAGAAATAATGAAAAACTGTAACACCCGACTTGTGTTCCCGCCGGAAGAAGTGCGGCACTTTGATGAGATTACTTCCACCGAACTTTTTATATCACTAATTACGAAAATGTAAATAATTCCTTCTCTTTCGGCACAACGCAAGCATAGCATGGCCCGCAGGGGTTTAAATAGGATTTGTTTAAATGTGTTTTTTAATTTGGAACAAAGTTATTGTAGCTTTTATTGTCGTTTATAAGAATTTATAAAATTTAAAAGTGGTTTATTAACATTTATAACACTGTGTTAAAAGCTTAAAAAATTAGTAATTATTTTATGAAATTGGAAAATGAACAGTTAGACGTCCGAGATATGATAACAGAAAATAATTGTGTATTTTAAATTAGGAAAATACTTATCTGATTTTTTAACGAATTGAGCGCATAATTTTTTCCAATCAGGTATTTAAAATTAAAATCGAATCTTTGGTCTCTATGAAAATCAATGTAAACAATAATAAACAGATCAAAACAAGACAGCGAATACTAATAATAATAATCATACCTTTAATGCCCAATAGGTAACACCCAATAACTGAACAATTCTTTTGAATTTTTCACAAAAATTGCACGAAATGACGTCCATCTCCACGTGTACACATTTCGGCACGTCGAACTAAGGACATACGTACTCCGTTAAACACGTTTGGTAAATTAGTATCATTTTTTATGGTTTCTATGCACATTAAGACACGTTGTTGAAATTGTTCTAAAGCTCTTCCGCACCAGCTGCATTTCCACCACTTTTTCCATACACCAAGTGCATGTCCGCGAGCTGTGGATAAGTGTAATCTCCCATAATGTTCAAAATCTGCGTTTTAAAACACCACACTAAACTGTGAATTAACGTTATCAATAAAGAAAACAAAAAGAAAAACTTAGTCCAAAATCCAAAATGTAACACAAAAAGCACGAACGAGAAGTAGTGTCTTACGTAACCAAGTACTAACGACTTGAACGATAAATCAATAAAATAAATCTTAACATAAGTGGCACAAAATTCAAAAAGAACAAAAGCAACAGACAAAACCAAGGAACGGGTAGGTCGCGTCGTGTGTACGTTGTTTATCAAGTAAGGACACAAACTGAAATTATTACTTGAGAATATTACAAGGGAGAGAATAGCATGCGTAATAAGATAGTTTGGCTGCGAAGAAGCAAAAAACATGGCGGTGTCCTCTGTCGGTCACTTTTAACTGCTTTGTCAGCATACTTATTTGCAGGAATGTCAGAGGGTCATGTGCAACAAGACGCGAGGCAATAAAACCTACCCCAATATGCCAGCAGTTCTCAAAATATGTTATTAAGTATTTTGGAAATGTTTGTTTATTTTTTTTCCTCCAAAACTATGAGCTTCAGACCCCATGTTATATAAGGTTTGTTGTTTGTCTTGTCTTTCCCTACCACCAGTTTTTTTAATGGCATCTATATATCCCAACTCGTGATTCAAGTTTTTGTTACAGAAAGGCCAATTTTACTGCATTACAAGTCAGTTTTTATTATAGTTTCATTGCAGTTTCCAAAAAAGTACAAGAAGTACAAACTTTTCGATTGCACTTCTTTATAACTAAGATAAAGGTGTGTTTTAAATATTTTGTATAAAGAATATGTTTGTGGAATTTCATAGTATTTTCTTAATTCCATCTCAGCAGACTTTTTCTGGCTTCTATGACATTATCAAAGTTACCTCGGCGTAAACTGTTATGTACAAAATTCTAAATATCAATTTGATGTGGCACATGGGAATGAGATGACGGAAATGGCTATTGTGTACTATACTTTTCAATATTCCACGTCGACGAGTCAATGGTTATTTCTTTACGAGGTATTGACAATAATCCTCTTTTATTTAAATCGCCTCACTAATATCGCTCCAAAATATTATTTTTGTTATTATTTTTTTTTTCCGGTGTCACCGTTGCCGGACAGGGCTTAAGTGCTTTCCGACCGATACCACACGGTAGCCGCCCCGGCGATAATAACAGCCACTCCCCACGACCTATGGGATTAGTGACTGTACATTCCAGATTCGTGTGCCCTAAGTAGGCGAAGGGACCCCAAGATGACCGCTTTCTGCATTTGGCCTGCGAGCCATTATTATTATTATTATTATTATTATTATTATCATTATTATTTTTTCGGTTTATCCGTTGCCAGGCAGGGCTTCCGTCTTTTCCGACCGATACCACACGGTAGCCGCGCCGGCCATAATTACAGCCACTCCCCACGACCTGTGGGGTTAGTGACTATAAATACCAGAATCGTGTGCACTAAGTAGGCGGAGGGACCCCAAGATAACCGCCCTCTGCATTTGTCCTGCCAGCCATTTTGCTGATTTCTGGCAGACAGGTATGGTCTTAAGTTCCGAGAGTAGCGTATGCTTCATACCACCGAGTACACCGATTATTAGGACTACCATCTTGACTGAGTAGCCTGGGTATAGCACTTGGAGCTCGTACCGGAGATCTCGGTATTTGGTCCGTTTTTCCTCCTCTTTCAAAGTAATGTTTGGCTCGGCAGGTGCCGAGCACTCGATCACAAACATCATCTTGCGTTGATGGTCGAGGGGAACTATGTCAGGCTTGTTGGCTTGAATTAGCCTGACTGTCGGAAACGAGTAGTTCCAATAAATTCGGCACCGCTCGTTTTCGACAACGGACTCGATGTCCCCGGGGACGTAAAGCAGCATTGGTGTCTGGTCTATCCCGTACGAATGCCGAAGATGATAACACAGCACGCGCAACGCCACGTTATGGCGATGGATGTAAGCCGAAATCGCATACACCGGACATGCGGAAAGTAAATTCATAAGCGATTCCGGCGCCTGACGGCAGGTTCTGCAGTTTATATCAGGAACCTCTACACCCATTACGCGGCTTCGATAGACCAGCGTGTTAATTACACCGTCTTGACAGGCCACAATGAATCCCTCGGTCTCCGACTTTAGCCCAGCTGACCTTAAAAAGGCGAATGTCAGCCTTGTCGATAAACCCAGTGTGTCTAGTTTCTTGTAGAACACCCCGTGCATGGATTTATCGACATGCTGCCTAAACAGACGTTCCTGTTCGGCAGCTTTTATCTGGGCCTTCAGGCTAGGTACCTGAAGTTCAGTGACTGACTCTGGGTCAGCACCGCGCCGGCCTCCTCGCCTGTCGTCAAATGCGAGACCAAATTCATCTGCGGCTCTTTTTGTCGCCTTGAACAATCCTGCTCCCACCCCTGCATTTTCGTGATCTCTCACTAATTGCAGGAGCGGGTCTGAGCTCCTAAGGACATTACATGGCATGCCCAGCGCTACTCTGCCATGCATACACTCCAACCCCAAAAGCCCTCGGCCCCTCCGATTTTGGGGGAGGTACACACGAGGAACGGACGATCTAGGATGAATACTCCTATAGATATTCATCATCTTGTGGGTACCTCTGTCCAATTGGCGCAGCTCATCTACAGTCCATTTGACTACTCCGAAGGAGTAGAGCAGAACAGGAACGGTAAGCACATTAGTGTTTTTCCCCTAAAATTCGGATGACCAAATCTTTCGGAGTAGGCACCTGTACTTGCCGCGGAGAGATTCCTTTACTATTATTATTATTATTATTGTGGTTTCACCGTTGCCGGACAGGGCTGCCGTGCTTTCCGACCGATACCACACGGCAGCCGCGCCGGCGATAATAACAGCCACTCCCCACGACCTGTGGGGTTAGTGACTGTATATTCCAGATTCATGTGCCCTAAGTAGGCGAAGGGACCCCAAGATGACCGCTTTCTGCATTTGGCCTGCTAGCCATTCGGCTGATTTCCGACAGGCTGGTATGGTCTTCAGTTCCGAGAGCAGCGTAGGCTTCATACCTCCGAGTACACCGATTATTAAAACGACCATCTTGACCGAGTAGCCTGGGTACAGCACTTGGAGCTCGTACCGGAGATCACGATATTTGGTCCGTTTTTCCTCCTCTTTCAAAGCGATGTTTGGCTCAGCAGGTGCTGAGAACTCGATCACAAACATCACCTTGTTTTGATGGTCGAGGAGGACTATATCAGGCTTGTTGGCTTGAATTAGCCTGATTGTCGGAAACGAGAAGTTCCAGTAAATTCGGCACCTCTCGTTCTCGACAACGGACTCGATGTCTCCGGGGACGTAAGGCAGCACTGGTGTCTGGTCTACTCCGTACGAGTGCCGTAGATGGTAATACAGCACCCGTAACGCCGCGTTATGGCGATGGATGTAGGCCGAAATTGCATATACCGGGCATGCAGATAGTAAATGCATGAGCGATTCCGGCGCCTGACGACAGGTCCTGCAGTTAATATCAGGAACCTCTACACCCATTACGCGGCTTCGGTAAACCAAAGTGTTGATTACACCATCTTGGCAGGCCACAATGAATCCCTCGGTCTTCGACTTTAGCCCAGCTGACCTTAAAAAGGCGAATGTCAGCTTAGTCGATAAACCCAGTGTTTCTAGGTTCTTATAGAACACCCCGTGCATGGGTTTATCGACATGCTGCCTAAACAGATATTCCTGTTCGGCAGCTTTTATTTGGGCCTTCAGGCGAGGTGGCTGCAGTTCAGTGACTGACTCTGGGTCAGCACCGCGCCGGCCTCCTCGTCTGTTGTCGAATATGAGACCAAGTTCATTTGCGGCTCGTTTTGCCGCCTTAAACAGTCCTGCACCTACTCCTGCATTTTCGTGATCTCTCACTAATTGCAGAAGCGGGTCTGAGCTCCTTAGGATGTTGCATGCCATACTTAGTGCTACTCTGCCATGCAGACACTCCAGACCCAAGAGTCCTCGGCCCTCCCGTTGACGTGAGAGGTACACACGAGGAACGGGCGATCTAGGATGAATACTCCTATTGATATTCATCATCTTGCGGGTACTTCTATCTAATTGGCGCAGCTCATCTACAGTCCATTTGACTACCCCAAAGGAGTAGAGCAGGACAGGAACGGCAAGCATATTAGTCGCAGACACCTTGTTCTTCCCCGAAAGTTCTGATGACCAAATCTTTCGGAGTAGGCGTCTGTACTTGCCGCGGAGAGATTCTTTAACTTGCTGCACATCCTGGATGTGATGTTGTTGCACACCCAGGTATGTGTAGGTCTCTCCGGCATCCAGATGTCTTAGGATGCTTCCGTCTGCGAGTTGCGCGTCTTCAGAAAAGTCCCCGCATCGTCCTCTCTTGAGATGGACGACCGCACACTTGTCCAACCCGAACTCCATGCCAATGGCCCGCGTGTACTCCTCGACCACCCTTAGAGCATTCTGAAGTTCGTGCTCTCCGGAGGCATACAGTTTGAGGTCATCCATATAGAATAGATGAGTGACCTTATGCCTCCGGTTGCTGGGTGGTCCACAATGGTACCCGCGAGTTTGGCGGAGTTCAACAGATAACGGCAGCAGTGAGATGCAAAAGAGGAGGGGGCTCAGAGAGTCTCCCTGGAAAACTCCTCTTCTGAATACCACCTGCTCTGTCTTAACCCGCTGTGCACCAGATGTTATGGTGAAGCGAGTCCTCCAGAGCGGTTATTATTATTATTATTATTATTATTATTATTATTATTATTATTATTATTATCATTATTATTGTTATTATTATTATACTCATTAAAATATGGCTGCTCATTCACTTCCAGTAACATTATGGAGTTTTTGAAAACTATTCTGGGATTATATGAATATATGAGTAGTATTTAGTACTGGAAAGAACACAGTTCGAATAAATTAAATAATAGAAGATACATAGAAACCGGCAGGTTCTAAATCTGTAACTAAAACCATTGAAATGAACATAAAACAAACCATATTTACACACCGTAAGTTGCGTTTTTTAAAGCAACATCGAAGAGAACGAAAAGGGAAAAGTAAAACAAAACGGCATTTGTTTATATACATAAAACATGGATTTTTATTATCTAGGAAACACAGTGTAACCAAACGTTCACGAAAGAAGGCAAAAGAGTCAGATGTGATGTTTCAGTAGTAGTCCAGTGCATTTAGATGAAAAAGGTGCGTTATTACGGAAATCCTTTGAACTTCACAGATTTGATTGAAACCTTTTGCAATGTACTCTAAGAATGACCAATTTAGAAGATTGCGTATTTAAAAAAGTGTGCAAATTAATTCTTTTTAACTCAAAAAAACAATATTTTAAAAAAGAAATTTAAAATTGTAGTAACAACATTTCAAATAAAAAAAATGAAAAAATTCAAACTACGATTTTAAAATTATAATTTTATAATTCAATAGGTGGATCCAAAATGACTGATCTAAACTTTAAAGTCACGCAATCATGTGAACATCCCACTCTACAGGCCACAATCCTTGACCTTAACTGATCTACTTGATTTTTTTTTCGATCACTACATCTAATAGCATAGTAGAACCCTGTTGAATTTTACAGCGATTCAGCGAGTAGTTTAATTATTATAAATTTAGCGCACACGATTTTCGTCCTTCGTCTCAAATTTGGTGAAAACCCTATAGGACGGGAGCCCTCGACTAGGATTTTTAGCCTCATTGCGACATGAGAATTCCAAACTTTTTCGTGTAGTTTATATCCAAACCAAGAAAAGGCTCCTTTCTGACGGAAGTTTTCAAGGTCGCTGAGCGATCGAATAATAATAATATAATAATAATAATAATAATAATAATAATAATACTTTATTACTAGCATAGCTAAAAAACTACAGAGAAACATACATATATATACATACAAGATATTATAATATATATATATATATTATAATATAATCATAATCATATATAATATACAAACACATAATTTAAAGAATACATCACATTTAAATTTCGCTATTATTGTAGACATGTATCTTACAATTTTTTTTAAAAGACGTTATATTTGCACTATCTTTTATACTGTCTGGCAATTCATTATACATTTTTAGACCGTTGTGGAATAAATCATTTTGACCATAGTTTGTTCTAACTGTCGCTACATAAAAGTTATTTTGATTACGAGTATCATAATGGTGAATGTCTCTAACAAAGGTACAATGTTCTAATAGATGCTCTGGTAAGAAACCATTTAACATTTTATAAATAAAAGTCATAGTATTCAATATCACAGTTTGTTTAATACTTAGGACTTCAACATTATCCAGCATTCGCTTAATATTTGTATATCTGTTGCATTGTAAGATTATTCTTAAGGCTTGATTTTGTTTTTTTTGCAAAACACTGAATTCGGAATCACTGAAAAGGAATATTATTGTTGAGCAATAGTGGAAGTGAGAATGGATTATTGAGTTATATATTGTTCTTTTGGTACACTGATTTAGGTTTTTTCCAATTCTTCCTAAAAAATTTATCTTCTTCGCAACCTTGTTTCTTAAGAATTCTGCATGCCTACTGAAGGTTAAGTTTTGATCAATTATCACTCCTAAATATTTAATTTCTGAAACTTTTTCGATATCACTGCCATTGATGGATAGAACGACATTGTTATTTACATCAAGAGAGTTATGTTTACTTTTTATTATCATGTATTTTGTCTTGTTTATATTCAGCCTTAAGTTATTATCAGTTAACCAGTTAATTAGTATATTCAGTTCCTCATTCAGTATAGACATAATATCATTTACATCATCACCCACTATATATAACAACGTGTCATCCGCAAACATCTGAATATTACACTTATTGACGTATTTAACAATATCGTTTATATATAATATAAATAGGTTCGGGCCTAGTACGGTTCCTTGTGGAACTCCATATTTCGTAATCATTTTAGAAGAGACATCATCACCGAATTTAGTTACTTGATAACGACCTTGTAAATAACTTTTGAACCAATCCATTGTACAGTTAATAATTCCCATATGTTCTAATTTCAACAGTAAAAGTTCTCTATCAATAGTTTCAAACGCTCTTTGGAAATCTAAAAACACAGCACCAATAATTTTTTTATCATTTAATGCATTTTTCCAGTTGAATAGAATTGATTGAAGGGCACTTTCACATGAGTTGTTCTTGCGGAAACCAGACTGGTACTTAGATAAAATACTATTACTTTCTACATAGCCCACTAATTGTTCATTCACTGCTAATTCTAACAATTTTTCATAACACGGTACCATATTTATGGGTCGATGTTCTTCGCATAGTATTGAATTTGGTTTCTTTTCAATTGGTACTATGGTTGTAGTTTTCCACGACTTGGGAAATACGCCTTTTTCCATGCTTGTATTCATCACTTGTAAGAATCGATCTCCTATACCTTCAAAAGACAGTTTTAAAATTTTAGTATTTATCCCATCCACACTGCTTTTTTTGTTGTTCAAGTTTCTGACAATTGTTTTTAATTCATTAAAATTAAGTTTTTTAAAATTGCTCAAATGACTAGAGGGTTTATCCATATTTTCTAGTATGTACTCATAGTTGTTACTTTTGTTTAGACTAAGAGTTATGTCTTCAATACTTCGTAAAAAGTAGTTATTGAATTTTTCGGCTATTTCCTTATCATTCTCACATAGCTCATTATTAAATATTATTCCAGTTTTTTTGTTTTTTACGTTGCCTTTAACTAATGTTTTTAATATTTTCCATAGCTCGGTTGGGTCATTTCTTACATCTTCTACCTTTTCTGCATAGTATTTCTGTTTTTGTTCTCTAATTAACTTTACTACTTCATTTCTTTTGTTTCTGAAATCTGTCCAGTCACTGTCTACTCCTGTTATTATTGCTCTCTTGTATTGTGTATCTCTGTCTTTTATTTTTTGTTTTACCTCAGTGTTAAACCAGTTTTTATTTCCATAAGAGTTAAAAATACAAATTTCTTTTTCAGGTACATGTTTATTTAACATATTAATTATTGTGTGCGTTAATTTATCTGCTATCTTATTCGTATCTGTGCAATCTGTTAGCCATTCTTCATCCTTCAAGTCTAACTGAAACTGGAGCTCATTCATGTTATTGTAATTTCTCATTTTCTTCTTATAAGTGATTTGCTTATTTTTTTCAGTGGTTAATTCGATTGTGATAATAGAATGATCTGTGATTTTTGGAGTAGTGTGTACTTCGAATTCCAATTGTTTATTATTTGTAATAATCAAATCAATTATAGTACTGCTTTCATTTGTTACTCTTGTAAATTTATCCATAATTTGCATTAGTCCACAATTTTTTATAAGCATATTTAATTTTTCTGAATAATAAGTTTTTCGTGCCATATTTATATTAAAATCACCAATTACTATAAGTACACCGTTGACTGTTGTCCATTCTGCGATGATATTTTCCAACTTTGTCAAGAAGTCTGAATGACTGGCATTAGGTGAGTGGTAGCAATTTAATATTATGTACCTTTTATGATTTATTGTGATGTCAATACCTGTAATCCACATATTCATACAAAGACTATCCGATAAAATGTTCTTAAATCGATATTCGTCTTTAATGTTTAATAATGAACATGTAAATAAAAATGGGCTAAAACTGTTATCACGACACGTCCGTTTCCTGATATTTGTGTGAAGTAGCATGTATGAAACTCTATAAAAATTTAGACGGACATTTTCCGCCTTCTGCAAGCGACGAGTGAAAAGAAAATTGGAAAATATTCCAATAAATTTTAAAATGGAAAATTTTCTCATCGAGACACGTCCGATTTTTACGTAATTTGAGGATTTTCGTGCGAATCAATCATGAAGAAATTAAAAAGGACGATTTGATTGTTGTCCGTAAGAGTGAGTGAACTTGTAAAATGTAATTTTTTTCTGTTCTTGCGGGATATCGCGACACGTCCGTTCCCTTGACTAAATTATTGGTAGGATTCAGATACACGTAAAAAAAAATTGAATGGACGTCTTCTGCATTTCTGTTTCCAGAAAATGCATTTTCCGTCGCATTAAGAAGCCGCAATAGGGGTTTTCGCGTTTTCATGTTTTGTAATTTGTCGGAACCTTGTATATGTAATTTGGATGCGTGAATAGACACATACACACACATACAATCGCACTTATACACAGAAGGGTCGATAAGGAGGAAAAATACAGAGGCAAATCTACCTAACGTAACGCAGAACAACCGCATGGTTTCAAACTTGAAACTTTTCCCCGTGAATTTTTTTCGTATATACTTGATAAATTATTACAATCCTTCCTGTCCATTGTCTCTAAGTGCGAATCTTACCCTAAGCTTTCTGAAGCAAAAGTCCATACTCTGGCATTTATCGACCCTGTCTCCGAATCGGTAAGGTGTAGGGATCCAAGCTGGTGAAGGAAGAGCGATAAATAATTTACTGGTGTTTGTAATTTTAAATGCGAAAATCCGGCTAGTGTAATTAACAGGGAATTTTATAATAAACATTTTTTTTTAAAAAGCGTCTTAAAATCCGTAATTTTACGATCTAAAAGTTGATTTGGGTGGAACACTACAGTTTTATCCCACTGTGCGTCATTCGGATATTCTTTATCTTTCTCCCGCGGTTAGTTATCTTCATACTCTATAGCACGTGATGCTGGAACACGCAGCGTAGACTTTTTAGACATTTTTAGGATGTATAAACCATGGTCAACCACCTAAAGAGGAGTTAGCCATATCACTGTAACACAGTCAAGTCAATTTTTTTTAACAACTAATACTGCATTTATCAGATTTTTGCAAGGCAAAAAATTTCCGTTCATTACTGATTAGTGTTTTTTTTTACATTTTAAATAGAATTCCATTAAAAATGGATGAGGTGCTATAAACAAATTTCACCACTTTTACATATCAATATTCCTTATTTTCTCTTAAACTAAACATTGTTCATTGATTTGTCCATGTCGGTATGACAAGAAATTTTGGTTGAGGTTGAATAAGTAAATTGTTATTTCTAATACGGTCTTGTTGGCTTAACCTATACCGTTGTAACTTGGTGCGTAAGTGAATTTTGTAACTTAAATTTCACCCACTATTAAAATTTTGCATGTTTATGTGGTTCATTTGACAGTGCAGTTTGACATTTTATTTTTGAGAAAGTCCAAGATGGCGGACAATATGTTGTCATTTAATATTCGACTCTCCTAAGAATGGTATCCAGAGATTGTTTAGGTCGCAAATTGTAAATATGTGGTCGAAACTCAAGAGTTAAGAATTGAAAATGGCGGCTTATAGATGACGAATGGGCACACACTGTAATTTGAACAAGGAGAAAATAAATAAATGATTTTAAAAAATTTGAAAATTCAGTATCAACAATCAATGTCCTATGCTTTCACGTTTATTAACATTATTATTATGATCATGATTTGCTTCTTTTTAGTGCACTTTTTAAATAATTTCAGTTGGCTTTTAAGAGCGTGTTTCTAATTATTTATTTAGTATAAAAAACGTGCCATACATCTAAAAATACATTATTCAAGCTCTAATATCCACTATATTTCACGACAATATCTACATTAAAATATATTTTAGTTTTTATAATTTGATTTTGCGGAAGAAAATGACCTTTCCGTTTTGAGGTCCCAGGAATACAAAAAAGTGGTTTTTAAAGAATGGCTGTACGTATGTGTGTCTGCGGACATGATAGAACCAACTTTGATGAAACTTAATAGAAGGAAGAATTGGTATCGTATATGAGCTAAAGAGGTTTTGGTGCAGATTAGATGACATTTAATTTGGACATCGACTTTCCCATTTTTCAACATAACATCCAATTTTTACGGTTTAACGGTTTAACCGTTCGAAAGTAGATGTTATTCTGCTTTCAACGATATATCACACTTAATTTTTTTTTTCTCGTTTATTTTCCATCTAGACGAAATTGTTCGAGTCCTGCCACGGTATGTCTTAAGTCTAGCACTCGCTTGGAGTGTTCCGTTATCCTAGTTGATGTCAGTATCAAAACTAAATATATGCGTACACTGCGGCCAGTACAAAATAGAGTATTACAAGTTGATCAAGTTCAAATAGTTTGTTGACGAATTCGTTTACTTAGGATCAACACCCAAAATGATATAGCACCAGAAAAAAATCGCCATATACTCCTAGCAAATAGATGTTACTTTGGGCTGGCCCCACAACTTCGAGCAAGAAATATATCTCGCCAAACAAAATGCAAACTATATAAAACACTTATACGTCCGGTACTGACGTATGGGTCTGAGACATGGACCCTAACAAGAAACATTGAGGAACTGCTGGGATGTTTTGAACGTAACATTTTACGCAAAATATATGGTGCTATAAATGATAACGGGGTTTGGAGAAAGCGCTACAACTTCGAACTCTAGAGACTCTGCAAAGACCACCATATTGTAAAAACAATTGAACTTTGCTTGAGATGGGTTGGACATGTACTCAGAATGGATCCGGGAGATCTTCTGAAAATAAGTATGCTCCAAAGCCCACTAGGGCAACGACGTAAAGGAAGACCTAGGCTACGATACCTAGATGATGTGGAAGAGGAGAAACATTGATGTAAGAGGATGGAGAAGAAAAGCAGTGGATAGGGACGAATGGAAAGAAGTCCTGGAGCAGGCCAAGGCCCACCAAAAGCTGTAGCGCCAATATGATGCAGGCTTTAAATTCTTAAATCACGTTCGTTGTTCATGAACTTATTTGAAAGAAAGGAAAAGCGAATTATTAGCCATGATGAGGTAGCTCAGAAAGCCAACATTTTTTTTTCAGTTTGACTTCAAGCGAATACAACTGGCTGGAATTATTGATATGTTTGTATAAATTAAAACAGAATGCGGAGGTAATTATCCATTGGGGAAGCACTGGAACGAAGTCAATTTGTCAAATTATAGTGAGTTTATGACATATATACATACAAAAAAATTATAGATAAGTACATTTTGTACATAAAATTTCCTTTCTTATTATTTTCCGAAAAGAATCTAACAATGTTATTTACAAAAAGCCATATTTGTGCACCCAATTTGTTGAATAAAATTAATGTACAAGAGTTAAGTCTGTAAGCCTTTCGTTGCCCTTTCTACAATTTTTCAGAATATTCTCTCAAGTTTTCAGCGACTTTAGAGAACTTCCGAAACAAAAATCTAAATGCATGGCCTATAATACAAGTATCGAATATCGTATCGAACTCTCGTATCGCCGCTTGCATATAACTAACATCAATTTCTCAGGCTGTCGAGGAATCATTGGATCGGAAATAAAATGTCCAAACCTGAACGTATGCCTCACAAAGGCAATAAATATACATGAGATGGTCCGCCCGATCTGATCCCGGCATCAATTCTATAAATTAATTTGTTTAAGAGCAGGTGTACCAATAGTATACATTCGCCGTAGGAGAGCCTGGATTAGATATCTTTACGGGCATGTTTTACTAATTTAAACTGATATGTCGATTAATTACATCAATGAATTTATTCATGGCGAAAATGTAAATATACTGTTTAATATACATTAAACACTAATTTTCGATATTACGCCATGAAATTGATTTTAACTATTATCAAATATATTCTAATTTATTTATTGTGTTTTATTCACATGAAACGTTAAAGTTCAAACTGCCTCCATAAATTTCTTTTGCTTCATTTTGCAAGTATAAATAGGTATCTCTAATTAGTTTTTTTGTATATAAATAAATTTATCTAGGAATTAATAATGGATAAACAAAGATAACTTTCTAAGCCATGTTTTGAATTATGAATATAATATGATATAAAGATAAACCAAAGAAAGACAGTATTATATGTATCATAAGGATAATAATGCCACTGTGCAAGACTGAAAATAATATATTATAATACTGCTGTGGACAAAATCTTATTACAATATGAGTTTGATATTTGAAGCAAGAGCAAAAGCGACTGTTGCAATAAAAATCATAATCACTTTATTAATAGTCCAATAATTATAAAGATTTCCATAACAAAAAATGTTATCTGAGATGTTCCTTCAGTGACTGTTAGTGGAGGGTGTATATTATTTCAATTTATTACCCATGCGATTGAAGTTATAATCGTCAAAAAATCACTCTCCGTGATTCATTCGAATGATTCAGTTTATGTATGCTACGAAAATTCAGTCTGTCCATCCGTTGGTCTCTTGGCTGTCTGTCTGTTGTCACTGTACCTACAAAACTATTTGACAGAGAAGCGACGTACAGGATGGACACCAATAAAAATACTAAAAAGATTTGACGGAGAATAATAATATTTGTGATGTAGTTACCACGATTGTTAAGAAACCTGCTATATTTTTTGTGAAAAATATATATTTGAACACTTTTAATGAAAAACATACTGGGTAGTCAACCTTAAAATTAACATTGGTCTGAGGGTGCATATTTGAAAATGTAAGTAAGCGGTAAGTCTAAGAAAAGATGAGACCATATTACGTTCAATCAGGGCTGCGAATTTCTTGAAAATGTGTTTGCTGGTAACATGTTCAAAAATGGACCTTGACTCTCAACAGTCTAGTTTATTTATAATTTGTAATAACTTGTGTTATAATTTAGCATACACTGTGTTTATTTATAAGTCTTAATGTGTAGCGCAAATCGGCAATTCTGGTGTGAACAATTTAATAATGAAAGGACAGATTAGAACGGCCATTGTCAATTTTGAAATCCGAATACAACATGTTTGAACAAGAAAGTTATTATTATTCATCCTATCATTCATTCAACACAACTGAGCCATCATCATAAGGAGTACACCTGATATTCCATCAAACAGTGGCAAAGAACCAAAACCAAGTTTGTTAAATTGCAAGGAATACCAGCCGAGAGCCCCAACACAAAGTGTCACTGGCCTTTTGATATAAAAACAAAGGTTATAGTCCAGTCGATAAAGTAAAAAATACACCAGAAGCTCGCAAAAAAACGTTATCTAAGATTTTCCTTCCGAAACTGTTAGTGCGAGGATTAGATCACAAAACTACAGAAACCAGTTCTGGGGTGCCGCGCAATCCCCCAAAAGAACCACTCCTTCGGTGAAGAAAGCCTTATTATACTAATAACTCGTTAACCGTTGAAGATATAAAGAAATTGCTCATCATGAAAAAGAAAGCTTAACTAATTGCCTAAAAAAGGTCCTCTTGTAAATTCTCTTATATATGCCATGGTTTTCGAGAAAATCGATGTTGACAAAAAATGTAAAATTTGTATTTTTAATGGGCGCGAATTTATGTTTGTTTAAAATTTTTTGCGCGCAGCCTATAGAATAAATTGAATTACTCGAAAACCAAACATGCTAGGAAGAAAAATCAAAATGGATTTTAAATGGAATATAAAATACTCTTTTGTGTTTCTATTCTTTATGGCTATTGGTATCTATTAGTATATAAAAATAACAATATAATATAACACCTCTTGATTTTTTGCACTTTTAACTATTCACAAGCCCATAAAAAATAACTGACTTTAATATAAGTTATAAATGCATTATCTTTTAGTTCAATGTAGTTCTTCAATGCATAAAAAGTTAGGAATATAAATATTCACATTTACAAATTTACAAGTGTTGACAGATTTGGCCTAATTATAAATAATATTTCCCATATCATAGTCAAAACTTTCATTATTATCGTCTTTATAGAGCATAAATAAATAATTATAACATGACCAGGACGTAGTCACCATCTAACGATAGCAGATCTTCAAATTCAGTTGAATTAATAATGAGGACACATCGATCGATATAATTCTTACAACATAAAATGTAGAGAAAAGTCTCACTTTTAATGTGGAACTAATCACAAAATTCATACAAATTTTTATCATAGAGAAAGAAGTGTTAGAGGGCTTAGTAAACTTTATACAGTTGATTTATTCATATCTTTGAGTTTTATGCATCCTGCCTATTTCTCCAATAATAATGGGTGCTTTTTCACTGCATGAATTCGATTCCACGCACTTTGATCTATATTTCTTGAAAATTTCATTGAATAACATTCTTCAAATAAACAAACAAATAAGTTGTATATGTTTTACTGTATACTTGTGCCTTATTTTTCCGACAAAAGTAATTGCAATAAAATGTTAATTGGATTAATATATCATTATACAAGATTATGTAAGCAAAATGAATACTAACGACTCACGGCAAAGATATGAATAAATCTGTGCATCAACAAAGTTTACTAAGTCATCTTCTGACGCCTTTTCTCTATGATAACTTTTTTTATGAATTTTGTGATTAATTCCACATTAAAGCTGAGATTCTACTCTACATTTTTTTCATTTTTTAGGGGCTCTGAATTGTAGGAATTATCGATCGATGAGTCCGGTCGTGCTAAACTCCCGGAGAATTCTCATTTTTCGCGCATTTCGAAGCTTAAAACTATAAGTGGAGAACTCGATTTATCTTCTAAACGGCTTAAGTAAGACAAAAATTTGTAAAGACTTTTTTTGTAGAAGAAACGAGCTACAACTTTTGTTGGGAACTTTTTTCTATATTTTCATTATTTTGGCCGCTAGGACAAAAGAAACGAAAATCAAAAAGTTTTTCAAAATTTTTTTGAATTTTCCCGGAACTTGGAAATGCAAAGAATGCATCATCTCGTTGTCCAGGTTACTACCTACTTAAATCGCAGAGATGATCCTTTTGTTAATTTTTTTACCCTAAATGGTTAATATGCCTGTACTATATGTGAAAATTCGAGTATATCTCGGAGCGTGAGTTTTCACTATGGCGGTAAACGGAGGAAGTAATAAAATATTGACCATGTACTTAATCTCAGTGGCACCACGTAAAAGCACGTAAAAGTGAATTCTATCATATTCAATTTCTACTCGCTTACCCTATAACTGATTTAAATTTCTAATTCCATCCACTTTAACAAAATTCTTATCTACTTCAAATATAAAAAAACAATTTACCATTTTCCACGGTATTTTAATTACAGTATGAGATTTAACTTGATCGACTTAAAGGCAAGCAACGTGATTTGCCTTTAATTGTCGATGGTATAATTAAGAGAATGAGTTGTTCGGTATGCACGTTTTAGTTTTTTCATAATATCGCCGTGATTATACGATACAAAGAAAAGAAAATCAGAGGCGTATCCCTAATAAATTTGCTAGGAAATAAAATTGTATCCTAATTGTAAGAAAACTTCAAATTGGTTTTAAAAATCAAATAAATTGAATTCTTTGCTGACGACCCCGCCGCAGTATTATGGGATTTGGGTTTCGGTGGATTTTGATGAAACAAGTGGCATTAGACAGATTATGGCTCCCTAATCGGAAGTCCACATGAAGATGTATTCTCAAAGCGACTGAAATTCGGCACATGCTTATTTTCAAAGTATGTTATTTAAAGAACCAAATATTTAGGTTTCTAAAGGGAGCGATTCGATGAAAGAGTGAGGTTAAACTTTGAAAATTCGGTTTTTCTTAAATATCAATCAATATCAATAAAAGTTTTCCTTTCGGAAAAATTCCGAGAAGTAGTAACTTTTGAGAATACTTCTCTGAATATGTCAGGAACAACATACCAAAAGTTACCAACAATAGTCCTTGAGCGTCATTTGTTATTAAACTAATTAGTTGCGAAATACCAGCTTTTGTCAAATATCTCTTATAATATTTTTTTCTTTAAAAAACTAATTGCACCATTCGAAATTATGGGAAATTTCACATCAACAATGTATTTGAAGTTTCTTGGTACAATCAAAAACGTAAGCTCCAGACTTTTTTATTGAACGCACGAAATGAAACTCGGCGATATGTAAGTACGGCACGCTACACTAAATTTGTTGTAACTTTTGAACTAATTAATGAAATTAAGGTCAACAGAGCCTAAATGAAAGAAGAAACATGTGGATTATTATATTTTCAAATAAAAAATGAATGTATGTAGGAATATTACATATATGAATTCGGAACATAAGGAGATTTCCGATGAAATCGGTAAAAGCTCTATAAAAGCTCTCTGTAATTAGGTATGCTAAATATTTTTTTTATAAAAGTTATTAACGTTTATTTTACTTCTAGTTTCACGAATTTTGCAGAAAACAAAATTCTATTCTCATAAAATACAGAGGATTAATTTAATTTTTAAGATAAATTCTCTTGAAGTATCTTAAAGTACACATTTTAAAATGGCACCTACAGAAATCTAGTAACTCGATTTGAACCAGAGTAATAGGTGGTTAAGTTAGTTATAACTATCAAATTTTATCACTTTCTCAAAATTTTGAAATTTTGGAAGTGTACAGCTTCACAAATAAATTTTTGAGACTTCACTCGGATCTTTGTATACATTACTTCAAGTAATATATGAAAGTTTCAGGTTCTAAACTTAAAAATTGTAGAAGTGGTAGAGCTATTACCGATTTCATCGGAAATCTCTTTATTTTCCGACTTCATATAATATGTACTGTTAATATATGGATATACTTACATCAATATTAACTGTACCTCATGGTATGGTCTTGTGAAAATGAGTTTAATTTGACAACAAATTTATTGTAATTATGTAATGGACAGTGAGAAATAATTTAAAAATAAGAGGCTTCTATGATATTTTGAAAAAATGTTCATCTTTGTGCCACTGTTACTCGTTACCTATGACACTTACGAAAAAAAATATGCAAAGGGTGCAGGGAATTTTGTCTTATTTAAGCTTGTTATGAAGTTCTTTTTTCGTGGGACCAACCGTCAGAGAGTTATTTTGAAAAAAATCAATTTTAGCACCTTTAATTCAAGCTGGCGACTCGAACGGCAACCCCAACTAAAGATGACGGTCTAGTATGATTAGGGGTCAAGCATGAGCTTTTTACCCCAATCATCTCTGTAGACCTGGATCGGCCTCAACCTCAAAAAATTGAATTTTTTATTAGAGCTTAGTCTATAAAACATTTAAAAAATGAGATCTGCCCCACCTTTTGCACGTCAAAGGTCATTTTTATCCCCTACTGACTGAATTATATGCCAATTATAAAATAAACATATTAACTCGTATATTGTAGAAACCTGTAGTCTTATCTGCATCAACTTCGACTCGCCGAGATAGAGAGGAAAATCAACTAGAATATGTCGGATGTGGCCCACCCCTTGTTCCCTTAACTAGGCGCCTCTGATAGCCACAACGAAGATCGCTAGCGGCCCTACATATTTCATTCAAGCATATTGCTTGCCCGTGTATCGACTGGTCGGTTTATTATTATTTTTTTATATTTCTTTTTTGTCTTAGCGATTAGTTTTGTATCCATTAAACCGCGGCTGCAATGAGAATGCCCGTTCTGAAAAGATTCTCTCTTGACCCTACCTCTAATTATAGGTAGGAATATTGTGTATAGGAAATAAAAAGGCTACTACCTACTGCCTCAATGGTGTAATTCATTGGCGTGGTCATGATTTTCTTTAATTTTCTTTGCTTCTGTACAATGCAGAGAGTAATCATAAAAACCATTTTGAGGTATGAAGTTGAAATTAAATTCAGAAAGATGTAATCACTTTGTTGAAAATATGTAATAGAAATAGCAAAACAGACATCAAGCATATAGAGTTATTTTATCCTCGCTTGCTACCTGCAGAACAATGTCAAGACAATAGCTATCAGCTATTTTAATTAATAAGATATGCTGCAAAAAAATAATATAATATACGTTGTACAAATCTCAATCAAGCTCACATAAAGTTGTTTAAATTACAAAAAGTTGTACAATTATGAGGTAAATATTTCTTAACAAACATGGGTTTATAATTGTTCATGATTTTCTAGTTAGGTATATTATAATAATCATACATAAAAAGTATGCGTTAATTTGCAATACAAGTTTGTTAACAACATATTAAATATCTACCACAATGTCTCACAGTACACGGTTATAATTAAAAAATTCATCTGCCTCTAGATACTTATAGCGTTGCGTAAGTAAACCGAATAAAGCTTAATGGGTCAGAAGATATCAAAATAATTCCGAAACAGAAGATTTTGACATTTTTAATGGGCCTTAATTTTATACCTATTTGATTTAATCAACTAGGTATAGGTTTCATAACAGACTAAACTCAAACGTCGAACAGAAATGTTGTGTATTTGTACGTATGTATCACACCATATATAATGGACAACCCAAGAGTCCATGCCAAGGCTGTCCGGAGAGGGCACATTTGAATAAAAATAGAGACAACAACCATTACCCACCGACACTGCCAGTGTCCGAAATAATTGTTAGGTTTGCAAAGTATTATAACGTCAGAAAATTCAATTTTCAGTTACTTTACGACACATTCCAACATGAAGACTGGACCTTTGTCAATTCTTTTACTTACATCTATTCTGTGTACAAGGCCTTCTATGATAGACGCAGCATTGGATATGTATGTTCCAAAGTTCAACTCGTTATATAAAGAGAAATATCCTCCATAGTCAATTGGGGATATAATAAAAAATGTAAAACTTAACGCATAGTTGTGGCACAGCTATAAGCAACATAGTGACATCGTGGCATATGCAGAATTTAAGCGGCTAAGAGCTAAAATTGAGGTTGATATATAAAAAAATCTACCGATATGTTCATAAACGATCAACATTTTGATATTCCCTTTGATGTTATTAAATCATTTGCAGCTTTCTCTAGTAAGTCTTTTCTGCCTCCTGCGGACAATTTCGAGTCGATAAATGACTAAGTAGCAAAAGTCTCAACTATCACTATCAAATGTCTCAGTGATAAGGAAATATTTAACGCTCTAAAGAAACTAAAACCTAAATTAACGGCTCGGCCGGATGATATCCCATCCTTTCTGATTAAGGATTGTGCCACTGTTTTTTCATATCCACTTTCTATACTTTTTAACTTATGTATTAGTAATGGTCAG
Organism: Stenurella melanura; assembly: GCA_963583905.1. NCBI lineage: Eukaryota > Metazoa > Arthropoda > Insecta > Coleoptera > Cerambycidae > Stenurella > Stenurella melanura. Next base: position 65,256,690 of record OY757310.1, read on the forward strand.
CTTCCAGGCATTTCGGAATATTCAAGAGTATGCCCAGTCTTTAAGAAAGGTGATAAAACAATATTGTAAATTTCAGGTCTATATCAATAATATGCGATTCCTACAAGAGTTTTGAAATTTTATTATATGACGCCATATACCCCAGCTGTCAATTTATCAACATGGTTTTGTTAAGGGGCGCTCTGCTACCTCTAATCTAATATGCATAGCTCAATCTAGCTCTGAGGACATTGATCAATGCTTGCAAATGGACATAATACACAGAGATTTTTTAAGAAGTTCGACACCCTTGATCACGATATATTACTTCAAAAAATGTCTAGTTTCGATTTCCCCAGTTCTCTGCTGGTATTTTTCCAATCCAACCTTTTAGGTAGAAATCAATACGTCGCTTATAATGGGTTTCGGACTATCGAGTATCTGACAACATCTGGTGTACCGCGAGGACCAATTCTGGGACTCTTGCTATTTAATCTCTTTATAAATGATATTGCTGAAGTTATACAAGTTGACTGTTACGTTACACAGATGATCTCAAACTTTTTAGGACTATTAGTTCCATAGCGGATTACAATCTATTGCAAAACAGCCTCTCCAACATATCGGACTAGTGTGTTCGAAGTAACTTAAACTTAAATGTATCTAAATGCAAAGTTATGTCCTACACAACAGAACTCATACACACTACGTTTAATTATAGTATAATCAATGTGGAACATCAAAGACTTTCAAGAATCTTGAAATAATTTTTGATGAAAAGCTTTCCTTTGTACCCTACATAAAAAATAACATAAGTTCAGAAGCTTTTAAGATTTTTATTCAGATCAATCAGAGAGTTTACCAACTTGAATACGCATCACTCATTTGGAACCCGTATTACGTAACTCATGTTAATAGCCTAAAAAAGTACAGAGGAGATTTGTGAAATTATTGCGGTTCAAGAGTGATGGAGTATACCCATCAGCTGATTTTTCCGCGTCTAGATTTTTGTAATAGATTTTCTGTGGACTCTCTTGAAAACAGGGGGGATTGCTACTCCCAAATATTTTTACGTAATCTAATACATAACAAGGTCGATTGCCAAGAATTTTTTAATAAATTATAGTTTTGTACGTCCCATTAAATACTCGGAAAAGGCAAACTCTATCTTTCCGCTCCGCGCTACAGCAGACTTGAATTTTCTCCTCTATACTCAATGTGTCATAATTAGAAGAAAAACTATGACAAATTTGATATTTTCAACTGCACTGTTAATTTCAGAAAAAACTGTTATGGCCATTGACTCTTTGTTTTTCTTTGGTTTCTGCTTTTATATAGTTTTATGCTTATCTTATGTGTATTTTATATTTATCTGTTGTATATTTTAAACACTTTAGTTTTTCTTTATTTTGTACCTTTCCTGCTCTGTTAATGGGCAATGCCTGTTGAACAATGTATGTTAAATAAATATGTAATTATATAAATAAATAAGGAAATATATCTGAAATCGGTTGCCAGAAGACCGACAGTGTTCTAAATTTCGAAAAATGCACAGAAACTATCGTGTTTTATGGGTAGTCGCATTCGGCATCGCCCGAGTGCATCTTTCATTGGTTTCGTAATGATCTTACTAAAAACACCTGAATAACAGTTTAATTTAATTATTACTGATATATTTCTTAATATACGTAAAGTTCCTTCGACCTGAGTGGCACTGTATATCATACAGTTTTAGTATCTTGTGCATCTGCATATTTTTGGGTGCTAAATCAAAAAACTTACTAACATTTTACTGTTATGTCACGGCTTATACAGGGTTGGGCAATAGTCCCGAAACGGCTCGATTACAATCGAACGGGACCTCGTATCAACTTCGGGTTTTCGACACTGTATTTAGCGAAATTTTTAGAACTTCTTGACATGTATTTCAGGACCGTGACGTCATTACGTTCGGAGGTGTGACATAAGTGTCAATTTTTTTGAATGAAACACCCGGTATATTTTTCCATATTTGTATACTTTAAGGAGTCCAAAATTCAACGATGTAACGTTTGTATGGATTCTGTTATGTAATGTGGTCTCAATAAGGGAAAATTAGAAATTACAATCGTAATTAACAGAGAATAGTTTTATTTTATTAAATGTTCAAATTGGAATCCTTCTACTGCCTGACAATGTGCTAGCCTGTCCACAAATTCCCGCTGAACATTTTGGAGGGACTGAGGTGTAATATTATCAGCAACCGCTAGAATTCTTTCTTAAAGCTCTTGTACCGTGGCAGGTCTTGTGCGATACACCACAGACTTCAAATGACCCCAGAAAAAAAATCAAGAGGGGTTAGGTCAGGTGACATAGCTGGCCATTCGATATGACCCCTTCTACCTATCCATCTCCGGGGAAAGACAGTGTCCAAAAAATCTCTTACAATTCTGGCATAGTGTGGCGGAGCTCAGTCTTGCTGGAAGTACACGTCATTTGCGATCACCTGAGGATTTTCGCGGTTGGGAAATATCTGAATTACAGCGGGTATAACTCTTTCGCGTAATAAAATTAAATAGGTATCAGCAGTTAAATTACCATTTAGGAAAAACGGCCCTATTACATGTGTTCCAATTATACCCGCCGAGACATTTACTTTTTGTGGATGTTGTGTGTGCATTTCTTCCATCCAATGTGGATTCTCAGCAGATCAATAGCGACAATTGTGACGATTGACAAATCCATTTAAACAAAATGTAGCCTCATCGGAAAACAAAATGCGATCTACAAACTGTGGTGTCTCGTCTAAGAAATTCATAAATTATTGGCAAAACTGCATTCGACGATCAGGGTCATCTTCCGCAAGTTCCTGAAGTAAGCTGACTTTGTAGGGATGTATTTTATTTCTCCTGAGTATTCTTCGAATGGATCTTTTACTGTTACCAGTTTCTAATAAAAGTATCGGAATTGACGTTTTAGGCTCCTCCTGAATCGCTAAGAGTACATCTAAATCTCTGTTGTCGTTTGTCGCTGTTTTTGGGCGGCCAGTTTTTGGTAAATTCTTGACATTTCCCGTATGTTCAAAATTGTGCAAAATTCGACATGCTGTCGACTTGGAAATCGGGTTTCGCTCAGGAAAGGTATCGTTGAAGAGGACACTTGCTTCCTAAAGTTATCCGTTCAGTGTCGTTCAGTTGAGCCATTTTAAAGACACGTTGATCGTTTTTAGAATCATAAATTAGTAGTACAAAAGTAATGTCACAGTGACGTTTATACCACGACTTACTTAGTTAAACTAGTAAAATAATGAGAACAATTTAACTATGACCTGTGTAAACGACTACAAAAAAACTTGTTTACGTGGGTCTTAGTTTTGTAAAAAAAGTGGTAAAAAAAGAGTGTCTTTTTGGATACAGCTGTTTGGATATCCACTGTTCTCTGTTAATTACGATTGTAATTTCTAAATTTCCCTTATTGAGACCACATTACATAACAGAATCCATACAAACGTTACATCATTGAATTCGGGACTCCTTAAAGTACACAAATATGGAAAAATATACCGGGTGTTTCATTTTAAAAAATTGACACTTATGTCACATCTCCGAACGTAATGACGTCACGGTCCTGAAATACACGTCAAGAAGTTCTAAAAATTTCGCTGAATACAGTGTCGAAAACCCGAAGTTGATACGAGGGCCCGTTCGGCTGTAATCGAGCCGTTCCGGGACTATTGCCCAACCCTGTATACAGATAATGGTTTACACACACCTCTGGCGATTGCCCTGTATGGTGGATATGGCCTAATTTCAGTAAAAAGTATTCTACTATGGCATTTTATATGCATACCGAATTTGAAATAATAATTTTTAGTCTAAAAGAAGTTATCGTGTTTACAAAAAACGGTCTACACACACCTACAGACAACATTTCAATTTTTTTATTCGATATTTGAGATCAGAGGGTTTCTGTCAAAAAAAATCTACTGCTATTAAAAATTTTTATTCGGTTATAATATACCCATTTAATTAAATCAAAACTATAAACCCAACAGTTTTTAAATATTTTTTCCTTTGAAATTATCTTATTTTAGACATTTAATATTGAATTTATAATGATTTGAACTTGGCAAGATTGAGAAACATTAATTTTTTATTCTGTTCTGTCCATGAATTAAAAACGTATTAAAATTTTATCTTATTCTCTTATTTACAACACTAACCCCGGAGCAATAAAGCATATAGTTAAAACTTGTTTAGCCCCTTCATTATGTCTCGTCTCGGTTGCCATTAATTACACGAAACCAATTAAATTAGTCCGTGTTATGAATATATCAAGTTTATAAATATGTATTGACTTTGATTTTTACTCATTTTTCGGTTGGATTACTTCGACAAGAGAACGTCGCTTCAATCATTGCCTTTTTTGTGACGATACGCCTCCCCTTCTGATATCAACTGGGGAGAACAAAACAGAACCAAGCATCCGAGAAAATTTGCTTTCCTCCTGCAAATGTTATTCTTTTGAACAGGCACAATACATGACAAAACCACAAGTGATTTGAATAATGTTAACTGATTTTATACGGGGTGTCCACAAATTAATAAATACACGTTTTAACTCTCGTCCATTATATGACGGATTCGTCGTTAATAGTAGCTATAAGTACATATAATTATGTTTACTACTTGCTAAATAGGATGAAAAAATCTATTTAGAAATTAGAGATTCAAAGCACCCTGAATGAATGAAGATTGCTAATATTAATAACACATTTAATAGTTTTTTGTTAATGTCCAGCGGACTAGGGAATAAGATCAAACTATATTGGACGTGCATGTGTCAATTTCATCTGATAGGGGGTCTAATACATAACACTAAATCACTTCTTGGCCATCCCAGAGACGCATCTTTCACTCCCTGTACCCCTTCGAAAAGTGAAATATTAAATTGTCTGTAACTTGACCACCCTTTCAGATATCACATTAATTCTGGCATCAAAATATTGGTAATTCGATCTGAAATAAAAAGCTTATTACAGCATATGTCAAAATTTGCATTGCTATCGCGATATTTTAAATTAAGTGAAATTTCACTACAGTTCTTGTAAATAACTCTAAATCTAAAAATTTTAGCCAAAATTCAACAAAAATTGTTGCTTATACTTTTAGCTTCATTTAGATATGATTATTAGGGTGGAACGAAAAATTCTTTCTTTTTAAATTGTTATGCCATAGGTGTCAAAATGTGTATTTGGATAAATAATATTCATTCTCAAATGCGGATCGACCTTTCTTATCATCTTCAGGTTCCTCACGGGACCGAAACTTTAGAAATGTTGGAGATTTTACAGGTTTTTATTACCTTCAATGGTTTACTTAAAAAAATATATTTTCTGGTAGACATACTACTTAAAATAATTATTAAAGTATGATAAAGAGCCCCTCCAAGTCAATTTGCTGTATTCTAATATCTTCCGGTTCCTCATTGTCTTTAAAAATCGCGCCGCTTATATGAATTGCGCGACAAATAACGCGCTCGAATACAATAACAGATCAAGCGACAGGCGTCTATGACTGGTGAATGGAGGTAACAAATTCCAGCCTACTATCATCGTTTGTTTGAGTACTTCTACTAAGTATTGTTTTTAGTTGGGTGTTTTTTGTAGATTTTTACGGGTGTCGTGGTTGTATGTCGATTGTTCGTTAAGTTTTACAATATTTCAGTTATTATGACAACTATAAGTCAACTTCGTTGCAAAATATTTGGTCAATATAAAATATTAAGTTACCGCGTGTTACCTACTTTCAAGGACGTTATTTTTCGTTATTTATTTATTTATTTAGAATGAGATAATGATCTAAGATATAAATGTGCTGGGAGAGATCTAGGTATTTCTGAAATACTCAAGAACTTTGTACCTATCAAAAATTTAAGAGATTTGGCAGAGTACATCAATTCCTACCATTTCTCGAAATCGCATCTGGGATAAACTCAAAATATTTCATGGGCATTGTATGCAAATTTAGAAGAATTTAAAATATAGAGGAAATACTGGACCATAAATACCAAGAAATTGAAAATGACAGAAGAAAGGGAAGCAATGCAAGCATCCAGGGCATTGAAAAAGTTGCCATCATGTAGAGGTTCCACCGTTATTAAAGAAGCAAACCTGTTACCTGTTATTCAGCTTTACTAGCAGTATGAAATTAATGAAGACAAGGAAGATGGTATCCAACATATCCTTACGGCACGAACCGTTAAAACAACAGCAATACGAGAATTTAGTATACCTAAAATAAACTTTGAGGCCAAACATTACTCGCAATTAATATTTGAGAATTGCGTAAATGTTACTGAGCCACTAGTGACTAGTAATTAAAAAATGTGTAATACCAAATCGTTAGATGACGTAAATTTTCACATTCCTTGCAATACCAAAGCTTTTGAACGATTCGTGTGTCTTGCAACTGAGGCATCAATTACTATTTCCGTCCAAAAAAACCGAGGTGGATTAATTCAAGCACGTATAAACTCAACAAAAATATTGCTATTACTTGAAACGAAATCAGAAAAATGGATAATAACTGAAATATTACACATATTCTGCTATTTTTTTGTTTTTCCCTGTCTATTTGGGTGTTTCTTTTATGAAACGTGTGATATTATTTGATTTTCATGCTTCTACAGTTGTTGAACATAGAGAAAAAATAATAAATACGACCCAATCAAATAAGTTATACTTTTGGCGAGAATTGGTTAGAAGTTCATATTTTGACTAACTTGAAGAACTTGAAGTGTGGATAATATCGTATAAAAATGTTGCACAATGATTTGTGGTACATTAAGACACTTTTTAGCGACTATGACATTACCAATATTCGAATGATAGAAAAATAACTAAGAAAAAATTAATGGTATAAAAAAAGTTTTTTTAAAAATTTTAACCCATTGAGGAACCTGAAAATAACAAAGCACCGTTTTCAATTTTTGCAGTTATTAATAACAACCAAATGCACCTTTTGATAACTATGTGGTAATAATTCTCAAAAAAAAAAAAATCTCATTTTTAGTTCAGCCTTAATGATTATGTCTTATCTTGTGATGGTCTGGGGTGGTGTAAATAATTAAAACACAGAAAGAACACACAAATACAAATGTATAACAAACGGCAGCATAAATGTTAAAAATACAAGGGTCGTGTGCTTGGAATGATGAAAGCAAGCGACTCGTTTCATGTGTTAAGGGGTCTAATATACAACACTAAACCACTTCTTGGCCAATCCAGTTATGCGCGTTCACCTCCGCACTCCTTCAAAGAGTGAAATATTCAATAGTCTGTAACTTGGTATCCCTTTGAGCTTTGTCCTTGGGTTCTGACAGTCAGCTGAATTCGGTAGTTCTTGTACTACAGTGTTGTCGATTTTTTACTATTGGCCTCTCTCTCTAATGTTACCTTCTCCGTCTGATTGTCACATTTCGGCAACTGCGCGATAACTCCAATATAAATGTCTAGGTCAATGGCGCCATTGCTAAAAGTTAAAAGATTTTTCGCCGGCTGTCCTATCTTGTTAATTCTCTAATCTTTGTTAAAAGTCCCCATTTCTATTTGTCGAGCTTGAGCCTCCATCTTGAAAAAATGGTTCAGTTTCTTTGTACATAAAATGTCATACATTTTCCGTATATATCATTATACTCTTCGCAAATTCAAAAACAAAAATTTAATCGCCATATTTCTAAAATCTTAAATGTCGTTGTATTTGTCATGCCATTTTGAACAAATTTTAAAATACCCGTCATTTGTCCGTTCGTCTGTCGGTTTGTCCGTATCTTCATCCAGCATGTTTCTTGTAAGCCCAATATCTTAAGAACAAATGTCCGATTTTATTAAAACTTGGACGGCAAACAGTGTTAAATAGAGGAACAAACTTTTCGTTCTAGAAAAAAGTAGATCTATAAATATGGAGGTTATGAAGCCATTTTATAAAACAAAATACAAGTAAAGAGTATTGTAATCGACAAATAGCTAGAGATGGGGACTTTCAATATATATCGGAGAACGATGCCCCTGTAGAAGCCTTTCGATAGTCTTGTAGACGCCTACAAGCACACAATTCAAGTCAACAGAACCCAGTCAACAAGTACCGATTGCGTTGAGGTAAGCATCTCCATATATATATATATATATATATATATGGTAATGTGAAACGGATGACGCCTGGAGTACCCTGGAAGCGAAACACCCTCCTCGGTAGTGGAACAATACCCCTGAGATCCTGCAGATGAGTATTCTAGAGACAAACTTTATATAGAGTGGTTGATATCGAGGAACTAGCGGTGACGGGCTGCTAGCTCCAGTACTTTGTAATACTTTTTGCATATTCAACAACAAGACATTATTATTAGACATTTACCTGTTTAAATAAATCACAACTCATGTTACTTTGTTATATTTATGTGACTACTATTTAAGTGATTATATTGTGTTCACCAATATGTGGCCTAAATCTAATAGATCCGCCCTAAAACGCCCATCGCGCCTGCCATCTCCGACATATATTTAAAGTACACCTTAATTAACATCTCTTGCGAAGTTTCAAAACTTCGTTTTCCGTTAAATGTCGAGATGTGTACCTATTTGGATTGAGCATTTCTGAAGATTTTTTAGCATAGAAGTATGGGTTTATCAGTAATAGTTTTAAGAATATCTCGATAACAATTTATTTAGCATATTATCATGTTAACAAGTTTTAGAATAATTTGACAGCACCTGAACCTGGAAAGAATAGGTTTGTGTTAAATTAAGAATCATTAAGAAATATTAACAATATAAGCTTGCAGATGAGGTATAAACGTAATATTAATTTTTCAGTAATTCAAACATTTTCGGAAAAATTTTACTTCCTCTCTTCAGCAATCACGGAAAATATAGTGCTCTCTATATTTAAATGCGTAAGGTAATTCCAGATAGACACACTTTCCTAGAACTATATATTCAAGTCGTGGATTCGACATTTTAGGATCGCGATTTCAGAAGCTAGATTCCCGCTATGGAAAATATATTGTTATTATGAAATTTCGCACTCCTCTCTGGGGAGGAAATTTTACTGATCCCTGAGCACTATATCAGCTTTATTGGAGTCCGTTCCAGGTTATTGAGCCCATCTGGCGACGATGGTCATGTTTCCTCCAGTAGATCAGGCTATAGATTTCAACAAGAGATCACAGAGACTCCTACTCCAGGATTTTCCTTGGACTATGGCCGTTCCCAATAGTATATTATTCTGCACTTCTCGGGCGCTTGGTTGACTAGGCAGTTGTTGTAGACTCCGGTCGTGGCCCTTCTTAACAGTTCCAGTGGCCCCTACAATTACTAGCACGACTGTGGTCCTTGCATTTCATATCCTGTTCACATATATTTGGAGCCTTATGTACTTGCTCAACTTGTCAGTTTTCCTTGAGCATCACGTGGACGTCATTTGGGATGGATACGTCGATCAGTATACAGAATTTCACCTATGTACGACGATGTCATGTCGATTCGCGCGAATTTTCCTCTCGGTTATAAAAAGTAGAAACGTCGGAGACGCCACTAGCGAGATCCAATCAGTAAACAACTTTTTCAGGAATATGCTCTATATTTTTCTGATACCGATATATCGAATAGCTTACACAAAACCCAGTGGAGATATCTGTCCTCTCTGTTGTGTCGGTGACTGTATTCCGAAAGTACTAAAATATTATTACATCCCGCTACCAACCGACTGACATATTCCTTTATCAGACGCACATCCTATACTTGCTGTCAATAAGCCGTTTCAGGATTAATTTCTGCTGGTATCTGGATCTGGTACCACTTTGTAGACGCCTCTTTGTCTACTGCTGGTCGGTCAAGTTTGTGGAAGAATTGTCCATGCATCGGCTTTGCGCAAAGTACTTTTGTTTTCCTTCTTTTCAATGTTGCATTTAATTTTCTTCGTCAGTGGTTTCAGTTCCCAGATATTTTTCTTGGATTTTACCTGCTTCTTCCTGTATAGAGTACAAGTTTTTTCTACTGATCATGTTCTTTAACTAGTCGTGTAAATGTTTCCTTCCCCTGTCGGACATACGCGCATAAGCAGATTCCAACTCTATTAATCCACGGCCGCCGTTATCAATATTAATATTGTTATTATTATCATTGACATTCAAAGCGAATTTATTTTTGTAGTTCTAAAACAACTTGATGCTACTGTACTTTCTATAACCTACAAAATTCGATTGCTTTTAAGCGAATCATAAATAATTAAACTCGATTTGTAAGTTATATTTATACATTTAATCTAACAAGCCAACACACCCCGAGTAACGAATTCCTTTAATCTTTTTAAACGAATCGTTGTTTGTTCAAATTGGAGGAATTCTTAAGCAGTCACATCGCTCTCGAGCAGGAACAGGGTAGGTGGGTATACAGGTAATTATAACGATTCAATTTCGATTCGGTCGGCGGCGGGGCAGGAGTCTGAGACGCTGCAGCGTGCTCTGCAGGGGGTTATAGCTTGTATAAATTACAAGTCGGGTGCTAATTGCCCCATAAATCCAACGGAATGCGCCCCCTTCCGCGCTTCACCTCTTTTACTAGTTTTAATTAGTTACACGGTAAGTACTCGCGAGCTCAACTATATAACTAACTACCTTATTGCCAGGGCGCACTCCCAAACCCCAAAAACAACCCGCTGGGCCCCTTTGTGAAATTTACTCTGCGAGCGCATGCTGTCTTGACTTATAAACAATCCTGGCGTGTGAAGGAAATCATCAAATCAATTTCCCACCAGCGCGCGTTTCATATCTACCTTAATTGAATAATGTAGACTGGTAATTGAAGTTTCATATTTTTATTTATACTTATATAGGACGTATGGCGTAAGTAAAAAGTATACGTGTCGATTAATATGTTACAATGTAGTGTGAAAAATTTAACTGAAATAAATTGTTTAACCGGGATATACAATATCTCTAGAACTGAGACTTTGTTCAGACAAAAGTACATTCACTTTCATTATGAAATTAAACCGCATAACTGTAATTATTAAGCTGACTATATTCATTATTAGATGAACCATACTCAGTGCCAACAAAAAATTAACAAAAAATTAATGTGTGGGCTGTGATTATACAGGGCGACCTAGAGTTAAACGGCCAAAAATTCAGGACCGATTTTCAGGTTAAAACAAGGCTTTCTTCACTTATAATGTTTTTCAAAAATACACCTCCTCCGAGCTAGTGCAAAAAGAAAAAAAGGGAGAAAAATGCGTCTCGTCTCCCTCAGAGGGTGATTTGGACTGACGCATAGTGGCCAATTTTATTAATCTAGGCGGACATAATCTAAATTTCCAACCCATTTCAATAAAAAAATTATTATTAATATATCATAGTAATAAATACCCTACACTAAATATTTCTGAGAATTTTACCTTACTTATCCCTTCCTTCATATTGTTATGAATGACACGCCCTTGAAACTGGAGATTGATACGCCTATGCCTAATAGTGAGTAACTGGAAACTTGTAGAAAGATATAGAGTTTTCTAGAGTGTGGTGAGAGAAGATTCTTGATTGTTTCTGGATGGATCTGGAGGCGGTTTCAGAGTATATAAAGCGCGATTATCGGCGCAGAAGAAGTTTTAGGAAAATGACGTTCAGTAACGAAAGTAAGGTTAAATATCAAGTAAACAAAGTGTAAAGGTTATTTTGAAGTATTGAATAGTCAGTAAATTATTAAATAAAGTGTTAGTGGTTTATCCCTTGTTAAAATTACTTAGAACCCACAGATTCAACAGGGTGTTTCCTAAGAGGTGGAAATACGCAACAATATTTTTATGATGAGCGCTTTAAATGTGGTGTTGTATTGAGGTTATTCTGTGTCATGGAAAATGTACAACAAGGTATGTAATTTTTATTCTTAAACAAAATCATCAACATTTAGCTCTTAGTGCTTTTTATAGGGGTGTCATTTTTAACCAAACAAGAATTGTAATTCTCTGAATATCTACAAGTTCTTACAGCTGTATAGTTTTATTCATCTTGATTCTTATTTTGTCGTTTTCAGAATTATAATTACCTATTACTACTATACGATTTTAAGGGAAAAAGGTTGCTACCATCTGTTTCTTTAATAATGATTTTGCTTTGTAGTTACTTATGCTATACCACGGAGAAGTCTCTTTTAGGTTTCGTCAATGGAATCCGACAAAAAGAAAAAAATAATAGGATAAATTTGCATGCCCTTAATCGTTTTGGCGTACAACGTTATAGAGGAACTTTAGAACAGGCAATAATGGAAAGAAATTGTATCAAATTTGTAAAAGATGGCAAACAGTTGTATGATTAAGGTCAAGTTTTTAAAAACTAATGATTCCTGGTTGGATGGGGAAATTAATTTTAGTGAACTGGAAGAGTTGATAGAGGACACGCCTAATCAACCATTAACTTCCGAAACGCCTGGCCTGCCAAGAAAATTGTTTGTGATGATAGTGATAGCGACTAATTTTCTTTGCTTGCTTACTTTTTTTTTATTACAACTGATTTATGTTTGTATACAGAACAATTAATTTCAAATACAAGTAAAGTTACAACATATCTGAATTTTATTTCAAGAACAACCTAAAATTATAAAGTTAATCATTTTGTACCAAAAACAGAAAATAGATAATTGAAATAATTTCGTCCTCCTAGAAATATAATGTTGTCCGCTGCACCCCTTCAAAAATATCCCTTAACAGCTTACATTTACTTCGCTATATTTACATTTTTTCGTAGATTCGCAAATCTTATTCAAAAAGTTACGTAATTTTAAGATAATGTTTAATTTTCAACCTCCTTAAAAACCATGCCCTTGGTTCTTAGAATCTTTTAACTATTATTGTTGTATTCATGGGTATTGTCGCAACTACAAAGTTTCAAAATTTTTCAATATTTTTCCACTTTTCTAACGAGTATTTTCTATTCAATTGCAAATTTGTAGAATTTTGTCCTCCTAAAACTTGAAAATTGACCATTGTGTGACGCCTAAATCGTCCAGCATTTCTTTATTTTTCAACCAATGTTAGACGGCATGCGTTTAAATGATAGAGTAAACGGACAGTTCTATTTTGGATGTCCAGCCCATTACCCTCTACCAGCCCACCGATGATTACGTGACTATTTTCCGGGAATATGTATCGGTCTCGGTCGAAACTGCTCCCCGCCTTTAACCTGCGCGCTCTCCAAACATAACTCCTATGGACTTTTTGTATGGAGTACGATGAAGGACAAGGTTTATGCGAAGTCCAACAACGATGAAGCCCTCCAAGAAAGGATTGTTCAAGCAGTCCAGCCCGGGAGATCACACCATCAGAGTGCAATGCAGCTGCTCAGTCTATTTTCCGTAGGTGTGAGATTATATTATATTGAAAATGGTGGCAATCATTTCGATTAGTTTTGGTGAATTTTCAAAAAGTCACTGTTTTCTAATAAATGACATGAAGCGAGACGCTTTTTTCTCTTTTTTACTTTTTGCTCTAGCTCGGAAGGTATGCATTTTTTAAAAAAAAATTGTAGATGAAAAAAGTCTTGTTTTAACCTGAAAAATCGATTCTGCACGTTTGAAGAATTAACTCTGGCTGACCCTGGGTTATCTATAATCATGTAATAGTAGCAATATTCGATAGCAATACTCTTGAACCAACATGTCTTAATTTTCTTTAAGCATATCTCGTTCAGCTTATTTTCCAAATCAGTTAAATCCAAACTTAGCCGATAAACATCCCTGGTATCAACAAGACGGAGCTCCACTGCACTATGCTGTGACCATGCGCCAGTATTTAGACGAAATTTTCCCAAACAAGTGGATTGAAAGGAGTTTAATTGAGTGACCGGTACAATTCTCGAACATTACTACACTCGATTTTCTTCTATGAGAATATTTCGAGAGTAAGATTTCCACACTGTGGAAAACAAAAAGCAATTAGCTTATTAATACCGACAGTGGTAAATGTCGTTGAATTAATTCAGATATATTAGATCGCAAGACAATTATTTATTTGAAATATTGAAACTAATTTTTACAAATTATAATTGACGACACAAACTGAATCAAAAAATTTCGAAATTATCGTCATTAATGTAGATGACAACTGTAACGATATTATCACACATGTTTATTGTTCAGTGATGTATGACTGTTACATGCCTGAAAAAATAAATAAAAATCAGAAATACTAATAAGCAAAAATGTGACCATAAAATAACAGAAAAATATGACAACAAGATTCGCAAAAGTATCACCCAGGCCAACGAAGTATATTACTCACTCTTATCAACATTTTGATCACGGGACATCTACCGAAAAACAAAACTACGAATATGCAAGACCATCATCAGATCAATTTTATACTATGGGTATGAAACGCGGACACACTCAGAAATCGACGGATACAATCAAGGCATTTGAACGGACGATTTTAAGGCAAATACTTAGACCAGTCAATGATGGCGGCACATGGAGGATACGATGAACCACGAGTTGTATCAACTCTTCGAACAGCCATTCCTGTAGACTTATAGGAGATTTAAAAGGCTGCAGCGGTCAAGACATGTAGTGAGGATGAAAGACAGTAGAGCTCCAAAAAAAGTTCTCGGTGAAAAAATGAACGGTAGAAGACCAGTAGGAATACCAAGAAAAAGATCGGAGAAGAAGTGCATAGCTTTGCGCAAATAGAGCGATGGAAGACCACAGCTCTGAACAGGGCAGTATGGAAGAGGAAGCTACAGGAGGCCAGGGAACCAAAACGAGCCGTAGCGCCATAGAAGAAGAGAGAATAACAACTTAACATTCTAATACTATATAGTCAAATAATCTGACACCAGTGAATAGCTATGAAACATTGGAACTAGTCACAGTGGGGCATTTGTTAGGGCACGTTTATCCTCAGAAGCATTCAATCCTCCCTAACAAATGACCCAGTATAACTAGTTCTATTGTTCCCTAGTAGATTATAAATTGGAGTATTCCACTAGTACGACCTTTTCTGTTCCTTTTCCCATTTTAGGATCGCCTCAATTATCTGACTCTTGCATGGGCCAAACAACGGATCGAAATGTGTCCTCGGCACCTTTATTGGTGTGTCCGTTAATGTGCTACCTTCTTTTCCCTCGTGTTCTGACACCCACATCAAGGTAACCTTGTTCTTACCAGTTGCTTCCAAGATTACCTCAATTCCCAGGAAATTTCAGATTCAAATCTTTAGAGAGCCTTAACGCTGTCTGGCTATCTCAAAGTATATTAATAAAGACGTTTTATTATTATTATTATTATTATTATTATTATATAGATCAGTGCCCTTCGAATTACTTAGTTTGTATATTTATATAGCATTTATTTCTACCTGGAAGACGGTTGGGGTCCAGTCTAGGGCTTTGGATAGCCTGCATTTAGGCTTCGCTAAGTCCATACCAATCCTTCAAAGGGACAATAAAAGTCCTACTTGGTTGGCACTGAGTCGGTGGGTTTGTTCATGGACTCCAATTGAACTAGCTCCAAAATCTTTAAGTTCATTCCCAACTCTCATTTACCAAATTTCGTGTGAATCTACAAAAGTGTTTTAATTATGACAGCACTATATAGTGCAGAGAAATTAGCATTTGACCTGGACAAAATTAGTAAAAATCCGAATTTTTGCACAGAGATTCTTTGAGGTATCCCAAACCCAAATCCACAAAAATCTCAACATGGCTACCCAAGATATTGAAGGTTAACGTTTTTCGCAAATATCTCTCATCCTATGCATCAGATGCCCACGAGTTGTAGAGAATTAAATTATCTACAAATTGTCGTTGTTAATTTTCCTAACTCTTCGAGATATTCAAGGTCAAAGTTTCAAAATCATATTTTGTCGCGAATATCTCGTGCCAAAAAATCAGACAACAATAAAGTTAACATGAAAGCTGTAGAGAATTCAATTATCTACAAGATTGGTATTTTGCATTTTCCCCCAAAGCCTCGTCCTTTTTAAGATATTCAAGGTCAAAATTGAAAAACCTTGAATATCCCGAAAAGGGCGAGGTTTTTTGAAAAAATGAAAAATACCAATCTTGTAGATAATTAAATTCCCAACAATTTTCGTGTTAACTTTATTATTATTTTTTGGCGCGATATCCACGAAAAAAGATGTCTTTGAAATTTTGACCTTGAATATCTCGAAGGGGAGGGGATTTGGGAAAAAACAAAAATACAACTTGAAGATAATTTCATTCTCTTACACTTGCACATTCAATATCTTGGGTAGCCATGTTGAGATGTTTGTGAATTTGGGTTCGAGACACCTCAAAGAACATCTATGCGAAAATTCGGATTCTTACTAATTTTGTCTAGGTTGCCTCCTTTTTTGGTTAATTTTTCAGTACTAATGGGATTCGCCATTTTATTTTTTAACAATTGACATTCTTCTTCTTCTTCTTTTAGCGGGGCGCCTGGAGGTCGCCGCACTCAGGCCTTGTGGCCCATTGTGCTACCGCTAACAAATTAAGGAGCTCCCCCGTACAGACCGGATTCCAGCCCAAAGGCTGAAATCCTTCCCACGGGAGAACTCCTTATTTCCTCCAGCACTGGAAAGCCAGCGCCGAAGTGCTTGTGCCTCAGGTTCATCAGTCCTGGTCAAGAAGTGAGAACGTGGATGGAAGTCTCCTCCTCGTCCTCACAGAACCTGCAATCGGGGTGGTCCCCCACCCCCATTGTGTGTAGGTGTTTCCTAAAGGAGCCATGTCCGGTCAGGAGGCCTGTTACGGCTCTAATTTGCTTTCTGCTTAGACGCAGAAATTGCTTTGTTCTCTCCGGCAAGGGTCCTGAGATTAGGAGCTTCGCTTGCCGGAGTCCTGGATAGGAATCCCAGAGGTCAATGAACTGGGAGCGAGTCCAGTTATCTATCAACCTCTTGGCTTGGGATCTAGGGTAGCCGAGAGCCGGCTCCAGACCGAGCAGAGGTTCACGAGATCCCTTTCTGGCCAGAGCATCAGCCCGCTCGTTACCCTCAATGTTGCTGTGTCCAGGCACCCAGAGAAGCCTGACCCAGTTTGATGAGCCAAGCTCACAGAGGGCCTGTTTACAGTTTTGGACCAGTTTTGACTTGGTCCGATTCGATGCAAGGGCCTTGAGGGCCGCTTGGCTATCGCTACATATATATATGTGTTTATTGGAGTATTTCCTTCGGATGTTCTCCTGTGCGCAGACCAAAATAGCGAAGATCTCGGTCTGGAATACCGTGGCGAATTTGCCCAGGGCATAGGAAAGCTCAGCCCTGGGCCTTTCCCCAAATATACCCGCTCCGGTACTTTCCTCTAGCCTCGATCCGTCTGTGAACCAGACAATATCTGCAGGCCTTAGTATGTCCTCGAGTTGTCTCCAGTCTTCCCTTTTCGGGAAGACTACCTCGAAGGGTTGTGCGAAGGAGAAGGAAGGCATCACGTCGTCACTCCTGGCCTCCAGAAGTGAGTGGGCTCCTATCGCATCAGCTAGGGCCCTTGTGTGACCTGATTGTTCTCCTCCTTTCTTCCACTGACCTCCGCATTCCAGTCTGTAAGCCGCTTTCCGAGCCTCGGCCACAATCACTAGGTGAAGGGGCGCAAGGTCCAGAAGGACCTCCAGAGCTGCTGTGGGGGTCGTGCGTATTGCTCCTGTGACTCCTAAGCAGGCAAGTCTTTGGAGTTGTGTTAGCTTCTGTCGTATGGTTGACCTGGTTGTGGCAGGCCACCAGACAACAGAGGCATACGTAATCATTGGTCTAACTATGACAGTATAGTACCACATAGCCACCCTGGGGTTTAGCCCCCATGTTTTGCCAAAGGTTCTTCTACATACCCATAGGGTTTTAGTGGCCCTTTGTACTTGTCTCTCTATATGATCTCTCCAGGTCAGCTTAGAGTCCAGGATGACCCCTAGATACTTCACTGTCCTTGAGATCGTTAGAGTAGTGTTGTAGAGTACGGGTTCGACGAAACCGTCTAGCCTGCGTCTCCTAGTAAAGATGACCATTTGCGCCTTTGAGGGATTGACTCTAAGGCCCTGGTCATTGCACCATCTTTGTACGATCTGCAAGGCCCTTTGTAAGAGTCCGCTGACCGTATTTGGGAATTTTCCCGAGATGATGATTGCAAGGTCATCTGCGTAACCTTGCGTAAAAAGATCCTCGTTCTCGAGTTCCTGTAATAGGCCATCGAGAACGAGGTTCCATAGCAGAGGAGATAGGACGCCCCCTTGTGGGCAGCCTCTCCTTACTGAAACTTTGACTGCCGTTTCCTCATTGGCAGCTGTTATTTGCCTTCCCGCCAACATGGCCCTCAACCATCTAATGATGGTGTCTTCGATGCCATGATAGGCAGCGGCGGCGCAGATTGAATCGAAGGAGGTATGGTCAAAGGCTCCTTCGATATCTAAGAAGGCTCCGGCCGCAAGTTCTTTGTGGTGCAGCGCCTTCTCGATCCTCAGAACGATCGGATGAAGGGCCGTTTCCACTGACTTACCGGCCTGGTAAGCATGTTGTGACGGATGCAGAGGTACTGAGGTCAGTGCTCCGTCTTTGACGTACCTTTCAACCAACCTCTCTAAAGTTTTGAGAAGGAAGGATGTTAGGCTGATAGCTCTGTAGGAGTTGGCAGTGTCGTACGACGTACGTCCTGCTTTGGGTATGAAAACCACCTTGACGGCCCTCCAGGGTATGGGAATATACCCCGTGGCCAGGCAGGTTCTCAACAAATGATAGACCGGACGGATGAGTGTCTCTGTCCCCTCTTGCAGAAGTGCCGGAAACACCCCATCCGGTCCTGGGCTTTTGAACGGCTCAAACGTGGAAATAGCCCACCTGACCCTTTCCACTGTTACCACCCTCGACGCTGTCCTCCAATCCGCTGCCGTGACCGCAGCGCGGGGGGGCCGTCTCCACTACGGATTCGGGGAAATGAGTTGCTAGTAGATGCTTGAGGCGCTCCTCATTGGTAGACGTTAATCTACCGGAAGGAAGCCTCAAGTCCTCCAGCTGTGAAGGTCTATCTTTCTTAAGGGCTTTGCAGAGCCTAGCGGCTTCTGGAAGATCTTCAATGCTTTCGCAGAATTTCCTCCAGGCTGCCCTCTTATTGCTACGAATGTGGCTTTTGTAGAGGCGTTGGGATCGTTTGTAGTCGTCCCAGTCCTCCGGGAGTTGAGTGCGCATAGCCCTGTTAAGGAGCCTGCGTGTCTCCTTGCGTAGGTTCAAAAGTTCCCTGTTCCACCAGGGAACTTTATTCTTTCCCTTGCTTCTTTTTAGAGGACAGCTGCTCTCGTATGAGGCAGTAATCGCTCCATTGGGAAGTTTGGCGGAGGATTCTATCTCCTCTGTGTTTCTGGGTATAATAACCCTGTTTATTTTGTCCGAGAAGGCTCGTCTATAGGCGTCCCAGTCGGTGTCTCTGGGGTTCCTGTACCAGCTCTCCTCTGAGGAGGGAGCGCAGTCCAGTTTGAACCTGATGTGTCGGTGATCCGACAATGAGGGTTCCGTTGATACGTACCAATTTTTGAACAGAGGGACCGCTAGTCTGGATCCCAGTGTGACGTCGATGACCTCCTGCCTCCGTTGGGTAACGAAGGTTGGAGTGTTGCCCCGATTTATTATCTCTAAATCGGTAGTGTACAGGTACTGTAATAGACTACTGCCTCTAGGATTGACCCCTGTGCAGCCCCAGCAGATATGGTGAGCATTGGCGTCACATCCTATGATGAGAGACAGTCGTCTGTCAGTACAGAATTGAACCATCTTCTCCAGTTCGGTTGAAGGTGGCGGTGTTGGCGAGTCGTAGGGAAGGTAGACAGACAATTGACATTAGATTCAGTATCAGCTGCTCCGAAATCACCTAACTAGCAATTTTAATACCGTTCTCACGAAATTTAAATTATGTCTAATTTACCTAAAAGCGTGTTTCCTGTAATTGCGTTTAAACTTAATGGATTGGAAGAATTGCACAACTAGGAAGGGTTTCGAAAATTTCAATAAAATTCCAGAGAACATAACTCATTAATCTCATCTTTTCTCTTTCTCTGGTTGTCAAAGTTCACGGTCACACATCATACGATCGATCGTGCAACTCGAACTGTACTAATGCAATATTACAAGATTAATAATATTGACAGCATCCTCTCCAATCTCCAACACTAATAATTAAAATCAGAATATTCAGATCTGTATAAATACTGATCGTCATCATCAATATTGACCGTGCTCGTGCCATAATACTGACGGTATTTTTAGGTATTGACAATAATATTGATCGTATAAGGTACGCTTTATACAAATCAGATTTTTAATTACTTATTACCACCCAAGAGGGCGGCACCTCTTTAGTGGATAGGAGTATTGCAATAACACTACCAAAGCAACCATATTCATCATTATAAGAACCAGTTCATAAATCAATTCATTATAGAAAACTTGTTAGAAATGATAACATATATTAGTAAAAGTGACTAATATCATAAATTAACTTATGCTACAGTTTCCAATAAATTATCCATTTATGAAAAATTACATATTATATTCTAATTATTGACTCGTCACCGCAAATGTCAGGCATAAAGCCATATTAGACACATAGTAAATACTACTACAACCATACAAACACATTACAAAGGAAAATGCACTTGAATAGACATATATTATGCATATTATTCAATGCACATTTTTACTCGTAGTTTTATTGGAAATATAATGGACCTTAAAACATTTATTAACTCGTCTTTGTGGAGAAAAAGTGCCTCGTAACGCTTGGCATGAGTGACAACCGCAGAAAATTAAACGCCGTACTAAATAGACATATCCTGATTATTGACAGGTCGGCGATGCTTTCTTTAACATTTAATAACAGGTACGGCCTGCTATTAGTGCTCCTTGTGGGTTACTATCTAATATTATAACGTTTTATTCTTCATAATCATATCGCCACAGGGTACTTGTTCCCGTTATACCAATGGGAATATAAAACGCTCTTCATTAACTAAATGTATAGCGGGTGAAATACACGCATGTGAGGAGCAACGTAAATAAATAATTATTTTATTATTTATTTCTTTTATTGAAATGTTTAATAGCTTTTGAATTTACTGATAATTTTTCTTCAAAAACGATAGTTTTTCCTCCAGCTAACACGAAATTAACCATCCAAGTACTATTTGAATTATCATACTTACAAGTAACGTAACAGACGGACAGACAAACACGCGATCGTTTTTAAAGTTACAGTTGAAGTAACGTGCTTATACAGGGTGCAATTAGTTTCATGTCATTAGAAAAAACTGGTAATAGGGATCGACTAGACAAACAAAAACCTATATGACTTTTTTCTCTAGGGGCACTTTGAAAAAAACTGACCTAGGTTTAAAATTTGAATGTTAAGAAAAAAATAGGCTGCCTCTTTGTATTTGCCCACATCCTCCCATTTTGACGTCACTTCCAGTAAAATTCCACGATGCGGGCAAATTTTGCTTATATATAACTACGTAATGAGTAATTTGAAATAAATGTGCATCAAAGATATCTAAACCTAATCTAAATTTGGACAAATTTGTTAGGTACCATTCTATCTTTTTATTTATTTATATGTATTTATTGACCAAAGGCCAAAGATAATACAAAGTACATATGGCACGTCACAGATTACAAACAATAAGTTTATTTAATAGAAACTTATCAGGTACAGTTTTAGTTTTAAATTTAGAATTTTAATACATACATAATGCTGTTGGATTAAAAACAACATACAATAATAAAAAGAAAGAACGATAGACAAACATACTATAATTACATACGATTTTCAACTTACAATACAATAATACAATTAGTATAAAAACTTGTGTAGGGTCACAAGGTCACAAGAGTCCGTTATCATTTACTACCTATTCTCAAACTCATTTATAGAATAGTACACTCCTTCAAGGAGGTAGTTTTTAACTCTTTTGAAGTGTTGTAATTCTCTATATTTTTATATTCAGGCGGTAGAGCATTATATAAAGAAACAAACTTATAATGTTGGGATTTTTCATATGCAGAAGTTCTATGCTTAGGTAGTTATAGGCAGTGACCATATCTAGTGTGATGCTCACGTACTTCATTAACTTTAATGAAAGTGTCAATATTTCTTTTTGTGAAGGTGATACAGGTACAGGGTTGTTAGAATTTTATTATTTTTAAAAGTGTATTTACAAGTTTTTAGCCAATCTAAATTAAAGATTAATCCAATGCTCCTCTTTTGAGCGATAAAATCCCTTTCACTTTCCGTTGCAGAACCCCATGTGGCAATATTATACGATATGTGGTTATAAGCTAGTGCATAGTAGACATTTAGAATGCCTTGCAAATTTAAATATGGTTTAATCTGATACATAGCAAAGTAAGCTTTGCTTAATTGATTGCAAACATGGTTTATATGCGACTGGAATGATAGATCAGAGTCAATTAATGTTCCAAGATGTTTAGTATTTACAGAAAGCGGAAGGGCAATTATATTAAAATTTACAGGCAATTCTTTTCTTAAATGGAAGTTTAAACACACTATTTTGCGTCCATTTAATATAACCTTATTTCTTTCACAATATGTACTATATTCATCACATGTTTGGAGTTCCTCGGAAGTGTCCGCCGAAACAGTGATGAGACATCATCTGCAAACATTGTAACTTTTCCGATACTGATATGCTCAGGTAGATCATTAATAAAAAGCATAAGAAGTAAGGGTCCCAACACTGACCCCTGAGGAACTCCTAGAAGAACATCAGCTTGATTGGATGTTTGCTGTCCAATTCTTACAATCAGATTTCTATTATTCAAACAAGAACTAATCCAATTTAACATTATACCTCTTATTACAAGGTTGTACATTTTTTTAAATAGGAAATCTGGATTGACACTATCCAAAACTTTCGTAAGATCGAGCACCAAACAGATAACATATTTACCTTGATTAAGTTCTGAGTACACATAATTTAATAGATGGTATGAGGCTGTTTCTACAGATTTGTTAGATCTGAAACCATGTTGAGATTCTGTTAATAAATAATAATAATAATAATAATAATAATTTTATTTGCAATAAAAGTATATACACATTATCACATAATTAATTAAATAAAGTTGCAAAATGGAGCTGAAAACAATTCAAAAAAGTTCAAAGTTCAGCTCCAGCAGTGACACAGATACATTACAAGTACATGAACATATACAGCGATTCAAAATCATACTCACGTAACAAAGGAAACTAAAATCTTTTTAAACTGAAAATAGAGAAAGGGGGAAAATGGGATAAGCAGCCAATACGAGTAGAACGTAATAAATAAGTTTAATGTCAGGCATTAAAAAGAATTTTCTTAAATTGATTTTTAAATAAGTTTAGTTTTAAGGATTTCAAGGATGCTGGTACATTATTATAAAGAATGTAAACATTATATGTAAAACATCTTTTAAACATTGCAGATTTGTGAGGTGGAGGTGTAATGAGTCCTTTAAATCTTAAATTTAAGTTATGAACATCCGTTCTGTATTTTATTTTGTTATATCAGTAAGGGGGACATTGATTTAAAATAATGTTATGAAACAAGACTGTAGAGTGGAATTTTCGTCTATCTTGCATGCTTAGCCAATTTGAGTCTTTTAATTTATATGACACTGGCTCAAACTTTCTGGTGCCCTATATGAACCGCAAACACGACTTTTGAACTTTTTCTATTCGATTAATGTCAAGTTTATCTAGGCACGGTCCATATATAGCGTCACAATAATTAAAATGACTTAAAACAAGAGAGTCTGTAAGTTTTATTTTAAGGGACTGAGAAATTAAGTGACGGTTTGGAAATAACATTTTTAATGAGGAGTAGGCTTTTTGAATTCTTTTCTTTATATCTTTTTTAAAACGTAGTATCTAATTCTAGTCCTAAGTTTTTGGCACTTTGCGCACATTGTAAAGTCTCGTTTCCTATTTTAACTACAAACTCATTCTCAATTTGTCGTCGATATTTGCCAAATACCATAACTGATGATTTCGTTGGGTTCAGCTGAAGTTTATGGCGTTTGGAGAATGCAACCAGGCGTTCCAAATCATCATTTACAATATTCTTTTGCTACATCTACATTATCTGGTAAGAATGAATAATAAAGTTGTGTATCATCTGCATAAAGGTGTACTTTGCATTCTTTTGGACAGGACGTTAAATTGCACGTGTATATATACTAAACAAAAGTGGGCCAAGTATTGAGCGCTGCGGAACACCACATGATACACTACCTTTGGAAGATTGACCTATATTAATTTCTACAAACTGAACTCTACTGACTAAATAACTATCTAAAAGCCTAATTGCACTCTCCGAAAAATCAACGAAGTGTAAAATAGACAGCAAAATTTCATGACTAATTGTATCAAAGGCTTTCGAGAAATCTAAAAGTCTCAGTACCGTAGTTTTACCCTGATTTGTAGCCCCAATGATATTATCAGTTATTTTTAACAGCGCTGTAGCACAGCTAAAGCCTGGGCGAAACCCAGATTGATTTTGGGGCAGAATGTCGTAAGTATTCAAGTATTCTCGTATCTGGTAATACATAATTTTCTCAATTAGTTTAGATAGAACTGGAAGTATACTTATTGGGCGAAGATCATTATATGACAGAGCATCTTTTTTTTTGGCAATGGTGTTACGCGAGAAATTTTCCAGCTGTTAGGAAAAACACCGTCAAGCAGACACGAATTTACAATGTTTGTAAGAAAATTTAAAATTCGTGGACAGCATAAGAGAATCATTTCCAGATTTATTTGATCTGCACCCATGGCAAAAGATTGTATTTCAATCAAGTAATTTTTAACGGTTTCAGTTGAGACTGTTGTAAAATTAAACAAAAAATTAAAATTGGTTTTAAGATTATTACTGTAAAATTGTAAGAGTTCCAAATCAGCTGGTGTTTTATTTAAAGTAAATTGTAAAAAGTGGTTATTAATTTCTGCTGGTTTATTTAAGTGTCGTGGCAGTGAATTTGTCACAGGTTTGTTGTAAATATTAAGCTCATTTAATTTTTTCCACAATAGTTTAGAATTATTATTATGAGCATTATTATTAATGCAAAATTCCAAATAATTTTTTTTTTCGTAGCGTATAGCTATATTTGTTTGATTCTTTAAATCTTTGTAATAATTCCAGTGAATTATTACAAAGATTTAAAGAATCAAACAAATATAGCTATACGCTACGAAAAAAAAAATTATTTGGAATTTTGAATCATAATCTTCTATGAAAGAAATTATTAAGTTATAGACTATTCTTTCTAAAATTTTAGAGAAATCTGTAAATAATGAAATTTGTCTATGGTTGTCAGGTATTTGGACATCACCCTCTTTATAAAGAGGAATAACTAAAGCAGTTTTCATTACTCTAGCATTTATTAGTCAATAATTGACAAATGATCAATTACCAGACGTATTAGTACTTTTCCACTATTCAATAAAGACTGTTATTATTGTATCTAAGCATTTATGTGTAAAAAGTTAAGTAGCATCGTATAGAATGTTCAGTAATATAGAAATTTCAATAAACTGACGAGGAGTAACGTTTACATCTAGTGTTGTCTTTCATTTTGCTGCCTAATGTAATATCTAGGTACACATAACACCATTTCTTATTTTTGAAACCAATTTCGATGATGTGCTAACTTTAATTATTTTAATAAAAGATGCTGCACTGACCATTTAGAAAAATCATTATTACTTTTAACATATAGATAGCGAACAGCTTAACGAAATTATTTTCTTTATTAGCAATAGCGCAACAAAAATGATCGCTTTAAGATGACTAAAATGGTCGTTTAATCTACCAAAATGGTACCATTATTATTTGAAAATGCAGCCTCCCAGTACGGCAACATGAACAAATTTCCATGTTAATGAGTCTTGGACGTCTTTCGAATGTTGGCACAGTAATTATGGCATAAATATGCGTCTCTTCGATTGTATAAAGTTTAGATTTTAATTTAGTCGGCTTTCTTTGTGTCCGCTTGAAATATGCCTCTCTACTAAGAGCTAGTTATACTGAATATTGTTGAGCAGGGCATTAAGACCCGTATGTCTCAGCCTGTATCTTAGTGCAACCAGCCAACTGGGTTTTATTTAGATTTAAGCAGTCCGGGGAAGATTTTACCTCTATCTGGTCGTCTTTTCCCATTACTGCGTTATTGTATTCGCTGCCAATAAATAATATTCTTTATATGACTCGGGATACGGAGTTCTGAGGAATACCCGACCCTCTACCTCCGCTTTAAATCTACATTTTCGGCTTTCAATTATTCGGGGATTTAAAGATTTCTAATTAAGTCCATCTGTTTCTTAATTGTGTTGTTCGTTGGGTCTTTTTGTACACGTATTTTTTTCGAATAACTCATTTTAATTCCCGACGGATTTTGTTTGGCATTTTGAATGAAGCTTTGTGAACATAATGGAAATGAGAACATTATTTTTATTATTTATACAACAGTCAATTTAGATATTTCAGAAGAAATATCGCACAATAATGCAAATTTGTAAAATATTATCTTTGCACTTCTGATTGAAATGCTATAAATATGATATATCTATAAAACAAACGAATACAGTGCATTAACAAATGTGGTTTCATAATAATCTGTTTATTAATACAAATTATAATTAATCTATATTTATTTATTTAATGAAATACGACCCATCGGGTATATGATCCAATTACAGAATAAGTACAACAGTACAAGTAAATAGTAAATACAACATAGGATAAATTAATAATGGGCTATTGCAGTAGGAATTTCTTTTTACATTTTTGACAAGTACTCATTGAAATAGCACGTTTCGTGGCTCCTAAAAGCTCTCGAGATAAATCCGGATAAAGCGGCAAAAAACGTCGAAATTGTATTGAATTAAAGCGTAAACAATCCTGCCTTGATTAATATAAATGGGCTTGTTCAGCATTTTTTTTTATTTCATAAATCGAAAGTGCAAGTATAAATTAATGGATCTGAAAAAAATCAGAATCTTATTCGCACGTTTAGTATCTTAAAAACTATTACAAATTTCCATCTCGCGAAAATGGGGCGTGGCCAGGCGCTACGTCACTATACGCATAGACTCGGCGATCTCAATAGACTTGATGCTCCTTATTGGTTATAATTATAAGTGTTTTCGAAGTATTGTTTGTTTTGCTTACTACTTGACAGTAGGGGAGTACAAGTTGGTGAAATGTCAAAAAATTACAATTTTCTCTCGCTCCTGCCGGAACGAATTTTCGATTTCGACCCTGCAATTTACGATTAGAATTCATCGCCGACCTTCTCCTTTCCGTAGACACATAGAATGAACTTCCACTCGACGTATTTATTTAGTTACCAACGTTTAAAAATTCCATGTTTTTCGACTTTTCAGGTTAAATTTGAAAGGTCCCAGAATGCCATTTTTTTACGTCACTTGCGTATAGTGACGTCACAAATGAGCGCTCGGTTTTTGCAACTATTATACTTTCAACTTTCAACTCCTTATATCTCGAGAACGGAAAAAGTTAATAATACGAAATTTTAAGTGTATAATGAGAATATCGAGTACTATATGAAAAAGTATAAAAACCATATAAAAAGAATATCATGGAACAAGCCCATTAGCACGAATCTGGCTATTTCATATAGTTGATATTTGATTAAATTATGTTGGTTGAATAAAGCAACACAAAAGAGTGTATATAAACAACCAAAGAAAGTGTACTGCTTGACCGTAAAATCTATACCTGAATGTATACGGTCCCTTCTATAAGTGGGTGATATAAAATAAGCAACAGCCAGCCAAATGTGAATAAAACAGATACGTTTATGTTTACTTTATTTTAATTTAGTTATGCTCATTAATGAAGTCTATCTCCTTATTTAAATTGAAAATTAGAAATTAAAATTGAAAAGATATTTATTTATTGGTTTATTAATCCTTGTCACAGGAGAGTTTATTATAAACAACAGAAAAAAAATTTAAGTCATGAATTAGGAAATATCCGAAATTGGAAGGCGCCAGTTGAAAATAATTACTGTAAACGACATACCTATAGGGTGAGCAAACTGTCCCTTTGGACCTTTTTTCTCATAACGCGTAAAAAATATTATTACCGCGAGATAGGGCCTTTCCCAGCAATTCCACCGTAAATGGATATTTACCTGTGGAACGGTTAATAAATAAAACCAAAAAAAATGAAAAATAAATGCTGCCAGATTCAGAAACAGAAAACAGAAGAAGAAAGATAAGAGATGACGATAGATTGAAACTTAAAAGAAGCATGGAAACTGAAAAGAAGCATCTCGTAGACACCTGCACACACCAGCCGATGATGACAGATGGAAACTAAATAGAAGCATGGAAATTTAAAAGAAGCATCTCACAAACACATCCCATCCTGTATTCTCATCTCATGCGTCATGCGGCTCTCGCTGCTGACAATAAGCATGTCCAATGTCCAGCACGGCATATGCAGTCGGTCCGGCGGTATATAAAACATCCGAGATTTGGTTCCGGCACGCGGTTTGGCCGTCCGTTGGGCGTCTTCGACGGACGACCAAGTTGAGTGTTGGAACAAACCTCCATGGATGCGCAGAATCGGCAGCAATGCCTACCTTACGCTGGCAAATCAATCAATCAATCGATCAAAGTACTCATTGAAATAACACTACCATTTTTCAACTTTTTTACAACTTTAATTCACGGAAAAGAGAAATATGAAATTTAGCGCACTCTCTAAAATCTAAATAGCAATCTGGATGACGTCAGATTAACTGTTTTAATTTCACAAACTTGCTTCCTTCACCGCTAGTTTCTCAGTGACATGTTTGTCGGTTGTCATTTTATATCGGATGTCAGAAGGTTAGATTAGGATTGTGTTATTGTGTTTATCAACTCAAACAAAATTTTTAAGGAGTGTTTCTTGCCAAGCTGTTCCAATAATAATATTAATACCCCAAATGGGATTACCCGTTCTTTCTCAAATAATAATAAAGAAAATACAAGAAAATTGTGGTTATAAATGACAAAAGTAGAAAAATAAGTAACTAACACTAGGAAAATATTTTGCTGTGAAGGCAGAGCTGATTGTCACTTCGTACTTGTCAGTTGGTGGTAATTTTTTTTTTTTTTTAATCGTCTTATTTATATTAAAAATAATTGCAATAAACATAAATAAATAGCTTAAATTACTGTGTAGTCTAAGTTAAGGTGACGTCATCGACACGTGCGCGTTTGAAATGAATTACTTCCACATCCACGCAGTGGATGGTATTGGACTTTAGTCAATTAGTGACTATAATATATCTCAGATTAAAATGCAGTGCTTTTAAAGATAGGGAACGTGCGTCTTTTTCTCTAATTGGTACATTTGCAAGCCAAGTTTACGCAGTGAAAATTAGTAAATAGTGTATTATTACTCTTACTGCAATAAAATAAGAGCATTTATGCTGTAATTTAAATTAAGTAAATTTAAAGTTAAATTAACACCTCGGTGGTAAATTGTTTAATATGTAATGAATTCTGATCAGTACAGGACGCCACACAGTGGGAAGTTTAGCACTTTTTTGGACAATAGTCCATTTGACGCACAGTTCTTGAGCAATTTGAATAATTTTTTTTTAAATACTCATAAATGATTCTAGTTTACCCTCCAATTGCTACAATTTAAATAGCTATTCTTCTGATGTACGTATCTGACTCAATATCGGAACATACAGGTTTTCGGGATCTTTTCGATATATAATTTATTACTCTAGATTGTTTAATTAATTGTATGTATGAATAAAATTAATTTTAAAAAACCTAAGAAGTATAAAAAATAAGAAGATTTACTCAAGGATGACGTTAAATTCAAGCTATACTTATAAAAGATAATAAATGTATTTGTGTTTACAATTAAGGAGCAGATAAGCAACTTTGAGGTTGCATATCCATGGGCTTCTTATACTTCCAATTTCTTATGCTTTTTTAGCTCTAAAATTGAAATTTGGTTACATTTTTACCTTACTTGCGTTTTTAATTCAAATAATAGCTATTTTTAATTACATTGTATATATGATAACATCAGCACGCTGATGTTCCGATATTGGGTCAGATACGTGCATCAGAAGAATAGATATTTAAATTGTAGCAATCGGAGGATAAACTAGAATCATTCACGAGTATATAAAAAAAATATTATTCAAATCGGTCAACAACTGCGCGTCAAATGGACTTTTGTCCAAAGAAAGTGCTACATTTCCCACTATGCGCCATAATGAAATTGATATTATGATGTATTATTATGACGATATGTATATACGCTGGAAGGAATTCTGCGAAACCATCTACGATCATCTGAGGATAATCTAATGATCAATTATAATATGTCATCGATATTGGGACGGACGTATTGTTTTTTGCATTAATAAACTACCACAATTTATTAGGTTAGAGGATTAGATTTAATATTAGATTCAGATAATGTACCTTTTATATGCATTTACTTTAGTTCTAACAGTTTTTACAGTTACTGTCAAACTTATTGTAACTGTCCTCTATATTAGAATTTACACGAATCATAATTTCCACATTTTGTTTTTCTGAATAGTTGACATCTTATATTTACAACATTTAAAACGAAAATGATCATGATACTGTTTCCTTGTGCTTACTGTAGATCGTTAAGACAACACCTGGTATAATTAATTTATTTTATGTGTATTTAAATAATATTCCCCTCAGTCATTATAAACTGTTATTTGCATTGACAATTCTCTTATCTTCTACATTTTTCCTTTTCACCGAAAACAACGCATTAATCAAGTATTTTATTCGCACGACTCCCGAAAAGTATTATCTTTTTAGTGACACATGTCAAGCAAGACTTCGTTGGATTCCTAACAGAACGCTGATGGAATAATAATGAATAGGACGATATGAAAACATCTCGATCAGGTGCTAAAATCTTTATAGCAGCTGCAATTAACCTTTATCTTGTGATATTATCTTCATTTCCGCTGCCTGCGTCAACTTGGAGCTTTATCATGTAGTTACCACCAGTGGTGTCACTAGGTTATTGGAACCAATATAAAAGTAAAATGTGTTACTTATAGTTTTAAAAAATGCAAATGCTTTCTTACTTTTTATTGGGTACTTTGCCACTGAAAAATATTTAAAAATTTAATTTTAATTTTAAAAACTATTACAAAATGTCTCACACCTAAAAATATACAAATTAGAACAAAGTTATAAAACTGAAAATGAAAAGTAAAGACAACGTTTCAGAACAACGCTCTCTTTCCGATCTTAAAACTTTTATGACGTCAACCATGACAGTTCGCTTATGTATTTTTTGTGTAGATATATACTGTTACATATCACACATGAGATGGGAGGGAATTGTGGTTTTTTCATTTATTTATGATACCAGGGCGTGGAAAGGTTTGTCATCTTTGAGAACAATGATTAAAAAATACTTTGCACAATTTATGGTCTTCTGACACTCTTCTAAACCCCATAGTGTTTATAAATTCAAGTGTTTGCAAAGTGTATTTCAGCAAAGCTCTTTTTACCTTTGAAAGACCAATTGCCATTATAGTAACTTTAATAGATCATGTTAACCAGGTACCTCATGTGAATAGTCCATTTTACATTCATGGAAATACATAAACTTACAATTTCAACAAAATATACATAAACATTACACAACTTTTTACTATAAAACTCATTACTTTTAAAATAAACTCTAAATGCCTGTAGAGAATCGATGGTAAATGAGATAATATTTTTATTACTTATTGCATTTGCGCTTTTATACTGTCATTTGACACAAACTTCTGTACGTAATGTGCATATTTCTTTCTTATAATTCAATGTTGTTCGTGGCATGTAGCCAGCAAAGTATTTTGTTTAGAAAGATATATGTTTTTGTACTTATCTATGAATAAGTCTTTAGTAAGAGTTTGAAATAATTACGAGTATTTTTGCTAGTAATATATTCATTTCCTCAATTCTATTTTAGATTACTCTTACATTGTAGGGAATTTGCATTTGCATTTGATTATGTTTTTGATATATCCTGTAGTGTATGTACCTTAGTACCTAATATCACATTGAAACCTT
Source organism: Stenurella melanura (assembly GCA_963583905.1). Classification (NCBI taxonomy): domain Eukaryota; kingdom Metazoa; phylum Arthropoda; class Insecta; order Coleoptera; family Cerambycidae; genus Stenurella; species Stenurella melanura. The sequence goes on from OY757310.1 coordinate 65,288,826, forward strand.
AGCAAAACAACGTTTTGTTGCATTATTTGTTCGTTTTCGTACATACCTCAAAGTGATATTAGGTAATAAGATACAATTTCTTTTTCTTCTTTTCTTTGTTCTAGTTTTTTCTTATTTTTAGGATATCGTAATTAATCTAAGCGTTAACAACTTCCATTTACACTTTTTGCTTGTATTTGTGTCGATCTTAAGTTTTCCTTTCCTATTTCCAGAGAAAACATATTTAGCACCCCGCGGAATGTGCCCCAGAGACTCCAGTTTTCTTCTGTTGATGTTTGTATTGAGATAAGTTGTCTTCTATGACCAATTTTTTTAGTACCTCGTCTTTCCTCATTATTCGTTCCCGTGGTATCCTGAGAAACTGTACATCTACACTTTCAAAGGCTCATAACGTTGGTTATCAGGATCAATGTTTTATATTCATATTACAATACTGATCAGACATATTACTTCGTCCATCGCCATCTTAAATGAATATTTAGTGAGATGTTGCATAGTACGGACTTCATTAACAAAAATTCATCTAGCTCCTGGTTCAAGTGCTCGTTTTAAAGAGCAACCTGCAACCATATTTAGTGTGAGTGATATTTATTTGAGACAAGGTGACACATTCTCAAGCATGCTCCTCAACTTGGTACTTGAGGCTGTATTGAAAAGCACCAATTACTGAGGTCATATTGGAATCACATACTCTCAAATATGTGCCTATGCAGACGATGTAGCTATTATCAGCAGAAATAACACCCAATTAGAAGAAATGTTTACTCAAATTGATCAAGAGTCCCAAAGGAGACCTCTTATAATTAATTTAAATAAAACAGAATAGATGGAAGTGAAAAGAACGCCAAACAATAACGGTATCTAAATCGAAAACTATAACCTTGAATGCGTGGAAACCTTTACATTCTTAGGAACGTAAGTTAACCAAATCGATTCTAAGCAGTGAAATCAAGACACTTATAGCCAGGGGAAATCGATATTACTACGCCCACCCAAAAATCATGACAAGTAGACTGTTAGATAAAAACACGAAAATAAAGGTATACAAAACCTTAATTAGATCTGTGATAACATATGGATGTGAGACATGGACCATGACAAAAAGAGACGAGGAAGTACTTCTAATATTCGAAAGAAAAAGATCCTGCTAAAGATACATGGGTCAGTCCAGAACGCTGATTCAACATGGAGATTCCGCATGAATAAATAGATTAAAAAAGGGAGTGAAATTATTAAATATATAAAAATTCAAAGACTAACATAGCTGGGACATGTCAACAGAATGAAAGATTCGAGCGTATCTAAAAGAAATATGTGAGTGGAAACTGCTGGAAGACGAAGAAAAGGAAGACCTAGTATGAGATGGCTAGATGATGTATAAGATGACCTGAGAGCTATGAATATTGGGAACTTGAGAAGAAAAACGCAAGAGTGAACACAATAGATGGAAATAGCCAGACAGGCAAAGACCCACCCTGGGTTATCATGTTAAAAGAAGAAGATACTGATTTAATCAATCTACCATTTAGAGTTAATCTGCCCGATCTTAGATCGACTTCCGGTTCAATTATAGAATTTGGTGTTTTGATATTTGTGATAAGAACCCATCATTCGTTCTCCTTGACTTTGTTCAATGTCTGTTGCAGTTCTTCGATATTGTCCGACAGTGTTGCGTTCTACTTTCACAGAAACAGTTTACATACAATACAAGTTTTAATAAAACATATTCTTTATATGATTTTGCTAATAGCAGAAATAGTAATCTATTAAAAAAATAAAAAGAAAATGTATCTATGTAAATATTAATTATCATTTTTTATACCCTACATTTTGGTAATGCTAAAAATTAAAACAATCTAAAATGAACCAGAGGTGGGTTTTCAAAGAAATACAAAGACTAATGTTGATATTTCAATTTTATTTTGATTTTTTATTGAATAGATAGGTATTTTGTAGATAAGTTCATTTTAGATTTTTTAATTTCTACCATAACCAGTATATAGGTTATATTATCAAAAGAATGCAAAATCGAAAATTATTATATACATGTTTCTTTCTATTTTTCATAGGTTACTTTTTCTGCTGCTTTCAATATCTCATAAAGAATATATTTTATTATATATAATAACTTTAAAATAATACAATTTTGTTTTTAGTAATAAATCCTTCCCATCCAGATCAATCTCCGTCATTGTTCCAATGAATTATCAATATCGAACACTGTCAAGCGCTTTTTCATAATTAGTGAAGCACATGCAGATGAGGTTTTTTACCTCCTAACACATTTGGAGAAGACTTTGTTTCAAGTCTCCTTCTGATTCCAAACTGTTCGTCATTTTTTGGTTTCTCTCATTTGCTATTAATTCGATTGTGGATTATTGTCTGTCAAAATTGAAAAACTTTATTTTTCAAAATCTACACAATCAGTAGCATGAAATATTCGAAAATAATTCGGAATGATTCTGTTACGATTACAACACCTCCATTCGGTACTCGGAAAAAGTAAAAAATCCACTAGTTTAGTGCGAGTATTCGTTCCTTTTGCCTAGCCTAGTATATTTGTATTAATTGCACTATCATAGTAATACTATCCGAATCAAGTAATTATATTGACGGTCGCCAACGTTTGAACAGTTTTGCTTATTGATGCTCTTATAACGATTAACAATTTGCTTTTAAATTTGACTATATATTAATAACTGTACGACAACTTGATTCCAGAACTTTCTATATTTATTATTTATATTACTGTTACGCCGTTCGCGCCCCCTAGGTGTGGTTAGCATGAATTAATGAGTAGGAATTGCAGACCAATGAATACATTAACATGTCTCCACACTCTGCCCGTATTGTCTACAATGTAGTTCAACTACTACTTCAGAAATAGCGTAGGAATGTAGTTTCCAAAACAATATTCCAGAAAAATCGAGGTTATTTCTAGATCAATCAAGATTTGTTCTAAAGAAGGTCTTCCTTGTTTTTGGCCTTTGGGAATATACTAGAGAATGCTGGATCAAGATTTCTACTAGGTTATTCGAGTTTCTCTACCAGTAGGGTTCAAATTGTTTGAAAGGACCAAGTCAGCGATGAGGAAGTCAGTTTTAAATCAGTTTGACTTAAGTTAATTTCAGATAAGTCCGAAGTGATTCCAAGTGAAGTATAAAGTAATAAATAGTATTTGATGTCATATGTTAGTGGTATGGTTAGTAGTATTCGCAATGTAAATTTGGGGGTGTTTAACAGGGGGTGTAGACACAGGACATTATTATATTATAAAATATAACTACATTGTATATAGCTTGCAATTAGTGGGTAATATGTATGAATATGCCTGTTTATAATCCCAAACAAAGATACTCACGGATACTTAAATAAATTTAGAACAAACCATTTTATGGTTTTATTTGATTTCAAGCAATTAATTGTGTTATTGATTCACTTTTCGATTTTATAATAACATTGCATAACAAAATCTATGTTTGTTTATTTGATTACCCAGTATTAAATGGCTGTTCTGATTGAAACACCACGTAAATATCTCGCAATAATGTCCGTGAGTTCACGCAATATATCAATTCACACATGTTCATGAACTTCATTTCTTCGGTAACTGAGGTACAGATAATAAGCCATGGAAAACTACACGTTTGTTATTTATATTTTCCGCAGGTTTCCTCAGGACTATAAGATCAAAGTGATATGATACATCCACAGACTTGTAGCTTAATAGATTTCTCGTTTGTAGCGTGGCGTCTAATCATAAAACGGTAATTAATAACAATATCAAAATTTACCAATTATTTGCTGCCTTTGTATGTTATTCGTGCATGATAACCAGAATTTCTACAACCTAGCAAAGGTACAGGCCCGTTCTTATTTTGAAAGCAACCTTACATTCTACTTAGTTTTGACCACAAAGTCGATAATAATATGAAAGTAGGTATGTACACATACAGGATTAAGTAAAATTTGCATGCGCCTTCGTTACCCACAGACCAACTTGTAGGACTGGAGAGAGATTGAGCCTTTGGTGGAACAGATTCAACTAATCCTGTTATTCTTACCTATGTCATGGTTCAACGACCATGACCTAATAATCAAGATAGCAGATTATTTGGTATGGACCCTTTGTCACTATTCGTACCACTTTTGCTTTTTATATTTTTCAACTTCAACTCTAGTATTTGCCACATTTCTAATTAACCTTAAGAAACTGAAATTTGTTCTATGATTGTTATCAAAGTCATATTGGGCAATACCAGACTATTCAATATTTTCATGTTTTAGATAGACCATATGCTCATCTTGTTATAATTGAACGTTCAAATTACAATCTTTACAACTAATTTCGTAATTTCTGGACATTTGGACTGAATCGATTTTATCCTTTATATTCCAGGAAAATAAGGATTCAACCTCGGAATGGGGGGGAATAAGCTATAAATTTGTATGAAGCTTTGTTTTGGTATTCTGAAGGCTGGTAGGAAAGTCTCATATAATCTCTTGTCTGCACCGTGAGATATTCAAGGTCAAAGGTCCCGAAAATCGTTTTTGCCACAGACAACATTTAAAGTTAAAAGTCAAAAATATTAGTTATTGTTTGAAACAGCAGAGAAAGTACTTTTTAAAGTTAAAAATATCTTGTTCTAACAAAGTACGTTGATATTAGTTAGGTTTAGGGTTTCTGTGTTGGGAACCGCAAGGCTGCCGTTACGCGAAGAGTAAGTGTAACTTTAGATACCCTCAAAAGTGGTCTCTAAAGTTACACTTACTCTTCGCGGTGGTCTTTAGACAACTAGCGAAAAACTGAATAGTGAAACCTATGCAAAATTCGGATTCGGGAAGTCAAAATACAATAAGATACGGAGGTCAGTCACATATTTCTTTTGTGTGCCTTTGTTGTCGTTAATTTTGGGGAACTATGACCGATTGCACACAAGTTCTCTTTTCTTCTTTATTTTGCATGAGTGAAACTTGTCTTAAATTATCAATAATTTTTATACACGATTGAGATTTTATTTAAAACATCCGCAAACTAGTAATGATGTAATCATAAATTAAATTAACAATATTACCTACTTATACACTAGTGCAAAACTGTCGCGTAATCTCAATCTGATTGGTTGAAATATCCTTGACAGCCGATATATAATATATCGATTGTCAATAATATATCATATACTAGAATGGGCTATCGCCCATTCTAGCTCCTCCGGAGGGGTGACAGCTAAAGCTGTCAATGCGAGTGCTCCGCACTCGATTAGGTAACGCTTGAATCATTGTAGAAAGCTTGATTTTTAGTTTTCAATTTTCACTTTTTTTGGGTTTTTTAAATTTTAAGTTTTCAGTTTTTTAATAATTTTCAGTTTTTTAGTTTTTCGGTTTTTTATCATTCAGTGTTTCGGTTTTTCAGTTTTCAGTTTTTAATTTTTTCAGTTTTTCAGTCTTCAGTTTTTAGTTTTTTAGTTTTTCAATTTTTCAATTTTCAGTTTTCACTTTTTCAATTTTTTAATTTTGTTTTCAATTTTCAGTTTTTAGTTTTTCAATTTTTCAGTTTTCAGTTTTTGTGGTTTTCCGTTTTTAGTTTCATTTTTCAGTTTGTCAGTTTTTCAGTATTTCAGTTTTTCAGTATTTTAGTCTTTCAGTGTTTCAGTTTCTCAGTTTCCCAATTTTCCAGTTTTCCAGTTTTTCAGTTTCAGTTTTAAAGTTTTTAAGTTTCTAAGTTTGTAAGTTTTTAGGTTTTTAAGTTTTTAGGTTTTGAAGATTTGCAGTTTTTAAGTTTTGAAGTTTTTAAGTTAAGTTTTTCAGGTTTTCAGTGTTTCAGTTTTTTGTTTTTCAGTTTTTCAGTTTTTCATTGTTCAGTTTTTCATTTGTCAGCCTTTTATTTCAGTTTTTCGGTTTTTCAGTTTTCAGATTTTCAGTTTCTAGTTTTTCACCTTTCGATTTTTTAGTTTTCAATTTTTCAAGTTTTCAAGATTTCAAGTTTTCAAGTTTCCAAGATTTCAAGTTCTCAATTTTTCAAGTTTGCAAGTTTTCAAGATTTCAAGTTTTCAACTCTTCAAGTTTTTAAGTTTCCAAGTTTTCAAGATTTCAAGTTTTCAATTTCTCAATTTTTCAAGTTTGCAAGTTTTCAAGATTTCAAGTTTTCAAGTCTTCAAGTTTATCAGTTTTTCATTATTTCAGTTTTTCAGATTTTCAGATTTTTAGTTTTTCAGTTTTTCAATTTTTCAGTTTCAGTTTTTCACTTTCATATTCGATTAGGTACTTCAGCAACCTTCACATTCCGAGTTTCAGCTGAATCGGACGGCAAATAAGAAAGTTACAGTAAATAGCGGATATTAGGCTATGGGGACGCCGCCATTTTGAAATTTTCAATGTCGACGTCATATTCACAATCAACTACTTCAGTAACTTCAACATATCGAGTTTCATTTGAATCGGACGATAAATAAGGAAGTTACAGTAAATGATGAATATTATGCTACGGGGACGCCGCCATTTTGAATTTTTGAGTTACGATAACATATTCGTGATCTGTGACCTCGATAACATATACATACCTATTTTCAGACGAATGGCACCGTAAATGGTAAAATAGGTCCTGCAACTCGGCCGCCATTTTGAATTTTTCAATTTCGACGTCATATTCACAATCAGCTACTTCAGTAACTTCAACATACCGAGTTTCATTCGAATCGGTTGGGAAATAAGAAAGTTATAGTAAATAATGGATATTAGGCTATGGAGAGGCAGCCATTTTGAATTTTTGAGTTGCGATAACATATTCGTGATCTCTGACCTCGATAACATATACATACCTATTTTCAGACGAATGGCACCGTAAATGGCAAAATGTGTCCAGCAGCTCCGCCGCCATTTTGAATTTTTCAATTTCGATTTCGGATTCGTATTTGGCGACCTCAAAAACCCCCACATACCGATTTTGAGAGGTGTGACGCCAAAATCGACAAACATCGTCCGCCATTTTGGCGCCGCCATCTTGAATTTTACGATTCTGACATCATATTCGTGATCAGCGTGGTCGATAATCCCCGAGTACCAAATTTCAGGTCAATCGGACGACAAATAAATTTAATTGCGTTTTTCGATGAATTTGGCTCACCCTATATCAGCATTATTTTGCTCACTCTGTAAATTACAAATTACCCAGAATTCCTAGTATATTGTTATGTGCGTTAGTTAAAATGGCGGAAGCAAAAACATGGACTTTCAAAACGGTCATTTCTCAGGAAATAAGTGGAGTTGAAAGGCATTCTATGTCTCAAATTAATCGGAAAGGATGATATTTTGTTGTGATAGTGGAGTGTGCGGGCCAAATCGGAAATTCGGCCCGGCACGGGCGTGTGAATGTTGGGTTTTTTTGTGAGAAAGTGAAAAACATCTACGTACATATAAATTCATAATTAAGCAATTACTTGGAATAGAAGCTCGTTCTGTGTCTCGATGGAAAGGGGGAGCTTTGCCCTTTCCCGTGATACCAAATTGTATAGGGAAAATCGAAAATTCGGCCTCGCAGGGGCGAGACAAATGTGACAAATTTGAGTGTGTTAAAACGTAACCTAGAAAATTGTAAAACATGAAATCTTAAAACACTCATATTTTAGTTAATATTGGACATAGAGGCTCGATCTTGGTCTCTATTTAAACACGAAGATTCTCATTTTATTCGTGCAGTACGTGCCCTGGGTTAATTAAAAAATTTAGTGTAGTTCTGTGCGAAATAAGAATGGATATTTTCGTAAAAATCGAAAACCGTAAGTACTTTAAAAATCCATAAGTAAATAAATATCGGGAGTGAAACGGCGTGCGACGTCTCTCTGGAAAGCAGAAGAACGTAGCTTTCCGGCGATACCAAGTTCGACCGAAAAAATGGAAAATTAGGCCCGCGGCGAGCGCGACAAAAGTAGCTTTTCTCGGATCTTTTAAATTTAAAATTTCACGTATTTACGAAAAATTCTTCCACTTTGACCGCCCGTAGCTCGTTAATCTTTGGAGCTGTAGAAAAATATAAAAAAAAAGACTTTTAGATAATTCATTTTTCTACATTTTCGTTAGGGCGAAGTATTTTGCTCTAGGAGGCCCCGTTTAGAAGATATGGAGGTTTAAAGGTAAAAATGTCAAATTTTTCGCCTTTTCGCACCGCCGCACCTTCCGGCCGATATCTCCGAAACGAAGCGTCGTACGGAATTTTTGAAGATACCGGAGGAAGCGGAAAGAAACGCTCTTGTCCTTTTTTTATTTTGAGCTAGCTCCAGCCGTTTTCGAGTTATAGGCGAAAAACCGAAAAAATGAGTCTCGCTTCGGATTCGAATCAGCGCAAAAACGTGCAATCTTAAAACGTCCGTATTTTTCGAAATACATATTTTTGAGCGCCGTACGGCGTCGCGGCGGAACGGGGAGAGGTTCTAGTTATCGCTAGCCGCAAACTGCGAGGTCGAACTCGAAAATTAGGCCCGGCAGGAGCTAACGAAAATGGTAAATTTTTGACGTTTATGAAATACCAAAACGCCTTCCCCTATTTTCTCTCGTCCCCCTCGACTCCTCATTCCCAAAAATAAGAGGCTAGAGAGATAGGCGATTTTCGTCCGTTAATAAAGAAAAAACCCGGAAAAATACCGGAACCGAGTATAGCCTATACACTACAGAATTCCCTCCCGAAGCATCGGAGGCGGGCGCGGACCGGCGAAATTAAGCGCGTCTTAACATCTCGAATTTTTAAGATCGCAAAGAGGAAGGGGCTCGCACCAACTGGATTTTATTACTATGACTAGAATGGGCTATCGCCCATTCTAGCTCCTCCGGAGGGGTGACAGCTAAAGCTGTCAAAGCGAGTGCTTCGCACTCGATTAGGTAACGCTTGAATCATTGTAGAAAGCTTGAATCAATGTAGAAAGCTTGGTTTTCAGTTTCGATTTCAGATTCGTTATCAGCGACCTGAAGAACATCTAGGTACCGATTTTCAGTCGAATCGGTCCATAAATGACACATGTTGTGAGCCATTTTGTTTGCAGCCATATTGAATTTTGTAAATCTGACGTTATATTCGTTATTAGCTATACAAATAACCTGTACGTACCGAGTTTCATTTGAATCGGACGGTAAATAAAAAAGTTACGATAAATGGCTATGGGGACGCCACCATTTTGAATTCTTTAGCGACGGAGACAGATTCGTAATCTGTAGCCTCGATAACACTCACATACCTATTTTTGGACGAATTCCACCTTAAATAACGGATCGTGTCCTGCAATTTGTGCCGCCATTTTGAATTTTTCAATTTCGTAGACATGATCGTTATCGGCTACTCTAATTACCTCTAAATACCGAGTTTCAGCCGAATCGGTTGGCAAATAAGAAAGTTACAGTATAATAGGCCATGGGGACGCCGCCATTTTGAATTTTTCAATTTCGATGTCATATTCACAATCAGCTACCTCAGTAACTTCATCATACCGAGTTTAATTGGAATCGGAGGGTAAATAAGAGAGTTACAGTAAAAGATGGATATTAGGCTGTGGAGACGCCGCCATTTTGAATTTTTGAGTTACGATTAGATATTCGGGATCTGTGATCTCGATAACACATAGGTACTTATTTTCAGACGAATGGCACCGTAAATGGCAAAATATGTGTCGCAACTCGGCCGCCATTTTGAATTTTTCAATTTCGACGTCATATTCACAATCAGCTACTTCGGTAACTTCAACATACCGAGTTTCATTCGAATCGGTCGGTAAATAAGAAAGTTACAGTAAAAGATGGATATTAGGCTATGGAGACGCCGCCATTTTGAATTTTTGAGTTACGGTTTGATATTCGTGATCACTGACCTCGATAACACATACGAACTTATTTTCAGACGAATGGCACCGTAAATGGCAAAATATGTCCCGCAACTCGGCCGCCATCTTGAATTTTTCAATTTTGATTCTGGATTCGTAATCGGCGACATCGAAAACCCCCACACACCGATTTTGAGCGGTGTGAGACCAAAAATGACCTAAGTCGCCGGCCATTTTGGCGCCGCCATTTTGAATTTTTGAATATCAATGTCATATTCGTGATCACCGCGGTCGATAATCCCCGGGTACCAAATTTCAGGCCAATCGGACGACAAATAGATTTAATTGCGATTTTTCTATGAATTTGGCTCACCCTATATAGATTTATTTTGCTCACCCATACCGTTGTCATTCTATTGATTTTTATTTAATTTGTATCATTTATTTCAGTGAACTGCATTGCCGGCCGAAATTTATATCGGAAGCGAAAACATGGACTTTTGAAACGGCGATATTTCAGGAAATAATGGTAGTGGAGAGGCTTTCTAGGTCTCGAATTAATCGGAAAGGACGATATTTTGTTGTGATAGTGGAGTGTGCGGGCCAAATCGGAAATTCGGCCCGGCACGGGCGTGTGAATGTTGGGTTTTTTGTGAGAAAGTGAAAAACATCTACGTACATATAAATTCATAATTAAGCAATTACTTGGAGTAGAAGCTCGTTTTGTATCTCTATGGAAAGGGGGAGCTTGGCCCTTTCCCGTGATACCAAATTGTATAGGGAAAATCGAAAATTCGGCCTCGCAGGGGCGAGACAAATGTGACAAATTTGAGTGTGTTAAAACGTAACCTAGAAAATTGTAGAACATGAAATCTTAAAACGCTCATATTTTAGTTAATACTGGACATAGAGGCTCGATCTTGGTCTCTATTTGAACACGAATATTCGCATATTATTCGTGCAGTACGTGCCCAGGGTTAATTAAAAAATTTTGTGTAGTTCTGTGCGAAATAAGAATGGATATTTTCGTAAAAATCGAAAACCGTAAGTACTTTAAAAATCCATAAGTAAATAAATATCGGGAGTGAAACGGCGTGCGACGTCTCTCTGGAAAGCAGAAGAACGTAGCTTTCCGGCGATACCAAGTTCGAGGGGAAAAATGGAAAATTAGGCCCGCGGCAAGCGCGACAAAAGTAGCTTTTCTGGGATCTTTTAAATTTAAAATATCACATAATTTCGAAAAATTCTTCCACTTTGACCGCCCGTATCTCGTTAATTTTTGAAGCTGGAAAAAAACAAAAAAAAAGGACTTTTAGATAGTTCTTTTTTCTACATTTTCGTTAGGGCGAAGTATTTTGCTCTAGGAGGCCCCGTTTAGAAGTTATGGAGGTTTAAAGGTAAAAATGTCAAATTTTTCGCCTTTTTGCACCGCCGCACCTTTCGGCCGCTATCTCCGAAACGAAGAGTCGTGGGAAATTTTTGAAGGTACCGGAGGAAGCGGAAAGAAACGCTCTTGTCCTTTGAGATTTTTTTATTTTGAGCTAGCTCCAGCCGTTTTCGAGTTATAGGCGAAAAACCGAAAAAATGAGTCTCGCTTCGGATTCGGAACAGCGCAAAAACGTGCAATCTTAAAACGTCCGTATTTTTCGAAATACATATTTCGGAGCGCCGTACGGCGTCGCGGCGGAAAGGTCAGAGATTCTAGATGTAGCTAGCCGCAAACTGCGAGGTCGAAATCGAAAATCGAGCCCGACAGGAACGAAAAGAAATCGTACATTTTTGACGTTTACGAAATACGAAAACGCCTTCCCCTATTTTCTCTCTTACTCCTCGACTCCTCATTCCCAAAAAAAGCAGGCGAGAGAGATAGCGGACTTTTACTCGTTAATAATTAACAAACCACGAAAAATACCCGCGCCGGATACGGCCTAAGCGACGTAAAATTCGAAGGCGAATCGAACGACGCCGGACCCGCGCGAAAAAACCGCCTCCCCGCGACAAACACTCCACTGCAAAACGGCAATTTTAGAGGGGTACATACCAACTCCCTTTTCATACAACGCGGCCTCGCGCCAGCCGCGTTGACTAGAATGGGCTATCGCCCATTCTAGCTCCTCCGGAGGGGTGACAGCTAAAGCTGTCAATGCGAGTGCTCCGCACTCGATTAGGTAACGCTTGAATCATTGTAGAAAGCTTGAATCAATGTAGAAAGCTTGGTTTTCAGTTTCGATTTCAGATTCGTCATCAGCGACCCGAAAAACATCTAGGTACCGATTTTCAGTCGAATCGGTCCATAAATGACACATGTTGTCAGCCATTTTGTTTGCCGCCATATTGAATTTTGTAAATCTGATGTTATATTCGTTATTAGCTATACTAATAACCTGTACGTACCGAGTTTCATTTGAATCGGACGGTAAATAAAAAAGTTACAATAAATGGCTATGGGGACGCCACCATTTTGAATTCTTTAGCGACGGCGACAGATTCGTGATCTGTAGCCTCGATAACACTCACATACCTATTTTTGGACGAATGCCGCCTTAAATAACGGATCGTGTCCCGCAATTTGTGCCGCCATTTTGAATGTTTCATTTCCGTAGACATGATCGTTATCGGCTACTCTAATTACCTCTAAATACCGAGTTTCAGCCGAATCGGTTGGCAAATAAGAAAGTTACAGTATAATAGGCCATGGGGACGCCGCCATTTTGAATTTTTCAATTTCGACGTCATATCCACAATCAGCTACTTCAGTAACTTCATCATACCGAGTTTAATCGGAATCGGAGAGTAAATAAGAGAGTTACAGTAAGAGATGGATATTAGGCTGTGGAGACGCCGCCATTTTGAATTTTTGAGTTACGATTAGATATTCGGGATCTGTGACCTCGATAACACATAGGTACTTATTTTCAGACGAATGGCACCGTAAATGGCAAAATATGTCCCGCAACTCGGCCGCCATTTTGAATATTTCAATTTCGACGTCATATTCACAATCAGCTACTTCGGTAACTTCAACATACCGAGTTTCATTCGAATCGGTTGGAAAATAAGAATGTTATAGTAAGTAATGGATATTAGGCTATGGAAACGCCGCCATTTTGAATTTTTGAGTTACGATTAGATATTCGTGATCTTTGACCTCGATAACACATACATACTTATTTTCAGACGAATGGCACTGTAAATGACAAAAATGTGTCCAGCAGCTCCGCCGCCATTTTGAATTTTTCAATTTCGATTTCTGATTCCTATTCGGCGACTTCAAAAATCCCCACATACCGATTTTGAGCGGTGTGACGCCATAATCGACAAACATCGTCCGCCATTTTGGCGTCGCCATTTTGAATTTTGCCATTCTGACGCCATATTCGTGATCAGCGTGGTCGATAATCCCCGGGTACCAAATTTCAGGCCAATCGGACGACAAATAGATTTAATTGCGATTTTTCTATGAATTTGGCTCACCCTATATAGATTTATTTTGCCCACCCATACCGTTGACATTCTATCGATTTTTATTTAATGTTTATCATTTATTTCAGTGAACTGCATTGCCGGTCGAAATTTGTCTCGCAAGCGAAAACATGGACTTTTGAAACGGCGATATTTCAGGAAATAATGGGAGTGGAGAGGCTTTCTAGGTCTCGAATTAATCGGAAAGGACGATATTTTGTTGTGATAGTGGAGTGTGCGGGCCAAATCAGAAATTCGGCCCGGCACGGGCGTGTGAAAGTTGGGTATTTTGTGAGAAAGTGAAAAACATCTACGTACAAATAAATTCATAATTAAGCAATTACTTGGAATAGAAGCTCGTTCTGTGTCTCGATGGAAAGGGGGAGCTTTGCCCTTTCCCGTGATACCAAATTGTATAGGGAAAATCGAAAATTCGGCCTCGCAGGGGCGAGACAAACGTGACAAATTTGAGTGTGTTAAAACGTAACCTAGAAAATTGTAAAACATGAAATCTTAAAACGCTCATATTTTAGTTAATACTGGACATAGAGGCTCGATCTTGGTCTCTATTTGAACACGAAGATTCGCATATTATTCGTGCAGTACGTGCCCAGGGTTAATTAAAAAATTTAGTGTAGTTCTGTGCGAAATAAGAATGGATATTTTCGTAAAAATGGAAAACCGTAAGTACTTTAAAAATCCATAAGTAAATAAATATCGGGAGTGAAACGGCGTGCGACGTCTCTGTGGAAAGCAGAAGAACGTAGCTTTCCGGCGATACCAAGTTCGAGGGGAAAAATGGAAAATTAGGCCCGCGGCGAGCGCGACAAAAGTAGCTTTTCTGGGATCTTTTAAATTTAAAATATCACATAATTTCGAAAAATTCTTCCACTTTGACCGCCCGTATCTCGTTAATTTTTGAAGCTGGAAAAAAACAAAAAAAAAGACTTTTAGATAATTCATTTTTCTACATTTTCGTTAGGGCGAAGTATTTTGCTCTAGGAGGCCCCGTTTAGAAGTTATGGAGGTTTAAAGGTAAAAATGTCAAATTTTTCGCCTTTTTGCACCGCCGTACCTTTCGGCCGCTATCTCCGAAACGAAGAGTCGTGGGAAATTTTTGAAGGTACCGGAGGAAGCGGAAAGAAACGCTCTTGTCCTTTGAGATTTTTTTATTTTGAGCTAGCTCCAGCCGTTTTCGAGTTATAGGCGAAAAACCGAAAAAATGAGTCTCGCTTCGGATTCGGAACAGCGCAAAAACGTGCAATCTTAAAACGTCCGTATTTTTCGAAATACATATTTCGGAGCGCCGTACGGCGTCGCGGCGGAAAGGTCAGAGATTCTAGATGTAGCTAGCCGCAAACTGCGAGGTCGAAATCGAAAATCGAGCCCGACAGGAACGAAAAGAAATCGTACATTTTTGACGTTTACGAAATACGAAAACGCCTTCCCCTATTTTCTCTCTTACTCCTCGACTCCTCATTCCCAAAAAAAGCAGGCGAGAGAGATAGCGGACTTTTACTCGTTAATAATTAACAAACCACGAAAAATACCCGCGCCGGATACGGCCTAAGCGACGTAAAATTCGAAGGCGAATCGAACGACGCCGGACCCGCGCGAAAAAACCGCCTCCCCGCGACAAACACTCCACTGCAAAACGGCAATTTTAGAGGGGTACATACCAACTCCCTTTTCATACAACGCGGCCTCGCGCCAGCCGCGTTGATTATTGTACAAAGTACTTTAACAGATGAGCGAAATTTTCTAATAAATACTATAGTTAACAAAAGTTTTGTATTAAAATGTACTACTAGTAAATTACCTTCAATAGAATATACTGTTTCACTGTATCTACAGGAGTGGGTACCGCTCGCTGCAGATTAAAAATTAACTTATTTATGGATCCTGCTTACACTGCTTACGCCACTGCTGCCGCGCACTTTTAACCAACGCTTTTATTCTCATCCGCAAATTTAAATAATTCATATGTGCATGGGGAGCAATTAAGACAAGACTAATTGCACTATTAAAATAAGTACTTGTTTACCTTAGGAGTAAACGTGTTAATACCGATAAGTAAAAAACGTTGCTTTTGTATTAAATTAATTTTTAATTGCATTACTTACATTTGTGTTTGATTGCTGTGATACCAAATGTTACCTAAAAACTTATATTAAATACTTATTTTATGTACTTATAATAACATTTGTCAATTATTTGTCTTACAGCTGGACTGGTTTTATCGTAATAATAGCACTAATAATAATAAAAGTTGTCAATACCAACGATGTCACACTTATGTAGGACACGCCTATTATAACTGATAGGTAACTTTGTGCGAATGAACCAGAGATCGTTGTACATGAAAAAAAGGAGAAATCCTGTTTGCTGATCGATATGTGTCCATCCCGAATGACAAACTGAAAAGTTGAGCAAGTACAAACACTAGAAGTTAGCAGTATGTGGAATGTAAAGATCATAGTCCCGACAGTGACTGAAGAAGCTCTCGGAACTATTAAGAAAGGGTGACATTTTTCGAATTAACAGAAAAGAGTTACAAAACGACAAGAAATATGACAAAAACAATGAATAAATGGAATGCACTGTCAGATATTCATGCAGCAAATAAATATTTCAAATAGTAAATAGTACTTTCCAGGACAAATGAGTATGCACGACAGAAAACTGCATGGCTTGACGGGATATTTTTATATTCAGAATAATCACTTTCCCCTCGAAATACTACATTCATGCCATTTTCGACCACGATAGATTGAACTTTAAAAATATAGTATTCGCAACAGTTTTCTGCTGACCATTATTTTGCACATATTACAGAAAGATGAAAAACGTAAATGAATGCTAAAAAATTTATTTTAAAATAAAATATATAACGTAGCACACAAACCATGTACATTTCATTGTATAATTAATGGCCTTTTGCTTTAGATGGTCGACTTCTCTTTCTTCTTGTTCCACGGGGTATTTGGTTGGCTTCTGGAAGAGCGTCTACTGATTTAAGACGAATTTTCCTAGTACCTGTTTACAGGTATAGTGTTTAAGGAAATATGGACAGATGCAAGACGATTCAAATTGATGTCTGCGATCCACACACCGAAAATAGATTCCTTAAAAATATCGAACATTTCTCCTTGGATTTATCTACCTTGGGCGATATTTAAAAGATCTTTAAAAGTGAATTATTTACTATTTGTTTGCTTATAGTAATGAAACATATTCTTTATAGGATTTTGCAAACAGCGGAAAAAACTATCTATGAGAAATAAAAGAAAAACTGTATGTAAAAAATGTTAATGAAATCTTTGCATTATTTCGATAACCTGACTTCTGGTTATGCTATCAAATCAAAATTCTAAAATAAATTTGTTCAATTTCTTATTTGACATTCTGATTATAACACTAGCATCCAACATAGTCCCCTACGGCTAATCAGATTAAACTAGTATCTACATGACCCCCCACAGTATGAAGATTCGGTTAAGAATAAGAACAAAGGCCTTAAATGGATTTATTTACCTACCTTGTCTTAAGAAATTTTTCATACTAATGGATTACATTTTCATAAAACCTGTCATTCAGTTTCTTGGAAATGCTTAGCCTTTGACACGGTTTTCACCCTTATTCTAAGCTCATCAGAATGGCACAAAGCCACTCTTAACGATGTTTCATGCAAAATCCAGGCAGTATCCATGAATAAGTATGAAATATTTATATTTGACATTGGCTGATAAAAAAACAACAGATCTTCACCTATATATTAGCTAATTAGTAGCTATACGCCTAAAGACCTATACACGGAGCGTACGTCAAAGGAACGGGAATCGTATCATCATTAATAGAAATTGAATACAATAGTTAAAAAGATGCCTAGCGACGAAGTGGATGCACTTCTTCTCTTGTATTTACATCACCATAATAACAAAAGAAAAAAACGAGAGAGAATATAATAATATGAGATAATTTATTGCTGCGAAGGAGTTATTGGAAGATGGTGGTGGATCAGTTGTTTTCATTTTTATTTATTCGCAAGAAATCTACTTGTTTTAGGACTACGAGAGTTCTGCACGCGTACCTCAGTTTGTTTGATTAACTGATTTACTGGCGGCGTAGTCATGTTGATATTTTACATGTTTTATTTCAATTTAAAATAGAAATTAACAGAATTCGTCACCAAGCAAATTCCAACACATTGGAAATGAACGTAGTCATCAAGAAGAAAATTCACATGCACGTATTTCCACACCCTACCCCCAAATTACCAAATAGGTCCGAAAACCGCCCTACCCCACACCTCTTATCCGCATGATATTAACATTCGCTATAATCTACAAAGTTTTTTATAAATAAAGGAAACTTTTTCTCGTCTTTGAAAACCATATATTGACTTGCCGTCCCTTCCCACGACATTACCTTTTACTAAAGACGCTAAATTCGCTTATAGTGCATTTAAACATCGACAGAGTCTTATAAAAAAAGTTGGCAAAATGTAGGGTTTCAACATTTTCCTTCCCCATTGCCGTTCCCGTAATCGTGGAACCTCTGGACCACTTTTATGAGAGCAGTAAAATCCAAACTACACAATAGTACCAGAAACATTCCAACCGGACTATCTCTGCATCCGGCGACCGAACATTTGTTACACTTAAAACCTACTACAGAGGACTCATATAGCATATACTGCATATACCGCATACAGCTTTTACTGTTCCCCTATTAGATTCCTAACATCTAGCGTTGCACTATCAATTCCTTAAGCATTTCCAATGTTAAAAATATATTTTTCCGTTTTCATTTTAAATCGAAATAAAATACAGAAAATATCAGCATGACTATATTACTAGTAAACCACTTAATCAAACAAATTGTGATACGCGCTCGTGCAGAATCCTGGCTGTCCTAAATCGAGTAGATTTCTTGGAAATTTTAAAAAAATTGAATGCCGAATTTCGCCGTCTTAAAACGCTAGACTTATGCCCATCTGGAATTTAAATGTTCTGTTGCACTGGCAGAAGAACCTAAAAGACAGATGATACAACTTATGTCGGTTTAGGTTACATCAGACAGATCGGTGTGCATGTTCAGCCTTTTATTTTATTTTCAAATCTTCGAGATTTCTTGATACATGGTCATGACCCCCTGTTGTTTGCATTCTCCGATATAACGCCCCTTAATTTTTATTAGCATTTAAAAAATCCGAGACCCTAAATAACGAAAAAAAGTCTCTCAATCGAAAAGAATACTCTTTAGACGAGATATTAGATCGAAGATTATCTCGTATTACAATACGATTATTTTAATTCCTTAAAATTCATATGAAATGTTTTAAGGTATTATATTTCACGTGAGTGATCCAAGGAGTATAAAAATGCCACAATTAAAATTATGTATCGTGTATTTGTATTTAAAATTGTGACATGGCAACATGTATAAACATAAACTTTCACCGTCCGCTCCTAGAATACAGCTCTTGATTGTTACGAATTTCCTCACAAGAGACTTTAACAGCAATATCTGCTTTAGGAAAAAACAGATTATTCTCTTTATTATATTTGCGTTTTCTTAACCAAGTTGGCATCATCGGGATATGATTAAAATACGTTTTAGTCATCATCGACACCAATTTATGTGTTTTTAGTTCAAATCTTGCCAGTCAATTTTGAATCATTTTCGATTGATGCATTGCCTTGAAATTTTACGCACATATTATGTAGTATCGATGACAATAAAATATTCACATAATGATGTTATCTGTTTGATTCGATAAGTGTTGACACCCCTTTATTAACATCCACTCAGCCGTACTGAGATTATTTATTGGACTACGGCGTGCCCCAATTAAATCACGAAATATTTATTTTCTTTGTTTTAGTGCTTGTTTTAGTGCATTTTACTAAAAGCTTGATTATAAAAGGTATTTTTTATTTATATTTTAAATAAACATTTCCTTTGTATTTAAATGCTTCATTTAAATCGGATTTATTATTGTAAATTATTCTTAAGTAATTTATTACTTATTCATAAGTATAAATAAGCTATAGCTACGAATTAAAATGTATGTCAACGACAAACACTAATTAATATTAATAAATCTATTAATTACAATAAAAATGTGATACGATAAGTTTAATTAAGATGTTCTAGCACACCAGCTTGCCTAAAATTTAACAATTTCACACGTAATGTTTGGCCATTAATTTAAAAATGCCTCATATGGAATACCTACAAATGAAATAAACAAATTTTAAATAAACATTAAAAAATCGTGAACATTATGTTTCAAATATGCTCGAACGGGTTCCATCATAAAAATTCTTACTCGAATTTTGATTATTGGAAACATTTTTCTAAAGCACTACGTAATTAGACTTAGGTATTTTATTTTATTTTAATACCCTTAAAGTAACTTTAGTTTCAGGAAATTGATTGAGGAAGCCGTTACTCTGTGGTAATCCATGACAATAACGAAATTGAGTAAAACACTACTGTTCCATTCTTAATTGAATCATTGTTTGAAAATGACCTAAAAAGGGTCGAAACTGCGGTCACGTTTTTGTGCAAATATAGTGGTAAAAAACATAGTAGTGTTTTACTCAATTTCGTTAACTTTAGTTTGTTTTCAAGATTGTTGTTCGGTGGTGATTAGTAAATTATTGATAAAATGCATGATGTTACTAAATGGAAAAAAATATTTTCTTGTAAATAAATGAATACTACAGAACTGACAAGAAAACGTTTAGGTAATATATGCCTATCAGAGACATCTCTCGTTTCCTTTGGTGCATTGCTTCCCAGTACCCCAGTGATCTAATAGCCTTACACATACTCAAAAGAAAATAATATTTTCATTCTTTGCAATTTTTTTAAGAAGCACTATGTAAGTAAAAGCAGTTCATTTAACTAATTCTTTCTATCTGGAGGGGGCTGGAATCTTCAATGTGACGCTAACTCTGGAGAAGTAGTTTCCACAAACACCAAATCTCTTAACCACATTACTTGAATACCAAACTCGACGCTCATTTCGTTAATCACGTCAGCATTATTGGGAGATGATTAAAACTAAAGTACAACTAAAACCACACATGTATTTATATTAAAACGTTGTCATGGTTCAACTAATTCTGTCATCTCCACCTAAAATTCTGTCACGGTTCTACGAATTGTAACCTAATAGCCAACAAGGCGGACTATTTGAGATTGTTGCTTTATGATTATTCACACTATTTTTACATTTTTCAATTTTTAAACTTTCAAAAGCATTTAGCTGTTGGTTATTTGTTACATTTTAAATTAATCTTAAGATACTATCATCAATTCTAGTATTGTTATCAAGAGTATGTTGGCAACAGTAGATTCGAGAGTTGATTAACGCCGAGGGTAGACATACCGTAGAACGCTCCCGAAGAAAACGCAAAAAGAATCGGTTAAAACACCGGTAAAGTCATGAGTAAGTCAAAAAATTCTACGTTAAGTGAAGTGTCATAATATAAAAACATACCGAATTAATAATTGAAATTTATGGGTAAAGTACTTATTAGTAGTACCAAGAATAATGTAAACACGTGCAGTGCTTTAGTTTGACTGTTGGAAACAAACCGATTTGTACTTTTCAAATGGTTCGTTATTCATAAATAAAGCTGAATGCTAAATGTTGTTTAGTGTCAAGTGAGCGACATGTGTCTATAAAGCACTATAGACATATTAGCTGTGTTGTGACTTAAGAGTAATAAAACTCCAACTAGAACTGTGGAAAGTGTAGTGTGGAAATCCTAGAGAGGGAAACTACCAACATATACACACATACAAAAAAGATAAGTTCTATTAGTAGTATTAGTTTGTTAATTTTTTATTAATTATTAAACCTAATTGAATTCCTTAAAATTAAAAATGTCTTAAGCATAAGGCAGGTCCCACAACAGGAAGGTCTCGACTGGCAGCTGTCACATGGTCCGTATATTTGTGCTTATTTAAGAATACAAAAATATTTCTCAGGTTAAAGTAGTTGGGGCCTGCTTGATATACAAAGCGTCCCAAATGTTCTCCTAAATCTCTTTTTTACTTTTTGCAGATTTTACTTCTTATTCTGCTTTACCTTGGCAGATTGGTGTCTCAAAGGTTCTCTCGGGGCTCTTCCTTTCACTTCCACTATAAGTAGCTATTTACGTGTGGAATGGTTAATAAATAAAAGCTTCCTACATCGAGCTAATGTATGTCTTGGCAAACAGACAAAGTGGACACGCTGATGCAGGATGTATAAACAAAAACAAAAAATTCTGGGAAACATGAAACCATATCTGAACGCATGCGTCATGTGGCTCTCGCTGCTGGCAACAAGCATGCCGCAATTGGATATCCAGTAGTGGCAGCAATGCCTACCATATGCTGGCTAATCAATCAATCAAGAGCATGTTGGGCAACACTTTTCAGTTTTTCCAAGTTTGAGATTGGCCATATATTCTTTGAATCTTAATATAACTGAACATTTCGTTTGTCCAACATACTTCAAGTTACAATTCCTACAACTTAAAAAAGTTTTCTTAACCGTTTCTGATGTCACCGAGGTAATTCCTTTAAAATCTATGATTTTGTGTTAGGTAAAGAGAAACGACACCCTGTAGTTTATAGTGAAATTCGAGGCACTTCTTGGTGACAATTGTATAATTAAAATTATTTTGCGGTAAGGAAAGATTAAACCTGCTTCGCTAGGTCCGCTAACTGACTGAGTTACAGTCCGGTCCCCGCCAACGTAAACTAAATTCGTAAATCCTGGACGTTTGGTTAGGTTAAATTTTATCCTTTGGATTACAATTTATTTTCCGATGAATGAACAGCTGTCATATTTAGGTTTTCAAAAACCTGCCTAGACCGGTAAACCGTGGTTCATATGGAATTGATAAAATTTTGAATTCCGTTTTATTTGAAAGGCTGAGGAGTTCCGAGGAGTTTCCTTATATCTACATTTATTAATTAAGTTATCAACTAAACTTACAGAGTATCCATTACTCTATATCTATAATTAAAAATTTCTCCTTTCTAAATCACTGCTCAATCAGAAGAAAATTTAATAAGCGATGAATCACTAAAATGAAACCCTTTATTTTGTGCTGAGAACAATGGTTATAAATCATTAGGAACGTATCTTACACTGCTGGTATATTTGCTGTATGCATCAAATTCCAATTTATTTTCACTATTCTTAATTACTAATGTATCTAAAATTATTAGTTGTCCATTGGTTTCCATTTCATGTAAATTTTGCTGAATTAATAACGTGACCATTTAATTTCGAAGCAAAGTTGTCTACATCTGCAATCTTTGTACCGAATACTGCGAATATAACATTCATATATCTCAACCTAGGGATGTACTCGAATTTTTCCTTTAACTTTGTTTCAAAACTGCTCATAAATAGGTTGGCAATGGGGAATAGTCCATTATTGTAGTTCCTTCATGTTGCTCGACGAATGTAAGTACATACAATTGAACTGAAAGCAATTTTGCTGTATGCAAAATTTAGTCCGTGACTACTTTTTGACTAACATTATTTTTTAATTCTTTCGAAGTAGTTTTGATTTGGGTTCGATACTTCTTCCGTTATTCCTAGTTTAATCAGTACTTCTCTATTTCTGAACTGCAATTACTGTAATACATAATATACTATTAAATGATTAGGCATAGAAAGTGACAGTCACTATAGTGACTGTCAGTTGTTACTAAATAAGATCACACATTGCGTCAATTTGGAAAAATTATATCATTGTAGTACTAATTTGTTTACTTCTTTATTCACTAATTAATAATTCATAAATAACAACTATTACACATACAATTATACAAGCCATATATACATTTAAAACTGGAATTAACCTCTCGTGAATGTGACAGGAAAAACATTAATTAGTCAATGATCTTTTCAAAGACCGCCTTTAACCGACATGCGACATGCAACACTTGTTATGGGAGGAATTCCTAAGTTATCTCCTGTTAAAAATCATGTCATTTACTTGTATTGTGTAACGACCAATCGAGGTGACTATTATTGTTATAAAAATTTACTGCATAATCAATCCTGAAAAGCCGATACGTTATTAAGAAAAAGTCATATAATGGCTATTAGCCGACTTTATACATTTATTATTTTACACTTATTTAAATATGCCCTTAATAAACTGCTAGCAGTAGTATTAACATAAACAATGTGGAACGAACGAGACTCGTGTAATATCTTGAATGAGAACAGATAACTAGATCGGTGATCTTTGCTATCAAAATAATAAGGTACCTACTGAAGTTAGTTCCTCCTTGCAGGATGAAGGGAAAATATAGAATATCCTCGTCTTTTGCATAGTAATGAGCTCACTAGATCTTCCACAGATGCTTAACTCTGGTAGGTGAAAAGATACTAACCCTAGTAGATGTTTGATAAATGGCCATACCTCAGTATAAGCTCCTCAATGAGGATGCCTTACGGTGTCCGCCTCTTTTATTAATGTCACCGATGGGGCGTACATTTAGTCTACGAAGCTAGTCTTAAGGCAGCAACTTAAGAATCGAGTAGATAGCTCCATCCCCCGTTAATTACTGCAATTACCTTAAAATCTCTGATGAAACTCTATAGAGAAAAATGTGTAAATAGTTACACTTCAAATTGGTCTTAAGAAGGAGACGACAATAATTTCTGCAAATAAATAATACATTGACAGACTGAACCATAGGAAACTTCGCTGTAAACTTGACAAATTCGTATTATCTGACGGTTTACTTCAATTTCTTGAGAGTTACTTGACTGATGGAGTTCAATTCTTATCTTACAATGGATATAAATCTGTTGAATACCGAGCCACGTCAGAAGTACCCCAGGGATCAATACTTGGACCCCTTTTCTTTAATACTTTTATTAACGACATCAGTGATCACTTAGACGTATATTTCTTAATATATGCCGAAGACGTCAACATGTTGCATAGGATTAATGATTTTAATGACTGCGAAAAACTTCAAGACAACTTGACTAAGTTATCGGCTTGGTGCGA
This sequence comes from Stenurella melanura, assembly GCA_963583905.1. Lineage (NCBI taxonomy): Eukaryota > Metazoa > Arthropoda > Insecta > Coleoptera > Cerambycidae > Stenurella > Stenurella melanura. The sequence continues at coordinate 65,313,139 of OY757310.1, forward strand.
TGAAAATGATCTTCACCTAAATGTTGGCAAGTGCAATGTTACGAGTTATACAACCAAGGAGTCCCCAATTATATATAATTGTAATGTTAATGGCGACATGCTGAACAGTCCATCTACGTTCAAGGATCTAGGTGTAACTTTTGATAAAAAATTAACCTTCACTAACCATATTGATGCTGTAATTTCGCATGCATACAGAATGTTAGGCTTCATTTTGCGTAACAGCCATGATTTTTAATGATGCGAAAACCTTAAAGATGCTTTATTTTACTTTCTCTCGATCTAAACTGGAGTATGCTTCACTTGTCTGGCAATCTGGGTATAATACTCATAATGATAAATTGGAAAATATTCAGCGCCGCTTTCTGAAATTTTTAAACTGGAAAACTGAAGGTACATATCCACCAATTGGAGCTTCTCAAAATCAATGACTTTAAAAATTTAATATTACCAGTCTTTCCGAAAGGCGTTGCTTTGCTTTTCTAGATAAAATTATGCATAATAAAATATATTGTAGTGAAATATTAAGCCAACTGAACTTTTGTGTCCCACGGATTAATTCTCGTCATTCTCAAAGATTTTATTTATCCACTCCTAGATCTAACGTATTAAAGTTTTCTCCTCTCTTTAATATTTGTACTTGTTATGAAACTCATTGCAGTGAATTGGACATATTTGCCTAGCAGCCAGAAATTTAATCTACTGTCGTGCAATCTAATCGCCTTCATAATTTCTATTTGTATATTTTAGTTAGGGTGGGTTAAGTTAGTTTAGATTTCCATCCTATAAATGGTTCTGTACTGTTGGATGATGTATGATTAAATAAAGAAAATAAATAAATATATAATAAATCCTGAATCTTTGTCAATTTTGTAAATTATTTTGCACAACATATTGTACATTTAATTCAATGAAACTGTTATTTGGTATTGCGTTAACTGTCTAATTAAGTTGTACACTTGTTCTGTTAATAGTGCAACTTATTTTACAGAACGTCTATAATAGTGTAAAGTTTAGTGTTATCCTAATAATTCATGGATTGTGATTATCAAATTTGCAGTTCATATCACAAATTCTCTTTGTATATGTACTGCTCCTTGACAGTGTTGGCGTTGGCACTCTGGAGCGTGTGAAATTATTACTAGAGACGCTTATAAAATACCTGGCAATGAATGACGGAGAGGGCTTTACATTACATTAAAAAGTATTACTTCGGCAATTGGATTTTCAGGGAATTACCTCGGTGACTTGAGAAGCGGTTAAGAAAACAAGAAAACAAATATGGTCTGTTATCTACTGACTCCTTTCGAGTTTATTTGTCGTTCGTCAACGTAGACTATATTAACAAAACTCGTCGACGTGGTCTTTGTTCACCCTACCAGTCTAATCTTAAGACAGCAACTTGAAAATCAATTCGATAGCTCCATCTATCACCATCCACTATAAATATTTTTGAATGATTCAATTACGATGATCATCAAACAATTCTTTTTTAAACTATTTTATTTAGCTTACTTTGTTTGTGTCTCGTGTGGGCCAAATCTAGTAATTGAAATTTTACCCCATTCCTGTTGACCGATTGATCTGAAATTTGGTACACACCTTTAGTTCTCATGACAATTAAAATTATGTATATTCATTATCATTGTAAATCCAAGATGGCCGCCGCCACAAAATGGCGGCTTACATTTTTTTTTCAACCACGTCAATATGGGTATCAAATGAAAGGGCTTAACTAGTAGGATGGAGAACGTCATGGAAAAGTTCAAAATCCAAGATGGCCGCCACCACAAAATGGCGGATTACTTTTTTGCAATCCCCTCAATATGGGTATCAAATGAAAGGGCTTGACCAGTAGAACGCAGTACTTTAGAAAAAATGTCTAATCCAAAATGACATCCGAAACAAAATGACGGATTATAGAGTTTAAACAACTGACAGGAAAGAAACCTTGTAATAATGAGGCACTAAATGAACTAAATAGAATGAGAAATATTAAGTAACTAAATTAAACACTAAGGACTTTTTAATCTAAACGGTTTTATTGTCATGAAACATAATAATGATGCAGATAATGTACTAAAAGCTAAAAAATAATCAGATAGGTACCAGGTAGCATCTAGAGCATTGATCAGAGTAAAATAAAATCGTGAAGCGTAGCGTAACCTGAGTAAATATGTTAATGATCGTTCTGCGATGTCGCACTATGATAGTGACGGATTTACTTTTACCTTTGATTTTATACCACTATAGTATAAAATCAAAGCTTTTACACACATTGTCTATTGAAAAGAGGCATCCAATGCATACCTATAATGATATGAGCGGTTGACTGTAGATAATAAAATTCGAGTCGCCCCACGATTTAATTTTAGTCTCATCAATGCTCTAGACTTATGAGGAGAGTGGTATGATGACTGGGACTTGGTACCTACCTAATTATTTTTTTAGCTTTTAGTTCATTATCTGCATCATTATTGTTTCTTTACAATAAAACCGTTTAACTTAAACATTTTTTTTTTACTTTTTTTTATATCTGAGACAATTGTGCAAACATAATGGCACCAAACTGATCACAAGTAGTAAGTCATTAAGTCATGGAGTTCCTGGCGGTGACATTGATCCACTTAGGCTTAGATTACATTATTGTACAGGGAAAATAAATAAGTTGGGACTCAGGATTTCAAATTTGTTGGCGAACTTTGATAATATCACAATTTTGTTACACAAGCTGTGCAAACCCTTTAAACAATATCTCAATACCACATGTAAATAATATGATAACAAAATGTAAAATTTCAGTAAAAGTTTCTTGAATTTTTAAAACGACGCAAATTATCTACTTTGATAATCTGTATCTCAAAAACTATTCATTTTTGGAGGCTTTGCCCATTGAGACTTTATCCGGAATATAAACACTACTATGCATCAAAATTTCAGACTGTTTCGCCGAAATCTAAATTCTCTTTAACTTGGCTATAAATTTTCCTAACTGGTTACAACACAATTCTAACAAAATCATTGTAACGTAAGGTATAAAACTGTATGGATAAAAGTTTTGCTTTGAAAGGTTATATTTATTTAAAAAATTCAACGAGATGTTTTTCTACATTTTGAAAAATTTTCTAAAACGATTCCTATATGTGAAGTGGTGTTACATACATACTAAATTTAAAAAAGTACTGTAAAAGGTATTTTTACAAAGTTATTGCAGAAGATCACCTAATAATATTGGGAAAATTGTAGATTTGGTGTTGGAATTATGACCACTTTGTGAGTCACAGAATTTACTAAACAATAGCAAAATGAATAACCAATAAATTCACCATGCAATAATTCTTATAACGTTTATATTTTAAGAATGTTCATGATGTTTATCTCTACATTTTATATTTCTGTAATTTCATATTTATTGTTTTCATTAGTGACAAGCACGCTTGGTCAGACTGTATATGGTGCACTGAGTTCGATCCCCAGCTCCGACACTTGCGTAATGGCTGTTGTTTGCGTTTTTTAAATGCGTTTCCGGACAGCCTACGCTTTGCACTTGGAGGTTGCTACTATGTATGGTGTATGTGTGTGTTTATTAAAAAATATGTAAATATATTTCGGACAATTTTAATTTTTCATTTTATTTTACATATCGTATACACTGTAAATGGTTAATAAAATCTATTTACTTACTATTATCGACTTCCATTTATATATACTTATAAAAGCAAAATGGAGTTTTAACAAAAAAAAATAAGAGATTGATGTTCTATACGTTCATTGTGTTCTCTGGTAGGTAGATGTGAACTGAAACCGGATTCATTTTTACCTATTTTTGTAAAACATATGAAACACCACAAGTACCATTTACTGCAATAGTGTCACTTGAGGTAAGATATTGTTCATATTTCCCCATAATTGTGGGCGGAGACGCGACACCACCTCGCGCTTTCACCCTTGGCCGCTCCAAAATTGTTAATTTTGCGTCCCGAACGTATTTGCAATTTGCATAAATTTCCCATTACGTATGCGGCCTGCAAAGAGATTTAATTGCTTAAAGGCAAGTTAAGACTGCGCTAGCTGCTTGCTGATACTCATACTGGGGCTAATTAAATAAAGCTTCCAAACAATTTTCGCCTCAGATACACAGCACAGTATGGTGAAATCCAGCCCAGAAAGTGTGCACATTTCATTGCTTAAAACGAGGAATTTGTATTTATATTTTTTGCGCATCCAATCTACCGAACAATTTTTAGACAGAAAATACATCCTTTACTTGACTATTCTGAAGAACTTTTCTTTAACAGACTTGTTCAGAATATGATACTAAGAATTGTTTATTAAAATGTATTTACATTATTTATTACGATTGCACAATTCGATGTTATCGCAAATTTTACAATCTCTTTGACTAATAGAGTCGGGTACAGTTTAAGCTGACTTGTGTCGTGGCCGCTAAAGCGTCTGAATTGGGGTTTTATTTGATGCATAAGAAATGCCAGTAGTTCTCAAACACTTCTCTCCTTTAACAGCAATGATGTCGCTAAATAATTATAAAAAGTTCCAGCCATTTTGAATGTTTATCATAATATCGTTTTGTATTAGCCCAATCTTATTTTCAGTTAACCATTATACAATTTCATGCTTTTTCCATTGACAAGTAGGTTGTTTATTTAATTGTTGAGTGTAATATCAAGCAGTATACATTACAATGAAACTTGGTTCTTCAAGATTTAGTAGTAATTGACGTTGTATCCATTCCTCAAAATTGTCACAATTCATGTTATCACGATAATCCATACTTTTATTGGTAGTAGAAAAACTTAAGCTTGCTCACAGAATAAAGCCATCTGATGTTCCAGTGTGCAAAATAATAAACCGTTTTCCTACAGTTGATTTTTCTGTTTGACGTTTTTTGCGGATAAATCTTGCCATGATTTTCGAACACTTCCATTGGCAAATACCCATGTTTCATCTATAAATACAATCTTTCAAAGGTTACTGCTATAATTTTCCATATCTTTTTTTAAAAATTGAACCCTTTGCTGAACTATTCGTATTTGTTCACATAAATAGCGATGGTTACAATCTTGTTTATACCTAAATCCACAAACTTTTAATAATTTTAAGAGACTTACCTTACTTAAGTTTATGATTCCCTTATTCTTCAGTGTTTCCTTCAACGTAACTAGTGTAAAATGGGTTTTCGATTTATAAGAATTATAAATTACATCCCTTATCTGCATTTAACACCTTCGCATAGATCCAAAGTTTTTACTTACTTTCTAATTCGCTTTTTTGCCAAGGATACATTATTAATTTTTTTGTGCTTAATTCTGCCAACTGTACTCAAACTCTTGTTTAAAGCCTTCAGAAACACTTTTTTATTGGTTAAAATATAGATAAACCACATCCATATCATCAGGTGATAGGAGCGATATGTTAAAAATGCTCCCAAAAATGCTTTCTTTGGCATACCGCGCCACCACAGAATTGTGGGTTCAACTAGGTATTTATTTAAGAAGAAATAAATACGAAAAGTTGTGAAAGTGTATTCTCTGTAATATATAATAAATAAAAAATAGATATTCGTGTGACAATCGAATAAATAATCAGGCTGCACTGAACGTAAGGAAATGGATTTTATTAGAGATAAACACACGCTAGTAGTAATAAAAGACACGTTTTTGGGGAAAATAAAGTTTTAACAAAACGTGCGGCGCGGTTTAATAAAATAAAAATTTTAGAAGGAAAATTATTAACTTTTAATAAAGCTTAATAAAGTCAAAAAAGTAGCAGTGAGGATCGAACTCGCAACCACCCCATTTACATTTATGGCGACTCAAGTATATTACCGATTGAGCTACGCGATCTTATGTTCATTCTATTCTAAAACGTGTAATAAGTACGTACTACAAAATTGTAAGACTTGGTGGTTTGACATTGTTCGTTTGATGGACCACTAAAAATAACTTAAATATTTCATACAAATACGTTTTTCATATTTAGAGTGGTGTTAGTTCACGGAAATAAATAATATTCGTCGTCAAATCACACAGTTTGAGAATCGCTGAGCTTATAGTCATAAGCTCAGCGATTCTCAAACTGTGTACATTTCATATTTCCGTCTCAAAAGAAGTGGGGATGAATCTTGGTAGACATACATTGACAATGTCTTTAGGCTATTGCTTTAAGTTTGTGTGCAAAAGATAGTGAAAACGTATGCGCAATATATTTATAATTCATACATCGGCCATTTTAAACTAGACCCGACCCTACACTTTCACAGTTAATCAATTAAAACCTTAAAATAAGCCTTTTCAAATTTGAATTGAAAGTTAGTGCCAAAAACTACTTTCGGCACATCATCGCAGGCTAATGACATCATCAATTGCATTGGCGGTAAATAGCCGTCGTTATGTTTTATAAATACGTCTTATTTTGAAAAGTTTTGTTATGAAGAGTAAGTGGTGCAAAATGCAAAAATATAGCCAAGAACAAAACTGGTAAAGGCTTTATGACAGTGTCAAAACAACGTAAAATAAAGTAGTTTAAAGCTGCTATACTGGGTGGACCGTTAATAATAGGGCGTAATAGGGAACATTACGCAAATCTCGATACAGATGGCGCCACTAGCATATTCAGTAAACAAACCGCCATGGTGCACCGTGTTCTGTGAAAACGTCACAAGACGAGAATATTAAATTAGTTTCTTAATTAAATATTCTTGTATATTGTACCTGTCCATGGTCCATGGAAAAATAGAAGGCACTATTCCTATTTTCAAAATGCGCCTGGTATTTTCTATTGCTGAAAATGACATGGTTGTAGGTTATGTTCAGAATAAAATCATATTTGGTTGTCTTACGTGATAAAAATGAAGGTTATTCGGTAATTGCAATTATCTTACGTAAAAACTTTGCAATTTTGATGAAATCTTCGGATATAAAATGTGCTGAACACATTTTAGAGTGTTTCTTTGCCCGAAAGTGTTTGCAACGTGTTGCCGCTTCCCATTGTTTTTGAACGACTTGTCAAAAAATTTTGTTTACTGTATGTGCTAGTGCTGCACTCTGGTGTCGAAACTTTGCCGTAATGTTCCCCATTCAAGAGTACATTTTTTAAATCAAAATATGAGGATATAACGAAACATGCTTTGGTAAATTGTTGCTGCGGAAAAAGGTACCTACAGCGTGTCAAAGCTGTATTTTTTTTTTTTTTTACAATATCTCAACTACTTGACCGATTTTTTCCAAATTTGGTAAGGAAACATTTTTTAAGCTAAAAAACATAATTTATTTACCACATCACGTTAGCCCGTGGAAGACACGAGCTATACCTGATGATGAATATTTGTTCTCCTTTTTTTACGAAACGTTGTGGTACTTTTGACTAAAAAATCTCATACAGGATTTCTATATAAAAGAAGGTACACTTTATAGAACTCGATAATTCCAATCGTTTTCGAGAAGACTGTCGCAAAAGATTTCGAGAAATCTTTGAAAATAAACTCAATTGAAAAGAACAAATTGTATTTATTGGAAAAGTTACACAACGTAAGTAAAAACTAAAGAGTGACAACTACGCAAACTCACTGACTCTCTTATGAACCATTTGCTGCAACTTAGAGTAAATTTTCAATGTGGCCTCCACCAACTTCTATGCATTTTCTGACACCTTGTATCTTTTTCCACAGCAACAATTTACTAAAGCATGTTTGGTTATATCCTCAAAAATTTGGTAAAAAGGATGTATAGTATTTGTACTGTCAATGTGATAATTTAGTCTTTAGACTGCTTTAGCATTGCTACCAGGATAAGTCAAACATTTAATGTCAAAAAACTTGGAAATTGTCTTGCTTTTTGCATGAAACATCTTGTGAGTGGCTTTATGTCTTTCTGAAGAGCTCCAGAATGAGGGCGAAAAACGTTTCAAAGGCTAAGAAGCATTTCCAAGAAATAGAATGATAGATTTCATGAAAATGTAATCCATTAGAATGAAAAATTTCTAAACAATTGTAAATAAATTCAGTTTAGACCTTTGTTTTCATTTTTAACTTAATTTTCATTCCGTGGGGGGTTCTATAGATACTAGTTTAATCTGCATAGCCGTATGGGACTCTGTGGATACTAATGTTACAATGGGAATTGTCAAATAAATAGACAAATTCATTTTAGGATTTTAATTGCTAGCATAACCAGAATTCAAGTTATCGAAAGAATGTCAATATTTCATTAATATTTTTTTACAGATAGTTTTTCTTTTTAGTTCTCATAGATAGTTTTTTCTGCTGTTTGCAAACTCCCATAAAGAATATGTTTCATTACAATTACAAGTAAACAAATGACAATTTACATTTAAGTATAAACAAGTTATTTTTATTTTTTGATTCTTCTCTTGAAGCAAGATTCAGAAATGCAAGGTAGACAAGGTATGTATTAGACATAATGATCTTTCAAATAGCTACAAACCAATGGTAATAATGGTAATAAGTGTCAGTTATCAGTTATTAAATGTAATTTTTAAAGGACCACGCACTGATCTTATGGAAAAATGGTCCCTGTGGCTGAAATTTTGGTATATTGTAGTTCACGTGATGCTAATTAAATGTCTCAGTGGGCACAAACCTCTGCTGTGGCTAGTTTCGTCACCAGAAGATTAAATTATTGAGTTTTACTTAATGTTCCTTAAACTTGTAACATTAAGGAACATACTCGAAATAGTGAAAAGAAATAATAATAATAATTGAGTAATAATTTTACAGAGTGTGGAATTTTTCTTTCAATCGTTATTTTTTAAAGTATTTCTACCGAGAAAGTCGTTAACATCAGATTGTTTCCAAAATTCGGCAAGATGTAGATAATGGTTTGATGAAACCACTGACAAATTTTGAGAACAATCTTTTGTCTGCTTTTCCAGTTATGATACATCAAAATTCACGTTATTTGCAAGGAAACGATAGGGAAGGGTAATTTCCCGTGAATTTATCGCCATAATTTATATCTCAAACGTCAGATTCTTTTAAATTTTTGACTGTGAGTTTGAATGGTTGTTACAAAAGTGTACCTCCAGTTTGATAAACTTCTTTTGTCTGGTTTTTAAGTAATTCGTAATACAATGTCTGAAACGATGGTAGTTTCACGCATATATGAAAACTGGCAACACCGCGTTAGCCAGTCTCGTCCGCTCTTCGAACAGAGGAACATGGTGTTACGCATTACGCCCCCCTGAGGCCTGGCGGGTGATACGCCCATAATACTAATAGCTGAAATTAAGTACCAGTGGTTAGGCAACCAGTAATACATGCCATCTCTTGAAGCCTGTAGATGGCTCTACAGTTATATTGTTCTAGAACTGGAAATCTCTAGATGGATCTAGAGACAATTTTAGGATATATAAAGCGAAATTGACGGAGCAGAGAGAAGAGTTTATAAAAGTGAAGAAATTTTTAAAAAAAGTGAAAAAGTGAGGTTAAATATCAAGTAAACAAAGTGTAAAGGTTATTTTGGTTATTTAAGAAGTATTTTTGTAATCAGTAAATTATTAAATAAAGTGTTAGTGGTTACCCCTTATTAAAATTATTTAGAACCCACGAATTCATGCAGGGTGTTTTAGGAAACACATATCTAGGGATACGGAAATACGTAACAATGGGTTCAATTTTTTATCCTTCGCAAAATAATGATATCTTTAGAATCGTTCGTATCTTGTGCCAGAGACAAAACCCAATTTTTCATCGCACGTTAGCTAACGTATGCACATTAACAGCCATCGTTTCAAAGCGAGCGAGCGCTCATACAGTGCTATAAATCACAAATAACAATACAATGTCAGCAATAACTCTTTATTAATATTAATATAATTTATGCTCGTACTATTTATTACAATAAATACGTAAAAATATAAATAAATATATATATATAATATGAATCAACAATATTTTATTAGAATAATTCATGATATTTCGAGCGATAATCGTCAGTTCCTTTTATTTGAGAGCTTCATTCGGCTTTACCGACAATATGTTCCTTGCCTGTATCAACAGGTGTTACTGCAGAACAATTTGTACATTTTATAAAAAAATTGCGAATGCACGCCACTCCTTTTTTCACTCTGAATGTTCTTGAGGAAAAGAGCACTCTTACATTTACCACACTCCGAATTTTAACAAAAATATTCCATGTCAATTACTCGTATTCCTTTACATGGAAAATCTTGAGAAAATTGAACGGCTGGGCTATCTTCCAAAGATTTCCCAGTATTCCACAAATTCTTGACCTGTTTAATTTTTCCCAAATCTGAGATAAAAGTTGCGATGTTGCCACGCTTCGTCGCCACGCGCTATCTCGCTCCCACCGTCTCTCTCTCTCGCTCTGATAGAAATACCCCAATATCTCAGAAAGTACTTTAGATATTATTTTCAATTTTGGTATGTTTTAGTAGAATATAAAACCATATGTTTGTGTTAGGAAAATTATTTTATAGCTCCACCAGTGGCATCCCTGCAAACGTGTCCTCTAATTTTTTTAAAATCCACATAACAAAATGATGTACGTACATTGTATATTCAATATATGGATATGTATATCCACAAGATGGAGACAGTATATCTAATGTACATCTAATGGATGTGGAATTAACATTCCTAGCATATGCATTTGTCGCCGACTTCCATATTTATTTCATATCCAGTGAATGTACATAAACATATGTAATGTACATTCACTGGATATGAAACACACATCATATACACAATCGCATATTTTATGAATATACATTACATATCTCTGAAGTAGTTTCCACGGACATCAAAACACTTATGAACACTGCACTCGACGCGTATTGCCCCAGCCATGTTGGCATCATCGGGAGATGATTAAAACGAACAGTTTTAATCATCTCAATGATACCACCACGATTGGTGCAGCGGGCATCGAATGAAAGTGTTCTAGTGTTTTGATGTTCGTGGGAACTACTTCAGAGGTATCCATATAAGAAGTAATAAAACACAGATAATTTAACAAGAAATATATTTTATACAACTATTTTAAACTTACACAAACTTTACAAAACAACCTAAATTATTACACAATATTTAAAATTTTCAATATTTACGTAAACTTGTTTACCTTCCGGTAGTTTAGCAAATTGTAAACATGTGTATAATACTATACTCATGTCCTACATATGTGTTTAAAACATTCTCAACCATCAGTAAGTTATATAATATGAACGTATGTAATTTTTATTCACTATATTTATAAAATGCATACCCAATAACTTGACACAACAGCAAATTTTTAGACCTCTGTCACTTTGCGCCATCTTAACTAAACACACACCTGCCACAATCAGAGAAGAGTATGTATTTACAAATCTAAATAATTGCATTATAATAAATATACTCTTACATCATGGGAGCTTCATGCAAATGTAACAGAATAATATAGCAATAATCAAATATAAAATCCAGAAAATGAGAAAGAGTTAACTTCCATCACACATAAACACTATGCACGCAACACTATAGGGCTTAATGGCTGCCGGCTATTGCGAACTACAATACATAAACAAATGATGGTGGTGCGCCGACGTACTATGCCATAAATTAGTAGCGCATGCGCATCAGATAATGAGATAAAATGCGTGTACGTGTATAATTTAATTATACCTTAATGGACATGTTATGTATAAATCATTAAGTATATAGCTCCAGCAATATACATTGTATATGACACTGATGGATGTCAGTAGCTGAATATACATTTCATATCATATGTATATTTAACAATACATATTCAAATTTCGACATCTAATGCATGTGCTGTGGATGTACATATCCATGAGATGTTATGTGTGAAAAAGTGGTACGCCACTGACATTTTTCCATGTCGATATTTTTTCTGATTAGCCTGGTCAGTTCTATATGAAAACGGTCTCTTGCGTTTTTATCGTCAGATGCACAGTTCTTGATTAAAATGATTGAATTCAAATTGAAACTAATTATTAACAACATATTGCTTCAATAAAGAACTATGTTCTCTGACGTGAAAAATGCAAGAGACCGTTGTCATGTGGAATTGACCAGGCTAATCAGAAAAAATATCGACATTGTAAAATGTCAGTGGCGTACCACTATTTTGTTAAAAAAATATCAGAAGACATGTTTGCAGAGACGTCACTGATGGAGCTATAAAATAATTTGTTTAACTCATGTCTTTTTATATTCTACTGACACATACCAAAACTGAAAATAATTTCTAAAGTACTTTCTGAGATATTAAAAAATAACTATTGAGAAAAAATCAACACCCTGTATAATTATTAGTTAATTATTATTATTACTATTTCTTTTCACTGTTTTGGGTATGTTCCTGTTACAACTTAAGATTACATTTTTGAGGAACTTTTAAATAAAACTCAAACACCGGAACTATTTTTATAGTACAATAGTTTAATCTTCGGGTGACTGTAGCGACGAAACTAGCCATAGCAGAGGTTTGTGTGCCCATTAAGATATTTAATCGGTATCACGTAAACTACAATATACCAAAATTTCAGCCAATTCGATAGGGATCACTTTCCATAAGATCAGTGCGTGGTCCTTTATTTCTTGAACATTTATACTTTAGTAGGTAATATTTAATATCGTTTACTCATTTTTGTTAGGATGTTAATGTATGAATTTAAAAATAATTAGTTTCATCAGTAATTGATGAGTTGCGGACCATGCTCGTGAACCCAAGGAAAAAGTAATAAAAAACCACCATTCTAATTTCAGCAACGACGTGCATGCCATGCTAGCGGGCTGCCATTGTAAGAGCCCCGTTATTATAGCCAGGCCACCGAATTTAAAAATTAATTTAAGCTTTCAAAGATGGATACTGGATAGAAGGAGAATATAATTGCGCTATAAAAATCACATCTCGGCAATTTGGAGCTTAAGGCTAAACAAAAGATGGGCGTTTTTGCAGGGGCAAACGTTTAATAGTGGCTAGAATAAATTATTAAATTCCCCCATAATTATGACGGACATCCAGTAGAACTATGTGTGTTTATCAATTTATCAATTTTGTTTTATTTTTCACGTCAAGGTAGTATTATTATGAAAAAATAAGATGGTGGGAGTTTGCGATTTTAACCGTAATAGTTTGTTTCACAAGTAATTTCACTATTTAACGTACATCTCAGGAATATCAAATATCGTCTTATCGACAGACCTGTAGTCAGAGGAGTGCAAGGGGGTACCCCCTGAGAGAACTTAAACATTCTAACATAGTCACATTATATAGCCATAGAAAAGGATACATAATCATAACATTCCCTCGGCAACAGTGGCGGGTATGTGTTACGACGACAACATGTGTAGAGGGGTAAATATTTTCATCAAAATAATGTTTTGTAATTCCTGCATTACCTGCTCTTTATACAATATACATGCAAAATTACAGTAATATAATGCTTGATATATTTCAAATTTAATTAGCCTATATTTTGAAATATATCTATTGACACAAATCTATAAAATATCTCAACATTCATAAACATTACAATTCCCTATTCTTTCTGAAAGTTTACATATAATAAGAGGGTAAATTACACATATTCACATGACTAAATTGTTAATATTCTTACGCATACACTCCACTGAGGCCTGGCTAGTAATACGCCCATGATACTAATAGCTAAAACTAAGTACCAATGGCTAGGCAACCAGTAACACACGCCATCTCTTCTGGAAGCCTGTAGATGGCTCTAGAGTTATATTGCTCTGGAATTGGAAATCTCTAGATGGATCTAGAGACAAATTTAGGATATACAAGGCGAAATCGACGGCGGAGAAAGACGCTTTTATTAAAGTGAAGTTTGGTAGCGAAAAGTGAGGTTATAAACATTGAAATAGTTAGTAAATTATTAAATGAAGTGTTAGTGGTTACCCGTTGTTAAAATTACTTAAAACTCACGGATTCATACAGGGTGTTTCCTAGGGACAGAAACACGTGACAATATTGAATGTTGATCATTATAATTTATTGTATTTCTGCAGTATTGAATGACATATTTAATAAACACACCACAAATTAGACAAGCCTCAAATTCAATATCAAGATTGTCTGGGAGGGAGTTACATATTTCAAATAATACAGACATGTATTCGTTACTAGTCAACATTACCTTGTAGAAGCTGGAAATTAAATTCAGTTATTGTTAGACAATGGAATCAAATATGGTACCCACAACACCCTTTAGCTCACAGAGTTACCAAATCGGTCAAATATTCACAACCACCAGATGTACAGAAAGTTAGAGAAAAAAAATGGTAGTAAAGTATCTTTATTTACATACACAAAAAAATATTGACTTTTAAACAGTATAGTTTTTGTCAAAATTCTTCTTCTGCTGGTTCCTCCTACATCTTTTAATTTTCTGGTCTCATAATGAATTCTGATAATCAAATATTTACAAAGTATTAGTTTTATACTTTCCATCGGGTGATATTGTAATGGATCAGCATTCTTCAAATACTTTATGCCACTCGACTTTATTATAAAATCACTTGGTATAAAGTGATTTAAGCATATCGAGCTGTTGTTGGTGATGTTTTCTTTTACATAACACCATAATTCTCTTATACTAGCATCCTTTGGGAATCTATACAAAGTATGGTTAAGGTGAGTAGCGCTAAGCTAGGCTTTCCTAAATATTAGGAATTCATTGTAAACTTTAATTTCCAATAAAGTAATTTTATTATTAGGTACTATTCATTATTGTGTTCTGTTTATATATTAGAACAGTATATAGGATATAAAAAAATTGTAATGAAATTAACATAGTAAGTAGATCATGTGTTATGTGATAAACAGTATAAACACATATTTATTTTTGTGTAATTTCCATACATTGAAGTTTATTCAAGAAAATAAATATGTATTTATTAAAATAATGACAATATTGTACCTATTTTATGTAATAAAGGTGGGTTCATAATTTCTAGGTACATAACAGCAAATTTAACAAATATAATAGGAAGAGTATACACATGTTTTATTCTAAGGAAATTATGTATTGAACGGAAATTATTAAATTAACTTGATATATACCTGGGATTTTTCGGTCGGCTTTAAATGAAAAATCTTATATTTTCTTACGTATCGGTTTTATTAATCGCCGCCAGAGGAAAAACTACAATATTTATATTAAAGTACGATTATCTTATGTAATTTTACAAATTGAATTTCATTACTTACAATTTAAAAGTTTTTTTTACACTATTTTACCATTTTACGTCGGTTTCTGTTAAAAATATTAATGCATCTAAATGCTGAACAAAAGTATTGCCTGCTTTTTGGTGCTGTACTCTAACATACCGACAGAACTTGCCATAAAATGTGTAAAAAACAAATTGTCCAAAATTCGTAAACGTACCTACATTTACTGAAAACGAATTTGTCAACGCCATTACATTATGTCTAAATTCTACATATTTTACATATAATAACCAATTTTACTCTCAAATTTTCGGAACTGATATGGGTTAACCCATATCGGCCACCATTGCAAATTTAGTTATGAAAGAATTAAAGAATACCAAATATTAAAATATTTAAATTATAAACCTAAATTTTACAAAAGATATGTAGATGATTGCATTATTTGTTTACCAAAAAATAAAATAGAATATACTGTTAAAAATTTCAATAGTTTTCATCCACGACTGCAATTGTAAAAGAAAAAAACATAAACTTTTTAAATATAACCATAAGTACAATGAATCCGGAATTATTGATAACTAACTGGTACACGAAAGAAGTTTGGTCGTGAAGGTATACATCAAGTTAATTTGATATCAGCGGTCAAGAAAATATAAATATCTATTTATGGAAAGTGTTTGTGAAAGCGGACTAAGAATTATGTACGAAGGACCAGTCAGCTAAGGCACTGACAAAAAAAGAGTAATTAAGCGGCAAAAATTATAGAAATGTACTACCTTAACTTCACTGATGTTGGCTTTCTTCTGGTTGGGCCCAGGCGCCAATATTCTTGACTGTGATGACGGTCTCGGATGATTAGGTGTCGAGCTTGAGCTCTTTGTCCCAACAATTCACTATTTTTTTCTGAATTTAGCGCTTTTATAGGTTTTTAATCGCGGTTTTAATGAATACATTACTATTTTTTTATTGAAGAAGTATTTGAACTATATATCATTACAATAATCACTATTGTGCTATGAAGAAAAAAACTTACTTACGGAAAAACAAAAAACGCACGGTTGTGTTGTCTAAACAGCAAGGATATTAATATTTTAAATGTTATTTCACGCGTACGACTGTAAACAGAACCCCATCATGTTACAACTATGAAGTTTATACTTATGAAACGATCGATTTACATCTTGTCTAAACTGTTTTCTGCAAATGGCACACAGTGGGAAATTTACCACTTTTTTTAACAAAAGCCCATTTGACGTGAATACTTCTTGTTTATCCTCCGATTGTTACAATTTGATTATCTATTCTTCTGATGAACGTATCTAGCACAATATCGGAAAATTTAAAACAAAAATTTAACAAAAATAGTGACTACCCGATATTGTAGATCACCGTAATTTTA
Organism: Stenurella melanura; assembly: GCA_963583905.1. Lineage (NCBI taxonomy): Eukaryota > Metazoa > Arthropoda > Insecta > Coleoptera > Cerambycidae > Stenurella > Stenurella melanura. Next base: position 65,329,741 of record OY757310.1, read on the forward strand.
TAAGTTGCATTTCATGTTTTTTGGGTCGCTGACTAAGCATATGATACGCAATTTATCCAAAATTGGTACAATTTTTAAATATTGGCCGTTTTTTGTTTTAAGGTACTTTTTGGGTTTTTCGAAACATAATTTCTTACTTTAGGCTGTTGTTGAATTATTTTATTATTTTCGGATTGCTGATTACGAACAGATTATCAAACTTGTCCAAAAATGATCCAATTTCTAGATATTGGACACTTCTCGGGTCCTGGGCAGTTTTCTGGGTCTTTTCAATATATAAGTTATTAATCTAGGGTGTTATTATATTAACATATGATTTTAACTTAGATATTTAAGAATAACTCAAAATGTCCAAAAGCGGTCCAATTTTTAAATATTGACCATTTTTTGGTTTTTAGGCACTATTTTGAGGGTTTCGATTTATCATTTGTTACTTTAGGCTGTTGTTGAATCATTTTATTATTTATTCAACTTATCCAAAAATCATTTAAGTTTTCAATTATTTATAGTTATTACAATTATATGTTCAATTTGTCATCCGAATGCATAAGCTATTTTGATAAACAAAGTTTACATGCATACATACATACATGCATGCATACATACATACATACATACATACATACATACTTTATTATATACTCTAGGGTATTATTTAATTATTATATTATATTTGGCTTGCTGATCACTAACATGGTATCCAACTTGTCCAAAAGTAATCCAATGTTCATATATCGGCCACTTTTCGCTAATTTAGAACATAATTTCGGAAGCAAGAAATTATATATCGAACGATCCAAAAAAATGTCAAAAAACAATAAATTGACAAATATTATAAAAAAAAACTGAGGCCTTCGCTTTTAGTATATACGCCAAATCCCATATTTATGTACTCTTACCAGCTTGCTTTACTTATTTTCACCTATTAACCCTATATTTAACCCCCAACCCTTCAACGGAATCATCTCAAAATATAATCTAGTTTCAGATGTGATTATAATACGTACGTGTACCAAATTTTAAGTGAATATATCAACTTTATTTTATCAACCTCTTTAATAATGGAGTAGGGGTGGTGAGGGGTTGAAAAATAATATTAAAAAATCTGAAGCCTTGGCTTCTAGTACATACACCGAATTTTAAGTTTCTGTACTCTTACTAGCTTGCTTTACTTAGTTTCCCCTATTTACCCCCAACCCTTCATCGGATATGTTCAAGAAACAATCCAGTTCCAGATCTCGTTATAATATATACGTGTACAAAATTTCAAGTCAATATCTTAAACCGTTCCGGAGAAAACGTGCGGACAAAAGAAGTTAGACAGACCGACAGACCTACAGACAGACAAATTTTTTTTTTCGATCAAATTTAAAATATAGACGTTTCATGACATTCTAAACCTATTTCAAAAAAAAAAAAATTGAAATAGTTTTTATGATTACTATACTTCCAATCCACTACGTGGATGTGGAACTGGAAATAATTATATCAATCAGTGAGTAAGCTACAATCATTTTCGAGTATTTAAAAAAAAAAAACTCAGCATCCCATGCAAAAGTCTCAATGGGCACAAAGCTCGAAAATCAATACTTTGGCTGCTACGGAGCTTGAAAGCTCTAAAGCTCCACCACAGATTTATTAATTCGTGCAGTTTTTACAGATTTTTAAATAACTTATCTTTTCGATTTTAATGTCTAAGTTTATGTTTTGAGGTTGCTAAATTCAAATCCGATGTCAAATTGTCCAAATTGACACGTGACAGCTGTCAATTAGCTGTCAAAGTGCCTTAAAAAAGTGCAAATCTTATTTTTATGTTATGAGTTTATGTTGTTTAGGTAACTCAGTTTATGTATAATGTGAATACAATAATTCGAAAATTGGCAGCTGTCAACAGGCTGTCAGCTAACTGTCAAAATGCAATAACAAAGTGCAAATCTTATTTTTTTGTATGACTTTAGGCTTTTTAGGTAACTCAGTTCATATATGATGTGAATACAATAATAGCTGTCAAAGTGCAATCATGTATGAACTGAGTTACCTAAAAAGCATAAAGTCATAACAAAAAAATAAGATTTGCACTTTGACAGCTAGATGACAGCCTATTGACAGCTGCCAATTGTCGAATGATTGTATTCACATCATACATGAACTGATTTGCACTTTGTTAAGGCACTTTGACAGCTAATTGACAGCTTTCAAGTGTCAATTTAGACAATTTGACATCGGATTTGAATTCAGCAACCTCAAAAACATCGACTTAGACATTAAAATCGAAAAAATAAGTTATTTAAAAATCTATAAAGACTGCACGAATAAATAAATCTGTGGTGGAGTTTTGGAGCTTTCAAGCTCCGTAGCAGTCAAAGTATTGATTTTCGAGCTTTGTGCTGGGGATGACGAAACCTAAAACATATCCAAAATTCAGATGATTTGACCGAAACCCAGTTTCCATAAGATTATTGCGGGGTCCTTTAAAAGGTGGAAATGGTTGCAAAACATGTAAAGATCATGTTACGCCCACCAGACCATTAAACATTTATTAATTGTTATTTTTAATCAACTTTGGATTTTTGCTGAAGAAAAATGATTTTATATTTCGAAACACCTGCTTGAAATTTTCTCAATGTGGTCAATAATGAACCATTTTTAACAAAATTGGTCTATCTAGCAACTTTTGTTTGTTTGTGTCACTAATGTGACAGACTTAATTTATTATAGAACTTTTTTTTTATGAAAGTACACTTCATAACACACACCTTGATGTTTGTTTTAAAATGAAGTTTAAAATCTCTCATGTCTATTATAGTACAGGCAAATTAACAATTTAGGGTAACAAAACTTAATAAAAGGATCACCTCTGGGATTTAAGTAGGTAATAACCTGGAGAAAGAGATGATGCATTCTTTGCACTCCTAAGTTCCGGAAAAATTCAAAGAAATTTGGAAAAACTTTGATTTTCGGTTTTTTTGCTCTAGCGGCCAAAATAATGAAAATAGAAAAAGAAATAGAGAAAGAAGCTCCCAACAAAAATTGTAGCTCGTATACTACAAAAAAAGGTCTTTACAAATTTCTGTCTTACTTAAACCGTTTAGAAGATAAATCGAGTTTTCCACTTATAGTTTTAAGCCGCTTCGAAATGAGCGAATAGTGAGAATTCTCCAGGAGTCTCGTACGACCGGGCTGATCGATCGATAATTCTTACTATTCAGAGCCCCTAAAAAAGAAGGAAAATAACATGAAATGTAGAGAAAAGTCTCAGCCTTAATGTGGAATTAATCGCAAAATTCATAAGAAATGTTATCAAAGAGAGAAAGTGTCAGAAGATGGCTTAGTGAACTTTGTACAGTTGATCCACAGATTTATTCATATCTTCGCCGGGAGTCGTTAGAATGATAATTCATTTTGCTTATATATTCTTGTATAATATGATATATTAGTCCAATTAACATTTATATTGCAATTACTTCTGTTGGAAAAATATACCTTGCGATCAAAGTAGATGGTATATTTCTCATCGATCAATCACCTCCAAATTTTGGAGTTCAATTCGCTATATCTTAAGTAATAATAAGTAATAGCACAGTCTTAATATTTGGATTATAAGTACAATAAAACATATTCATTCGAACGACTTTATTTTAAATGCGCGCAGTACTTTTTGAATTTGTCTACATTATTCATACACGTTCAGAAAATGCACAATTATGCAGTAAAACATATACAACTTATTTGTTTCTTAACATTCTTCAATGAAATGTTCACGAAATATAGATTAAAGTGCGTGGAATCGAATTCATGCAGTGAAAAGCACCCATTGTTACGGGAGAAATAGGCAGAATGCATAAAACTCAAAGATGTAAATAAATCAAACTGTATAAAGTTTACTAAGCCGTCTTCTAACACTTTTTTCTATATGATAAAAATTTGTATGAATTTTTTATTAGTTCCACATTAAAGCTGAGACTTTTCTCTACATTTTACGTTGTTTTCATTTTTTTAGCGGCTCTGAATAGTTATAATTATCGATCGATATGTCCGGTCGTACGAAACTCCCAGAGAATTCTCATTCTCCGAGCATTTTGGAGCGGCTCAAAACTATATAAGTGGAAAACTGGATTTATCTCCTAAACGGCTTAAGTAAGACAAAAACGTGTAAAGACCTATTTTGTAGAGAAGGAGACGAGCTAGTTTTTTCTGTATTTTCATTATTTTAGCCATTATAGAGCAAAAAAACCGAAAATCAAAGTTTTTCCAATTTTCTTTCATTTTCCCGGAACTTGGAAGTGCAAAGAATGCATTATTCTATTATACAGGTTATTAACTACTTAAATCCCAGAAATGATTCTTTTATTAATTTTTGCGAGGTTTTTGCAACATTTTGCCTTAATTGCCTGTACTATACAACTGGTCTGTCTGACAATTTTTGTTAATTAATTTGAGTCATAATTTTTTTTTGATGAAAGTGCACTTCAATAACACCTTGATTTTTGTTTTAAAATTAAGTTAGGACCCTTCCTACCTATTACAACTTAACAATTTTTGTTAATTAATTTAAGAATTAATTTTTTAATTTTTTTTTTTTATGAAAGTACACTTCATAACACCTCCCTGACTTTTGTTTTAAAATTAAGTTTAAGACCTATCCTACCTATTACAACGTATCTGTCTGGAAATATTTATTAAAAAAAAGAACGTTATCGCGGCGCTTAACAATTAAGTCTGACATAGTAAAAAACTTTTTTACGATAAAAAACGTATTTGAATATATAATAGAAGTCAGCAATATTAATTTAGTATTGAAAAAATAACTTTTTAAAACTTTAAAGTATTTATTTCAACATTACTGCAAAAATTTCAAACTAAATTTGTATTTTTATGTTACTTCCACATACGGGTAGTGGAGTGGGTGTATATGTAGTTTTCTTTAACGGGTAAGTACCTACCTAATTGAAAAGTATAGCTTTTTAAGAAATTCCCTTTAGTCAATTTAAACTCATAGTTTTATGCCACTGTAACTGTAAAAAGATATTTTTCCACTAAACGATTAATTATATACTAGTAAAATCTACTGATATGTGTGGATTATTAATATATTATATATTATGACCTAGCCATTAATACTAGAACATTTGTGTCAACTATGGTTTCATTTACAATTTTACCTGATTGTTGAACCTATGGCGCCACCTTTTGCTCAGTTTGTTAATGAAGCCACAAATGGGACACGCCTAACATTATTTCTATAAGTTTTAACTTCGCATGTGCAATCAGCAGCACTAAAATTGTTATACGTCAGTAGATGGCGCACCTAAATTTCTTCAGTTATACTATAAGGTTTGTTCATTTGTGTTGCTGGAATGAGATCAACTGATTTTAAAAAATCACATTTTAGCAGGTTATTTTGGCAAATGACAGCATTTCCAATCAAAACAACTCAAAACACAAACGAACACGTGAAAGGTGGTATGTTGCAGGATTTCGAATTTTGTAGGGTTATACAATATTGCACCTACCGCTAATTCATAATTAATCACCTTGTAAAAAATATATACTTATAAATATTAATAATTTAAGTAGGCAGAGGTACCTAATTAATTATATTTTACTCAATATTACAAATTTCAGTCGCCCACGGTTTTCAGAATGTAATGATCATCTTGCACAACCCTTACGATGACATTTAAAATACCATCTCCCCCATCTCCCTGTTCCTTGGACATTTTTAATAAATAAATACATATAATTTATTTTACTTGCCGTTTATTGTTTGTTTACCAAGGATTGGGAGGTTATATTTCCTGCTCTGATTTTATTGCTCGGACTCTTGAGCTCGAGCAAGAAATCAGTGATTTGATCTCAAGCAAGTTGCTCGACACAAATGAACAAAACCAGATCATATGATCTGACACAAATGAACGACATACTTATTTATGATTTAGTTGCTCAGATCTGCTTCCAGCAACACACATGAACAAACCTATAGAATATTTAAAAAAATAATAATTAAAACATTTTCCTTTTTAAAGACATCAATATCCACGGTTAATTAAATTTGATCAACGATACTTAAGGCTGTGTTATCAATGTCAAAATACCGCGTTCACAGTCGTAAATCTTTCAACATATTGTTCTTAAAAACAAACCAACAAAAATCGGATTTGATTTAAATATTAGAACTAGTTAACTTAAATCTAGTACGTATCATATTTTATATTTGAAAACTAAATCAAATTAAATATTTCCTTTGGATTATTACACGCGAACGTGCCACTGAATCGTCCGTAATTCACCATTAATTATTTTATATTCTTTAATGGGACTCAAATATTCAAATAAAATATGATACGTACTAGAATAAATATATTATATGTAAAAAAAAGTGAAAACTCGGCATAATATTTGCTCCTAAGGGAGATTAATATGTTAGAAAAAATGTACTCAATTTTGCCAATTTAATTGGACGGTTTACTAATAGAGGGCGAAGCAGTAGCTATTCGAAGTACCAACTATGCTTCAAATCACTAAAACTGCAGGGTCGAACTTTTTGTTTTCTCTACCATTTGAAATATAGCTTAAAATAATTTAAATTTACTTACCAATTGAATTGTTACATTTCTAGTAGCCCGGGAGGCAGCGACAGATTTTTCGCGTTAATATCTATAAAGCTAGATTTTTTTTCAAAGCGAGTTTAGATAGTATCTATAATGAAGGCGCAATTCTACCAAACTCTTAGTTATGCATAAATGAGTAAAAAATTAAATATTTAAAATTTCGTTTTTCGAATTGTCACGAATTGTCAAGAAATGATGATTCGCCTTCGCTCCTGCCGGCCCCAATTTTCGATTTTCACCTCGCGATTCATGTTGTACGGTCATTGCCGACCTTCTCCTCGCAATCGAGATATAGAACGGGTCTCCGATTGCCGTATTTGTTCAGTTCTTACGTTTGAAAAAGTGACTTGCGGTCGTGCCAATAGGCGACTATTTTTAAGTGGTTTCCCGAGTTCGAATCCCGCCCGGGGATATTTTTTTTTTCATTTTCAATTTTTTGGCACATATTTTTGATTCTATAATTGCGATTTGCTCCGTTCTATTGCATTTTTCTGAGAAGTTTTGCATTTTCCGCCGCGGAATAGTAAGATGCTCTATTTGGATCAAAAATCACATTCTACTTCCGGGTGGCTAAATCTTTGGTAGACATTGCAAAAACGGCAATACATAGTCAAATCACGACAATTATATTCCTCATTAGTATTAATGAACAGACAGTATTTTTATAGATCTGTTAATAAGCTTTTATTTACTCCAGTATGTTATATTATTTTGGTAAGGAAATTTCTAATTTTTAATCGAAATAGTGCAGATTAATATTTCGCGGCGGAAAATGCAAAACTTTTCAGAAAAATGCAATAGAACGGAGCGAATAGCAATTACAGAAACCACTTAAAAATAGTCGCCAATTAGCACGACCGTAAGTCAATTTTTCAAACGTAAGAACTGAATAAATACGGCGATCGGAGACCTGTTCTATGTCTCGATGGCGAGGAGAAGACCGGCGATGACCGTACAACGAGAATCGAGAGGTGAAAATCGAGAATTGAGGGCGGCAGGAGCGAAGGCGAATCGTCATTTTTTGACAATTCGTGACAATTCCAAAAACGAAATTTTCGTCCATCTGTTTTTTTCTTTAATTTTTTACCCATTTATGCACCACCAAGAGTTTAGTAGAATTGCACCTTCATTATAGATGCTATCTAAACTCTCTTTGGAAAAAAATCTAGCTTTATAGAAATGATTTCAGTCGCTGTCTCCCGGGCTATAGTTTATTCTACATCTTCAATAACTTTTTGTTAGTAATATTGCTAATAAATCAGGAGCATATCTAATAATAACATATCATTACTGTAAAAAGTAATTTTTATATGGAGTAAATGTACCTATTTGTAATCCAGATTGTGAAAAATCAATGCCACGCGGGATTAAAAAGAACTTTGATCTTGTGGCATATAGACAAACTATCTTTGCATACACTCTAATAGTGTAAATTGTAGATAATCAATTATTATTTTGAAAGAGTAAAATGTCTCTTACTCCCCGAAGGAGAACTTACATTTTTTCTGGGAGCAAAAATGACACGTTAGTCTTTGAAAATGATAACTAAACTATCAGTACAGAAATATTGTTTTGAAGAATTCCGATTTTCTCATTTCCTCAAGCACGCAAAATGTCTTTCCATTGTTTTCCTCTGGTTTTTGTAATTTCCCTTTTCAAACATAATTTTATGGTTATTCATTGCTTGTCGTGTGTATGTGTTTTCGTGATATTTCACTTTCGGCGTGAAAGTGATCATCATCAAGTGACGAACATTTGATGTTTAAGGAAAAGCCTGCAAAAGTTCGCACCCGCAGTGCGTAGGAAGACGAGAGAAATCGATTGGCGGACACCTGAGTGTTCCATCTGCGTTCTTCTTCTGAATAGGGCCTTCAGAAATTTGAAAATTTGTCACATTTTCCATGTTTAGGTGTTTTTCGTTGAATTTTTCTTTCGGTGTGAAAGTTATCATCATCGGGTGACAAACAATTCGATGTTTTAGGAGAAATCTAAAAAAAACAGGGATACGCAGTAAGCGGAGCAAAATCGAATAGTGGACACCGAAGTTTTCCATCTGTGCTATTTCTCTGAATAGGGGCCTTCGAAACAGTTTCCCAATGGAAAATGTCAAATTTTCCGTGTTTACGAGTTTTTCGTGATATTTTACTTTCGGTGTGGGTAGGGGTAGGTATGAAGGTGAGAGAAATCGAATGGCGCAAACTGCTCTTTATCTCGTTTAGTTTTCGAGATACGATCGCGGGAAGCGATCCTTAGTTTCCGAGATACGGCCGCTCAAAGACTCCGGAAGGTAAAAATCGAAGTTTCTCACCTCTTGCCGAGGTCATATCTCGATAACTAAACGAGATAAAGAGCTGCGGTTTACGCCATTCCATTTCTCTCGCCTACCTAGTTACTAGTCCAAATATCTCTACAGGAAAAGTTGTATTGAGCTGAGATGTAAAATAAAAAGTCTAATATATTATTAGTCCTACACTTTCCTTAAGGGTACAAAAAGGATGAAATTGTTTATTTTTGCGTATAAATCGAGAACGATGAAAGATATGGAAAAGGTTTCAGATAAAAAAATGTAGAGCTAATAATTTGGCTTACGAAAGGTCACATGCGTTTACATCCTATTTCTGATTGTTTGGCTGTAAGATCTGTCTGACTTTTAGGGGATGAATGGGATAATAAAAAAATCGTTTAAAATCGAAAAGTTGATGCTTTTTGTTATTTCTTTTCTGAATCCCCTTAATTCAACTTTCTTTACAGAGATAAAGTTCCTCTGTTTGTTTAGATAGAAGTTATAAACATCTGAATTTTTAAATTCACGACTTTTCAGGGCTAAACGCTTTACTTTAATTTTTTTCAAGCAACACTGACCTCTTAATGAAATTTCATTAAAAAAATTCCATTACAGTTTTTTTTCTCACGCATGCCAACGTTGATATCCAGATATAATTACTACAATTCCTACGATTTTTATTTCACTCAACGCCACTGCAATCCGATGATTTTCCGGTAATTTTTGCGTGAGATATGGACCGCTAAAGTGAGTCCAGCTTCGAGGACCAATTCTCCCAAACAAAAAATCTTACGAGCTCGATGGCATATTTAGCTATTTAAAATCAAACGAGAAATCGAGTGGCGCAAACCGAAAGTCGCTGCGGTCCTTCGTTTCCGAGATACGGCCGCTCAAAGTTAGCGGAGAATGAAAATCGAAGTTTTTCACCACTTCCACCGAGAACGAAACGAGACACAGAGCTGCACTTTGCGCCATTCCGTTTCTCTCATCTTCCTACGTCCTCCTGAGTTTGTTTAGATTTTTTCTGAAACGTCGAAATTTTGTCACCCGACGATAACCACTGTCATTCCGAAAATGAAATGTAACAAAAAACACCTACTCATGAAAAATGTAACATTCTTTCACGTTCCGAGGGTCCTACCTACATAAAGAACACAGAAAGAGAACGCCACTGTGCTCTATTCGAGTTGTCTCCCATTACTGCATACCCCTTAATTTTTTCAGATATTTACTAAAACATCGAAATTTTGTCGCCCGATGATGACCACTTCCATACCGAAAGTGAAATATGACATTATTTCACTTTCCGAGGGTCCTATCCACATAAAGAACGCAGACGGAGAACGCCACTGTGCGCTATTCAATTTCTACCCCCTTACTGCGTACCTCTGATTTTTTTCAGATTTTTCCTAAAGCATCGAAATTTCGCCCGATGATGACCACTTTCATACCGAAAGTGAAATGTCACGAAAAACACCTACACACGAAAAATGTGACATTTTTTCACTTTCCGAGGGCCCCATCCACATAAAGAACGCAGACGGGAACGCCACTGAGTGCTATTCGATTTGTCTCCCATTATTGTATACCCCTGATATTTTTCATATTTTTTCTAAAACATCAAAATTTTGTCACCCGATAATCACTCTCATACCGAAAGTAAAATGCCACGAAAAATACCTACACATGAAAATGTGACATTGTTTCACTTTCCGAGGGCTCTATCCACATAAAGAACGCAGACGGGAACACCACTGTGCGCTATTCGATTTGTCTCCAGTTATTGCATACCCCTGACTTTTATCATGTTTCTTCTAAAATATCAAAATTTTGTCACCCGATGATGATTACTTTTATACCGAAAGTGAAACGCCACGAAAAACATCTACACACGAGAAATGTGGCATTTTTTTTACTTTCCGAGGGCCCTATCCACATAAAGAACGCAGGCTGAGAACGCCACTGCACTCTATTCGATTTATTTCCCCTTGCTCTGTACCCCTGTATTTTTTCAGATTTTTCCTAAAACATATAATTTTTGTCGCCCGATGATAAATTTCATACCGAAAGTGAAATGCCACGAAAAACACCTACACACGAAAAATGTGACATTTTTTCACTTTTCGAGGGCCCCATCCACATAAAGAACGCAGACGGGAACGCCACTGAGTGCTATTCGATTTGTCTCCCATTATTGTATACCCCTGGTATTTTTCAGATTTTTTCTAAAACATCGAAATTTTGTCGCCCGATGATGACCACTTTCATACCGAAAGTGAAATGCCACGAAAAACACCTACACACGAAAAATATGACATTTTTTCACTTTCCGAGGGCCCTATCCACATAAAGAATGCAGACGGAGAACGCCACTGTGCGCTATTCGATTTCTTTCCCCTTACTGCGTACCGCTGATTTTTTTCAGAATTTTCCTAAAACATCGAAAATTTGTCGCCCGATGATGACCACTTTCATAACGAAAGTGAAATTCCATGATAAACACCTACACACGAAAGAAGTGAAACTGTTCTATTTTCCGAGGACCCTACCCGAAGAAAGAACGCAGATGGAGAACTCCGGTGCGCGACATTCGATTTCTCTCCCCTTACTGAGTACCACCCCTAATTTTTTCAGATTTTTCCTAAAACATTAAATTTTTGTCACCAGATGATGACCATTTTTACATTGAAAGTGAAATGCCACAAAAAACACCTACACATGAAAATCGATGAATAACCATTAAAATTTGAAAAAGAAAATCACAAAAAACAATATCTAACAATAATTGAAACTATCACTGCGTCATTAGATTTTGTAGATAGTTGCGGTGGCTACCGCCTAACGTAACCACGAATTGTTTAATTATTTACAATCATCAAATCTTATTTCAAAAGTTTAATAGGAACTGAATCATTTTTTATTCACTGCTGTAAATCTAGTCAAGGCTTCCAATAGTGTCCGTACGGCCCTGCACAATTCTGTTGCCAACAACTGATGATGAAATCACTACTTATAGCTAGCCAATTTATGATTCCTATTATATCGGCATAACCATTAGTTCGCTTTTTCTATATACGAATTTACTGTGGCGTGCAAACACATTCTTAAAACAAAAACATTTGTGTGCCTTTATTTAGTTTCATTAATCCAAGGTGGCCTCTATTGTTGAATAACTAAACTACAAGACGAGCAACCCATGGTGAGGGTAACAGAAAACTGCTTGAGTAATATATTGGCTACGTATAAAATATCAGTTACAACATCTAAAATTGTAAATATTTTGTTGGGAGATTTGTAATATATTATAACAGAAATACTTTAGTTTCAGTCATTACCAAGGTACACCGTAACTGTTTGCACCATAGTCATTACAAATGTGGCAAGCGTTGCCACCTATGATGTAGTTCGTTTACGATATCCTCAAAATGGACAATGTGAAAAGTTATCTTTCTTTTCAATTGTTTTGTAACCCGATAATATAATAAGAGATGTCAGCAGGAGTCGATAAAGTCGGAGTTCTTCTTTTTGTTGTTCTGTTCCTAGTGTTCCTGTGTAAAAGACATAAAAGTCAGATTTTTGTGAGGTTATGTATATTTGTTCAAAGTTATTTAAAACGTTAATTTGAATTTATTATGAACAAAATAATGTGGCAATCTTTAGGAATTATGTTAACATCTCCAATTAGATCCCAACTTGAGCTCTTCTCAGCTACAAATCTTTTACAACAACAGCTAAGAGTAGATAGATGAGCCGGAGGTCAAGTATAACTTTCTCATTTATTTTGTTTTTAGACAACTTATATATTAAAACGAAGAACGCCCCCACAACTTCATAAAAAAGGCGAGAAACCAAAGACGCTGAGAAGCAGACATTATGTTTATGAATTAGTAAGGCATACTGAGACAGAACGACAACCGCTTATCGATGTTATTTTAAAAAGTCATGTCGAAGGTATTGGAAATGTGGGCGATAAAGTATCAGTACGATCAAGTTATGCTTACAATAGATTATTATTACCAGGGTTAGCTGTGTATGCAAGCCCAGAAAACTTGGAGAAATATAAGGATTGTAGCAAGGCAAATGAGGGTGAACGTTCTAGTTCAGTCAATGCTTTAATTGTAAGTATGTCTAATAGTATTACCTTTCAAAGAATAGAAATAATAAGAAATTAATCGCAAATTTTAGACCGCCAAAATAATGTCACGTATTATGTTATCAGTTGTAATGAATAAGGATACACCCTGGACTTTAAAACCGTGGCATGTGAAAATTTCATTTCGAAAATGTGGATACATGGTTCCTGAAGATGCTATTACTCTGCCAGAAACACCTATTACGGGTCCTGATATGAATATTGAAAATAAAGAGTTCTTCGTTACAGTAACGGTACGATTTCATTTATTTAAATTTACTTTATATGCATATGTCTTTAGTTCAGTATAGGCTGATTGTATTGTAGCAATCATGATACTATGAAGTGGGAATATGCGTTCAGTATCTGCCATGATGTTACTTGCTCCCGAATAAAGTAGAAATTACGAGACAATGAATTGGGCTCATATTTTTACTTTATCATCACTACATAGGTATTTATTAACAAAATGTGAGAATTTGCAGAGGTAAGTGTACCGAGGGGTAAACTGCCATCCAAACATATGTACACTAATTCCTCATTTGCCTAGTAATGCCCACTAATGTCCTGTCAATTTCCCATTCTCCTATGGTGCTACAGCCCGACTTCGAGCCTTGATCTCCTCCAGTTTAGCCTTACATACTGTTCTGTCTGCCGCTCTTCTTCTCCAAACTTGTGTCCTTAGGAGATTTTTTGTATCCTCTGCCACTCCGTCTTCCCATCACTTCCTGGGCCTGCCCTTTCTCCTGGTTCCCTGCATTTTTCTGTTAAGGATTCTTTTTGGGATTCTGTGATCGTCCATCCTTGCGACATGACTGTCCAACGTAGCCTTTGTATTTTGACTAACTCAGATACTGGGGGTTTTTTATGTTCGATATTAATGCTCCCAAAATTACCACAAATGTCCCTAAATTGTCATTAATGTTCCCAAAATTTTTATTAATGCCTCCAAAATTTCCAATAATTCCCCAAAACTCCCGCTATGCCCCCATAATTTTCACGAATGATGACCATCTTTAACCCATTACCCCCTTAATTTTGTACGGGTGTATTATAATTATGATTATAGTTAATAATTATAGGACTACTTTTAAAAAAGTACTTTATTGTTTGTAAAAGTTTATTCGTATTTGTCTCAATATTTACGAATAGGAAATATTCGAGTTTTAATAAAATAATTTTAGTTATTTAACAAAACAAAAATAACCGATATTCATGGAACAAATTGTTTTCTCTTGTATTGTTAAAATAAACTAAAATCAAGGTACAAAAGTAATCTCCGATGTAGCTATTCAAATAATTTTCATTAGCTTAAAAGATTTATATTTTTGTCTTCTGTTAAGCAGATCATTTCGTTTCAGTTCAGTTCGTGCCAAACAACTTGACAGGGCCATAAAATATAAATGTTTCCTGTATAGTTTGTATGTCTTCATTCTTTGGCCAAATAAATTTGTCAAGTTTTGAATGTAAAAATTTTGCTTTAAATTAGTTTTCATCACACTTCTCTGTTACACGACCTAAGTAAGAATTTATATTGTAATATATGGCCAGCAGCGGCCCGTGAAATTTTGGTAAGCTGTAACTTACTAATGGAGCATGGGACCCATGCCAAACTTTAATGGCTCACTACCAAGGCCAAACAGAGATGTTATGTGGAAAAAAAATATTTCATTGGAATTTGCGAAATTTTTTTTCCAAAAAGTGCACTGCCTCCCCATAGGATCTGAAAAAGTACTTATAAAATATCTATAGGGTATTTTTTTTTCGAACAAGGAAGAAAATATAAGGATAGGTTTTTAATGTTTTCAAAAATTTTTTTATAAAGTTACATCATTTTGAAATTTTATTTTACACTGATATTTAATTTATAAAACTTCAAAATGATGTAACTTTATAAAAAATGAAAGTTTTTTGATAAAATCAAAAACCTATCCTTATGTTTTCTTCCTTCGAAAAAAGTACACTATAAATATTTTATAAGTACTTTTCTAGATCTTAGGGGGAGGCAGTGCACTTTTTGAAAAAAAAATTCGCAAATTCCAATAAAATATTTTTTTCCACAAAACATCTCTGTTTGGCCTTGGTAGTGATCCATTAAAGTTTGGCATGAGTCCCATGCTCCATTAGTAAGTTATAGCTTAACAGAATTTCACGGGCCGCCGCTGTATATAGCGTAGTATTTTTCTGTATTTATTTCACTAACGAGTTCAGCATGGACTTCACTCGGGAGTTCATTTTGGGTTCATCCGCTGAATTGGTCATAGAAAAGTCTGATGAAACACAAAATGATTCAGCTTTAGACCCATATTCTTCATCTGTACTCTCGTCTGTAGCAATTTCTTCGAGAATCGCTTCTTCACCAGAACGACTTGACCTCTTTTTTTTTGCTATCTTGCCTTGATGTTTTAGTACCAATCAGTGCCTTTTCAGTCTTTCTGTTTTTGCCAGTATTCACGAATCTGCATAACCTGTCTGTGCTAACTCTGTTACCAGAGACATCCACTCGGTCATCCACCTGCTTGTCCATCTGCAATGGAAGGAAAACGTTTACCTAATTTCTTGTTGAACAAATATATTTTCATGTATAAAAATTAATTTCAAATTACACATTAATTTGAAAAACACAAAAGAAATTGAAAGACATGTAATGGTAAACAAATATCAGACCGTCAAGTTCTTTCTAATAAAAAACCCTCGAACAAATCTCACCAACTCGGCGGTTAACGTTATACACTTTTTGTTACTTTTTTTCATTTCTTGAAGGGTTCGGACCACACAACAATAAGTATTTTTTAATGTGAAAACAGCTATTCAAGTGGTAGATATGCATATGCATTTAGTATTATTTAAACTAATATCCTCAGTAATGAATGAAAGTGAGAAAGTCAATTTTACGCATGTATGTCACTGTGTAGATAATACCGTGTACTGTAATGCTGTAATCAACATCAATACAACCTATATAAAACAGTCAGTTTTATTGATTTACTTACCGTACCATTAAAAGCTAACACTGCACCTTTTTTACTATTTTATTAATTATTATTGATTAATTACTTACGTATTGCATTGTGAATGAACTAAACAGAGATCGTATTATTACTTCAACCCCCATCCTAAAACTGCACGTACATAATGGACTAATGGAGGCAAGGCATCCGCTTACATGACGTATATTCAACTGTGCCTGTGCATAAGTAACGTTTGTGCATAATGCTCTCATAATACTTTAAGTCCCTCAACTAACATTCCGCTAGCACTGACGAGAAATCCCTCTCCGACTCTACACTCGTCGCCGGAACAGTTAATAATTTGTCAAAACATTTCTGCAAGTGTAATCCTCGCAACCCCCCATGTTCAAATAATGCCATTTCTTTCTTTATAATCCTTAAACATTCTCGTGAATTTCCATTTCTTGCTACGGGATCAATCTCTTTCGTAGCCATTGTTATAGCTTTTTCAAGTTTCTCCTTCAAAGTTTTTATTTTAGTTATCTTCTTTACTTCAGAAAGAGGTATGTCATTAGCGTCATCACCACCTTCTTGACTACTGTCAACTTCTACATTTCCTTCACCTTCACTGATTTGTGAGGATTCCCACATTTCTTTTATAAAATTTGCTATAGTGTTAGAACCGGATAACTTAAAATAGTTGTTTTCAGTTTGGGATTTTGCAGGTACATTAAAACGTCAAATAATATTGTACAGCGTGCCTTTATACGATTTTTTAAAGCTATCTCAAAATCACTGGCCAGTACAGTGTTTAATTTTCCCAGTTCGTCAAATAAAAACTTAAAGCTTGCATCGGCAGTACAGAGATTTGCATCTCTTCTACAAATTGCTTCTACTGTTAACTTGACTGGTTCGAGGCAGCTAACAATATTTTCCAAGAGCTCAAATTCACTGTCACTAATTATAGTTGGATTGCCTAAGTCAATTAGTGCTTTTTGAATACAATCTTTTACTAGAACGAATTGTTTTAACATGTCGATAGGGCTATTCCACCTGGTTTTACACTCCAGTACTCCACTATAAGCGAAAATTATGATGTCTGAATAATGCCCCTAATTCCCTTTAATTTTTGAATAATGCCCACTAATTTCCATCTATGTTCACTAATTCCCCAGAACTGTACACCAAAATTTCCCTCGCGGACTACCCCTCAAAGTGTACTAAGAGAAGAAGTTTTTTTCTCTTTTGAAATAAATGCCAAGCATATTGAGAAGAAATAGAGATAGAGAATGGAGGTAACTTTTTTGTATTAGCAGTTTTCAAAAAAATTACAAGTGAAAATATGGAACGCATTCACAGACAAAACGGCACAAGAAACTATTAAAGTTAGTTCTTAAATATTGGATGTAGATTTATCTCGCTTTTACTTTGAAACGTGACAATTTGGCAGTATAGTATATACGATCTCAATTGAAACAGCATAAAAATGAAAACTCCAAGTCGGCATCTTCTTTAGTTGACAGATCAAACTCTAGGCATCTAATACCGCCCACATTTCTAGTTTTCATTTTTATACCGCTTCAACTGAGATCATATGTACTATAACATTTTTCTCTATATTTACAGCTTTCGTAAGTACAAATATAGACACATTTTTTGTCATCGGACAGATGAGGATCCCAACTGATTGGTAATTATATAATATGTAGATCCGTTGCTTTATGTGACTGCTACCAACTCTATTTGAATATTTACTGCGACATGATGCGCACACCCCGTCAAAGGTGGTACTGGAGCATATTTACGCTTTCATAATATCATGGGTAGCGATAATATTGTATGCGACCGATCTAACATAGAAAGCTTAACAGCAGACTATTGATTCGATTAATGTTATCGTGTGCCATTCAAACAGATTTACACATGTATTAGGGCATATAATCTAGAAAATGGAGTTCAAATTCGATGATGAAAAGTTACCATCTGCCAGTTGGTAATCAAAGAGAGCATATGATGATAATAATAATAATAAATTTATTTAATGTGTATATACACATATGTCCATATGGACAAAATACAAAAATACATGTTAGAGTATATATAGACAGAACGTAGGAGATTTGCTAAATGATATTTAAATATATACACTCACTTTCACATATACATACAAACTCCATATATACAACAAAAGAACGAAGCATCGCATCGCATTTTCAACACCAGTGGTAAACATTTTAATATCAATAATGTTAACAACTAACTGAGCATGTCAAATCTAGGGACGAAAGATCTAATGTTGATATGACATACTCTTAAGGGTCTTTTGCGCGCGATGTTTACTTGATATTTTACCTATATTTAAGCTCTAAATAATTTGAGTGTTCCCTAAAAAAGCAACTTCTTGAATTTGACTAGATGAAGTCCCTTGAGACTGTCCAGGTTTTTGATTTTCCTGGCTGTAAGAATCCTTGAGATCGATAACATCTCTTAATTAAAATTTTTCATAATAAAGTTTGAAGTCAAATCGACGATAATATTACTACCAGATAGTTTATTATGGCCCCTTCTGTTATATCACTAATAGTACGGCAGCCCGTGACCAAAATCAACTGTTATCACCTAATGCAAATTTCGATCAACGTTTTATAGTTTATTACGATATAAAACAGATTTTCCTCTGAAAGAAACTTCCATAAAGTTGCAGTAGCCGGGAAAACGATTCTCCGCCCGTTTAAAAAAAAGACGTTATGTTTTTATCCCCTAATGTCCGTTCTCGATGAATTCTTGTTATAGATGTCGAATAAAACAAGAATCAATACAGAACGGAAATTTAATATGTTGCATAATTTCAATAATAAAAATCAAAATTGTGTAAGAAAATGGTATAAAAAAGTTTCTCGCTAATGGCTGAAACCTTTTTTAAATTATAAAATATGGTTCAAATAATCGAAAAATAAAGTGAACGGATATTTCCTATGTTGTACAGCTGCACGAAATGCAGTGCGCTCGCATATTGACGCAGTGGCGCCCGTACATAATAGAGATGCTATATATACAAAATGCATCTCGGCACTATGGCGCACGCTTTATAGAGATATTACACCCCTCCATTACCCATGGCACCGACATAAACATCTCTGTATTAGCATCAGGATTTACCACCGCGGCTCTGCTATCACAGGAAATATAGCCACTAAGTTGTGCCATTTGTTTGCAAAACACAGTGTTATTGAATGGATACTTTTTCTAAAATGAAATATGCAATTTATTAGTAAAATGGCTGTAAAGCTCGATAAAATTATGAGCTACGTGCAGTACAATTCTATGTCCCGAAAGATATAAGAGAGAGACAGCAATTGATAGATTTCAATATGTTGATATTGTGTGATGCAAGTGAGAAAAAATCAAATTGTTTTGTTTATATCTGTCCACCGACCGATGGCACCCCTATCGGCAAAGAAGTCTCCTAAAACGGGATTTTTAGTAATATCAAAGCGCGCATTGGTTTCTTTTAAGTTGAAGAAATAATTCCGCGTTTTATACTAACATCAAAAAATCAGTTTGTACTTCGACATTAATGATATTCTCGTTTCAATGCTGCTTTTACTCATAAAGATGCGCTCTTGTTATTGAATTGCGACGGAAAATTATTTTTTTCAAAATATCAAGTTGAAAATTTTCCGTTCATATTTTTCATACATGTTTTTTTATATAAAACATCATTTTGATTAGAGAACGGACATTAAGGAATACCAAAATTCAACGATTAAAGCGCCGTTTTCATTTTTTTGTCGTAGAAAAACTTCAGAAATAGACGAGAATTGTCGAAACGGACATTTGGCGATGACACGAATTTCCACCTGTTCCCAGTTTTCAGTATTTAACCCCTTATATCTTCACGCAGCACTTAAAATTTCCGTTGTCGTTTTTTCCTCGAACTATGCATATTTATGAACACCAAGAAACAGTAAACGGACATTAGGTGATTACTCAGATAACCCGTTAGTTTTTACATGTTGAAGGGTACATTTCAACCCTTTCGCGACTCAAAAAATTTTCATCGCTCTGAACTTTTTTTTATCCTTGTTCAAAGAAATGAGCATTGGCGCAGGAATTTCCCGTTAGGCGATAAGTCGAAAATGTTGGTTACGGACTGCCGTACTGTAAGTATTCCATATAAATACAGCCACACCCTCTTGTAGGTGCTCTTGAAGCCTGTATCGATTTCAGACTGACCTATATTTCTTTTGTAAGTGTTTTGTGTACTTTTCTTTCTAATAACTTGTGTCCAACCTTCCTTTTTTGGATTAGTTGCTTTTGTTGGTGAGTTGCTTAAATTTATATCATTCATTACAGTTCTTTGTTAATTTTCCATTATAAATAAATTGTTTTGGTCTCTGTACTTTTTTTTTATTGAATACTTAGGTTTGATTCACTTTTTTTATTATTTAGATTGTTCATTTTAATTTCCAGTGATTTAAAATTACTTTCAACTGCAGCCTGCAATGTTTTTGTTATTTGGTTAATAGTTCTTCATGTGTTTTTTGAATTGATTCCTCCTGTTCATTGCAAAAAGTGGATTTCTTTAAATTGTTAATTTCAATTTATAAACTATATATTTTTTCCTTCAGAAGAAAATTGTTTTCTCTTAATTCAGTATTTATTTTCTTTAATACATTTTTCCGTTGCAAAGCCTTTCCTGATGACAACGGAGCCTTTACTTGTTTCAGAATATTATTATTTACCATAGCACTTTTTGTTTTTTTTTTTTTTTTTTTTTTTTTTTAGTAGAACAAGCATTATGGAATATAGTTTTACAGTTTTTACAAATCACTTTTTTAGTAATAGCCAGTTTTTTGCAAAGACCACAGAGCACACTGTCGCTAGCATCTTCACTCATTCTAGGTTAGAAAACTCTCATGTATAACTATATTATATAACTACGAATATAACTCACATAACTACAAAACTTTTTTCTCTCTGGAAATGTTTTTTATGGTGGACGTGAGGGGACATTTTTTTTTAAACAAATGGTTATCGATATCTGTCTGCATAGGTAGTTAGTATATGTACTTCACTTACCCCAATTACACTGGCAGATGAAAATTCCGCTTAGTGCACAGTAGAGGGAATTAAAAAAAAAAAAACACCGACCGGAATTTTCGTCTGCCACTGTAATTGTGGTATGTGAAGTACATGTACTAACTGCCTATATAGACAGATATCGGCAACCCTTCGTTTAAAAAAAGGTATCTCCTTCTCCATATTCTCACACCATACCAAAAATTTCCAGAGAGAAAAGTTTTCATAGTTATACGCTATCTTCGATTACCGACTGGCAGACAGTAACTTTTGTCGTCGAATTTGCACGCCGCTTCCCTAACTAATAAAATATTACTGCAAAGGCGTTAATATGCTAACATTTAATTTTTAGATAAATAACAAAGAGAAGGTAAATGTACGGTGTAGGATCCATCACTGGAGTACCGAGAAAACTGATAGGCTACCTTTTGTTCCATTCTTTTGGCAGCAACCAAGCGATGCAATTATTCCAGAGCAAGTCCCAATTTTAGAAACTATACCTAAGAAACCTATTAGTGCTAAGAGTATACAGTAACTGTAACTAATAATAATAAGTATTTAAAATTAATATAATTATTGTTTTAATTTGCTTGTCATATTAGTTAAATTTTTAAACTACATTTGAACATTTCTTCCTAAAAAAATCGTACGTATTATGATTTTTAGGCACTATAACAAATTCGAAAGTCAACTTAATAATGTTAACAGGATCTGATGACCCTAAATTAATATGACACTGGTTAGGTAATACTTTTTGCTGTGTTTATATGTCAATTATTTTTTTTAATTAATAACTACTTGAAAATATTTGTGCTTACTTTATAAATGATGAAAAAGTCAACATTACAACCTGCTGTTAACACAGCAGGACATGTAGTGGAGTCAATAGGACGGGAAAACCTGGAAAAAATGCAAATATCATCTAAAGTTATGAAACATACCCTTCCGATTTCAAGGGTACTGAACAAGATATGATGGTTATTTTACTTTTTGCCCTTTTCCACTCCCTCAAACGCCCAAAAAGCACCCCTTTTCATGGTTTTTGTATAACATAGCTCGGAATATTAGTTTAACTGGGAAAGTGGTTTTGTTTTCATCAGGAATGATTGAAGGAAGACGGGCAATGACAGCGATAGGGGGCTAATTTTACTCTATTAGGACACAGGAGGTGAGAAATTGATATTACCTACCATGATACGGCATGGTCATTCCGTTTAAGGAGATAGAAGGGGTTAAACAGTTCTGACAATATTTTGTCCAGCATCCCCGAAAAAGGGAGGTGTAAGCGTTTAAACAAAGAATGCAGTTAATATCAGTTTTTCACCCCCTTGGAGGGTAGAAAAAACCCCAGAGAGTTGTCAGTCTTTCCACGTCATCGCACTTTTCTGTACTGTCAAATTGCACAAAATTCTGAATCATTTTCCTCCAAGCACACTTTACCGACCATTAATGTTAAGAAACCATAAGGGGTGGGTATTGCCCATTAGGGTAGAATCGGCCTCCGAGGGTTGTTATGATGCTCCCACAGCCGTTGCTCTTCTCTCTTGTGTGGCTTTGTTTCCATTAGAAGCTGATGGTAGCTTACAGATTCGTATTTACATACTTTAAATTTACATGAAATTAATGTGATGTTATCATCAAAGAATTTATATTAATAGAAGCCGAAATAAAGTGTAAAAGTAATACGATACTATTGCCAACATGCCCAACATACCTTTTTCTCGCCATTTCGTTCTAAGATACAATATTGCCTATGGCGCTATCTGTGTTGCAGCCTGTCCATGCTTGTGGTATGAGTGTAGCATAGACATATGTGGAGTTTAATGATTTAAGACCTGTGGGTGTTTTAACTATCCTAAAGTGAGTTTAGCCGCAACAAAGATGGGTAATTTTTGTCAAAGAAAGAGATGGTTACATAATGTAATGTCTGAACTTGAGTAGGTACGAGATGTTGTCAACACACTTATAAAAGTGTATCTGCTTCTATTTATATAAATTATTTGATTGTCATAGGTGAGTTTTTAGCATATATTTAACAACTCCTACTGACCAATTTTTTGGTGTTGCGACCTTGAAATATTTTTTTTTTGTTTTTGGCGAGTTGGAAACTTGCAAAATTTTTTGCCATTTTCCATAAGGAATGTCCGAGGTCGTTTATATCGAGGTTTAATGGATAGAGGAGCATGGTGGTGGCAGTAGTGTAACTTTAGATTGATCTTCCACGTGATTTTTGGAGGGACCCTACCTCACCTCGTCCAAAGAAAAAAATTAAGACGAAATAACCGTAATATTTATTAATTATGTATGCATTGTATATTTTTAAAAGTCCTTCCTATGAGCTTTATTATTCAAGGATGCTATTCTCAAACAAACGAGTGCAATCCTTTACGAAATATTGAAATTGAGAAACTTATATAAATAACTATACTCCGTTTGCTCAAAAGATGCAGTAAGGCCACTCCCCATTTTACTTAGACCATTGAGGGCAACAAGCAGCTTCACACGCTACAAATTTATAAAAGCGGCAAAATTCTAAAATTATTGAATGGTATAATAGATTGTATATATTAATGTTCTACCTTTAGAATTGATATTTCCAATTAAAATTTTAAATTCTTTATGTAAAGTATCCGAGCTTTTGGCCGAAAAGGGTCTCCTATGATAGATTCGATTTTAGATTAGGGAGACGCTTTCTTGACAAACAAAACCCTGACCAAACCAACGCACATGGAAATCCTGATGTAGAGAATGCAAATTCTTTTTTAGACAAATGAAAACAGGGTCAACACACATTCCAGCAAAAAACGTTTCCATTTTCCATTTAAACATTCAATGTTTGAGAAATAAATTGTTAGAAATGGAACATTTTGTAATTCTGAATCCATCTGTACAATTGGTATGCATCACCGAACATTGGTTAATACAAGGTGAGGTATCATGTTATAATATTAAAGATTTTAATATGATCAGCTGCTATTGTAAAAAAAAACAAAAAAAATGGAGGCTCTTGTGTATACATCCATAAAAATTTACAAGCAACTGAATTAATTAATATTGTGAGATTATCAGTTGAGCAAGTATGCGAGTTATCTGCATGTTATATTAAAAACATAAATTTAATTGTTATTGTTGTTTATAGATCCCCAAAGTTGGTAAAAGTTGATGATTTTTTGGGCATAATGTTTAATGCTCTAAAAGTTACTGAAAGTTTTAATAGCAAAACAAATATACTTCTTATAGGCGATTTTAATGTACGTTTTAATGATGTTAATGATGCAAATACAAGGAAAGTTTTTCAATTTTTTATGACATTTAACTTAAAGCATTTAATTGAGGGAAGTACACACAATAAGGAAATTGTTTAGACAATATTTTTACTAATTTTAATAGCTCTAATGCGTCTACTATATCATTGGGTATATCAGATCATGATGGTCAGCTTTTACAATTGGACCTTTGTGAAATGAGTCACAATAGTGATGACACAACAGTAAAAAATAGAAGGAAATTTAGTAATGAAAATATACAATTAATGAACTATTATTTAAGTAAAGAAGAGTGGTCTGAGGTCTTCACCATGGATAGGGCAGAAGATAAATTTGAGTGGTTTCATAATACTTTCATATACTACTATAACATATGTTTCCCAATGATCCCCAATCAGCAGAAATGTTACAGATCAAAGAACTGGGTGACTCCTGAAATTACAGTTGCAAAGGACACATTAATATTTCTATTCAGTTGCTATCAACAGAAACCTACCATACAGAATAAAGAAACTTATTTAGAGTTTAAAAAGCAATATAACAACTTATTAACAGCTGCTAAGCAATTATATTACCAAAATCGCCTAAACGAAACAGATAATTACAGTAAAACTGTTTGGGACATCATCAACCTAGAAGCTGGAAGAGTAAGTAAACCAATAACGTATCCTGAAACTTTAACAGCAGATAACCTCAATAACTTTTTCATAAATAATGCCGAGACCATTGTGCAAAACTTGCAGACACACGTAATAAATGATATAAACAATTTCATGGATAAAAAATTACAAAACCAACATTCAATGTTTTTCATGCCCGTTACCCCTGACGATATCAGAACAATAATTAGTAAAATAAAAAATAAAAAAACTGAAGATATAAATGGACTCAATACTTACATCATAAAAAAATGTTCCCCTTATGTGATAGAACCCTTTGCAGAGGTTACAAATGCGTGTCTAATGCAAGGTTATTTCCCCACTCCTATGAAAATGGGGAAGGTTATACCAATATATAAAAAAGGTGATATTACTCAACCAGAAAATTACAGACAAATTTCCATTCTACCAGCTTTTTCTAAAATTTTAGAAACAGTAATCTTTAACAATCTAGTTAATTATCTGGACTCAAATAAAATACTATGCCCATATCAGTTTGGTTTCAGAAAAGGATTGTCAACAACTGATGCAATAGTGTCCTTAACAAACTGCATTAAGGAAGCCTTTGAAGATAAAAAACAATATTTGGGGATATTCACAGATTTAACAGCAGCATTTGACTGTGTTGAGCACAGTATCTTGCTTAACAAACTTGAATTCTATGGTGTACGCGGCAATTGCTTAGATTTGATTAAGTCCTACTTAGAAAACAGAGTTCAACTTGTTGAATGTGGTACTGATCAGAGCAATGTTATGCAGATAAAAAGAGGTGTGCCACAAGGGTCAGTACTGGGACCTTTACTATTCCTGGTTTACATAAATGACTTGCCAAACAGTCTAAGTACCTTAAACGTACAAACAATAATGTACGCAGATGATGCAACTTTTGGCACAAGTATAGACATTAAAGACGACAGGCAGTATATCCTTAACAATATACTTGAGCACGCCAAGGCTTGGTTTGCATTTAATAAACTGTTGCTGAATGAAAGTAAAACTGTAACATTAACATTTCAGTGTAAGTCAAATGCAGTAAGTTTGAAACATACAGAATTTACCCGTAAAACCAAATTTTTAGGGGTCAACATTGACATACATTTGTTTTGGGTTGAACATATTGACTTACTCTGTAACAAATTGGCGAAGTCCGTTTTTGCTATAAAAAAAATAAAAAATACCGTGAATGTACAAGCGGCGACAACAACTTATTATTCTCTTTTACACTCACAACTTACCTACGGAATACTGGCATGGGGAAATGCGGCCCATTGTCACTTACAAAAAGTCTTTATACTGCAAAAATCGGCGGTAAGAAGTATAGCTGGTGCTAAATGGGATGAAAGTTGTAGACCCCTATTTACATCTTTAAAAATAATGTCTGTTTTTTCTATAATAGCATTTTTTAATATTCTAATCGTTAAACAAAATTTGCATAAATATCTTACATTCGCTGACGTTCATCAACATGATACCAGAAATAAGAGCAACTTAGTAACACCTCAAAACAGACTGCAGATAAGCAATAACATCGGAGTTAGAATGCTAAATGTTCTACCAATGACATTTCGTAATCTGCCACTGCATGTGTTTAAAAAAAGATTAAAAAAGATACTAACTGAGAATTGTTTATACAACACTGAAGAATTTTACCAGGTTGTGAATGAAAATGGAAGCAATTTTATAGCTGAAAATACAGTACCCTGAAATAAATTATTGATGTATTTATGAATATGTGTGTATTGTATTGTTTGTTAACTTAGAAGTTTGTCCATATTCTGTATGTTGCTTTTTACATGTGATACACCCTAACTTTAGTTTATAAGTTTTATTCGAAATGGAGATTCACTATCCATCTGGACGTATCTATAAAATGTATATTTTCTAAAGATCAATAAATTTATTATTATTATTATTATTATTATTCTTTTATACTATTACAAGTGAGAACCAGCGGTGATACGCTTTTGGCTCCTAAAGTGCATGTGTTTCCTGATATTCATGAAAAATTTTGAAAAAGCTCTGGTCACACACTTAAATTATGTATAATTAATATAGATGATAATAATAAACTCAAATATAAACTATAATAATATGCATTGTTAAACTAAGAATGCCTCGAGAGAAAGTACTTTGAGCATGCCTGTATAATACAAAAAACAAAATTATCTGCTGCCTTTGCAGTAAACTCGACGTTTTGTGTCTTAAGGTTGTCTGGGTTCTCTGCAGCAGAAGCCTTAAAGATATTCTGACATTTAATCAATATTATAAATCGTTTTTATTGCATACCTTGATACACAAATATGCACCACAGTATTGAAAAACATTATTTTATTAGATGAATAGGAATAACAGCAAATATCATTATTTCTAAAAACCATACATCAATTTGAGGCTGAAAACGATTTGTTTCGGAGAACAAATACCTCATATATTAATAGTGTTTTTGACATGGTTGGTTGTAATGGGTTTTAAAAATTCAACCAATAGAAATATTATATTCAAATTTAGCGCACATTTGTGGGGAGTGGCTTAGCTGAATCTCTTGGGCGAACGGAGTATAGTGATGTCCATGGTCCCTGTGACATGTAGAGTAGTATTATTATGAGAAGATGCTTGCAAAAAATGATGCGCAGAAACGAGTTTGTGTGCATCCATTGATCTAAGCCAATGAGAGCGATTTGCATCATATTTGACCTCGAATCCAGTGGCACCGTCAACCTGCAGTCACAGGGTCTGTGCTGCAGTATACTTGTTGTGTTCGCCGTTTCTGATTGAATTAAATGATATAACCGTATTTTCAGTGAAAAATGTCTTCATCGTGAACACCAGACTGTAACGAGGTTTTAATCTACTGCATTACATAGCTCCTCGACCTCGAAAATTTGATTACAATTATTATATATCCCTTTACCCCAGATGATGCTGTCACTGGTAGAAATATTCGCGCTCGTTGGCTCCGCAACAAGCATCTTCTCATAATACTACTCTACTATAACTACTATACAACAAAGGTTTAATGAACATGTAAATAAATAATTAAACATTGAATTTTATAATTGCAGTTTATTTTGTGAAATGCTGACAATATACATTATTATTTATCAAGTAAATTGGTAACGATTATATCGTCTAAGAGATCATCCTCTGTTGTACTCTCCTCACTATAAAAATATAATGTCCTTGTTTGCGTAACTTGTAAAAATCCATTTTCAGAAAACCTTCCCTTTATTTTATTGGAATCCAGCCAAACAAATAATGTGATCTGATCTGTAGTAACTTTTATCTCATAGGTGTTCTCGCTGTTAGCATCTTTGATGGACTCAATCTGAAAATTAAACGCATGTACAAATTGTAATGTGTGACAATAGTGGAAAACAACAAGGAATATTTCTCTGACGCGCAGAAAGTTGACATTTTTTCGGAGCAGTTCAAGGAAAACTTTTCTGAAGACAATCTTCCATATTTTGACCAAGAAAATTTCAACCATATCAATGAGTGGTACGACGATTATTTTAAAAATACAGCTCTTGAAGAAAATATTTCGGTCGAAGAAGAAGAATATTTTCAAATTTTAGAAAAACAAAGAAACTCAGCTCCCGGTTACGACAACATCCCTTGGTTGGTAATAAAAAAACTTGATTATAACATACATTTATATATACTGAAAATTTATAACCACTGTATCGCTCATCAATACTTTCCTAAAATATGGAAAAAAGGCATGGTAATAGTCATTCCGAAACCAAACACAGATCACTCAAGAGCAAACAACTATAGGCCAATTACTTTGCTTCCTGTATTAGGCAAACTTCTTGAGAAACTTCTTAAAAATAAAATTCAGGCTTTAATGACAGACAAAATTCCGAGACATCAGTTTGGTTTTAAACAAAAATGCTCCACGTTACACCCACTCACCATTTTAACATCAAATACGCAGTCAGCTAAACTAAATAATTATAAAACAGCTGCTTTATTCCTGGACTTCAAAAAGGCGTTTGATAGTGTATGGCATAAAGGATTATTATGGAAACTGAAAAGACTCGACTTACCAGACAAAATTATTTACATAGTGAAAAGTTTCCTTGAGAACAGAAACTTAACAGTGAAAATAAACGATACCATGTCTCAAGAATTTACAGCTGAACAAGGAGTCCCACAAGGTTCCTCACTATCTCCTCTTTTATATAACATTTATTGTTCCGACATATTTAATAATCAACCTGAACAACTATCATACATTTTACAATATGCAGACGATACAGCCTTGATCTCACATGAACGTTCCATTGCAAAGGCAAGGGACAAACTTCAAATATTACTGAATAATACTCTCGCATGGACAAGCAAATGGAGACTGCAAATCAATCCGCTGAAATCACAATTAATTTTATTCAATCACGCAATAACCAATAATTCTCCCTCTATCGAAATAAGTGATCACCAAATTCATCCAGTAACCAATGTCAAGTATTTGGGGGTTTATTTAGACAATAAATTAAACTTCAACATGCATTCTAAAATGGTAAAAAAAAAATGCATATCCAGAGCGAAACATTTCAGAGTATTAACATTCAAAAATAAGGGGATAAAAACCACAGCAGCTGCCAAAATATACAAAAGAATTTGTATACCTATTTTAGAATATGGACATACATTATACATGAACAGCAGAAATCCAGCTAAAAAAAATTTAAGGACAGCTGAAACGACTGCACTAAGGAAAATTACAAAGATTCGACACCCACACAATCCTTTACACAACCCTCCTAATGCACTTTTGTATGAATTGGTGCAAATACTGCCTATCGAGGAGAGAATACAACTTCTCAACGAAAAATTTGCACAGAGAAACTACAATATCGAAGTAATGCAACCTCTAATAATCGCTCGCAACAACAATACACCCAGATTCGCATATCCGGAAAGACCAATTTTTGACCAGATGATGTTGATGTCGCAGGAGTACTGAAGCACTACGTCTCACATTGGATTTTTTTTTTTTTTTTTACAATTTATCTATGTAATCAACCTTTTGTTTCCCACCATATTTTTTATACAAAATGTTAAATTTAATATTATTATCTCCTTGGCTGAAGGACTTAGGTCGATGGCCTTTTGATTGTATTATATTACATTGTATATTAATGCAATCAATAAATAACTTTTATTATTATTATTATTTGTAATGTGTTGTAACTCGAAATATGTCTGATTTAAATATTGTCTATGTACTCTTTAGGTTATATATTAATTAATTAACTGCTTTTGATCATGTATTAGTATCCATAAAGAAATAGTGTGAGTAATCATTACACCCTAGTGATTTATTTTTACACAAATCACCTTTAACTTCATGCCTAGCCTGTCCAACCGATGTAACGTGCAAAAATAGAATGGGAAATTATTACTGAGGGGAGGATGGTGATTTGACAGGTTTGAATAGTTTGGAAGTTTGTCAAACTATTATATTAATATTTATTGTTATAATCGTAGATAAAGTATAGTATTCAACTTGCGGTAATGGTAATAACACACTTGATGATAAACTTCATCTGCATGTGTTATTACCAGTGACCGGAATTTTGGGTTTAATTTCAGATGAGTCATTACAAGAATTTATTGAAATAAGCACAGATGTTTAGTTCACTGAAAAATTAATAAATTTTGATTTATTATTATATTATGATTTAAATTATATATATAATCTATACAAAAAACGCTATTGAAGTCAAAGAAACAAACCACGTAAACAAATGCACACCTAATCAGTGATTACATGCCAAATATTATTTATTATTTACTCGCCTTTAAACTGAATGGACTTGGCCCAGGGCCTAGTTGATAATTGTGTTTACTGAAAGAACGACTTATTGTCAATATGCCAAGTTTTAGTCCGAGGAAAAGTACGGCCGAAAAATGGATTAAGCCTTATTAAGAATTAGATTTTGATGGCGATAAAACAGTTTGTAATATTTGTCATGTCACAATAAGGTGTATACAGAAAAATGTAATACAAAAGAGGAAAAAAGAATTTCAAAGGACGAGTTTTATTTCGATTTGGCTCTTTTGTTAATATGTTTAAATCTTCCATGGAGTGTACTAAATAACGCTCATTTTACACACTTTCTAAACAAATATTGCGTGAGGCAACATGTTCCAAGTAAAAGCCTGCTTCGTAAAAAAAATTCTTAGCGAACTATATGAAGAAGTTGGAAAGTATTCGAGTGATCTTCAAAATGGCTGGTTCTGGGTTACAATAGACGGCAGACTTTTTAGGAAATAATGTTGTCAATTTATTAGTTACAAAATTACATGTTCACGGTCCTGGCAAGTGCCATTTAGTAGCTTCCAAGGTTTTAAAAACAGTTAATGGCAAGTCAGTGTTTAATTTTTTTGAAAATACTTTAAAATGACTTTGGCAAGACTGGGCTGAACAAAGTTGTTGATTCAGTATCGTATATATTAAGTGCTAGAAAAAAAAATTACCCTCAAGTGTTACATGTTACTGTTTAGCACATACGTTACACCATGTATGCGAAAAAGTACGAGATTGTTTCACAAATATTGACAAACTTATTTAAAGAAATTTTTCTAAAAGCTCCTAGTAGGATAAAACATTTTCAAGGAAAATGTCCTAATTTGCTACTTCCGCCAAAACCAATGATCATACGTTGGAGAACATGGGTAAACGTGGCATGTTACTACCATGTTAATTTCAACTCACTAAGTATGCAGAGAATTTAATGGATATTCCAAATATTAAAAAAAATTTTGAATGTTTTAAAATAATGACAGGAATTATAGAAAACCTTCAATGTCCAAATTTGTCCTTGAAAGAAATATTTAACAAAGTAGATACTGTTTAAAAAATTGAAATTCCGGGTGCAACTGGTGTGGTTATATCGAAAAAGTGGATTGCTGTTTTACAAAGGAATCCAGACTTGGCGGTCTATTTGCCATTAGCAAAAAAATTGTAACAGAACCAGATGCCTTCCTCGATCAGGTGTCTATGAATATCTTTAGATATGCTTCCCTCACATCTATGGAATGCGAAAAAAGATCATTTTCGACCTTACATATTTACTGTTAAAAGAAATCGTCTCGCATCAAAATTGGGAAAAAATACTTACTGTATATTTTGAAACTATAAACACTCAGTAAAAGTATAAAATTTTAAACGTGAAACTGCTGTGCGGATTTATAACAATTTATGTGTGAAATGTGTGTACATACATTTATTATACCAAAATACATCATAAACTCATAAGGTAGGTTCGTATTACATTTAATTTTGTAAAAGAGAACAAACTTACATTTAATAATTTGCTGTAAAATTTCATATACGTGCGCTACTGGAATTAAACCCAAATTCCAAACATTGGTTATTACTTACATTACCGCTCATTAAATAATATATTATTACATTTTTGGAAGACTGCGTCTTTAATAAATTGTTATATTCGAACCTGAATTGTAGTCAAATTGGTAAAGATAAGTTAGAAGGGAGTTGGTGAGAGAGGTGACCAACACACCTTATTAATATTTAAGGAGGTTCGGGTGCTACATCAAAACACAAAAGTGCAGATATCCCATGGTTTTTAGATTAAGTGAACAATGAAAAAGTAAACTTTAACTTAGGTTCTTATGGAAATGATTACTATAATACACGTCTTTGCAGTAAAAAAAAAGGAAAAATGCAAGAAACATTAAAAAATATCTTTGTACTGTTTAATAATTGAGGAAATATACTGTAAAAATTGAGAGTATGTTATCATATATTTTATTAATAGGGAATAAAAAAATATTGAAAAAAATTAGCTAATCTTGTTACATTTTATATGTTAACATGAGATTGTAAAAATCTGTACGTTTGCGTTTATATGTAGCACTCGAATATCATTAAATATTGAGACTTTTGGCCACCTGCCTCACTGACTAGCTACTAACTTATCTTTTCCAATTTGACTCCGCGATACCCCTCCGATAAAGTTTTGTGAAAAATATATTGTATGGTGTATAATTAATGAAAAAATGGTGAGTGTGTCTACGTGTATAAGTACATTTTATCAAAAAATTTAAAAGCATTAAATTTTATTTTTGAATTGTCATAAGTAGATTTACAGTAAATGTGAAATACAAACGTATTGGTTCATTTGATTAAGAAAAAAATGTTTTCGAATTTTCAAAAACAAATTAATTCTCAGATATGAAATTTTTGAGGTCAAAACTTTTTGTGGTAGTATCTTATGCAAAAATACATCACTAGAAGGTACCACACGCAAAAAGATAGCAAAGGCACAGACACTTATCTTAACCTGCATGGCCTTTAACTGTTTTTCTACACTACATTTAATTATGTGACAAATATTAGCATTTTTTGGTGAAAAATCGTACCTACAATTCACTGTAGTG
Organism: Stenurella melanura; assembly: GCA_963583905.1. Lineage (NCBI taxonomy): Eukaryota > Metazoa > Arthropoda > Insecta > Coleoptera > Cerambycidae > Stenurella > Stenurella melanura. Next base: position 65,363,138 of record OY757310.1, read on the forward strand.
AATAATCGATTCATAATTCAATGCATCCAGCCAATCACAAATGCAAATTCAAAAATCACTGTTTTGCTGATTCAACGATATTTTAAATCGACCGTGATCAACTCTTGCTGCGACTGACAATCAATGAAATTAAATAAATTTTATTGCATGTAAGAGTTCTACAAACAAGCAAATGGTGTAAGGTACTGTAGAGCATATTTTAACTTACACCAAGAAAAACTAACAATAAAAATAGACAGTTAAAGAGATATAAAATACAGTTAAAGTAAAGTACAATGAGTAGGAACCGAGTTCAGTCTAGCTTTTGCTGTTTATCTGTTTATCATTTCACTTCACATTGAAAAACCTATCAGCTGTCGCAATTTACTTGTATGCAGCCATATATCAATGACTTAATAAACATAAACCTCGTTGGTATAATATACTATTACAGTGACAGATAATATAGAAGAAAGGGTAGGTGTAATAAAACTGTGTTGAAATATTAAATTTTGTTGCCTTATTTTGAATATAAAATGTTGCACAGCATGAATATAGCAGCATATAATTCTAGTCTAGGATAGGCAAACATATATAGGTTAGGTTTGTTACATTAACTTTATCTGGTCAACATTGGGAACTAGATGGTGAAATTTACTTTATGGTAAATTTCAGAGGTTACGTACACATTGTAGTAGCCATGCACAGTTCTATAGGTAGTAGTAATGTCATTAACACCTATGAATATTACTTATAAGTTCCACTACTTTAAAGGAATAGTGAAGGTTCCCAGAACGTCGTGGCAACTATTAAAACTACTTGAAATTGATTGCAACTTTGAAGTCACATTTCAGTGATGCGAATTAGTCGCTGCTACTATCGTTTACCACTGGTAACTACCACGTTCCCATGTACCACGAAAGCTACGTAGAAGTTGCATAACAGTAAAGTAATCATTAGTGGTAGAAACTACGAGGCAGGGACTGTAGACTTGTAAAATGAAGTTATTTTTACATCAAAGTCGTAAATTTAGTTGCAATTACGTAATGTTTACTCATCCGAGTTTCCCATTTCAGTTACTGTCACTTTGGTGCTAGTTGGGTTGGAAATGTATTTATATTTTAACTAAGAATTAATTTTATGTGTTTTATCATGAATACAAATATCACATTATCAAATTACCTGCTTACCTTAACTTGTGGTACTTGAAGTTTACAATTTTTTATAGCTCCGGGTAGAACAAAATTATCTGGAGATATTTTCTTTTCATCCTTTACCAATGATAAATATATGAAGCAATTAAAATTTGCATCTGGTATATCACCACAACCGTTTTCTTTTAAATAGTCGTCATTATTAAGCAATTTAATTAAATGAGATTTTCCTGCCTCCTAAAAATTAAGCAAATATTAGCAATTTTCAATGTTATAATTACTACCAAAAATAAATCAAGTCAGAATAAACAATTTTTATGGGTCAATTTTTTTTAGGTATTTAGATAGATATTATGGGGCTGTCAAGCATAAACAATTTAGTAACAATTAGTTGCAATTTTCTTCTACTAAATACCTGCCAGTCTTAAATAAATACATGTTAAACTGAAGCAGGAAAGTCAGCTTGATGAAATGTCCACTGAATAAAATGAGAAAGAAAAAGGAGTGTACATCTTATGTTTATTTAATGATGCATTTCAACGCAGGACCTCAGCCTATACTCAATCTTCAATGCACACACATTCATAATTTTAGTAGATAAGTGCCAAGGGTACTGTATCCACCACGAGCATTGGCAAGCAGTGGGGACTATAGGGGAACATAGTTGACCTATTGGAGAACAGCACAATCACACACTACAATAATTTATCACTGACAGTAGCGTCCACTCAGTGCATGGCTTCGAGAGACTATTGTGACATGTGCTTATTTCTTAGTGAAATACATATTATTCGGAGGTTTAGTTAATTAAATTTCAAAATGTCAAGGATTGGAAATCATAAAGTTATTCACAGCCAAACGCGTGAAGTAATATTTAATGTGTATATTTTATTTCCATAAAAAGTGAAATGGCCACATTATTAGATGTTAAAAATCGCCTATGAAATGCTACTTGTGTGTCGACAAGAACAATAGAAAGAATTATAAAAGTAAGCATGGAAGATGTTTTAAATACTCCAGAAAAGAAGTTTAGACGTCCATGAAAGAAGCACCCGAGATCGAACTCTGTTACAAATCTACCAGAATATATAGTTGGGGATATTCGCAATATTATTTACAGATATCAAGAAATGGAGGGAACTCAAGTAAGGATATAGAGTCTGCAACAAAAAATTAAAGAGCAGTTGGGGTGGAATGGTTGTAATACTTATCGAGTCTATAAGAATTTTACATAATATCGGATTCAGGTGGCGAAAGACCCAGAATGATAGGAAAATATTAATTGAGAAAATGGAAATAAGGATTTTAAAGATAGACTACCTATTTAAAAAAATCCAGTACTATTGTAGCCAAAAGTATCCTATTGTATATTTGGATCAAACTTACATATACAGGAATCATATATCTTTGAAGAATTAGTGTGACGAAAGTGCAAAAGGTTTATTTAGGAATATTTCAGAGGGCAATAGGCTAATAATAGTACATGCTGGCAGTGAAATGGGATTTACTCCAAACGCTTTATTGATATTCAAATCTGGTGCGAAAAGTGATGACTTTCACGATGATATGAATTCCCAGAATTATGGAAAGTGGTTAGAAGAAATACAAATTCCTGATTTACCTTCAAACGCTTTTACCATTACAGATAACCCTCTCTACCATAATAGTAAATAACCTAATAGTAATGCTCAAAAGTGTGACATGATTAAATGGTTGATGAAAAAAAAATTATATTTCATAGTAATATGTGTAAACCACAACTTTATCAACTCATTAAAAATAATGGAAGTTAATATATAACATATAAATTAGACTCTCTGTTGCGTGACCATGGATACATGTTACTAAGATACCTCCTTACCATCCTGATTTGGATCTGATAGAATTGGTTTGCGCGACAGTAAAAAAAAACATAACTTTTAAACTCAACGATGCAAAAGAAATTGCAGAAAATGAATTCAATAATATAACTGCTAAAGATTGGAAAACGCATTGGGGGCATGTGACAAAGATAGAATATCAATACCTGTAACATGAAATAATTATTGATACATACACTGAAAAACTAGAAATAAATATAGGCGATAAATTCAAGTTACTGCCAGGAGGAGGACTTTGATGCATTATTTTGTGCTAATTAACGCCTAATGAGGTACCTATTACATTTTTTCTAATACAATATTGTTCCACACGGGTAAAAATAATATTTTGACTTTAGAATAAAACTCTTTTGTGGCAAGACATAAAAATAAATGTACACATTATAAACTTATCATTTTCTTGACATAGAATTATTTATTTATATGCATATAAATGGAACAAACATTCTTGATCCAAAACATTATTTTTATCTGTACAATATCATTAATATCATGAATATTATTCGAATATAATAATTTCTGCATGCATATATTAATATTTTGTACACGCCACTAGCACTAATTCCAAATTGTACTACACCAATCATGATGGTGATGCGTACACTGTTTCTATACCACTCCCTACATATAGATTCCCCTACCGCTCGCTAACACTCGTGGCAGATATAGTAAACTTTTTCCATTTCTCTTTTTGTTACAGGGATACTCAAAATCAAATTTCAGTCTTGAGTGAGGATATTTGATTTTAGAAACACTCCGGCTGCAAAAAATTTTGTTTCGGTATATGTACATAATTTCATTATATTTCTTTTAGTTGTTACCTACTTAATTAAATGTTTTATGAAGGTCAAAGCGGTAACCAATCTGATCTCGAGTCAGAACCAGGAGTATTTTTGTTTTCAAAATTTTCAGTTCAACATACTTACCAAATCAAGTGTTAGATTTAATACAGATACAGCATTAAATGAATCCCATTTGTAAAGTTGAACGGATGCCGTAACATTACTCACAGGTGTTGGTAAATCAGAAACTATATAAATATCAAGAATTTTCTGGTCATTTTTAAGCCCAATAGTGCCTGTTATAATAATGGGAGCAAAAAATTCAGCTGTGTGGTACTGTAACATTTTCCATTTACCAGTGTAATCTAGAATAAAATTTATTACATTACATCTATAGGGTGCTCTCGAAAATGGTACACTTTTGAAATAGATAATAGCCACATGTCGTTTGCAACAAAAACTTATTCCTATAACGTTTTACTTTAAAATAAGTAATCCTTAAAAAATATAAAACTATCTAATAACTATCAAATGTACATTTGGCAATATTGCGGTGCCATTTCAATGAACCTAATAACTAATATAGTGGATTATTTGGTATCAGTCATTTGTCTCTATTCACATCACTTTTAAATTTCTAAGCATTTAAGGTAGTTCCATCGCAATTCACGTTATTTGAGAAGGTCACAAAACTTGCTGCAAATTTAATTGACATATCAATAAACTTTCTGGTAAAATGTGAACTCCATTTCTGAGATTCATTCGCTTTTATCAAAATTTAACAATGTGATTATGGACGTCATGCGAAATAAATTGATGTCGTGACCCTATTTTCCCTCTTACGACTGATTCTTATTCGAGAATGATCTCAAATATGAGGTAAATCGAAATTAATTCCTGACGAAGCACTTCTATAAATATCAAGATGATTCACCATAAAATAACGAAATGGCAGCTACCCGAAAATTATTGAATAGAGGACATGAGTAGATATGGTAATGTCGCACTTTTTCTTATACTTGGCGCAGATATTTGAAAATACTTTGCGTTTATTTTAAATGCAATATTATATAAGAAGATTTACAAATTTTCATTCTGATTCTATTTATTGTATATACAGGGTGTCCCAGAATTGAATTCTCGGATGGGAACCTGTGATTCCTGAGTTCATATTGGGCTCATATAACCCAATTTACCTTGGTCCAAAAATGCACCCCTGAGGAAGTACATCCTCTTAAAGTGAGACCGAGAAAAACATTATTTTCCAATAATTTCCGTTATATTGAAGATATAATTTTCAAATTTTGGTGAAGTTATATCTCTATAGGTACTCCATGTGAACTTGACAACAACCAATTATCTTTTGTTTCTCAATTTTTTTTTCATAATAATTAATATTTGATTGACTATATTTTTTTAATATTGTCGCATTTCACCCTCTTATTAGGGGTGTACGACTTATTCTTGAGTATTATATGCGACGTTCACAGGTATCTCCCATATTGTCCGGTTGCCCGGAGTCCTATCGGCGATACCCATGAAGCCACTTTTACTCGCTTGGCATACGAGAGGATTTAAACTAATTATTGAATGAATACTCTATTAAATGAAACATAGAGGTAGAAAACGAAGTACAAGTTTATTAAATTAAAACAATACAAAAAAGAGAATACTTACATTTTGTTATTACAACCCCTGGGGATGCACCATTCTGGGGGAGGGAGTTGGGCCCACGCAGTACCCGGTGGACTTTCGATTTCAACACTCTAAACCCAACTAACTTTTTTACCGCGTGAGGTATTGTTATTAATTTATTAGACACAGCACTTTTGCCCCGGCGACAATGCAGTGCGGTGAACCTACTTCCAGCTAACTCAGCTTTTTCGAAACAAAGTAAAATGCAAAGAAATACGTTAAGTCGATCTCATGTCTCAAATCATATCCGTTACCACACATGGTGTACCGGGTGTCCCAAATAAATTTCCAGTACTGCGTGACACATCTCCCCCACCCATGAAAGCTGGTCCCCAGCTTTAAACATTTGGTTATACAATTACAAGAAAAAAAAATTAAGTACAGAAAATAGAAAAATTTTTTTTTTTTTTTTTTTAAGAAATCAAACAAAACGGCAAACATAGTATTAAAATGTTTCCAATACATATAACACACAACAATAAAACACAGGGATAAAATAATAACATGGAGTAAACTTAAAAAAAAAAATCTTTGTCAAGTTTAAAAATAATTAAATATCAACAAATCGACAACATGAAACATTAAATTAAACGAGTTTAAATAAAGACACACCATGAAAAAAAATTAAAAAAAGCATTGTGCTAGAATGTAATAAAATTCTGAGGATGCTACTTGGACATCCAAAAATGTTTCATTTAAAAAAATAAAATATAGTAGTAATAAATTAAAGTAAATTCTTTTGAGAAAAAAATAAACAATGAAATAAAAATTACCAAGCTGTAAAAGATTTTAAAAACATTTGGGCGCACAAAAAAAAAAATTCATTAAAAAAATTAAAGTATCATTGTAATGATAAAATAAAATAAGTTTTTCGCCAAAAAATAACAACAAAAGAAAAATCAAAAATACTACGCTAAGACAAAATGATTCTAAAAATGTTATTTGGGCATTTAGAAATGTTTCGCACTGTATAAGTTTCAAAAAACACACGACTGTTATAGCACAAATTTTTGGAGTCCGGCTCTGTTCAATTTATCAAATTAATAAACCACACTTACACCATTGTCCTTCCACGTTCCAAATATTTTCTAAATGTCTTTCATCGCCAACCTTTATGAATTATCATTTCAACATTTGGGCTCGTGATGTGTAACCTGTGGATCCTCGGAACAAGGATAGAGAAATCCCAACCAAGCGTACCACGACTTACTGCTCACATCGTCGCCATCTCCATTGTGCGTAGGGCGGTACGCACTTCATTTGCCTTCGTTCGAAACCAACTGGACCATAACCATCTGACGTGTCCTTCTTGTCCACTCTCCATCTAACCATTTCCAAAAAATTTCTTTTGGAAATAACTGTCTGTCAGGCTAAGGCGGAAAAATTTAAGGCGAAAACTACCACAAGTTGTTAATATGGGTGGAAAAAAGATGCCTTTATAGAAGTGTGCCTTTTTATCGCCAGACTGACAGCGGAGCTCGTTCTTGAAACAGCTACACCATTTTACATTGGAACTGGTTTTGAAAAAAAAAAAAAATTGAAGAAAACCAGCGAACTTTTTCTTCAAATGTGGTTCGGTCTTAGTCGCTACGACTTATAGGTGAGATTCTCCGTTCCTGGGACATTTGAATGGGGTTGCCTTCCTGTGCTATGTGTGTCTCATTTCCACGGTGCGATTACATAAAACAAAAGAATGGCCCAAGTAAGTTCTTATATAACATTATTTGAAAAAAAAACATAACAATATGCATCTCTTGTAAAAACTCTTAATTAACCATTTTGTCAAACATTAAAAGAAACAGAAAAAAATACACAACAAACGGTTCACCTAGCCAAGTAGACTTTTCTAATGTAAACAATTTAAAAAAATTACCATCGACAATCAAAACAAAAGAAATTTAACTTCTCATTGGTTTAGAGTCTAGCACAAATTTTTCACAAATTAAAAAAATAATAGAGATGGGTAGTTAACCAGTTATAGTTAGATCAACCCTAAAAACACAACCTTAATAATATTCATAATTTGACTTAATAAATCTACCCTTCTTATTTGGAGCTTGCGTAAAGAAAATTCTCAAAATGATTTCGTAAAAATATTTTCTTTACTCTAGGGATATATTTAGATCCCGTTAAGTTATTCATTGACTTGTATTTGTTTAAGCACACAAACAAAACAAAACAAAACAAAAAATGTACTACATGAATTGAACTTCATAATAAAATAAAAATGTGTTTTTTGTGTGCAGTACATAAAAAAAAGTCGATTGGTCATATTATTATTATTATTATTATTTTGATGCCGTTATAGTTATTTATTGACTTTTATCTCTTCCAATAAGCAAATAAAAAAGAAACAGACTCATAAATTTACTCTTATGAAAAAGAAATGAAAATGTATTTCGCTACCTTTGAACTTATTCATTGACATTTAAAATATCCAAAAAACAACAAAAAAAAAATGTACCTATTATGCAAAATATGCAAAATTAAAAAAAATATAGTCATAACTAAGAAAAATTAATAGTTCTATAACACCTTGTACCTTATATAGAATCAAATTATAGCCAACTTTCCTTTATTAGTATTTTCCTCTGGAGAATAAAAAAAATAACTCAATACATATAAAAATCGCTAAAGAAGCAAAAATTTCTTAGGAGGACCTATTACCTTTATTACTTTTCTCTCTCTTAACAACAAAAATATTCTCTTAATAAAAAACTATTTGCCATTTAAACACTTACTCTTGGGAGAAAAGTGGGGAAGAACAATCTTAATTTCATGTACTCTACTATATTTTTCCCCTCATCACTTATCATAGCTTTCACGTCATAAAACAAAAAAAAACTTTACTATGGGGGGATAAAACGTTTACCAATTACTTCTCATTTTCTCGGTTCTTATATACCGTGGGTGGTTCAACTTTCGTTCATTATGGAGGCGACATGTCAACACTGTTTGTATAGTTAATATTAATTTAGCTTGGATAAGGACTCCGCTAGGCCATTCGCTACTTTACTTTGCCATTTATCTAGTAACCTCGCAATAGCTACTAGCTTAAATCGCCCAGCAACATCGCATCGTGACCCAGCAATAGCACTTACCGATTGGTATCCGAGCAAAGAGAAAAAAATTTAACATTTACAACCCCACACGGTATTCAACCCTCCGATACTACTGTTCTCGACTTGTTGACCTAGGCTACCACAACATACTCTTAAAATTACCTTTACCCATGTTCCTCAGGACTATTTACCTTTTAAGGAATATTGACCAAATATTTAAACGATATTTGTTTTCTTGTCCTTATTTTTATTACGAACAGAAATCCGAGTTACTCTTATTGTACCTTTGCTAATTAAATTAGACTTTGACCGTACTAATATTCGGTTTATTTACCGAAACCTTTTCCTACGTCTTCCATTTGACGCTTCTTATATACCCCCATTAACCTATGAGGAACCCTTGGTACCATAAAAAATAATCATTTCTTCCTTGCAAATCTCTCTACCTTCTAATATACAAAGCTTACTCTCTTCTTTAAACAACTACTTTCCCGGCTATTTGCCCCGCTGAACATTGAATTACAAAAGAAAAGAATATGTTTTGTTTTTTAAGATGGGTTTGACCGTACTATTTATTCCTGCTATCAAACCCTTTTCCTACGTCTTTTCCCTAAGACGCTTCTTACACACCCTCATTAACCTATGAGGCAACCTTGGTACCATAAAAGAAATCATTATATCTTCCTTGCAAATCTCTACATTTTAACATACAAAGCCTACTCTCTTCTTTCAACAACTACTTTCCCGGCTATTTGCCCCGCTGAACATTGAATTACAAAAGAAAAGAATATGTTTTGTTTTTCAAGATGGGTTTGACCGTACTATTTATTCCTGCTATCAAACCCTTTTCCCACGTCTTTTTCCTACGACGTTTTTTACACATCCTCATTACCACTGAGAACAGCTTGGGACCATTATTCTTAATAGATCATGAATATTTATCATGACCAATAAAAATGCTCTTTTGACCGGACTAACGGATAGTTTTCTTGAACCTCCCTTTACAGTAGATTTGACCGGACTAAATCACTGTCATCAAACCCTGTTTTCCTGTCCTAAGCATTTACGCCTCTAATTGGGCTTTGGTACCCTTAAATATTCTGAGAATTCGCAATATCTCATACAACCCTAATATACTCATAACTTGGTACCCTTTAATAACACATTATTTATCTCAAAACTCAATCAACTCATAATATCGTGTTTCAACTCTTGTAAACTCATACACTTGGTACCTTTTTAATAACACATTATTTCTCATAATTCACATTAAAAACTTTCTTTCCTAGGCGCGCCTTCTATTTCCCTCAACTTTACTTGACTCGGGTCTTGGTACAACAACTCAACGTAATTAAGTAACTCAAATTGTCAATATTCCCTTTTTACACATTTTATATTTTCATCATAAAATTGTAACATAATCAAATAGACATAAAAAAATTATTAATTCAAGGGTAAAACATTTCACTATACCTTTGTCTAGGTATTTTCCCTTCTATAAAAACTTCATAAAAAATTCAAAATGGTCAATCTTTGAACTGCCAACTTTATAACTTTCAGTTTTACTTCAAAATAATCCCCCTTTTCGTAAAATAAATTGACTTCCTCTTTTCAACTCAATGTTATCAAAATAAACACTTATGTTAAGCTCCCATTTACTAGATTTTACATTTTTTCAAATTATACTTTCATTGAGAAAATTATATTCAAATAACGACGTTTTGGCTCTAGTTTTGAAAAACAATTTTCCACTCTATTTTGGAATTTAAATTATTAGAACTACATAGACAAATCGACACAATTTAATAATATTTAGGTCCCTCCTGCAGCTTTTAAAAAAAATATTCTTTTCCCCGAATACCTCTAAAAAATCTTAATATATGGCACTGCGTGTATGTAAGTACTTTATTTAGGGGCATTAGAATAAAATCATATAATATTAACTTAACGGACAACAAAACTGAGAAAAAATGCTACATTATTAGCAACTTATACGCGAAAAAAAGAATAAGGAATGAACTTAAACTATCTAAACTTTCATTATTTTTTCTACAAGGCATTATAAACTTTGTTTTCTCTCCTAGAGAAATTTTCTTAGGAAAAAAAGAGGCAAAAATATTATTCTTGTACTTTAAAACAACGAACCGCACCATACGGGGTAAAAAAACTTATATAACTGGCTATTACTGTGTTATTTATATCTCCACAAAAAAATTACATATGTCGTATTCTATTATCACCACAATATATTAAAAAAGCGAGGATATATTATATAAAAAGCCTTTTGTTTATTCCTGGCAAAAATTCCTTTTTATTGGGAATTAGTGAGATGGTAACAAAAGTACAACTTAAAAAAATAACTGTGCTTTTCACCCCACATGCCAAGAATTATTTGATAAGCATAAAAGAGAAAAATATTATTTATAAAAATATCATCTCAAAAAAAATATGTGTATGTACTAAGCTCAATAATTGTTCTTATTGCGTCCGCACTAATGAATAAAAAATTGTTCTCTAACTATTAGGGTTAGGTCGCTAATGTAAAAATTAGAATACAAAAAAAATTACATTGTTATCACCAAAATGCGAAACTTTTTGTCTTTTTACTAAAAAAAATCTAAGAACAAAAACTCAACAAGTCAGTTCGGGGTACTGTTTATACGAATAATATTCTCATGAAAAATTGGAACGAATTCTCATACAACTGCAGGGGTACAGATGGAAATTAAACTTGATTAGCCAGGTAAACGGGCACTAATCAAGGGTATTAATTTACCAACGTGTAATAACTAAACTTATAATTCTCCCGCCTGGGATCCAGGCTGGGGAAAAGAGTAGATTTTCTAAGCAGTTATTTTGAAAGATAAAAAAATAGAGAAAAAAAATTGTTGCTAAGCTGTCTCTAGACAGGTAGAGAAAGAATAGCTATTGACACAAAAAACTTTATGAATCACAAAATAATTGAATCAGTACCACAAATCACTTTGTCATTACCTAAATTTTTCAATTTACTGAAAAATTCAAAAAGCAAATAAACTGCCGAAATTTGGCGAATCCACAATAAAATAAAAAAATAAAAGCAAGTAAAAGCATTTACCATTAAGTAAAATTAATTCTTATGTAAAAAGAAATCAATCAATAAAAAAAATCAATAATAAAAAAATTAAGTCACAGAAATAATACAGAGCAAATTAAGGAATTTCAAGAAAATCTATTTTACGAACGTAACGTAAGTTCGTTAACAAATGTCTTATAAATTAAGCAGCTACTGTGCGAAATATCAATAGTAAAATTAATTATCAAAGTACATAACCAATATCAATAGATCATCAACAAAACATTGGCCTTCATAAATACTATTACATCAATATAAAAAAACCCTAGTTCATTCCTTATTTCACTGCCCCTAAATAGTTTTTGTACATTTGATTTCTACCGTCGGACTCTACCAGAAAAAATTATATGACGCGAAGTTACTAAGTTTCTAAATAAAAAATTACGATCAAACGGAAAATACGTAGTATTCATTCAATGTTGTAAAATACAAACCAAATATTTAAAAACAACTTATTAAAATGTGATAAATTCCATAAGATTGCTAAAAAAAATTGATTTTTTCCTTAAATTTGACTTTTTTTGGAACAATTTTACGACAAAATGTCGTATACAACTGGTGGCCTGTATTAAATTAAATAAAAATAAAAATGCAAGTAAAAAAGTCAGTTAATTATGAGGAATTACGTAAATTCGCTACAAGAAAAAAAAATTAACTCTCTATGTAAACTTGAATTAAAGGCTATTTAAAATAACTGGAGTGATTGTGAAGAATCACCCCTGGAACCGAACACGGCGGCCTCCACCACGTGTCGCATTTCTACCCTCTTTGGGGTGTAAGACCTATTCTTGAGCATTGTATGCGACGTCCACAGGTATCTCCCATATTGTCCGGTTGCCCGGAGTCCTATCGGCGATACCCATGAAGCCACTTTTACTCGCTTGGCATACGAGAGGATTTAAACTAATTATTGAATGAATACTCTGTTAAATAAAACATAGTGGTAGAAAACAAAGTACAAGTTTATTAAATTAATCTGATACAAAAAGAGTGTACTTACATTTTTAGTTACAACCCCTGGGGATGGATCCTTCTGGGGGAGGGAGTTGGGCCCACGCAGTACCCGGTGGACTTTCGATTTCGACACTCTAAACCCAACTGACTTTTCTCCCGCTCGCCGGTACCGTTAATCATTATGGGTGGGGGAGATGTGTCACGCAGTACTTGAAATTTATTCTGGCCACCCGGTACATCACTTTTTTAGTAACGGATATCGGTTGTTATACCAGATCTGTTTAACGTATTTGCATTTTACTTTGTGTCAAAAAAGCTGAGTTCGCGGGAAGTAGGTTCACCGCACTACATTGTTGCCGGGGCAAAAGTGTCAAGTCAACGAAAATGATTAACGGTACCGGCGAGCGGGAGAAAAGTCAGTTGGGTTTAGAGTGTCGAAATCGAAAGTCCACCGGGTACTGCGTGGGCCCAACTCCCTCCCCCAGAAGGATCCATCCCCAGGGGTTGTAACTAAAAATGTAAGTACACTCTTTTTGTATCAGATTAATTTAATAAACTTGTACTTTGTTTTCTACCACTATGTTTTATTTAACAGAGTATTCATTCAATAATTAGTTTAAATCCTCTCGTATGCCAAGCGAGTAAAAGTGGCTTCATGGGTATCGCCGATAGGACTCCGGGCAACCGGACAATATGGGAGATACCTGTGGACGTCGCATACAATGCTCAAGAATAGGTCTTACACCCCAAAGAGGGTAGAAATGCGACAATATCCTTGTAAAATTACGAAATACTTGAATATTTTTGCAGAGTATTGAAAGGGCTGCAGAAAGGTACTCTTAAATTCCTTTGTAATAATAATCAAAAGTAGTTTATTCTAAAAAATACATTAATAACAAATGCTCTACGTGACGTCCACCTGTTTCAGAACACAAATTAATACTTTTCAAATTTTGAGTAATATGAAGGAAAAATCGAATTATTATTTTTTCTCTGTAAGTCATAGGTGCTTGTGAAACAGGAAAATTGTCACGTTTGAAAAACAAAAGATACTTAGTTGATATTAAGCTTACATAGAGTATTTATAGATTAGATTAGTCTTTATTAGTTCAATGTATAAATAAATTACAAAATACCCAGTGGGTGTTGAACGTGTCATATGTGTACCTATTACTAAATTACTAAATAGCTAATTTACTAAAATTTTAATACAGACAATGTATAAAGCAAAAACACTTAAATAAAACATAGTACAGTTTGCACAGACAAACAGAATTAAAATAATTGGGAATTGATTAATATTTTATTTAGAACTCATTATAATCATTTTATATCACCATCATTGAAATACTCGTCTATCGTATAGTAGGCTTTATTTATTAGAATATTTTTTAATTGTAGCTTCAGTTGTTTCACTGGGAGAGATTTCATTTGGGAGCTTACTAAATATTTTTATTAGGGAAGACTACATTTTTTTGAATATAATTGAAGTTGGGGATATATGGTTCTATTAGTTCATTTTTGTTTCTGGTATTATAGGGATGTATTCTATTGCAGTCATTAAATAGTGTTTTATTTTCTGAGACAAAAATCACCGCTTCTAAGATGTACTGACTATAGTCTGTTTTTAAACCAGTAGGAGCGTTTTAAATTTAACGCGCTAAATCTTACATCTGTGATTGGATAAGCCCTCGCCAGTTTTACACAAGGCAATAGTCGTAAATTATGACATATTGTAAAGAATTTAATTTCATGTCATAAATTATTTGGTTATAATTTCTATTTTATCGCACATTATATATCAGTTTTTAATCCCTTTTGTATAAATTTGAAGATAAAAATGACTAATTGCTTGGTGCCTTTATATTGCGTAAATGAAATCGATGCTGTATAAAATACCTAGAGGTCAAATAGAGGTCGATGCATTATATAATGTAATAAAATACACACAAAAACACTGTAGGCGTGTATTGTTGGTTGCACAAAACGCCAAAAAGGTTTTAGTGTATTTTCTGGTTACTTTTATGGTGTGAATGGAACTTCCATGTTTACTCCTCCTGGTTTAAAAACAGAGTATAATAATATAATTCATTTTTCTATAAATATTAGTTTACAGCTATCTGTCTGCTTCATATTTAAGATGTTTCTCAGACATCTCTTTTGCAGGATAAATATTTTATTTATATTTGTAGAGTTTCCCCAGAAAATAATATCATATCGTATGCGGGATTGTATGTAGGCATAATATGCAACAAAGGCAGTTTCACAGTTGATGTTTTGTGATATGATTTTAAGGGCATAGCAGTATTTTGCCATATTTGTTGATAAGCATTCTATATGGCATTTCCAATCTAGTCTCGAGTCTATTTTTATTCCCAAGAACGAGGTGTTCTTTGCCGCAATCAGAGATGTATTTCCATTCGAAAACACTGTATCATTGTTTGATGTTTTGATAGAAAAATTTATTATCTGCGTTTTATCAGTATTTAGCTTGAGATTAAGTGGTGTAAAATATCGTTCTAATGTATCAATGCAGTTAAATATTTTATTTTCTAAGTCTCCCTCATATTTTTCACTAATAATTAGAGAAGTATCATCTGCATATTGAACTATATTGTCAATTGCTAAGGGTAAGTCGTTTGTATACAAAATATATAATAGTGGGCCGTATGGATCCTTGAGGTACGCCTCTATGAATCAATACTGGGTTGGATTTCAAGATAGATAGATATACAGGTCCCATGAAAACTTGAAAATTTTATCTTCAATATAACGGAAATTATTGCAAAAATGTTTTTGTCTTACTTTAAGAGAATGTACTTGTTCAGGGATCCATTTTTGGACTAAGGTAAGTTGGGTTATACAGGCCCAATATGAACTCAGGAAGCACAGGTTCTCGTCCGGGAACTCAATTCTGGAACACCTTGTATAATAATATATTTTTCCATTAATTTATTATAAATGTAGGTAAAAATGTTTTTTAAATTTTGTCAAAAATATATAGATACCTGACTCTTAATATGTAGAATAGTGAATATATTTTGATGAATGAAGTTTATTGAATTGAAAAGTAAGAAAGAATACTTTATTATTAATACTTTATAAGTTATAAGAACCGATTTTGACCGATTCAGAATCAAGCAAACTCCACATTCAATAGTAAATACTGAGTGTAATCCATTTTTATTTTCAGCTACAATTCTTTCTAGAGATAACACACTTTGGCATTTGGAACATTTCAGATTCTTCCTAATAGATGCACATCAAATATACGATTTCCAACACATGGGTTGGGTTTTACAGCCCGATTCTCGTTTAAAGTGTGTTTATGCCATTCCTGTGGTTTTTTGGCTAAACTTTCTCGGCCCTTCATTTTTTGTGCTAATACTTTATTTTAATAAACCTCCCTTTATAACGCAACTCATCGCAACTTGACATACTTAAATTGTTAAATAACCGATCTTCAAATCATTTAAATAATAACATGTACATAATAAACATTGGTAAAATTACAATGAAATCTCGCACGTATTGTCTACTCCTGCCTCGCTGACATCAGTGACGAGTCGATCAGCTGGCATCAGAAACTATATGCGACATTGCCAAATCTTTTCCTACTCTGTCTCACATCTTAAGTTTATCGATTCTCTAACAGATGTCACACTTCTCGCAATATAACTACCTTAAGAGCATCCAGCACTCTTCGCAAATACAAAACGAAGAGTATAGTGCATACTATTGTCACATTTCTAAAACTAATAATATGGCTCGTGGAGAAGAAATTTTCATATCACTATGTTGGTGATCGAATTCTGAACAACTTTCAAAATGCCCGTCTGTCTATCAGTCTGTCTGTCTGTCCATTTGTCACGTTTCTTGTATACACGATATCTTAAAAACGAAAAGTCAGATTGTATTTACTTATTTATTCATTCATATATAATCACTTATTGAAATTTGGACAGTATGTTAGTGTTAGCTAAAGAAAGAACCCTATTGTTTTTTAACAAAATCGATTAATAGATGAAAAAGTTATTAATTATTTAAATTTTAAAAAATATATTTTTTTATGTTTTGTAATTAAGCAAAAAATGTCTAAAACTAATATTATTTATAAAAAAAAAACTACGAAGAGTCTATAGTTACCTTGTTTATTACAAAAATTTTAATTAGTGTTTGTATGAATGGAAAAGTATTCAGAAATTGTTTTGGCTTCAACCACCCCCATTACCACCTTGAGGCAGACGATCTCGAATATGATATTATTAAAATTCTATGAGCAATTATTTACACATACTGTAGTGCAAATATAGCATCAAGACGTTTTCATTTAAAGAGACTTAGATGGGAAATCAAAATGTGGAAGTAGTGATTCCTTAAGTAGCATTTTTTTTATATGTACATACCAATGCCTGACCACGTAGGTGCGACCCATACATCATTGAGCATCCAGTACAGAGCACCCATAGTATAACCTTGTCCCTTGTCGTCTACACTACTTCTGTAACGCCGAAAATGTTCTGATGCTAGTCTAGTCCACATGGCTTGCATAATCTAAAAATATATATGTCTTTCAATTCAATTTAATATCTCTCAAATTCTTAATTACCTGTGTATAATATATGAAGACTTTGTAATAAGTGCTACTCTTTTCATCTGGCAGTGATAGCTGCTTGTCTATTGTCTCCTTCATTTTGCCAGTTCCATCCTTTTTGTGTTGACGATGATCTATAAATTCTCCGTTTATGTCTAAATCAGAAATATTAGTTGTGGCAGTTAATAACGTAGCAACACTTGGTAGAGATTCGAAACCATATTCTGAGCAAAATCGTGGAATTGGGAAATGAGCTGCATCAAAAGGATCATCTGTACTGTAGAAGTGAACTAAAATTGCAATAAAATATTTTACATTAATGATTTTGGAAGAAGAAAAAGTTTAATTTATTCTACTAATGTTACAATATTGAAGAAAATTTTAAATTATCGAAAAATAGCTATAATAGTAATAATACTAATAAACTTTATTTATAGAATGTTACATATCAAATAAATACATAAAATGCATACACACAGATTTAACAAAAAAGTAAAAAGTATAAAAACCATCGCCGTCATAAGCAGAGCCCGGCGCAAAAGTAGTTATGCCAGAGACGGTCTTCACACACAGATAAATATAATGTTTTGCATGATTCACATAAACAAATGAATACATTATTTATAGGAAACAAATACCTACTTTTACGGTAAGAAATAAAAAGTATGGCATAAAACTCATGAAATAATAAATAAATAATGTATTATTGGTTTAGAGAAATTATTTATTTGGTATAGTTGAGCAAGTAGATGTAAGAGATCTTTACTGAAACTGGTGGATAAAAAACAGCAGACTTCGGCCGCACATTATATATACCTGCAGCGTCGCGTATCGGTCTGATTGAAAACAAAAAACTCGGCGCTTTAAATGGCATACGCCACTTCAACTTTTTATATCAGTTAAGAAATGTAAACATCTCCCATATGTTTCTTCCCAATTATATTAAACAATTTTCAATTTAAAATATTTTTATCTGTGCACATAATATAATAAGGCACTATAATTTAAAAAAATATAAGGAGAATTTTCGACACCACAAAGTCACCGCCACGCTTGTCACTCTCTGCTTTTTTACGACAGCAAATAGGATACGATAAACAATAATAATAGTAAAATAAACAGCAGTTTGCGTTTTATATTTTGCAGAAGACTTGAAACATACAGAAAGCATTTGAAATAAAAAAGGTCCAACAATTATTATTAATTTATTACACAATGACCAATGCCATGTGAGATTGTTTCATATGCACATACGCATTCTGGAGTCAACACTTGTCAGTACATTTGATAGAAGTAAATGTGTCGTGATTTGTTATGGCGTCGAGTGGCTTTCCATTAAATGAAACAGTACTTTCGTAGATTTAAGATTTTCTGGAACTGCGGTTTAACGGTGTAGAACTTTTCTGTGCCATTTTCGTGGACATGCAATTCGAAAATTTTAAAACAAGTTTTGTCTGAACTACACGCAACGTTCAATATAAGCCGGAAACACATCAGTATAATAATTGATGCAATGAACATTATAGGTGTTTGATCTACGTCAATATATTTTTAGAGTATCAGGGAACATTGCTGAGTGAAATACAAATTGGATACATAACAGTGTTAAGAAACAATCCCAGTTTTTCAACATTTTTGTGCGTGGCAAAGAAGTGGACTGTTCAATGCCGGACATAAATCGGCCATCTATAAGAAACTATACTTATTTTAAATGTGCGCCGATTACATCGGTAGACGTTGAACGGTTGAACGATCCTTTTTCACAACACAAGTGGGATATTCAGTGACAAGCGCCGGAGTTTTATTTCGGACGATTTAGAACAAGTGCAAATAATATATTTTTATTATTTGAATAAGGTATAGTTACTAGGCATTTGTGTTTGTGCATCCAAAAATAAGTGCATCAAAGTATGACTTATAACCGTTTCGTGGCCATTTACCTTTAAATATTACAGAATTCACTAGATATAGTTATAAGGTAAATTATTGTATAATTGCGCATGAACATGTTTATATAGTTCATATTGCGCAAAGCCGACTCTGGCTTTTACGTCATAACTACCTCGGAGCCGGGGTCTGGTCCTAAGTCTACAAGTCATGTCATAATATCCATTGAACATGAATTGCAGTTAATTTAGAGTATGAAGAAAAGATGCCTACAATTTAAAAAAATTTCTTGATTTTTTCTCCGCAAATTCATTGATTATTTCTTCATAATCCAAACTCTCTGCAAGTTCATGTTCAATTGATATAAGTGCCAAAAAATCGAAAAAGTGAAATATTATCCCAAATTGGCCGCCCCTTCAAAACGGCCGCCTGAAGCAGCTGCCTCGTTGCCTCACCCCTGGCGACGGGCCTGTATTCAGTATTTGAAACATAACGAACATGTGACACCTTTTATAATGGCAGGGTTAAGAATTATTTATATTATATGGTTCTATTTTATATTCTCATTAATAGATCATGAATCTGATATTTGAATTTACTTAACATGGGTATGTTGAATATGTCGTGAAAGTTTATTAAACAATTTAAAAAAATTATAATTAGCACTTTTTTCAGTAAGTGCAAGGCGATGTATTGGATAGTTGTAATTCAATGTTCAAGTTGGATATTCATGTTTCGATTCGTCTTTCAGAAACAGAGATTTGTTTTTAAAAAGAAAATGCAAGCATTTTTGTATATAAAATGGCCAAGGCAGTTAGCAGTTTGTTTTTTTCCTTACATATATTTCTACAAAATTCTTTATAATTTAGATTTAAAATTGTCCTTGAAACCCCTTTTTGTATTTAAACATATACAATTATAAGCAAACAAATAATAAATCACTTTTAAACCTTTTTTGTATTATAATATACTCTATCAAAATCTCCACTACTTCCATAGAATATTATATACCATATCAGACATTCGACTCAAAGTTAGCAAAGTACACCATTTTGAATGTTAATACGTGTACATATTTTGATAGTGCTCTTATAACATGCTGTGTTTAGCTTCTTACGAATGTTGTCTATGTGACACCACCAATTAAGCTGTCTGTCAATGGATATCCCTGAAAATTTTACTTCACAAGAAGTGTAGTGGGTATCATTATTTATATTGAAGTCTCTTGGGATATTAAATCTCCCGAGGTTAGTTTTAAATAACACAGTATTAGTTTTGTCTTTATTTAAAAAACTTTACAAACATTTATATTAATATTTACACTTTTATTACTGTATTTTCTGTCTTTCTTTTTATTAGTTTTAAGTTATGGGTTAAGTGGTAGAATAGCTCTAGTAGCTAAACTTCGCCCTTGATGTATTTCTATTTATTTTATGTTATAATTCACGGTTGTCAATTATGGATTCATAATTCACTGCATCCAGCCAATCACAAATGCAAGTTCAAAATCATTGTTTCGCTGATTCGATGATATTTTAAATCGAATACAATCAACTCTTGCTGCTGTGGCTGACAGTCAACTTGAGTGTGACAGCCAAGTGTACCGCCATATTGTTTGTTTACGTTTTCCACTTCTTACGAGTAGGTACCGATTAATGTTACCAAATCTCGGTCTAATTTATTTGTTTAATAGGTGTAGAAATATTGACTCAGATAAGTTGCGCCACTCGCCTGCTGGCTCGTGGGCTCAAACATTATCTTCATGAGTAATGGCTGTCATAATCGTTCGTATAATAATATACTATCATTTATATATATTATAAACATTAACGGTCCTAAAATGCTCTCCTGTGGAATGTTCATTTTGATAGGCATTGTTATGCATTACACCCCCTAGGAACTGGAGAGTGATACACCCATGATTTAATAGCTAGAATTAAGTAAAAATGGCTAGGCAACCAGTAATACACGCCATCTCTTCTGCAAGCCTGTATATGGGCTCTAGAGTTATACATTGTTCTAGATGTATATTCTCGAAAAGGTATATGCTAGATTTTTCTGGATATATTCTGTTGAATATATAAGGCGTGATTCACGACAGAAGAAGTTGAAAAGTGACAAGTGAGAGGTTAGAAATACAAAGTAGTAAACATTGTTAATGGTTATTTTAATCCTGTAAAAGTGTATTTTAGTTTAAGGAAAGTACTGTAGTTTTCAGTAAGTTATAAAATAAAGTGTTTATCCCCTGTTAAATTATTTTGGAACCCACAGATCCTGAAGGGTGGTTCAGTGGGGGAAATATGTGACAGTATCAAGTCCGATTTTGTTTTTCTCTGTTTTTAAAACGGGAACCCTCTGTTGACAGATAAGAGCTAAACCACTGTAAACCACCTCGTATCCCATACTGATCCAATTTCCTGAGCAAATCTAGAAATACTCCTAAAAACCAAGTTATCATTTTCTAATGCAGCTAAGATATTTTCAGAGAATTTAAATATTGCCGTTTGAGTAGACTTTCCTTTTAAACTAGGCATGTTGCATTTCTTTTAATAAATTAGTTGTGATTATGTATTCCATTAGTTGGTTGCATACCACGGACTCGCATAGTTTGGAGAATGGTGATAACAGGCTTATTGGATGATATACTTCATACAAAGGTTGTCTATGTGATACCGCCAATTAAGCTGTTCAACGATATATATCCCTAAAAATTTTACTTCTTGTGAACTAAAATATTCAACAATTTAAGTTTGTTGTCTCATAGCACACCAATCAACAGTATATTTTGCTAAGAAGTGTGATTTTTTATCACTTATCCCCATTTTTGACAATGTATTTGTTGAAAGTCAGAATAAAAGGGTGATTATAGGGGTTGCTAGGAGTATTTATCATTTGGAAGTAGTCAAACTTGTTGGTCTTAAGCAGATTACCATCCAGACAGAACATTGTGCTTTGATAAGTGAATTTCACAGGATTCCCTTCGCAAGTACAAAGTGAAGAATACATAGCATTTGATCAGAACATTTCTAGATCCGGTAATATCACACGTTTCTTGCAAGTACGATAACTTAAGAACACAAACTCAAATTGCATTAAAATTCGGACAGTAAATTAGTGAGAGCTAGAGCCCCATTGTTTTTCTTTAACAAAATTATTTAAATTTAAAAAAAAAACATTTTTTATTTAAAATTAAATACAAAATTTCTAGGAAAACAAGGAAAACAATCTCACCCAACTGGGGAGGGATTCAAGAGTCCCTAATGTTTATAAACTTAAAAATGATATCTGTCACAATTGTAATAAACTAACATAAACTAATATTATTTATTTGCGATAAAACTGCGAAGAGTATCCTATGTGTAACAATTATATAAGTGTATTATTATATGAGCGATTATGATATCGATTAGTCACGAAGATGATGTTTGAGCTCACGAGCTGAAAGGCGAGTGGCACAAATCTTCTGAGTGAATAATGGTCTTAGAGGTGTAACCTTAGATTTGCTTAAATCGTATCTACATGAACATACTCAAATAATTCAATTGCCAACTGAATTTTTAATGACAGGCGGTGAAGGTTAACTTCAGAACATTTAGAACAAATATTAATAATATACTTTTATATTCGTTATAGGTCGTAAAAAATTACATGTGTGTGTTAGTTTAAGGTAGTGAAAAATACATGTGCATTAGTACAATGTTACATCCCTCAATACCTCCTCTTAGAGTGGGTGTGATAAACTGTCCATATTAACTTTAGATATTACTCAATTCACTAAAAAAAGTACAAGGTAAGATAAATTGTACCATATTTGCGTACAAATTAATAACAATTTAGATTATTAGAAGATAGAAGAAAGGCTTAGAGATAAATTGTGTGCAGAAACATGAATCTTTGGAAAAGCATTGAAAAAAAAATTGTAGTAGGAGACAAAGAATTCAAAATTGACTATAACTTCTAATTCATAACATATCTTTTTAACATTTTTCAAAATATTGACAAATGAAGGCACTTCACTCTTTGTAGTTTTTTACATTTTTGCCTCCTCAATAGATATAAATTTTGGAAAACAGTATCAATTTCGGACTTTTCATAAAAAGCAGTCGTTTTTATAAAGAATGACTATTCCTCGTGAACTTACAAATGAAAAAGTTTTGCCTCTTTCGAATTCAATCTGTGGACACACTCTATATATATGGCAAAGAGTTTGTAATGTTCCTGCTACATTGCTTATTTTCAAATTTATAATGATTTTTCAACTTTAGAACATTAACATATTTTAAATATTTTTCTCTTGTTATTTACATGTAGTTCAGATTAAACAGTCTTGGAATGTGTTCCAAACTTACCATGTATGTTATGCAGATCTAATTTGTTTTATTCAGTTAGTCATTGATTTATGTTTACCTTTATACAAATGGAACTTAATAATCAATATACAACATTTAATTTAATACAATTGAATTGGTTCTCTTTGAAGTTAACGTCTCGTGTCTGCTAGATGGTACATCCACAACACCAAGCCAATCAGAAAGAGCATTTTGTACATATTGCAGTAAATGCAGATATTTCTAGAATTTTTCTTAAAAGGCAATTGAAAAAAATATACTCAATGTATAGACTATCTTTGAACATTTTAAGAAGGTTATGGCCACCTCAAAGCTACTTTTTACCTAACTATGAAATAGCACGCAATAAGCTAAAAATTTGTCACTTTTTGCAAAAGATTAATGATAGATACATTCAATTTATTAATTATACTTACTGTCCCCATAAAATCGATTATTTGCGTTACCCGCAATGTACCCATCTTCAACTGATTTTCTTCCATTTGTTGAACTTGAACTCACAAATATTCCTCTTTTGTGGGTCAGCCGCTCATATTCTTTTCCAATTGTATCAATGTACAGGGTAATATAATCCTTTACGAATATTTCTTTTTTGTCGTCAGTGTGAAAACTACATTAGTAAAACATATAATAATTATTATGGTACAACTACTTGTTTTTCAAAATGTTCTGCAATTTATGCAATAATTTTCAGGTTTTCTGTGACATAAGAGTGTGCCCTAGGACTATGGGAGCATAGTATCGTGTGGGTCAAAGTAACGCTAAAAGTATCAATCATTTTTGCTTCCCTCGCATATCAAAGGTAAGTATTGTATTAGAGAAAAAAATTGCCCTCCGAGATTTTTCCGGATTTTCACATTTCAGATGTTGTAGATTACGAAAATATAGTTTTTCAATTCCGTCAGTCTGTTGGTGCATTAACTAAAAAAAACTACTTGACGGAGAACAATAAAATTTAGTAGGTAGCTGATGCTACTACCACCGAAGAAATGGTTAGAATTTTACTGGAAAATATACAGGGTGGACCGTCTATAGGGAATAAATAATGGATAAAACCTTTTTTTGAAAATTAAAAGAAAGAATTGAACATTTTTTATCACTACGAAGTATAGAAAAGATGATGGAGACATTTTTAATTTAAAATGTTCACATTTCATGATATTCTAAACCTATTTTTAAAGAAAATACAAAATTTATCAGGTTTTCTTTGTAATAATAGTGATACCTACATCCCGATTATTATTCTCATATGTCTTTTCATAATTAATAATTTTTTAGAGTGACCGCCCTATATAAATAAAGAGGAAAGTTTTGTGTAATTACCTTTACCGATATTTTTCCTGGGGCACCGCCGCCTGTCACATTCACATTTATAGGTTAAATCTTGAGGAAGGCTTTTTGTTGATAACTTGCTTTTTTTATCGATTGTAATAAAATTTATACAGCATAGACAGGTTGGTACCTTTCATTCAGAAATAAGGTGCCGTTCGTATCTCGCCTAGAAAGCCTGGGGTGTAACACCCCTAACAGCCCTAAGGCTTTTCACGACTAAATTTTGGCAAATAAATTTTTAAAGCTTACATTGACATTTTTAAATGCATTTAACAATTTTCTTAAAAAAAAGATACTTTTGTTTGATATCAATATACTGCAACCACTTTTCGAAAACCCGATTTTACTGATAAAGGATCAAAGAATGCTATAATAGTTAACTTACTAATTAGAATCCAAGTTTCCTTCATTTTCGTTATTGCCTGCAAGGAGAGCAAAACTGGCGTGACTTCTTATTCTCTTTATTTGGTGACGAACTTCATCTAACACATTTCTGAAAAGTATAAAATGCGTAATTCGATTACAGAACAAATGAAGTTTGTACAAGCGATGTTTCAGATTTGCAATGGCATAGTATAATGGAAGTAAGAACACACTTGCAACTGAATGTAAGGTGACGATTTGCTAGAAAGAGACGTCGGAGGTAAATATTTATTATTTTTGACCATAACTTTTTTTTAGTATGTATATTTAAAAAAAACTATAAGACTACCTAAGTAGAACCATAACAAGACTATTACTATGAATTTTCACTCAATGATTCCAGTTGTTTCCAAAACAGTTAGATTTAAAATTACGAAATAGAAAGATTAGCATAGTTTTTAAATTTAAATCTAACTATTTTGTAAATCACTGAGTGAAAATTCATAGTAATAATCTTGTTATGGTTCTACTTAGGTACTCTTTTTAAAATATACGTACCAATAAAAAAAAGTTATTGCTGAAAATAATAAATATTTCCCAATCGGATGTCTCTTTCTAGGAAATGAGCACCTTAAAACACCGCAAACTTACCCTTGAATTTTAACCGTTTTTCAATAAAAAGTAGTTTTTAACTAAAAATATACACCATCATATTTTTGGAATGCCTGTGCATATGTGGGTCAAGTTTGTTACGAATATTGTAACTAAAAAATATTATAACTCCTTTAATACAATCAAAACCTTATGAAAAATCCAGGATCAGACTCGATTTTTATAAAGTGCCGATAATGGTTATTGGCGGATACGACAGTCAAACTTTTAATATTGTCAGTGTATCATGAAATGCCGAATTAACCACATCGGTTATATATTTATATGTGCATTATAAAATAAAAACAGTTTGTAATCTGTTTTGGATTGTAAGAGCTTAAAGAGTATAATACTTTAACAGGTACATGAAATTTTTCTTTGTGTTTAGGCATATTTTATGCAGTTGTGTTTTTATTATTATTTGGCAGGTAGTGAATTATTCGGGTGTTTTGTGTTTATAAGGAGATATCGTAGGATAGTATTGTGAAAATGTCCAGGCCTTAGGAAGATTCTCAACCTAGCACTAGCAGATAATGTCAGGAAGATATGGGAAATAGTAATGGCTCACAAATTACTGAGAAAGTTTTCAGACAACATTTATATGAACACTGAACATACCCAAAAAGAAGTTTTAAATGCTTATAAAAATATAAAAGAAAGTGATGGAGAAACCGGAGTCATGAAAAAAACGGCCTACTTAACAGATATCCACAACAAAGCTGTTAAGAGATTTAATTTATAGCATGTATAAAGAAAATAGGATACCAACAGTGGCGGTCTGTGGCATTTAGCTGTGGATGGGTACTTGCACAAACACAAACAAATAGCAAATCGTAATACGTTACATACTTCAGAAAATGAAATGATGTTTAGGGAGAAATTACGATTGTATACAAAAAGGAAGGGATGAGGCAGACAGTGTCCACATTCCATCCACAAACTACAAAACCCGGTATCTATTTGAATTTCGTCATTTACATATATTATATTCTTAATAATAATAATCATAATTAATGTCACACAAACTTCCTTTTTTTTTCTATTATTTAATAATAATAATAATAATAGTTTATTTTCCTTTTTGACAATACAGAATATTGTATAGGAATGGTCATATAGTCCTTACAAACTAAGAGACAAAAAATTCTAGTACAGAATAGTAACATTTGTCCAACAAAAATAATTTTAACTTTTTCCTAAAGAAATGCTCGGTCTTACTACATTTTATTTCATCTGGCAGTCGGTTAAACATTTTAGGTCCTATAAATCTTGGGTATTTACTAGTCATATTAAGTCTGGCACAAGGTTCATGCAACCTATTCTTTTGCCTTGTATTAACATTATGACAATCTTTATTTAAAATTAAATTATTCTTATTCTTAAAAACATATATACATATTTCAAAAATATACAGGCTAGGTAAGGTTAAAATTTTAAAATCTTTAAATATATTTTTACAAGAATAAACACTCGGTACGTCGGCAATACATCGCAAAATGCGTTTTTGTGCAATAAATACGTTAGATGATAATGTGGAATTCCCCCAGAAACAAACACCATACCTTAAACGTGTATCAATTTGAGCATAGTACAAATTAATTAACTGTTCTCTACTTAAATACGCTCTAATATTTCGGAATAAATAAACTATCGATGAAATTTTTGATATCAAAGCTTCGCAGTGATAATTCCAATTCAAGGATTCATCTAGGTATACTCCTAAAAACTTAATATTCTCCTCACCGCTAGAAATAGGTGTATTATTTATGTTAATTTTTAAATTATCGCATTTCTTTTGCCTGGTGTGAAATCTAGTGAGATGGGTCTTTTCGGCATTGAAATGTAAAGTGTTATGGGAGAACCAACTGCTTAAAATATTTAAAACACTATTGCAATTATGCTCTAAAACATTATCCAATGGGTTGGAAATTATTATAGATATGTCGTCTGCGTACATCGTAATGTGTGCAGTTGCTGGCAAAGAATCAATATCATTCATATATAAAAGAAAAAGCACAGGACCTAATATAGATCCCTGTGGAACACCCATGGTTAAATTTAAACATTCCGAATCAGCCCTGGACACGATGTTTTGTGTCCTATACTTTAGTGTTACATATTGTCTCCGACCCTCCAAGAATGTCGTAACCCAATTAAGTGCAAGACCCCTTATTCCATAATCATGCAGTTTAGTTAATAATAAATTATGATTGACGCAGTCGAATGCCCTGCTGAGATCACAAAATATCCCAATAGGGCACTCTCCCGCGTCTACAAATTCTAATATCTTGTTTAAAAAAGAATGAATAGCCGTACTAGTCGACTTACCGCTAGAAAAGCCATGTTGATTTTTTGTTTTAATTTGAAAAGTCTCTAAGTAATCCAATAATCTATACAAATAGCAATATTCGATCACTTTAGATATACCATAGGGCACAGTTACCGGTTACCGGTCTATAATTATCTAACAGTTGTGTATCATTCTTTTTAAAAATCGGTACAACTTTTCCAATTTTTAAGCTATTGGGAAATGTTCCTGTCTCAAATGATAAATTAATAAGATATGTTAGTGGTTCGACGATGAAATCTAACACTTTCCTTATAAGAAAACAAGGAATGTCATCCGGGCCAGATGATTTTTTGGGTTTAAATTTTGTTGTTAATAAATTTAACATTTCTTCAACAGTAAACGGTTTTAAAAATAACGAATTTGTTTGTTTAACTACACTAGGTATGCATGTATTACAGTGTGGTATTTGCTTAATTATGTTTTTAGGGGCCTCTAGTTGGAGTTTGGAGGTTGTGGGAGGGCAGTCACATTTAGGTGACCGCAGCACCTAGGCCCCATTGGGCCCCTTGTACGTCCTCCCGAGGGATACAGGATTCCACCTAGGACTCCAACCATCCTAATCTTGTGAAGAAGGTGGTGATGCTGCCTAGGGGAATATCCCTCAAGTCGGCCAGTGTAGGCCAACGTTCTCCCAAAATGGATTCTCTGCTAGAGGAGACTGCCGGACACTCACAGAGTACGTGTTGGACAGTCTCGTCTTCTTGTTCACAACCTCTGCATAGGGGTGTGTCATTTAACTTCATGTTGTAAAGGTGCTTCCTCAGCTGGCAATGACCAGTAAGAATTCCTGTCGCGAAGCGCAGGTTCTTCCTGGACATTCCCAGGTAGATCATCGTTGTATCCTTGTCAGGGTATCTAAGCAGATCCCTGGCCAACTGACAACTATGAGTTTCATCCCACAGTTTTTTAAATTTTCTGTGGGTGTCTTCTTTAATCATTAGCATTATTGCTGAGGTCGGCAGTATGTTGGAAGGGCCAGGTCCAAGTATACTAAGACTGGCTGCCTTCTTAGCCAGACTGTCAGCTTCCCTGTTGCCTCTGCACTGTGCATGCCCTTTGACCCAGCATAGAATGACACTGTTCATGCTGGAGGCGCCTACGAGTGCCTGATGGCATTCCCATACTGACCCTGTTGTTATTTTGTGTCTCTGTAGGGCCAGTAGTGATTGTCTACTATCAGTGTAAATTCTTATTGTTTTTCCTGTTATTTGTCTACGGGAAATTTCTTTTGCAGCTATGGTTATTCCCGCCAGTTCTGTTTGTATTATACTGGCTTGTTTGTCCATAGCCCATTTGATTTGAATTTGCAGGTTCCTGGAGTATACCCCACAACCTGTTCCTTCTTTCTTTTTCGATCCGTCTGTGAAGATGTTAACTGTTCCTTCACTGACGGCCTCATTGCTACTGTTGGTGTGTATTTCATAGGGTCTATCAAAGATGAACTGTGGAGAAATACCATCTGCACGTACCTGCAGAAGTGGCATTTGTTTAATTGCCTCATTCCACAGCCGGCATCTGGTCACTCCACATCCTATGTTTGGCTGTATGCCAACGGATTTGAGACGTGCCATAGTAGTTAGGGCCACCTCTTCTAGATATATGTCTAGTGGTGGCAGGCACAGCATCACTTCCATTGCTCTTGTTGGTGTTGTTCTCATAGCTCCAATTGTGTTTAAACAGGCTACTCGTTGTACCTGGCTGAGCTTACGTTTCGCTACAGTCTGCTGACTCTTAGGCCACCAGACGATGGCTCCATAGGCTATCATTGGTCTTATTATAGCAGTGTAAATCCACATAGCCACTTTGGGTTTCATTCCCCAGGTTTTCCCTATGGTTCTGCGGCACTGCTCAAAAGAGATGTAAGCCTTCTTTAGTCTTCTGTCTAAATGAAGATTCCATGTTAGTTTGGCATCAAAAGTTACTCCAAGGTATTTTACTTCTGATGTGAAATTTAGTGTGGTATTTAGGAGAACGGGGGCCGTCATTGGCCCCAATTTCCTTTTCCTTGTGAAGAGGACCAGCTCTGTCTTCCTGGGGTTGACCGACAGAGAGTGTTCTCTGCACCATCTTTCGATTATTCTCAGGGCCATCTGCATTCGATCACAGAGGACTCCTTCGAATTTACCACTAAGCAGTATCGTTAGATCATCTGCGTATGCAATTGTGTGGAATCCCTCGGAGTTGAGGCGGCGCAGGAGGCTGTCAAGAACTAAGTTCCATAGAAGAGGTGATAAGACACCCCCCTGAGGACAGCCTCTTGCAACCATTCCTCTAACAGCGATGTCTCCCATGTTAATCTGTACCGCTCTTTTTGAGAGCATGTTGGATATCCAGCCACTTACGATCGGAGAAACGTTCCTGTTCGTGAGGGCTGCTGTAATTTTTGGAAAGGTGGTTTTATCAAAAGCGCCTTCTATGTCTATGAAGACACCCAGGGTGGACTCTTTATTGTCCAAAGACTTTTCAATCCGACCGCTAACCGCATGAAGGGCGGTGTCGGTGGATCTGCCCGGGGTGTATGCATGCTGATTGGGATGTGTGGGATTAGCAGTGATCGCAACATCCCTCAAGTATCGCTCACATAGCTTTTCCATCGCCTTGAGAAGGAACGAGGTCAAGCTAATGGGTCGGTATGCTTTGGGGGTAGTATAGTCTATTCTTCCCGCCTTTGGTATGAACACTACTTTGACTTCTCTCCACACCTTCGGAATATAAAGGTGTGCTAGGCACGTCCTGAATATTGCTGTCAGGTACGGCACTATTTCATCCAGACCCCATTGTAAAAGGGCTGGATGAATGCCGTCAGTACCTGGCGATTTGAAGGGGGAGAAGCCCAGTATTGCCCATTTAATTCTGTCTTCACTCACAATTTGTTTGGCAGTTTGCCAGTCCAGTTCGGTGGGTTGAGTGTCGGTTTCATTTGGCCATTCCTTCCGATCTGTCACTACAGATTCTGGGAAGTGAGTTTCCATAAGCAACTCTAGGCTTTCATGTAGGTCGTTGGTACTGGTACCATCATCCTTTTTCAGTAGACCTAGGTGATTGTCTTTGTTTTTGGCAAGTATTTTATGTAGCCTAGCAGCCTGCGAGTAGTCCTCGATCTCCTCGCAGTAGGCTCTCCATGCCTCTCGTTGTCTCTGTCTGACTAGTTTTTTGAACTCTCTTTGATTGGTTCTGTATAACTCCCAATCTGATTCAAGTTTTGTCATTTTCGCCTTGTTGAACGATGTCCTAGCTTGTTTCTTGAGGTCGGTCAGCGTCTGGCACCACCATTTAGTGGCTTCCCCAGGCTGCTGTTGTACGGCCTTCAAGGGACACGATGCTTCGTAAGCTTTTTTCATAGCGGTTTGAACAGTTTTAACATACTGCTCAATCTCTCCGTTGTTTTGTGGCACCCCGTTGTGTACATCCATCAGGTTCTCCCTGAGTTGACGTCGATATTCATCTCTGTCAGTGTCTCGGGGGTTCCTGAGGAGTTTTCTTGGTGCTTTGATTAGGGGTCTCTATAAAAAAGTCGTTAAAAAGTGAAGCAACTATTTGCGGATTTTTTGCAGATTTATCAAATATTAAATTAGAAATTAGGTACACAATTAACATTCTATTTGATATTCTTAATATTTTCATACGATTAAGAAATCAATGAATCATTTAATCAATTTTAACACATTTATTAATTATTAGCCATTTTTCATTTTCCAGTTGAGGTATTGATATGTTGTCAAATGTAAACATATTCTATTCAATAATTCAAAATTCAATATTCATTATTCATAAGTTTATTAAGTTTTTTTAGGCATGGCATGCCCTCCCTAGATGTAAATCGCCTATAGGTGCAAGACATAGACATGCGTCCCGTTTGATACGTATTGCAGGCGTAAGATTGAAGAGAATGACCAACATATGCGTAGACGTAGTATAACACAATTTCAGTGGTGCCCGCTGGAGTTTAGGCTCATGCGCATACAATATTAGCTGCAAGCGACCTGCTACTAAGATTTAGTGGATGTGAACTTGGTAGAGCCAGATTAATATGTGGTAAAATATTTATTATTATATAAAAGGCATTTTCAATCAATATTTCTTTTATCCTCTTTTTAAATGTTGTAACAGGTAAGTCTTTTAAGTATTGTGGAAGAATATTGAATAATTTAATTGTGCTGTAATTTGTTGGTTGTTGTGATCTGACTAATCGATGGTATGGAATGCTGAAATCATTCTTGGTTCTTTTCTTGTGTTATATGTGTGATACAGTGAATTTTTTAAGTAGTGTTTACTCTCTTTCATATATGTTAAACACTGATAAGTAAATATGCAGGTCAATGTAGAATTAGAATTTTAAAATTCTTATATAAAGGTTTACAATGGTCTCTGTATTTCTCTGAGGCTAGTATTCTAACTGCTGTTTTTTGAATTTTGAAAATGCGCTCGGCGTCTGATGCATTTCCCCATAAAATGATACCGTATGTAAGCAAGCTATAAAATTTAAATAATACAATGTTATTGCTGAAATAAAGTTGTATTTAGTTTTTTTGACAGTTGTTCAATATGTGTATTCCAATTTAATTTTTAGTCAATATGAATAATAATAATAATAATAAATAATAAAATAATTTATTGTATGGAATAACAAACAAGCTACAAACATACAAATGGATAAGATACAGAGAACTGATATATTAACCTTATCCTAAAAGATAAAATAGTTTTGTAAATAATCTATTACCTATATAAAATATAAAATCATATAACGTCACTAATTTAAAATAGTTACATAAGTACAAACAAGACATATAAAAATGTGCATATACAAAGCTAAAATTTGTTTAAACTAATGGAGGTCACGTCATTACATAGTAATTTATTTTTGAGATTAGTTTTAAATGATGTAGTACTTGTCTGAAACATGGCTGATGTTAATTGATTGTACACGTATTACACTAAGTAGGAGAATGACGATTGAAATGCAGCAGTACTGTGCTTAGGTATAGTGATATTGTTGTTTCGTATTGTTCTATCATGAGCGCTTTGTCTGAATTCTATCTTATCATGCAAGTAGCATTTGAGTTTCAATTATTTTCTTAACTAAACAGGCATAGTGGAGAAACCGACGTTCATCTAATCGTAACATTTTAATCTCTTTGTAATGTGGAGATATATGATTTCTGAGAGGGACGTTACATATAAACCTTACACAACAGTTTTGCATGATTTGGAGTCTTCTTCTATCAGTTGCATTGAGACAGGGTCCGTATATACAGTCCCCATAGTTAAATATTGACAATATTAATGATTCAATAAGCATTATTTTAGTTGATATAGGCAATAAGTCCTTAAACTGATACATGTGTCTCAGCCTCGAGTAGGATGACCTACATATTTTTGACACCTGACTACTAAAAGATAATTGTGAATCAAATAGGATACCCAAATTTTTTACTGTCTCTTGCATTTCCAGCTGCGATTCACCAAGATAGAACCTTGGATTAAGCTGTCTTATTGTGTTTATTCTGATTTGAGAACCTAATAATATCACTTTACTTTTGTTGGGGTTCATAAGGAGACCATTTGAGAATGCTATTGAGATCTAAGTTCAAGTTTTCAACTTGTTGCCAGATGTTGTTAGTGGAAAGTGTAGTGAATAATTGCATATCATCAGCATATAAATGTAATTTTGCATGGAGTGTGGTAAATTGTAGGTCAGCTGTAAATATATTAAAAAGAAGGGGACCCAAGACCGAGCCTTGTGGTACACCAGCATGCAATTCCAGACTTTGCGATAGATTAACATCACTTAATTTTGTAATTTGGTACCTTTGATAGAGATAATTTCTGAACCACTGAAGTAGGACATCATTGACTCCGTATATCTTTAATTTTTTAAGGAGAACCTCAAAATTGACACTGTCAAATGCTTTTGACATATCTAACAGTGTCAAGACTGTAACTTCATTGGAATCTCGAGCTCGAAGAAATTCATCTGTGACTGCTAATAATGAAGTAGTGGTGCTAAAGTTTTTGCGAAAACCTGACTGAAGAGGAGGTAGTATTTGATGCGTATTTAAGTACTCTATTAGCTGCTTATAGAGAGCTCCCTCAGCTAACTTTAGCGGTATGCAAAGCAGACTTATGTTTCTATAATCAGCCACTTCTTTGGGGGAGGGAACTTTAGGCACAGGTCTACTTATAGAGGTTTTCCACAGCTCTGGAACCATACCGGTTTCATAGGAATAATTTATTATATGCGTGAGTGGTTTTAATGAAACATTGCTAGAGATTTGTAACATTTTTGCCGAGATATTATCAATACCCATGCAATTTTTCTTTTGCCTAAATAATAATGATTGTATGTCTTCGACACTAACAGGCTGAAAGTGAAAACTTGAATTGGAGGTATTTATATGATCTATGGTTTGGTTGGTATCATCTATATGACTGGCGAGACCTTGGCTAACAAAATACTCATTAAATACATTGGCATTGTTCAGGTTTTTAGCCAAGCAACTTGACTGAATTGTGTTCAGTATTTCCTGAGAACATAATGGATTGGGTTTTTTCATTGTTCATTTTTAAATGATTTGAATATTAAAAATATTATCAAAAACAAAAATAACTTTTTAATTTAATAATTTTTACATTAAAATTAATGAACGGCAAAATTTTATAACTAACTACTGCTTGACCTTGGCGCTCTTAGATAATTGTGTGGGTACTGCCTACCCTGCCATCCCTGACGGGCCGCCACTGGTTACCAACTGTACAATAATTACATATGGAACTGAGAACAATAGATGTAGTGTCAGTTAGTGAATGAACACTTAGACAGTGGCCATTAAAGATAAGATTTAAGTTCAAATTAATAAAAGAGCAAGTATTATAGAAAGCTACAGAATTGTACTGCGGAGTAATGAATATTTGCAGCTTATTAAAAAATGTCAATGTATTTGTTTTCTAGAATTGAATTTATTTAGACAATCAAAATTCAATGTTCCACAAACACTTTTTAATTTTACTATCATTGTGCACAAAAATTTTAAGTACGGCTCTGTGGGATATGACTTATGCTAACGAGACATACTTATGGTCGGTTTTTATGGATTTTCTCATGTGCATTAAATATGTGTAGTCAACTATACATCATTTATTGGTAAATGGTAGTTAAAGTTTTAAAAGTCAATGGACCAGTGTATAAAATAATATCATATTTGATGGCATGTTGATGGTTATGGTTGAAAGAAGTTTGTTTACTATTGCTTCAAAATCATATCCTATATATAAATGTATGTATTGTTTCAAATAGCACAGATGCTGTAGATGACATTTGAAAGAAATTATTTAAACTTTAATATGCAATGAAAATGTCGAACATTTCATTTGTCTGAATACAAGGGGTAAACCGGGAAGGAAATCTGATGTACATTCGGGAGGAAAGAGGGAATCTGGAGGAAATGCGAAGAAATCTGGAGAAAATCCGAGAAAATTCGAGGAAATCTTCAACAAATACAAGAAATCTGGTGTAAAAAATTATTGGGGCGCAGTTGACCCCTTGTCTGAATATAATTGTTAATAACAGATTATGACAAAAAGGACCTATCTTGCAAAAAAATAGCTTTTTTTGGTCAAAGTTTTTTTTAAAGGGTTTTTTTAGGTACTGTGGTGAGCAAAAAAATAGGACAACTATTTTTGTCTAATGTAAATCTATCTCTAATTGAATATGTAATGAGTAGCCAAAATAAAACATAACACTTTTATTATATTTTTTATTGTAATGCTAATGTTAAGAAACATGTTAATGCTGCAGTTATTGCTAAAGCAGAAGATGGATTGTCAGTGAGACATATTGCACTGCATTATAAAATTAACAAAAATTCTGTGTTTAACATTTAAAAAAAGTGGAAAAGAAACGGTACGATTAGTAGAAATCCTGGATCAGGGCAACAAAGGATATCCAACTTAACAAGAAACTAACTATTAATATTTTTGTTTGGCATAGAATTAAATAAACTTATATAATAATCATTAGTAATAATATTTTCCATGCATTATTTACTACTTCCAGTAATTCTGTGGTCTCACATTTCGTTTTTGGATACATCTTACGAGTAGTCCCCATACATCTTCCACAGGGTTAAGATCTGGACTATGACTGGGCCAGTTAAGAACATTAATGTTGTTATCTTGAAACCAGTTAGTCATGGTATGAGCAGTATGAATGGAACAATTATCTTGTTGAAATATGAATTCATTCTTAGAAAATAATTGTGACGCAGAAGGGAGTATAATATTGTCTAAAACCCTAATATACGACCGTTGTGTGTAGACTGGAAAGTTTTTTCATCTGTAAAGATTACATTGTTCCAAAAATTTACATCATGCACTAAAAATTCAAGCGCAAATCTCAGTCGAGCTTCTTTATGCTCAGCTTTAAGTATGTATTTCTGTGCTGCTGGACGACAACGTAGATCCTATTCTCTTACTCGCCGGTGAACAGTACTACTCAATCCAGGAAAATTCGTTTCTTCGAATTACTGAGTGAAATGGATTTTCTTCTAATTTATTTACCAATTGCAAATCTTGCTGTGAGTTGATATCCTTTTGTCGTACCGTTTATTCTCCATTTTTTTAAATGGTAAACACAGAATTTTTGTAAATGTTATAACCCAGTGCAATTTGTCTCATTGACTATCCATCTTCTGTTTAGCCATAACTCCAGCTTTAACTAAATCTCTTATATGGGTCGTATTAGTTTTGGCACACTTGCGATGAATTTTGACAACTAACTGACAATGCCACAAAAATTAGAGTTAGATGTACACAACTAAATTTTAGAAAAAATACATTGTGCGACTTTTTTGCTCACGACAGTACCATAGAATTCTTTGTCGAGAAATCGATCAACAGACTCATTTCTTTTATTGGATATACTATAGTATAGGAGTTGGCGTTTAATAACCTGACACATTTGTAAAAGAGAGAAGATTAATCCTTTGCCTTGAAGCATGGCAGACAAGAAAAGTGATAAGATTTTTTCTTAGTGGTGCAAAGCTTAATTTATAAATGAGATATAATATAAATAATATTCAATCTGGTGAAATTTACTAATCACGCCTTAAAACTAGATATATTGTCAAATTATATTGTCATATGCACAATATACACTTGCTTCAAGGCAATACGACATCTTGAAGTGGGTGAAATCTAGTTGCAAGTTTTTGTTACATACAAAGTTAAAAAGTTACAGGTGATGCTAATACTAGCATGTTAAAGATAAGCATCTAAGTAAAGCTTCATTGATCCCCAAATTTTTTACTTTATATTTCCTATTTTTATCAAGCTCTGAAACAAATTCTTATTATTAAACACTTACTTTAAGTATTTATCATTTGCAGGATACATTGCACTGGCAAATGCACAGTCCTGCCAAATGAGAATGCCTAGTTCATCAGCCATATCATAAAAATAGTCTGATTCGTAAACGCCTCCTCCCCAGACACGTAACATATTCATATGTGTATCACGTACATCTGTTAGAAGTCTTTTTATAGTAGTTTTATTTTGTCCCTTTTCAGGTAAGACATCAATTGGAATTTCATTCGAACCTTTCATAAATATTGGAACTCCGTTAACTTTAAAATAAAATGTATATCCAGAATCTGAAAAATAAAAATTAGTTTCACTTCCCTCACTCACCAAAGGTAAGTATTGTAATCATAAAAAATCACACTCTGAGATTTCTTCGGATTTTCATATTTCACGCTACGTAGATTACGAAAATTAAGGTCTTTCAATTCCATACGTCTTGTCTGTCTGTTGGCACTATATCTAAAACACCATTTGAAGGAGAATCGCAACATTTCGTATGTAGTTGACAAAGCTGGGTAGTTTCCTAATACTGCTGTATTCGGATACAGTATTGAAATACTTTTGGTGTTGTATCTGAAGACTGTATTCGGAAAGAAAGAAAGAAAAATGTATTTGTTATCCGTATTCGAATACTTGTTGTCTCAGATACTTTTATACCCTCCCCTAACGTTACAGTAACCGATTCATTCATGAGATATCAAGAACAGACGTGAAGTTAGCCGCTAGCTGTTCATTCTTGTGCATTATTGGTAGTGGGAATCTGGAGTACATTTACATACAAAAATCGGTCTGTCTCTGGATTTTTTTTTAATTTATATGCCTATGAAATAATGAATTTATATGGTAGAAATGTATGGAACATTTCTACCATAACAAATACTCATCTTCGAGGACACCAAATGATATTCACCAAAAGCCCCCTCTGCACTGACCCTTATAAACATATCATCAACAATCATGTCCTGGATCATTGGAATAGGCTACCCAATGAAATAATCAAATCAACAAGTGTTAATCAGTGACGATCAGTCCCGATTCGGGACCCAGGTCCAGTCCCGAATAACGTCATCAAATTATGTCATTACAAAGCATTGTCGGGACTGATATTCGGTCTTGATTTGGGACTCTTTTCATGTCCCGAATAACGTCATCAAATGACATTAGTAGCAGTTTTGTGTAACAAGTTTTTCTTTAACTTGTCGTCAATTACTTAATTAGTTGCCAAATATCTTCAATTCAGCACCCGTACTAGGAATAAATTCCATTTGTTGCAGAAAACTCATGTTTAGAGACCATGCTATAATAACTGAAATAGGCTCCAAGTTTGAAGCAACTAAGCATGCGCAAACGGAATATTAAAAGAATCACTAACAGTGATTGAAAACGGACTTTCCGTCTTGACGTCGCTGAGGTCAGATTGTTCTAATTTTTTTGCAAAAGATTTGGAGTTATTAGAGCCATCCTATAATATTTTGCTGAAATTTTTGCTTTTATTATTAGATTGCATTCGAATAATAATGCATTTATTTTGACTTGATATTGAATTTAAGCTGGCATTTAGTTGAAATTTTTTAGTATATTTGAGGTTAACCACGTGGTTCATAAAACCCACTTGTTAGTGGATTGCCCCAGCAGTAGTTGATTTAACTGTCATTTTGGGACAATTGCTGCTGGTTATTTTGTTTAAATATTGTATCAATAATTTTTGCCAGTAGTTTAATACTATATCCATTAAGGAAGAATTAGATGAATTAAAACAATCACTCGACTGGTTTAATGCAAACATGCTATGCATAAATCAAAGCAAAACAAACTCAATGGTATTCTCTACTAAACCAGTTGCATCTGAAAGTGTTAAAGTTTAGGTTTAACCCTGGATAATCGGCTAACATGGCATGCACATGTTGACATATTGTCAACTAAATTATCTAAAAAAATACATGCTATAAGGCAAATCGAAATCAGAATTGGTATAACCTCAGCAATAGTCGCATACCATGCGTTATTCCATAGCTTGATGACATATGGTCTAATAAACTGGGGTACTTCTAATCATGTCCAGCAAGTTTTTACTGTTCAAAAGAGAGCAATTAGAACCTTATCAGGAATAAGTCAGTTAGACAGCTGTAAACAGTGGTTTATAGAATATAAAATAATGACTTTACCATCTTGTATAAATCGATTACTTTCATTCTTAAACAAATACAAATTAATGTCTACCAAACAACATGGTTTCACGAAAGGAAAATCCACGATGTCTGCCCTAGTGGAGTTTATAATGGAAATTTACAAAAATCTTGACAATGGCAACAACATCTTAGCCAGCTATATTGACCTATCGAAGGCTTTTGATTGTGTCAACCACAATATGCTGTTATGCAAGTTGAATAATCTTGGTATCAGAGGAACCTGCAATCAATGGTTTAAATCTTACCTTCGGGAAAGAAAACAGTACGTTATATGCAATGGTCCAGAATCAAAAACTATGACCAATAACCATGGTGTTCCACAAGGCTCAATCCTGGGCCCCGTGCTATTTATTATATTCACCAATGACCTCGACCAAACTATCCCAGGTACAGTGGTAGAGTATGCCGATGATATTTCTCTTATCTCAGAATCAAGTGACTATACAGATCTAGTACAGGAGGCAAATCAAAAACTTAATGATGTGTTTTCATATCTTTGTAAGAATAACTTAATTATGAATCAGGAAAAAACTGTTAATATGAGCTTTCGCTCATCGAATGTAAAACCACAGCAGAGTGCACTTATAAGAGTCAACAATAAGACTATAAAACAAACAACGAGTTTCAAGCTCTTAGGTGTAGTATTTGACGAACTCTTAAAATGGGACGAACACATCAGCCTGCTGAGTAAGAAATTATCCAGCATTTGTTATGCACTAAGACAACTCAAAGAAGTGTGTAGTCTCACCACTGTTAAAACTTACTACCACGCAAATTTTGAATCTATTATGACGTACGGTGTAATCTTATGGGGTAAATCATCAGAGTCTGAAAGGATCTTTAAGCTACAAAAACGGGCCATTAGATACATGTTGGGCATGAATCTAAGAGACAGCTGTAGAGAAAAATTTAAATCATTGAGGATACTTACCCTACCTTCGCACTACATTTACAGCATATTAATATATGTGAAATTAAATTTTAAAAACTTCACCCAACACTGCATGAATCATGATTACGCAACCAGAGGAAATAGCAATCTACAATATGACACTCATAGACTTGAGCTATACAGGATGAGTCCATACTATCAGGGTGCTCTACTTTATAATAAACTGCCTAACGAAATAAAACAGTACCGCTCCATTACGCAATTCAAAAACCATTTGAAGGATTATCTACTCAAACATGGCTTCTACAGTATAGAGGAATTTTTAAATATGTAATTACCCGATCAACAAATTCACACAATTTCATGTACATTCTCTTTATTTCTGCTATGCACTAAATGATGATATATACATTGTAATAAATTATTTTTTTATAAACTGTATACAAAACACTATGCTCACATGTTTAGTAACTTCCTTTATTTTTATATTTGTTAGTCTTAAGTGTATTATTAGTGTGATATTTTTACTACATGTTAGTTTGTGCCTTATTCTTAGTTGTAGTTTATAGTTATTATAATTGTATATTTTGACACATCCAATATCTTATACTAGAT
This sequence comes from Stenurella melanura, assembly GCA_963583905.1. Classification (NCBI taxonomy): domain Eukaryota; kingdom Metazoa; phylum Arthropoda; class Insecta; order Coleoptera; family Cerambycidae; genus Stenurella; species Stenurella melanura. The sequence continues at coordinate 65,404,341 of OY757310.1, forward strand.
CCAAATGGGAAAATAAAGTTCTTATTCTTATTCTTATAATTTATTACAATTTAATATACATCAAAGATCACCTTGATGAATACTCTAGAAATTGTGACAACCACAGTTACCTCACTCGCAATCGAAATGATATACAGATACCACAGCAAAGATTAACATATACAAAAAGAAACAATTTCGGAATTTCACTCTTCAACTCTCTTCCAATATCACTAAAACATGCACCATTGACACTATTTAAGCAGAAACTGAAAATCCATCTTATAGCCAAGGCTTATTATAGCATCAATGAATAACTATACAGATTTGTAATTATACAAAATTAATCATGCCTTGACTTAGTCAAAAATTCTAGTACTACTTGTCATCTATGTTTAGTGATTGTCATGTACACTTCTAACTTACGCCTTGACTTAGTTAAATTTTTAACGTTATTTGTTATGTATGTTTTATGTTTGTTATATACACCTATGTGTAAGATTGTACATTTTTACAAATTATTTTTTATTATATCTATTTATTGTACTATTTGACGTGTCAACGCACCACGGTGCATTTTATGACCAATAAAATCTATCTATCTATCTATCTATCTATATCATATACTTACATATATATTTTTTTTTGTATTTATAGGGTCGCGATAAAATTCTTTATTAGATGATCTCATTTCACGACTAATATACTAATTATTGAATTTATTAAAATACGAGACATAAAGTCAATTTCTTTAAATTAATTTTGTCTTATACTTCCTTATTTAATTTTTTCTTGATTTCATATCTTAATATCTATTTTTTTTATGCTGCTTTAAACATTTTGTTATAATTTATAGTAATTTTGTTAATTCAGAGCCTCAGGGCCAAATTATTGTGACAATTTCGTAGTAGTTTTTTTTATCGGTCCTCAACCATTTTCTTAAATTAATACTTAAATTTTACAAATTCTAATTTTTTTTGTGTAGTTTTTATAAAATTCGTAACCTTGGCCAATTTTTTAAAATTCTTTCAATAAGTTTTAAAGTTAATTAATAATTTAGAGTCATTTTAAATTTAAATCATTTGTTTTTTTTTTCTTTGTGTAATTTAACTCAATTTGTATCAACTGGTTCCTGATTTACCACTGTTTTCATGTAATAACTGCATCGACCAACTCTGGATCAAGCACATGCCAGCTTTGCTAGTGGCCGGACGAGAATTATAATTCGCTGAATATTTCCAACTTCGTGTCATCCTGGAACTTCCTCGTTGACCCGGACAAACAATGTAAGTCCTCAATCCCAGGTACCTGTGGCCATCTCCAGGTATTGACACACTGGAACTCCGCACTCGCCTCCCAAAGTTATGTAAGCAATTACCTATCATCCCTTCTTTTCTTGGTCAGAAGAAGTAACTGTAAGCCAGTTGATCTTTTCAATTTTACATTTTTTTTTACTTCAATTTTATTTTTTGTTCTCTTAATAAAATTTTTATCGTGTGTTTTAATTAAATAGTCACTAAGCATTATATTTTTTTTATATGGTGGTAAATTTTAGAAAATTTTTCATTCATTAACATGTTGTAAGGATTTTGTAAATTTAAACTATTTGTTGTTAATACACTATTTTTTTTAATTTTGCTTTTGATTGTTTCATCCTTAAACAATTGCAGGAATATCAGTTCTATGAATACGGTGGCGACCTATTTCTTTGCTTATTTTGTTTTGTAACATTCAAATTATTTATTTAAAATAGATGCATAAATAACTCTTCTCGCCACAGAGTGACCCTCGACCAACCCTGAGCTAACCGGTTGCTACTCTTTCATAGCTTCCTCGGCATTAAGCTGAGAAGTTGTGGTTGCTGGTTGTTGTGACTGGTGGCTCCCCAACTCGGGATCCACATCCGGAATTTATAAGAAGACACACCTCCATTAGTTACAAACATGATCTGCATTTATTTGAATTATTAAATAAATAAGACAATATTATATTTTCACTGTATTTTATTTCAAAAGCACTAAACTTGTTTGCAGAAAATAGAGCAATTTGCTCGATCATTTGGTACCTAGTTGACAAGTAGCAAATTATAGTTTCATTGACTTTGACTTTAGCTACAGTGCCTTGACAGTTTAAACCTTAAACATTCAAACAGAAGAATATTAAACAATACCTTAACATGATACACTTCAAATGGAAATACTAAAGGCAGGCTTTACATTTATTGAGGTGATGCAAGAATCTACCGTTGAATCTATCTAACATACCACAGGTATTTACTAGCGTCCTTTCTGGACATTTTTTGTAGAATATTCCAGTTGCATTCAGTCAAGAATGGCCGAATTAAGTAGAAGTCTACATCGGGAGTCAAAACGACACTTCCTCTAGTTTATTTGCCATATGGCAATCCTCGACTTTTTCATAGTTTGAATAGCATAAAGTGCTGCTTCTTTTTCTCTTAAAATCCAAGACAATATTTTCTCTTGCTTTCTTCTGTAACCAAGTTAGAAAAAGCCATAACTTATTTCTTTAAACCGTTCGCTGTAAGACCAGAACCTCTTTTTTAACAATCTCAGGCATTGTAGTCGATTCTATATCCACATATTTGACATATTTTCGTTATTATTTCCATCTTGCAAAAGTTCGTTCAGTTCAGTTTGGCATTCATTTTTAAAGATTTGAATTTGGTCGATATATGAACAGTTAACTAATATTTCGTTACTTATAATGATTATATTTGGGTTATTTGTGTTAACAAAATTTGAAGTGCTTTCGGTGTCCAACAACTTCTTCTAGTTTAGTTTTTAGTAGGATCAACTCTTGGAACTTATTTTTAGTAAAAATGGTCACTGCCAGGCTCAATTATATTTTGATCTTGGTTTATAATTACAGTTTCCAGACCTTCTATTAAGTCGGGACCATATGCAGGTTCCGAGTCGGGGCGGAACACCAATCCCAGCAAAACTACTAATAGTGTCATTTAAAAGCGTTATTCAGGGCTGGGCATAGATCCCGAGTCAGGACGAAATATAAGTCCCGACAACGTTTTTAATGATGTCATATGATGACGTTATTCGGGACTGAATCTGGGTCCGAGTCGAGACTCTAGTCACAGCGATTTAAAAATAGACTTGTATAATAATAGAATTATTTACTCAAATCTATTCTTTATGTTACATTAGATATTAGTTATAGTTATACACATGACTTGTTCTTGCTTTGGGCATAAAGAGCCCTAGGCTGCCTGCCTTATTGTATGTAGTAATAATAATAATAATAATATATAGTTATTCATCTAATCCCACCAATATAAGTAAATCATTCTATTAAATTTATGTGGTAGATGAGTCAATGGTTTCAAAATGTACTTATGCGGAATAAACTCTGCCTTTTGCGCATCTTGTGGCTCATAATGCTTTGAAAGTACTCTATGTACAATTTTCCCTTTTACCCTTATTCCACCCCGTGTATCAACTCCATAAAGGGTTAAATGTATCAAAATCGGATTTGGAAGACTGACGTTCATTTTAAGTAGTTGTATGTGGTTGGTTTATATGGCATAAATCTGTATGTAGGGTGGCTAGAACAACGCTTATTTTACCTAAGAGATTAGATGGGTTACATATTTTTGATCGCTGGTACAAAGCAAATGCGCTCTTAATGTATAACATTGTGAAATCAATAAAAATAGGAAATGTAATAAGAGATCTTAATTTTGAGAAAATTAATAATCCTCCATTTCAGAAACTGTATGCCCATCAAGCTCCTCATGTAAGAAGGTTTTTAATTGAAGCAGCATATGTTCCAAAAGATTTGCTGTTTAATGAAAATCTCTCAACTAATAAGTTATACAAAGCTCTTGACCAAAACAGATTAACTCCGAATAGTGTAAATAAAGATATCTTTGATAACATTAATTATGGATCATAAACAAAAAAGTCTTGTTTACCTCTTAGCGCATGATGCATATCCCTTTCAGAAAAATTTGCTTAAAGTGGGACAGGAAAAATACTGTTTGTAATGTTGAACGAGAAACACTCAAACATTAAGTTTCTCTGTTATGACCAAGTCAGACTAATTTTAACTTACTTGCTACATACAGTTAAAAATTTTACACAAATATAACTCAATTTGACAGATATTACATCTTATAATTTGAAATTCAAAGACAAACAGATAAATACAATGGTTATATTTTTTGTGACAAACACGATTAGGTACATTTTAGAAAATACCTACCCAGTGCAGTTTACTGATTGTAAGACATATATTATAACAGATTGTCAGGTCTTAAGAAATACAAATGTAAGAAAATATGAAAAGTTCAAAAATGTTTTATGGTAATTTAATAGCAGAATATGTATTGTACTCTTATGTGTGTACGTATATATGTGTATATAGAAGTAGAAACTTATTGTAGACATATTGTAGTGTATAATCTTTGATAAATAAATTTTAAAAAAAAGTAACTTATTTAGTAGAAGCAATGACATTTTTATTGAATTTTCAGTTAAAATTGCTTGGAATCTTTTCTTTTATAACTTTTTCAAATTGCATTATTTTACAATTCTTTTCCACCCTCTTGGAGGGTTGCAGCAAGAAACTGATACCATAATCTGAAAGAGCAGCCAATTTTATCTATTAGGTCTTATTTTGACAATTGGAACATACTTTATTTTTCGAGTGTCCATAAATGCATGCATGGGCATTAATGGGTTAAATCATTATATATTGACTTATTTCACAGATAGTTGCTCTACTTACAAAACACCCTGTATAGAATTTATTTTGGGTTTAAATATTTTCTGGAAAGTAGGCCACAGAAACTTCCTTTCTGAACAGTTTGAATTAATATTGTATTACTGTGTAAAATGTTGAATTAACTTCTTACCTACCAATGGTATCTTCGATAAGTTCAATCGTTCGAAAACCAATTCTGGAATGTTTTATGCTCAGTTCTGTTTCATCTTCATTAGAAAATACCACCGTGAAATTATAGAGATCCTGTGTTCCATGACCATTAGGCCACCAAGTATTAACGTCGCTCTTGAAGAATAAATAAAAATGATGTACAAAAGATATTAATGGTTGAATTATTATTATTATTGTTAGTCAGAATTATTAGTATCACTACTTTAACAAGTGGTATATTGAAACTAACTAGAGAACAAAAAAAACGGACAGTGTCGGTTTGACATAACGCCACCACTCAAGGCCCTTTCCGATAAATAAATCGACAGCAGAAGCAAAAAGATCTTTTTTTGCAACACCTCTCGCGTCAGCTAGCTCCTCAACGCGTTCTATAAATGCTTCTACGCCTAAACGTTGTGAAACCCCATCAAACTTAACTCCCCATTTGTAAATTTGCAACGGTTTTGACAAGTGCGCAGGTGGTTGCACAACGACAGCCGTCTGGGCATGGTGTTGAACAACAGGTATATCTGACGTTACACTTTCGTAAAGTTCCGCTTCTAATTGCAAACATGTAGCATAAGTCTCATTCTTAAACAATTTACGCTCCGCGTCAGCGCCATCTACGATTTCCATTCGTTTAACCCTTTCAGAAACATGTATTAACCTAGAGCGCAAGCGTATGAATGAACTATCTGTAGCTGGACCCTCAAAATCACGAACTAAACTTTTAATGCTATCTATCGATGACGTAATAGCTTCCTTTTCCGTATCAAAATTAAAATCGGGATCCCTAATGTCGAGATTTCTGCCCCTCTCTTTATTTAAAAGCCGACCTAAAATTTTTCTCTTTTCACTAATATCACGCCCGGTTACTACTCCCCGAATTCTAAGTTCATAATTAATTTCACTAGCAAGTAAATGGTTAGGTTTCATATTTATAACATCCTCCATTTTGACTTTGAACAATACCACAGACTAGACTTCAAAGTACCTATATATATTAAGCGTATAATATGTGGCCTCGTCTCGTAAATAAATAAGTGCTTATAATCTTCAAAATATCAATAAACAACTCGCAATAAAAAATATTCACAAACTATAATAGATAAAAACATTAATTTACAATCTGTAAACACCTAAATCACCAAAACAATTTTTTTTTCCGCGTTATGTGACGATAAATGAAAAACAAGTATTTATTCGCCGCTAACTATTTTAAATTCCCCTGCTCTGCATGTACATAAAATTTTTTTTTTTTGTTCCGCCCTGTATATATACCCGAAATATCTAGATTAAAATATATATAGTGCATTCAAATGATTTTAAAATATTTTGTTGCTATTAACAAACATATTAACACATACCGTCCAAATAAAATGTTTTGGGACACCCTGTATAATAAATATTCATGACTCTCCTAAATGAATACGTAAGAAATTCGTATGGCTCGAAATAGTGAAGGAAATTATCAAGCAAACAACAAGACACAAAACGTTTTTCTTATCAATAGTGGCATAAAATGCAAAAACTCTTATTCTAATAAAAACACCTTATTACTAGCTATAAGTTTAAATCTGTATGTGAAAGATAGATTATATTCAAATTCAAATTACAAGTATTGGTGCACTGACCACTTTTGTGTCAGAAAATTTTATTAAATTGTTACTTCTGAAAAAAGCACCCAGTTTAAACCTTTTTCATCACTATTTTTAACCCGACTATATATATAAAAATTATGCTTTATGGAATTTCTTTGGCAATGTTTATTTTAAACGTTATTTTACTGAATAATATTTTATAACAACAGAATCGAGCCCCCACGTACAGGCGTCAAATTTCGTGTAATGCCCCTAAGGACGTTCCACCATGCTAGGCGGCAGCTCTCGTGTCGGAGGCAAGGGGTGTGGGTAAGGAATCTGTTGTTCCTTCAAATTATTATTATTATATAATAAATGGTGGTAGTAAGGGCGCCACTTAACCTTGGTGAAGCTAAGGTCAAGAAAAAATGCCAGCCCTAGTTTCTGTGGGGTGGTTATAGCCGTACTATAAATAAAAAAATTAAGTCGGGCTCTTAAAGTTATTTACTCACTTTTATAATTATTATTACAACGTTGCATAAGGGTGAATAGACTAGAAGAAAGTAGATAATGGTACAAAAATATCAACCCCCATAAATAGTACTATTTTAGGTTCACAGTTTGTTAAGTTGTAAGTTGTATCTATATATGTTATATATATGTTCACTTAAGAAATTTAATCAGTAAAATAACGTATTATATATGATGTATGAATTTAACAGTTTTTATGTGAATATTAATTGACGGGACTTTACAAAAATGGTTCACTCTGACCTTTCTTATGTTAGGACCTGAGAGACAGGGAGCCAGGACATCCTCAACCAGCCAGCATTACATAACCGGGGCTGCGTCCCTCGACGGCGGTATATTTCGACGACTGTGAATGCGGGTGACTAGCAGGTACAACTCGTGCGGTTCAACGACGGGCAGTTACTTTTCTAACGACGGCAGCAAATACTATGTTGTTTAAAATGATTCCTTACAGGACAATACGTAGTGGATTTACGCTATATACTTCCAGGGTACGCATATGGGGCACATGCACGTGGTTAGCTACTGAGGTGTTCGTTTAGGCGGTTACTAATAGGCCGGTAAATCTAAAAATATAAAATTTCTTTTCAGGACTCAACACACACATTTACTATAAATGACCGCCCACATGACAAGAAAACCCAACATACCTTTCGCTAAGAAATAGCCTTTTTCTTAAACAAATTACGAACACTCTCAACTCTTTTGATACTGGGATGCTATCAGCTACCACACGCGTGTTTTGTCGATCATTCAAATGGCCGCTAAACCCCTTTGATTCCCTAGTCCTTCCAAATCGAATCCACTTTGCTTAAAAATCTATATTAAAAAAGACGACTTAATGAAGACTCGTAAATCGCGCAGTGACGTACGCCTGACGTACTTAACATGCTCGCCCGCTGTTATTATCCATAGGTGACCCACAATACCGCTAAAGTTTTGAGACATAAACAGGTGCCTAACACAATGTGTTCCAGTGTGCATAATCAATTAATGACTCAAACACATACAGTTCAATCTTATGTAAATGAATACGCCTTTAATATCTGTTTTGTGTGCCTATTGTTTGCATCATTTTCCAAAATGAGTCACATAGAGGGAGAGCCCAATAAAGTACAAAATATGCGTTACAATATGGCTTACTACGGCTCATTTCATGCAAGTATGTCTAAACTGGGGGCACTCAACTCATGCCACTAAAATATTTGGTTTGCAATGCAGGTGCATTCGAATACTCTCGCATTTAAAATATAGAGATGATTGCAAAGATCAATTTTTAAAACTTAAGATTCTACCTTTCCCTTGTGTCTATATCTTAGAGTGTGTATTGTTTTGTTTTCTTAAAATGTTTTCTTAACCGCTTCCCAATTCACCGAGGTAACTCTTTGACAATCCAGAATGATTTTGTGTTTAGGTAAAGAGAAACGAGGCCCTACAGTTTATTAGTGGAGTCTGAACCACTTCTTGAGGATAATGTTATAATTAAAACTATTTCGCAGTGAGCAGGGATTGAACCTGCTAGGTATGTCAGTATGCAAGCTAGACGCCCTAAACCACTGAGCTATCGTCCCCCATTAAATACCTTAAATAACACGAACACCTATGTGTTACGCACAGTTACCTACATGAACATAATACTAGAAACTGTGATAAAATACATATAAATTTTCTTTTCGGCTCACCAAAACAAGAAACGGAATGGGCTACTATTCTGCCAGATTCTATAATGTCCTACAAAATTCAGTCAAAGACTTGACTTGAAATTTCAAATCAAAATCAAACACTACCTAAAAGCCAAGGCTTTCTTCACATTTAATGAATTTCTGGAGAATGACTTCTCTGATTTAACTCAATACTACCTAGGCGCTGTATACATGTCTAAAAGTGTACTACTCAAGTACTACTATGACAAGATGTAAATTCATATTAGGCCAAGGTAACTAGAAAAGGTGGAACTAATGCTTGAAGATAACGAAATCAACTCTCAGGACAATAACAAGCTTTGTAGAAAATTTGAGGGTCCTGGGCGTATTCTTTATTTCAACGTTGAGTCCATCAGGTGGCACCAGTTCTACCAATGTTGTTCTTTTATTTATGATGAATTTCATCTGGTGGCATCACTGTGCAACCTTAAACTTGTGGTGGTGGACTGATGAATGATGTGTTGTGTATGTCAATCTAACCTCAATAGTTATTTATATACAGTAACAGTATAAAATGATTACTACCTGAGCAGTATACTTAAAATTTCATCAGTTATGCGTATACCTCAACGTTAACCCTGTACATTTTAAAATGGGATTCCAAATCAATGTACCACAGTTTGTAAAATACAATTTTTTATTTTTATATGTGGCTCCCTTTTAAATAATAAAATTTCTTCTTCATCAGAAGATTCCTCATCCAATATATGACTACGCTGTTGTCTGCGAGCCATTACAGCAACCATCAGATTGCTGTCTACTATTATACTATTTAATTTCAACATACATTACTTGCAACTCTGATAAAGAGATTTAGAATAAAGTAAACAAGCTTTATGTTAGGACAAAAACCAACAAAACTGTTCTTTTATCCCTAAAATGGTGTGTTCGTGTTCATCAGGTGATGACGTCATTCCACCATATTCCATCAGAGATTGTTTCAACCAGAAAAAAAGTTGCGTTTTTGATATTATTAAAGTTACCCTACAGCACTTCTTGATATTTACATAGCATTCTATCATTTGCTTTTGATTGTTGATACTTTGTAAGCATACAAATTGTTCAAGAATTAGAATTTTTACATTTTATATACAGTGTCACCAATAAAGTCTGCATCCTACGGGGAAAAAAATAAATTTAAGTCAATTTTTATTTTATCAATAGTTTTAGCTTATGGAATAATGCCAAATGACGAACAAAAGAAATAATATTTTTCGAAATTTTGAAAACCAACGGCTTAGTACTGTTATTTAAAAAGAAAATATCAAATATGACACAATGAAAATCATGTAGTTCCTTTTGTGCACTTCATTAGGCATTATTTTATATTTATTTTACAAAAACTATTCACAAAATCAAAATTGTCTTAAATTGATTAATAAAAATGTTTCCCATATGATGAGGACTTTATTGGTGACACTGTACAAATTAACTATTTTATCAAATAAAATATTACATATCTATTTTTTTCCTGTATATCCTTTGGCCTAGTATAATATAGTTTGGCTTCCATGTGTAAATACCTTAGAAATCTCAATAGATGTAGTCAGAACTATGTCCTCATATTCATTTGGTGATTGTGATACTTGCAATAGGTTAGTTAAATTTCTATCAGATAACTCGAGCACAAACATTATAGTACCAACAACGGACTGCTTCACGTTACTCGCAAAGTATGTATCTATGTTTAAAATCCATGATGTGCCATTGTCTACGGTATCTGTTACAACATATCGTATAGCTGATCCATTATATGCTTCAATAAATAAATCTTTCCTGAAAAAAAAATAAATAAAAAGTCATTAATTATTTATATTAAATAAGGTATATAGCGATAAAATTTACTAACCAAATACCTAGTGAAGGAAATGATGGACCCCAGTCCCAAGAATATGAAGCTTGCATTTTTCTAAGCATATTTATATGACAATCTCCTCTATATACATCAGGAACGCAATCTGGAGGTATATCATAAGATTTGTGTTGCTCTTCATATAAATTTTCACCCGCTTCTATGGGTGATTGAAATTGAACTTCTATCTTATTAACACCAGACTGTAAATAATAGTAATAATTTCATTTCAACCAATAATAAACCTTTATTTTATTTAAATTGTGACATTTTTATATTACTAGCAAGATTTTCAACGATTTTTATAAAGAATGAACGAATGAATTACCCATGGAGGCGATGGGCACCTGTCAGTAGAAAATATTACCCTTATGTGTTTATTTGTTTTATAAACATTCGAACTAATATAAACATTGAGATGACCGTCTTGACAAAATCCAGCTCACGGGCACATTCATACGGGCACTCTCGATTTATCTTTCATAGTATACAGGTTCCTTTCATAATGTGTAATATTCTTTAAAAATAAATATATCACAAAAAGGTGAATTATCATTTAACACTATGCATGTGAATGTTACTTGCCTATGTACCTTGGTTTTGTAGACTATTGTAAAGCTTTTGACAATGTCAAGTGGGATATACTATGAGTTATACATTGGAGGTGGGAACGCCCAGGCATCTATTCTGGTCTTTATTATTTACAGACTATTTCAAAAAGTTTCTGCTTTGGTGGAAGTTGACGATACTAACTCTGATAAATATTAGTCGAAGATCACCAATTTCTCCAAGATTTATAGCGATGTAATAGATTTCGAACAAGAGATGCGATTTATGCTGGATATGCAGAGTGAAGTACCTATATATAGAGAAGCTTAAAATTTTGTACTTGAGATTTATAGCTGCTGGACAACCCTGAAGCAATAAGCCCTGAATACATTTTAATTGCACCAAAACGAATATTATGATTATAGACCGAGCAAATAAATACAATTCAGATACATTAAGGATAAGTGAAAAGAAAGCAGTAAACAAAATGCTATGCCTTGGAGTCCTTGTGGACGTCAGTGGCAATTGTACGAATATGAGACTGATAGTACAGGAGCCAGGGTGCAATTACTTGACACATTTGTGTAAGCTAAAAACATGATTGATCCGTTGCTTTAGAGCATGGCAGACAAGAAAAGTAACATGAGAATTTTTCTTAGTGATGGAAATAATATATAAATGAAATTAATTATTTGAAAGGAAATCAGCTTGGCAATTACTAATCATGGCTTAAAAGGTGTCTAATATTGCAGATTTAAAATGTCTGCCAATATGCCCAATGACGTAGCATGCAGGTTTACAATGTCTGTCACTGGACCTTCACTAACTGGGATGTATGCCACTTGTATTTTTGTATTTACTAAGTGGAAAGTAATCGACAAAAAAACTCGCTTGCTACAAACAGAGCTGGGCAGTACACAAGTAAATTGTACTCGTAATAGTACTGAGTACCCAAAATACTCAGTGACAAGTACTCGCAAGCACTTTTATTTGGATGGCACTCTGTACTCGAAATTTTCAAGTACTTTACATTATTAGGTACTCGAGTGCTTTTCGTGGCCACTAAGTAACGAGTAGCGAGTACCAGTACCGACATGCAACACAGGCAAGTCTCAGCTTGATTTTTCCCATACAAGTGTGCAGGGCAGTCAGTGTCAGTTAGTGATGTAGATACTCGGTTTATCCAGAATCGGATAACCAGAATATTCGGATTAATCTTTCTATGTCGAATTAATTTCGTAATGTACAAAAAGAGAATTAACCCGATGTATATCTTGGGCTTTTTTGGTCAATTTAAATAAAAATTTATTATACTTTTTGCAATTCGGTTCATTAACCATCCTCCGAGAAGAACTACAATTACTTCCACATCCACAAATTGGAGTGAGTATACTAATCGTACAAAAAATTTTCAAAAATTTTAGTTGTTGAATGTCATAAAACGTCGAGATTTTAAATTTAAGCGAAAAAAAATGTTCGGTCTCTGTCTGTATTTTTTTTTCCGCACGTTTCTTTGGAACGGTTGAAGATATTGACTTAAAACATTTTGTACACATATGTACGAGATCTGGAACTGGATTGTTCTCTTAACATATTCAGTGAAGGGTTAGGGGTAAATAAGGGTAAATAAGGCAAAATAAGTAAAGCAAGCTGGTAAGATTTGGTGTATATATACTAGAAGCCAAGGCCTCAGTTTTTTTTAATATATTTTCCATCCTCCCTATCCACCGCCTCACCATCATTAAAGGGGTTGAAATTTGGTACATGTATATATTATGACATCTGGAACTTGAAGGGTTGGGGGTTAAATAAAGGTAAACAGGTGAAAATAAGTAAAGCAAGCTGGTAAGAGGACAGAAACTTGGGAGTTGGTGTATCTGCTAGAAGCCAAGGCCTCAGATTTTTTATATTTTTCAACTCCCGCCATCACCCCAATTCCATTATTAAGAGGGTGGTATAAGTGGTACTCTAATTTTTTGTCTATTTGGTATCTTTCGAAGTACTCATACCCGTTATTATACTCTTCGCAAATACGAAATGAAGAGTATATTGCATTCGATCGGCACATTTCTAAAACCAGTAATATTGCTCGTAGAGAAAAAAACTTTCATGTTGGTGATAGAATTCTGAACAACTTTCAAAATGTCCGTCCGTCCGGCTGTCTGCCTGTCTGTCTGTCTGTCCGTCCGTCACGTTTCTTGTAAGCACGATAACTTAAGCGCGAAAAGTCCGATTGTATTGAAATTTGGACAGGAAGTTAGTGTTAGCTAGAGAAAGAACCCTATTTGAGCAAAATCGATCGATAAATAAAAAAGTTATAATTTTTTTTAAATAAAAAAATATATATACAATTTTTTTTTATGTTTTGTAATTAAACTAAAAATGTCTAAAACCAATATTATTTACAAAAAAACTGCGAAGAGTATCCTATAGAATGTGCAACAATTATACAAAAAGTGCAGTAAATTGGCGAAGAGTATAACGGTTAGCTTGTTCATTTTTAGAAGAGTGAGTACTGTCCAAATTTTGCAAAAGTATACTCATTTTTTAGAGGACTTCAAAAATAAGTCTCAAGTTTTCACGAGTACTTTTTAATGGTACTCATTGTGAAATACTTGTGAGTACTTTAGTCAGAGCCGGAGCGAACGGGGGGGGAGCCACACCCCCCATTACGATCTAAAAGGGGGCGCCGCCGGCACGCGCAAAAATATGAATATCGATATTCATATATTTACATTTATTTTCATTCTTTCTTTCTTCTTAATTTCGATTTAAACAAGTAACTATCTTTGATCATTCACTAATCGCTGATAGCGCCAACGTAATAAATAACCCGGCCTGTTTCCAACTAAAACAATGCGCAATGCGCCCTCGTCCGACGTTAAGTAGCAAGTGCGTTATATCGGCCTAGAAGCAAGGGCTCTGCTTTATCTAATACGGGGTATAAATATATACATTGATATTACATTGCTTTCTTTGCCTGTTTCGTGTTCCACCTTCCAAAATGTAATGTACAAAATTAAAATTCTAATTGAAGTTATTGAGTCCCCAAATCTTAATATAATTGACTGCAAGAATATTTATGGAAATTACGACAGAACTTCTAGAAAATATGACTAACAACTCCTCAGATATTAATAACCTTATTTTAGCGGCGAAGGTAATGGCAAATAACATATGAGTAGATGCAGAAGCAGATTTTCGAAAATATCACCGAAGGAGATTAGCCCCAAAAAGATTAGACCCCAATAATGAAAATGAAGTAGACCTTCACATGTGCACATTTTACAGAAAGGAGTTTAGAACAGTAATGGATACCTTGCTTTCTAAACTTCGTTCTTCTGTTGAAAATATTTCGATGACTTTATCTCCAATATTTAATGTGTTTAATTTTCCTTTGAAAGCTGAAAAGCTAAATGTTGAAGATATGGAAGCCTTATTGCAAATGCTTCCACCAAAACTTCCAAAACCAGATACGCACGCATTGCATTCGGAGTTTGAAATTTTGTTTGCAGCTTGCGATAAGGCCTCAACACTTTAAAATGTTATAGAAATATTGATAACTAAACTTCACATGCTAAATCTAGCACGTTACATAATTCAATTTGTTGTTACAGCTGGTTATGTAACTGCATCTAATGAACGGTCATTTAGCCAACTAAAAATTGTAAAAAACCTACTTAGCACCACTATGAGTGATGATAGACTGAATGATCTTTTATTATTAAAATGTGAAAAAGATTTAGCATATTCCTTGGATTATTCAAATCTAATAAATTCGTGGGGAAAGTTGAAGGAACGCCGAATTAAAATTAATTTATTTTTAATAAGTACCTACACAAAATACAAAAATGCAATCCATTTATAATCTCTAGCTGTAGATTACCTATATTAAGTTCAGATTTTAAAACTATTTTCGTGTACTATTTTGCCAATAATAAGAGTGTTCTTAGTTTCCACTTGTTTATTTTGGTTTTTCGTATCTGCGGTGTGATAGCTTAGATCTAACCGCCCCTTGTTTTTCAAATTTCGGCTTATATGGAATAGACAAAAATATCAAATAGGGGGCGCTAAAATAGTTCCCCCCCCAAAGTGATCGACGTTGCTACGGCCCTGACTTTAGTGCAGTACTCTGCCTAGCTCTGGCTACAAATACTTGTAACAACTACCTATAAAAGACATTTTGAGTTATATAATGAAGGTTCCACCACTAAGAAAATTTCTCATATCACGTTTCTTGTCTGCCATGCTCTAAGGCAAAGGATTAATCATGTCTCTGGCTTACACAAATGTACTGGCTCTTGTACTATAAGGATATAGATGGCTATATCAGCAGCTTGTCAGTTAAACAAAATTTGACGTGACAGATATATCATGAAACACATAAATATCAAACTGGCTTAATGCTCTTGTTTTTTTCCTTCTTTCTTTATGTCTCTGAGATATGGACTATTAGAGAGGTACACAGATGGTATATTGAAGAGTGAGTAAAATTTAAAACCTACAGTCGTAAGATCATTACAATAAAAATAAAATAGTTTGAAAATAGTTCTTAATAGTAGCAGCTCGTTACCAAAAACCCCTATAAAACGATAAGCTTTATCGCAGGGAAACTCTATAGATTATTCAATTCTAAGACACTTTTTCATATGAGAAAAGTTCGAAAAACGATACGAGTTGCTGGCAAACGACTTTCCATCTATCGAAAAAAAATGCCGCAATTTTCATACTGTAGCGAGGCAGTTCTTGATTAATTTTCGTTAGAAATGAGGAACAAGACATGAATTAATCCAGAACTGCCATTTTTCATTGGCTAAGTTCCAATAATATCAATCAAAGTTGTATCAAATTGGAGGCTAAAATTGTCAAAGCAGCGAGGCTAAAATTGTCAAAACAGCGACGCTAAAACTTTTTTCTATTTATAGAGTGGGATGTATAAAATGTTAACAAAATGCGAACCGCCATTTCTGTTGGCCGTAGTTGTGCGAAATCGAATGGAGTCACATATACGTTCTGGCACGATAAAAACGGGGGTCAATTTTGTCTGGAAAAAGTTACGGCGATTAATATGAAATAGTGTTGAAATCCGGTCAAATTTTTAATAGCATGACATTCAAAATTTTGCAAAAAAGCCAAGGTTCTGGAAAAATATAAAAAATTCAGCGGTACGTAGGAAGGCGAGAGAAATCAAATGGCGCAAACCGTACCTTTCTAATTTGAACTGTTTTCGAGATAGGGCCTTCGGATGTACGAAAAAAATCACATTTCTACCTTCCATCAACTTTGAGACATCATATCTCAGATACAGACGTAGCTACCAATCTACAGTTTGCGCCATTCCATTTCTCGTTCAATTTTCTACAATAAGAGCCCAGACTTTGTGGTACTTGGTTTGGGAAATGTGCCTCTCGAGGTGAGGCTGTGTCGCCCAAAAAGTCGAATCCTCGGACCTGTCACTTTGTGAACTGGGAAAAGTTCAGTTCATATTTTTTTCGTCTAATATTTGGAATAGCCTAAAGTGGAGAACTGCCTCGCCGCTATGACTCGATCAGCCCTCAAAATTAAGCAACATTCGAATGTAATCACTCATAACTGAACTAGCAAAAAGTTCCATTCGAACTTTCTTGTGGCCAAGAGACAGCGAAACTACTCGATAACGAGCAGACTGCCTCGCCGCGGTGACCAGAATTTTGAACGAAGGCTATTTGTTATTGTTTCCGTCTTTGAAACTCGGCGTATTAGTCAAGAGGGCAGTTCTCAATTTTTCTTCATTATATTTACTTCCCGCAACAAGAAGTTAAAAGAAACTGCCTCGCTGCGAAGACCGAGATGACCAGTTTTTCTTTACATGTTCAAAGCTCGAATTGATTAGGACAGGTAAAACGTTCCGTCACCCTGAACTTTTCTTCTCAGCTCTCCCAGAACTGATGAGAAACGTTGGAATTATCTTCGCTAGAGTACCTCGAAAATGTTGGTAGCGTGCTGCCATACTATAATTACTTGTAAAAGTTACTTACCTTTAGTTGAGTTTTTATATCAAAAATATACTGGGCAAACATATTTTGGCTTTTTCCAACTTCAGCACCATTGATAAGAACAGTTGCAAATGTGTCTAACCCTTCAAATACTATGTTGATATTTTCAAAATTAAGTATATCATCATCCACTAAAAATATATAATCTTAATGTAGAAACATACTTCCATATATTAAATCATTAATAGCTTTATGTACTATGGTTGGACGTTCGTTGCAAATAATTTTGATTAATCTAATTTCAAGTCTGAATTTGCAGAAACATTGATTAATTGTGATATATTTTGTAGACTCCCCTAGCACCGCTTAAAAGAAAACATACATGTGGCAGGAAGTCCCAAAGAATTGAAGAAGGAAAAAAGATGAGCTATAGTAGGTTCCATAGGAAATCCAGCGATACAAAAAAGCTTGCAAAGAAGCCTAACGGAGATCAACCGCTTCTGATTAGTAGACTGTGCAGTACACAGGACCGGACTTCAAATGTATTTTCAGTTTCAAACAATGAGTTAAGGGATTTAAATACTCGTTCAATTATACTAGTAACAAATAAAGAATAATTACATAAAATACAATTAAATCCAGTTACTCCACCCCTAGAAGTCCACGTTGACTAAATCGCTTATTTCAACGACTCATCTATTTGGTAGGACAAATTTTAACCAATGATATTCAGTGAGATTAGTCCACGTTCTTAACTCATTAGGAAATATTTATGACAATTTATTGTGATAATAAAAGAAGCCAAACACCTTCTTTATATATGACCTTTTTTGTCCATAAATTGAAAACTAATTGCGGCCAGTCTCCTTTAAACTTTTTTGCAAGTTTTTCATATGGCTGAATTATATACAGAACCTACTATATCTTCTATCACATCGTCGGACTCCTTGAATTTGAATCCTTTGGAAAATGCGTAGCACTGAACTATTTTTATTATTGATTCTAAGGAGTTGCAATAATAAAATTGGGTAAATTTACCAAGGAGACAGCTTTCTTTTTTCAGTAGCAATTTTCCATCCAAATAAAAATTTGTCTACTCATTTCTTCTATTCTTTTTACTCACTCCCTTTGTATTTCATCAATTATTTCACGCTATTAATCAATCACTGTCACATAAACACAAACCATCCATACAACTTATAATATATGCGAGTCTGCCTGGAGTAAGAAAGAGGTGATTTTACAAATTTTGTATACCATTTCAGTTAGCATCGGATGCCTATAGGAAAAATTTCGCTGAACAAGATTTTCTTATGAAAAATGTTCCTAAACCGCGAGTTTTATGGTCAAATAATTGTTTAAACAAAATTGTTTTCGTTTTTATTTAATAAAATAAAAAAGGTTTGACGGATCCGAAAAAATCTTGATTCAATCGAAAGAAATTTTCAATACACGTCGTTTGGCGTCAGGCACAACTCATTTTGTCAACCCGTTCATGTGTTATAGCAAAAATAAATTTCATAATTAACAAATTGATTACTCCGAAACTAATGAGGTCAGGATATTGTTTTTTTCAAAATATATGCCTTTTATACCAAAGAATATACCACATTTTTTTTGGCTCGATATCTTCATTGCTTTTTGATTGTTTAAACAATTGGCATAATTTGTTAATTTGCAAATATCTTTTTTTTCGAAAATTTGATCGACTTCATACCAACTTTAAATGATAAATGTTGATGTCTGGCATAACCCCCATAGAAGTCTGCACGAATGCAACTTTTTGCTTTTGTTTATTTAAAGTTTAAATTAATTTTGCAAATTACCAAATGGTAAGCATATCGAAATGGGGTTTTGTGCATATGAAAGTGCTTGCAAAAAGGAAAATTTTGAGACCAGAAAGACTTTGATCGGATAACCGGAACCGGAAATAAAAGTGACATTGCGTGAGAGGCTCTATTTGTTTATTAACAACTATTTGGACAGGAAGTTCGGTGCAAATGAAACCGAACAAGTTTTTCCCTCAACCACAAAACGTTCTACAAAAAATATTCAATCCCTGAAGAGTTATACGCGTTTCTGACCCTTAAAAAGTCTTTCCCGCAACGTGATAATAGTAAGTTTTGACGCGCAATGTGGTGGCGGGTTCGATCCTCGGTGTGGGTAAATTTTTTTTGTTGTCAAATTCACTTTTTTCGTGCAATAAAATATTTCCTATAATAGAATAATTTTTAAGTTGTAAAAAACTCTAAATAATTATTGTACTCTTCGCAAATACAAAACGAAGAGGATATTGCATTCGATCGGCACCTTTCTAAAACCGGTAATATTGCTCATAGAGAAAAAAATTTCATATTGCTGTGTTGATGGTCAAATTCTGAACGACTTTCAAAATATCCGTCCGTCTGTCCGTTTGTCTGTCCGTTCGTCCGTCTGTCTGTCCTTCCGTCACGTTTCTTGTAAGCACGATAACTTAAGAACGAAAAGTTCTATCGAACTATACTATCGTATTGAAATTTTGACGGCAAGATAGTGTTAGCTAGAGGAAGAACCCTATTGTTTTTAACAAAGTCGATCAATAAATAAAAACGTTATACATTTTTGAAATAAAAATAAATTGCTTTGTAATTAAATAAAAAAATGTTTGAAAGTAACATGATTTACAAAAAAAACTGCGAAGAGTATCCTATAGAATGTGCAACAATTATATAACAAGTTTAGTAAATCGGCGAAGAGTATAATGGTTAGCTTGTTTATTCTTGAGAACTTCAGTAAATCCGTAACTCTCGAGCTGATGCTGTGTACCAGCTTTGTATGCTCTACATTTCTTATAGTCGAAATCATGGAACGGTGGAATACTCTAATAGTTATTAGCGTTAATAGTTATTAATTGTAAATATTTGTAATTAAAACAATAAAATAATAGTGCCATTAAAATAGTTAAATCTTTTGATTATTGCTCTTTACAAATAACAAAGTGTGTGCTTTTTTCATGAGACGTGAATATTTTTTCATTACAAGAAAAAAGTGAGAAAAAAATGTTGTTTTTTTTGGTCTTTTTTCGACAGGCACCCCCCTCAAATAAAGTAAAACAAGCCTTCTCTTTCACAAATAGCAGTAAAAAAACAATAATTACCGACAAACCCTCGTTGGACAAGAACAATCATATGTTTGTTGCAAGATAGACATTATAACGACGTTTTTAAAACTTTCTCAGAAAGTGAAGACATTTATTATCATAAAAAATACTTAGTTACATGACAAAAAAGCAAATTTGACGAAAAAAAATTTTGCCCACATCGGGTATCGAACCCGCCACCCCATTGCGCGTCAAATCTTACTATTTTCACGTTGCAGAAGAGATTTTGTTAAGGGTCAAAAACTTCAGGGATTGAATATTTTTTGTAGAACTTTTTGTGGTTGATGGAAAAACTTGTTAGCTTTCATTTGCACCGAACCTCCTGCCCAAAAAGTTGTTAATAAACAAATTAGAGCCTCTCACGCAATGTTACTTTTATTTCCGGTTCCGGTTATCCGATCAAGGTCTTTTTGGTCCCAAAATTTTCCTTTATGCAAGCACTTTCATATGCACAAAATCCCATTTCGATACGCTTACCCAGAGTCGAGATATTCCATTTGGTAATTTGCAAAATTAATTTAAACTTTAAATAAACAAAAGCAAAAAGTTGCCTTCATGCAGACTTCTATGGGGGTTATACTCGACATCAATATTTATCGTTTAAAGTTGGTTTGAAGTCGATCAAACTATCGAAAAAAAAGTTATTTGCTAATTAACAAATTATGTGAATTGTTTAAACAATTAAAAAGTATTGAAGATATCGGGCCAAAAAAAATATGGTATATTCTTTGGTATAAAAGGTATATATTTTGAAAAAAACAATATCCTGACCTCATTAGTTTCGGAGTAATCAATTTGTTAATTATGAAATTTATTTTGACTATGACAAATGAACGGGTTGACAAAATGAGTTGTGCCTGGCGCCAAACGACGCGTATTGAAAATATCTTTCGATTGTATTAAGATTTTTTCGGATCTGTCAAACCGTTTTCATTTTATTAAATAAAACCAAAAAAAAAATTGTTTAAACAAATATTTGACTATGAAGCTTGCGGTTTAGGAAACTTTTTCATAAAAAAATCTTGTAAAGCGGAATTTTTCCTCAAATGGTATAGAAAATTTTTGGGAAAAATCCCAAGTAGACTCGCCTAATATGAAGTATCAAATTGAATAACGTATAGAAAGTCTAGCTAGTAGAATCTGCCCGAAACTTAGGAATTCTTTTCGACTCACACTTAACCTCTACAGATCATATAGCTAAACAGTGTCAAATCTCGTTTCTTAAACTTAAGCATTTATAAATACCAGTTCAGAGACGACCTATTTCCCATTAAAACTAAACTTATCTTTACACACTTATGGAGACCCAATTTATGGGCCCAACCTCATAGGGAAAGATAAGTATCGCCTCCAGAAAATACAAAATTGTTGTGTAAGATATATAAGTAATACACCTAGGCACACACATATCTCACCATACTTGAGAGAGTTAATATGCTAAAACTTGATCAGGGGAGATACTTACTTATTTGAGTCTATTAATTACATGATGTCTAATATACTTAGTTCCCATACATGTGTAATTTTATTAGTCAGTAAGTATTTTCTTTACCTTTAAAACGTTAGATACTGAATTGTATAGGTACCTGAATTATTTTAAAATGTGTAAGGGTAGAGTGGGAATCACTGTCTGTGTCTTTTATTCTTTTGTATTGTTTGTTTTATACAATAAAGTGGTATTATTATTATTTGTCTATTTCATAAACAATTATATAAAACTGAGTACCTGGGAATCATCCTATGGAATTGCAAATTGATAGCCAATCAGCCAAAAATGATTATTTACCTGTGAAATTTGTGTGGTATATCCAATCAGATCGTGGCACCCATCTCGTAGTATTATCGCCATATCCAGAGAAAATGTCATCAATAATATTATTATTCATTAAATCTGTATATATACCGCCTGGCACTTCAGCTGCTAGATTCTTATATTCTGAAAATAAATCAAATTTAAATACTGACATGCAAATTGCAGTCAATCAATGAATCAAGGAAACAAACTTTTTTTAAATTAAACATAAAACCATTTTCCTTACTAAGCGCATATGCATCGGAGCCATGAAGACATCCAGAATGTGAAGCACAGTAGCACTTGAAAAGTTAAATGAGATGAGGCCAGTTTAGATTAAAAACAATTCAAAGACAAGCACACGCTCCTTTCGCAGTAGAGCGAATTAAAATGTGTATAAAATAAACAAGGTGTAAAGAAAAACAACTTCAAATAATTAATATAATGCAAGAAACTCTACTTTAATATATGTATAAAAGTAAAATTGACGGACAAGGAGAATCGCTAGAAAAAAAATTACTATCTTGCAATGCGAGAGTGTGTGTAGTTAAATTATGCCCAATAATTTTCGTTTCAAAATGTATATTAATAATTCCAAAATTGTGATTAGTGAATAGGAATTTAAAAGGACAAAATATCGAATATCATATGGTGACAAATTAGAAAAGCAGAGATAAGACTGAGTTAAAATTGGATGCTGTGCGAGTATATGTTGTAGAGTATTGGCTAGTTAAGTTGTCGGAAGATAGGCACCACTTGATATGGTAATTTATGTTTCATCCTAAATGGTATATTATACTTTCTGATGTGTGTAATGTTCTTGTTAGCGGGCTACCACAAAGTTTAAATTGATAAAATTTCTCAGATGTAATCTTGATGTAGTCTGCTAATAGTATTATATTGTTGTAGCGTTCATAGAGAGGAGGTATATCTAGATGAATTTGATATGAGTCACATAAATTTGTGTTGCAAAACTCTGACTTTTTAATTGTCGTCATCGAAGCACTGTACCACACCAGCGCTACATGTGTGAGGGCCGGACTTACTACAATGGTGTAAATTAATTATTTGTTCTGTTTATTTAGTCTGCTAGTGTAGACATAGAATATACTGTCCATACAGTTTCGCTAGTATATGTTGTTGGTCAATATTAATTTTTATTTCTACATAATATTTCTTGCATATTTCGTATTTTACAGACACTCAATATGGCACAATCTAGTAATATATGCTTCAGCTTACAGTATTTTGTAGAAAGAATAGATACAGGGTGTCCCGTAATAACGTGCAAAAAATTTAACTACTAATTCCTAATCAAAAATGAAGGTGGATTCGTCATATAAAATTTTTCAAAATAAGCATTTCTGTCCAGCTTAAGTGGGTGTACAAAAAAATGGTTATTAATTTCTATTTAAAAATAACGTAATCGGAAAAGGAAGAAATTTGGCACATCTTGGTTACTAAGGAAAAGGCATCTAACGAAATTATTTCAACCATCTAGTGTGTATAGAAAGGGGTGTGATATTAACTATCCATCTTAACAAGAGTCTAGAGAGACCGAAATGCGAAAGCTTCGAGCATGCGCGTTACCTTGTAAATGTATAATAAATTCGTGCAAGTGGAGAAATTGAAATATTTCCTGTTATTTTGTGGAAAAAAGGCGGGGGGACACCCCCCGCACCCCCCATTTTTTTTTCTGCGACGCTAATACTGCCTGCGGCGCTAATAATTATTAACAATTAGATATCAAAATAAAAACCTACTAACCTAACCCAAAGAAATCACACGAAAGAATGAAATTATTATATAAAAAGAAGGAAAACCTAAAGAAATCAGAAAAGAATTTGTAAAAAAATATATTAATCGTTACAGAATTTTTAAAAAAATTGTGCGGGCATACGAATTTGAACCCGGGACCCCTCGCGCCATAAGCAAAAGCGTAACCTATGTGCTAACCATCTCGCTGGAAGTAAACGCTAGAGCAAAGAAGAAATAGTCCAAACTAGTGATATCACGTGTTGGGCGTGTCTAAGCTTTCGCATTTCGGTCTCTCTAGACGCTTCTTCCATCTTATAATTTCATAAATATCTTTTGAGCCCTATTATTAGACAAAACACTGAGTACGTTGCTGTCAAATCATAATTTGGCAATATTATGTACCAATATGATCATTTAGTGCTTTTAAATTATTTTGAGACAAAAATTAAAAACCGTTTCATTGCAAGCCCTTTTAAGGGGTACAGCTGGACAGTAAAAGCTTATTTTGAAAAATTTTATGAAGAATATTCGCAGTTATTAAATGTTTTACACGTTGTTACGGGACACCCTGTATATAACGGTTGTTTTTGATTGTACAGTATACAATGAAACACTGACTTAATTTCACGTTGAATTTAAAACATTTCCAGTTTTGTAAACTTGGATGGCTAAAAAAGTTTTTTTTTTTTAATAATTTTTATCAAATGCCTACTGATAATGGAAGATTTATAATATTTTCTTTACAAATTAGACTATTATTGTTCGGAGGTGGGTTCCATTACAGTTTTTCGCAAGATATAGCCAAAGTACAATGAGTGGAACTATAAAAAAACAAAATTCAAAATTGCATTAAAAAATGGTTGTCATACATTTTCGGAGTGGCTGATATTGAGTCTGATGTTATGAATTCAAAATAGTGAATCCAATAGAGCAGAACTCTGGCAGATTTACATGTTTGATAAATGGGGATATCAGAGGATTCTCTATGATAATGTGTCTGATGTTAAAACTTAAAAATTCAGAATGACACTAACAGTTATTTATTTTTACTTTGTAGAAATTATAGAAGAGGTTACTAGGAAGGGTGAAAAAAGTTTTCACCTTATTACCTATTTTTTCTTAGGCAGTTCAATTTGTTTCAAACGTTTATTTATTTGGGTTGTAATGGCTAATGTAGGAAAATTTTGCCTCACCTAGTTTAGCGACGATTATTTTGACTTAATTCACTTTGGTATATTTTAAAATGTACAAATTCTGGATAGGTATATAATCCTAGTGGCAATGTAAATTATTTTAGAATCGCCAACTTATACCTTCAGAAGGTCAATGTTACCATTTTCAAAACATCAATTTAAAAGTTCACATGACCTTGGCACTGAAACAAACGGAAAGAAACAATGTTTTGCCTTCTTTTGTCTATCTTTGTTTAGTTTGTTGGTTGAAAGGGCTACAACAAACGACAAAAACCAAACTATCTGGATTACAGAGTTGCCTGACAATAGCTGATAATAAGCACAACACCGTCAGCTGCTCTGGAAGTCCTCCTGAAACTACCTTCTCTCCATATTTACTAATATGCCGTAGGTTAGCATCATGAAGCATAAACAGGTTGTTGGAAGACCTAAACTGTCAGAGCATCCTGGGAGTGCCTTCAAAGTGATGCCTACCTTGATCAACCATGAATTGCCCCCTTTGAAGTCCTGTTTCGTGCAACAGACGAATCAGATCGAAACAAAGCCGACCTGCAAATGGCAGACAGTTGTTGGTTCACAGACGGCTCCAAAACTCCTGAGGAAACTGGAGCCAGAGGACCTGGACGGTTTGTCACCCAACAAGATTATCGGCTTTATTAAAAAGCTGAATTTGTTGGGTGAATTATAATTAGGAGTGAGACACAATACACCTGATGGTCACAATGTAAATGGAAATGGAATATGCAGTGTGGAAAATCACAAGCTGTACGAACACAAAATATTTATTGATTATTGAACGTTTTATAAATGTTCCTAAATAGCTTCACATTCTGTCATTTTGGTAAATGACTTTGTTTGTTTTTGGTTTCATTGAACATGATAGTCTAGATTAAAAAAAACATTATTGTGACAGTCACATACTGTATGTAATGTGCATGTAGTATTTTTTCATATTGTTAAAATTTTAATATATTCATTTTATCTTTTATACCCCTTTCCCTTACCCTCAATCAAAAAATGAATTTAACATTTACCATTAATAAAATATAATGAGAGTTACTTTTATATATTTCATTTATTTTAATAATTTTTAAAAAGCAGGTACTTACTTCCTTCTGCTTCAGTAACTAACCATTGTCCACTTAAACTTTGCACTATTTCAGAATCAGTAAAAACTATCAACTCTGCTAAAACTGCGAGAACAATTTTAAGTAACATTGTCACAAATAATTAATACTAAGTAAACTAAAAGAGTTTTCAATTCTTTTATATATACGTATAAGTGTTTGTTTTGTTATAATCAATTTTTAAATATTTGTTCTGTATCATTATAGTTAATCATCATCAGGAGTATCACTTTTAGTCAATCAATCAGATGTTAAAATCATCAGACGTATTTGAAAATTAAGGCGAAGTTGTACGCAGGCGGATCATTCAGAACATTGCAAATCCTGATATGAAGGAGCCACATGTAGTAACCTCCAACTTTAGAACACTATATTGGATGTTATTTTGATTTTAAATAGTATACTAATGAGTTAACATTCTGAGAACAAACAATCACACGCTGTAATTATATTTTGAGTCGACTAAGGTTAAAATATGTTACTCAGGATTTGATCGACTATATTGAATATTCATCATTTTGAATTTCATAACTCCTTTTTTTATTTGGGAAGTGTGGAAATACTTTTACCTTTCACTTTCTAGATTTATGTTTAGTAAGGTCAGTTTAAAAAGCAATCTACATTTTTTGTATTTTTGGTCGATTTTGGGGCAGCCATTTAAATTTTTAAACATCTCCCTATAATGGTTTAACCTTGTTACTTTAAAATCTTTGTATGTTAATCAGATGGCCTAAATATATCACTTTAATATAATAAGTATTTTCCATTTTGATTCGTTTTCTATGATTTTATGACTTTAGGTGACCGTATTGGCACCACCATTTAAATTTCTAAAACTCGTAATGCAGACGTGAACTTTTTTAAAATAAAATAAGTATATGATATACAATTTAAGCCGATGTTCTAAACATGAATTGAGTTTATCCACCTAGGTACAAAAGTATTAATTTTAAAAGCATTGCTACTAAGTTAAGATATATATTCTTAAAAAGCTAAAGGAAATATATTTCTAATCATTCTTGCCGAGTCATAAACTTCTCATTAACTAACTGAGCCACAAACATATATACAGGCATGATCTCGAACCCCCAGGGCCTGGTACAATTGTGCCATAGCGCCACAGTAAATCTGGCATTGAGATATTTTTGAAACTGTTTGCTTTATACATAAAAAACACATTTTTATTTTTATAATATAAGAGTTTTATGCGGACCACATTCCCAATAAAGAAAATATTATTTAGGGAAAGAGATCTTAAACTGTGAAGAGCTTGCAGCAAATAGTCACTTTAGAAAAATACAAAAAAGGTAATTATTTATTTTGCTATCATTCATGACTCAGTAAATAAACGAATTACATACAAATAAAATATTTGTCAGATAGTCATTTATTTACGTGATGTATATCTACAATTTTTCACTAACATCTTATATCCAAATATTTTACACATTTATGGTATATGAAAACATTACCCTAAATGGTGCTCAAAAGTCATTAAAGATGTCATAATTAAAAAGTAGAAAAATAGAAAAAATTATATCACACTTTGAAACTTTTTATTTTTTTTTTTACTAAATCAAATTCAAGATTTTGACTGATTTAGACTTTTCATGGCGGCAACATATCAAAAAGGCTAGTCTATCCATCTGTTTATCCGCATGTGCTGCGGTCTGGCTGACACACGATTCAATGGACCAAAACCAAATTTTATACTTTTCAGATTCTTTGCGGTTTTTTTAATGTATTTTTTATTGTTTCCCTACTCTCCCTGGAGAGTTTACTGATCGAACATTGTGAAATCCTTGAAAACGGCTGTATATATTTCATAAATAATTATATGACTACAATATGCCATTATTCATTTGTTTTGGAAACATTTAAAAGGATAGTTTACCGTGATGAACAAAAATTATGAATACTATTTACTATCATCTTAACCTAACATATTTTTCGTAGAGATTTTTTACCGTTTTTATTTTCTTCTAAAAAATGATATCCAAAGAATGTACAAAACAATAGAATTAACTAGTGGGAAATAACCTCCACCCATGTGACTTTTATGTCATTAGATATTATTTTCAGAGGAGGTTGAGAACATAAGTGGCAAACTATCCCTAAAAAAAAATGGTAAAGGTATTTAGACAGAACTTCCATCTTTATTTATGCAGGGTCTTCGTATTGACATTTGTAATTTTTCTAAGAAAGAGTTGTTAGCCCTGCGCTCAACCCCCAACCTGAAGGACCAGGGACTCTTCTGTTGAGGTTTCCATACCTTAGTCGATTTGCTTCTACTTTAGAGCGTTGGAAGCTCGGCCTTCACCCTCTCTCCTCTGCTACATACCATAGATAGATAGATAGATAGATAGATAGATTTATTCATGTTAAAAAAATTTTAAAAATTTGTACACACGTCAAACATTCTTATTACAAAACAAATTAAAATAGTAAAATAAAAACAGTACAGTAGATTTACAAAATTTTGTCAATTTGGACAAAGTTATGGTACATAATAGGAATAAAATCACAGGTAAAACAGGTACATATAAAATCATAAAAATTAAATGTTTGTATGCAGAGCATAATTAGTGGGAGAAATTTAGGAATCCCTATCAGATGTTTAAAATTTCCCTCTCTATATCTTCGTATGAAAAGAATGCGTTTTTTATAAAAAAATCTTTCATCATGATTTTGAATTTTTGTTTAGGTAATGCTTTAATGCGGCTATCTAATAAGTTATACAATTTGATACCATAGTAGTTAACACCAGTTTGTCCTCTTGTTAGTCGCGTAAATTCAGTACGTATGTTACCTCTGTTCCGTGTGTCATGCTGATGAAAGTCAGCATTGGTGTTAAGAGTATTTATGTTATCATGAATGTGTGTAATACATTGTAACGCATAAATGCTTGGTAAGGTGAGTATTTTGAGTGAGATAAATAGGAGTTTGGTGTCATCCCGGTATCCCAAACCACCTACAATCCTGACCGCCCTCCTCTGGAGACCAAAAATTCTATGTCTACCAGAAGAGTGCCCCCAGGCGAGAATGGCATAGGACAGCCGGGTATGACATAATGCAAAATATGCAGTTTTTAATACATCTGATGATACTGAGTTAGACAACTGTCTCAGAGCATAAATTCCTTTTGATATTTGTTCAGCAAGGTAATTAGTATGATCATTCCATCGTAGAGATGGGTCAATGAAGACACCTAGAAACTTAGCACAGGTGGGGTTATTAGGTACATTGGTGAGATCACGTGTACTTGATATAAGTTTTATTGTTTTACTTTCATTAAGTGCAAGAGCATTTGGTGTAAACCATTTCTTTGCTTTTGACAATACGTTATCGCACTTTAACATTAGGTTCTCCAAGTTAGGGTCAGATATTTGTAAAGTCGAGTCATCAGCATAAAAAATGCAGTTGGCATTCTCGAGGGCACCTGGTATATCATTAATGTAAATCAGGAACAAAACTGGGCCCAAAATCGAACCCTGTGGCACCCCTGATTTAATTTGTAACATCTCTGAAGATTTTCCATTTAATCTGACTGATTGCATACGATTTTCTAAATAGGATTTGATAAATTGGATACTAGTAATGCTAAAGTTGTATTTCGTTAATTTTTGGGCCAGCAAGGCATGAGATACACAGTCAAATGCTTTGCTAAGGTCACAAAACAAGGAGGCCGAAAAATATCCTTTTTCAAAACAATTTAAGGTGTAGTCAGTAAACTTAATGATGGCATCTATTGTTGATAGATTTTCACGGAATCCAAACTGGAGTTTATATAATATTTTATTTCTCTCTAAATATTCAGTGATTTGAATTTTCATAATTTTTTCAAGAATTTTAGAAATAATTGGGAGAAGAGAAATAGGTCTATAATTATTTAAGTCCTCTGGATCGCCTTTTTTGAAAATTGGAACAACTGACGCGACCTTAAGTAAATCTGGAAATTTTCCGGTCCTTAAGCTTTCATTAATTAATTTTGTTAAAGGAATTATGATATGGTTTTTTACAGTTTTTATTAAAGCAATATTTAATCCATATATGTCCTTACTATTACTATTTTTTAGAGAATGTAATATGTGCCTTACCTCAATGTATGTGACCTCGCGAAATGCAAAAGATTCTGACGTGTCTATTTGTTTGACATATAGTAACGGGTTTATATCTAGTTCTGGGAGACCACCGACAACCTCTCCCGCAACACTGACAAAAAATTTATTGAAATCGTCTGGCTGAATACATATCTCTGGTTGCACTATATTCTGTTTCCTCGATGAATTTATTAGTTCCCATACAGTTTTTGTTGGGTTTCCAGATTTCTTTATATGGTTGTCATTTGACAGGATTTTCTTATTTTTTAAAGCGTTTTTATATGTTAGTTTGAACTCGTTTCTAGTTTTTTTATTTTGTGCCGTATTATGCAGTTTGCAAACTTCATTTAGAAATTGTAGATGGTCTCGCATTTGCCTTAAGTCGTCTGTATACCATGCAACTTTGGACGAGTGTTTGTTTTCAAAGCGTACTAACTTTTCTGGGAAAGAGAGATTGTAAGCGTATAAGATGGTATTTAAAAATATTTGAAATTTTTCATCAATGCTGAGAGCGTGGTCATTGACAAACTCCCACGAGCAATCAGACATATATCCGTAAAATTTATTTTTACCTGTTTCTGTAATAGGTCTAATTAGCTTCTCATGGACTTGCGATGTTTTATTACTTTGTAGCCGTACCTCCAAGACCTGGCTTAGGTGGTCTGACAAAAGTGGTTCCTGATTAAACGAGTTGTAGTCGTCTATTGGCAAGTTTGTAAAGATATTATCAATACAATTTGATAATCGGGTGTCTTCAAAAATTGTTTGCTCTAGCCCAAAGGTTTTTAATAAATCTATTAATGTAATGTTAGCGGGGTCAGATGTATTAAATCTTACATTAAAGTCACCACAGAGTATTACGTTCTTTTTTATATCTATTTTTTTTAGTAGCCTTTCAAGGATTTCAAAGAATTTATTAAGACTTCCATTTGGGGACCGGTAAATGTTAATAACAAAAATATCAAAATGTTCTACAAATATGGCTGATATTTCGCAATCCTTTTCAGACGAAAAATTGTTTAAATGAGGTAGAGGTTTATAATTTAAGTTGTTTTTGACTAGTATTAAAGTTCCACCGTGTTTAAATTCAGTTCTGCAGAATATACTAGCTAATTTATAATCATTAATGTTTTTAAAAGAATCTAACTCGTTACACTTTAACCAGTGTTCGTTAATACATATAATATCAAAAGGTGTGATTTCATTACAAATAACTGCATACGAATATTGTATGCCTGTACCCAAGGGCCATGCAACCTAAGTCTTCGAGTACGTAAGAGTAGGGTTTGTATATAGAGCTGCATTCGATTTCTTGAACCCCAGATTCATACGTCCGGAACCAGTAGGCTTTTCTCAGACCTTCAGTTTTGCCTAAACATCTGCAAGCTAGGTAGACTCCGAGACCCTTTATCGACCTTTGATCCCTTATTTATACAGGATGGTCAACCTAAAAAATTATAAATTAAGAGACGATACCGAATAATAATCAGAATGTATTCGTACGTACGTAACTTTTTCAAATATCTTTATAATCGCTATATGGATGTTGAATGGAGTATTCACATAAGTCAATAAACTAATATTGGTTAAAGATAAAAAATAATCAATTTTTTTCACTCTAGTTTTGGGTCACGTTGCCCAATAACGCATGAATATTTACGAATCAGTTTATAAGAGAAAATTAACTTTTATATTGTCACATATTCTACAAACCATAAAATGACAATCATCATTAAACATATTCCTCAATAGTTTTCTTGTTCTGGATAAATGATTCCTTTAATAATATTAAAATTTCCCTTCATTACCTACATTTAGGTTAGATAATTTGTTATGATAGTTATGTGGGTCAGTTTACAAGCAGCATGTAAATAGATTTTAATTTTCTAATGAAACCAGTTACAACTAATCCTTGTTGTTCTCATTCTCATTTAGTACTTCGATTCCAAGCCTAATTATGACGTATCCAACAGGGTACTCATCTTCGAAAATCACCCAAATATTTCTGCTGGCCCTGTACACTACAGTCATCTAGCTCGAAGAACCAGTGTACGATCGGAACCAGTTAATTCGAGGGTTCAAATAGGAAAAAAGGGACCGCTTCTCAATTTGAGGACACACGCATATAGATGCAAACACACATCCAGTTAAGTGTCTTGGAATTTTTTTGGACAGTAAATTAACATGGCAAGCACACATAGAGTATCTTCACAAAAAACTGTCGAGTTATGTCTACCTCCTAAAAAATCTTACTAATGCTATAGATCAAAATACCATATTACAAGCATACCACGCTATATTTCATAGCGCCATGTCATATGGAATCATACTGTGGGGCGGCTCAGCACATGCATCAAAAATTTTATAATCCAGAAAAGAGCAGTAAGAGTAATCACAAATTCGAAAAATCATGAATCGTGTAGGACATTATTCAAATCATTAGGTATATTAACATTAACAAATCAATACATATATGAATGCTTAGACTACGCGAAAAAAAATTTCACTGTTAACCAAAATCGGAATCAATATGAGACAAGACACAATCACATAATTGCTCCTTATTTTCGACTAACAAAAAACTTAAAATCGTTCAGATATGTATCCATAAAGTTGTATAATATGTTGCCCGTTGAGTGGAAAAATTTACCTCCTGCATATTTTTCAAAAAAAGTGAAAGCACTCCTAAAAGAAAATGTATTTTATAACATCCAAGAGTTTATTGATAACATTGGAACCTGTTTTTAAAATGTTGTATTTTCCTGTTTGTTTTTTCCTAGGTGCACTTCCTTATTTTTATAGATATATTTAATTTTAATCTTAATCTTTGTAATTTTATGTAATTTCTGACGTGTGTATACAATGTACAATTGTCTGACACAAATAAACTCTCTCTCTCTCTCTCTATCTGTTATCCAGTATCCACTACCGGGATTGTACGTGGACTGGACATACAAGAATAGAAAGGGGTATCTTCAGAGTTGAGTTGATATACGCCAAGGAAGAATTCAGTAGGATGTGACCGGATGTAACCCAACCTAACCTAACCGCCGTTTCTGATGTTATCACACAATTTCCAACCCTCTGCAACCTGACGAAGTCACTATCCCAAGAATCACGATGTACAACACTGGTCCATTATCTAATCTGCAGTTTGGTTGGGAAATGCTAGAATGTTTAAACATCATTAAACAAATTCCTTAATATTTTTCTTGTTCTGTATAAATTATTCCTTTGTATCAATAAAATTAAAATTTCTTTTCATTACCCACAATTAAGTATGTTTATTTTGTTGTGATAGTTATGCGGGTTAGTTTATCAACAGCATAATTAGGACGTGACGCTGCGTCCAACGGGGTACTAATCTTCCAAAATCACCCAAATAGTTCTACTGGCCTGTGCAGTAGAGATACATCTCAATTCTACGTTTCGGCCAGTCATCCTATTAGAGCCCTCAAATTAACCGGTCCTGATCATACATTATATTTAACGATAAGTGACAACTTCTAATCATTTTATATA
Organism: Stenurella melanura; assembly: GCA_963583905.1. Taxonomy (NCBI): domain Eukaryota; kingdom Metazoa; phylum Arthropoda; class Insecta; order Coleoptera; family Cerambycidae; genus Stenurella; species Stenurella melanura. The sequence continues at coordinate 65,438,049 of OY757310.1, forward strand.
CATTTATTTTTCAATAACTTCTAGAACAAATACATAATATAAAAAAAATTAATTGACCTATAACCAACAATTTTTGCTATTGTTTCTTATTTTTATCTGAAACAGTATATTTGTCATAAGTTTTTGTAGGATCATAAGGCTCCCAACGACTGGCAGGAAATATGTGTTTGTTTCGTTCATACCAACTTCTCAATAAAACTTTTCCCGCATGTGATTCCTCTTTTTCAATTGATGCATCACTAACTAACCTAATGTCATCGTGTACGTCAAACTGGAAGAGAGGTCCACTCTTTCCTCTTGCCTAAAAATTAAAAAAACTTCAAATACATCTATCCTATCTGGCTTTCGAAAATTACACAAAAAATAGTAATAATATTATAAACATATGAAATGATACATACAATGTCTGCCCCCTTGAAGTCAATTTAATATTGTTGACAATAATCACTTAACGCTAGTTCGTGATCCTTCGTCGAATATACCTTTAATAAATGTGGGTAATTATATATTCTTGACTACCCTAAGAAAATTGTGTCAGAACCGCGCAGCATTACAGTTATTGTAATGCTCACTAATGTTTGTAACCTTTCAGCTATTTTATGACGAAAGTGAGGTTCACAATAAATAATATCGATAATAACTAATCTAAAATGATTCTCTATAAAAGAATGAAAGCTGTTTCGGCTATAGTTAAAACAAAGAAAATGTATTACGAAATTTCAAAAATGTTGGAAGTTAACAGAAGAGATTTCAATAACTGTTGATTCGCACAGGATAGTTTATTTTGATTTAGAAATCTCTGATTTTAATTCACATGTAGACGTTTATGTTCTATTGACTTTAATGCCTCAAAATATATTTACCCAGCATGATGGAAGTTACTAGTTTAGAAAATAGATCTGAATAACGGTTTATGTATGATAAAGGAGAATACATTAAAAATGTGTTTCAATATGTAGGTAATTACCTACGGTCACATATTGACACCGATAATACAGTATATCTTCCAAGCATTTTAAATATATTTATATGTGTTTTAATATAGAAGCATTTCTTTCTAGGAATGATTCTGTTGCCTGATTTCATCGTATGGAAATGAAAAATTGTCATATCCTAATACTGGTACAACGTTACAACGGTCAAAATATAACCATATGGTGAAGGGGGTGGGGAGATATAGCAAAATTAAAACTATTAAATTACGTTGAAAAACGTAGAATGAGACACTTATTTTGAATTTTTATATGATGATGTAAAAATTTGACCACTTGGGAGGGTGCTAGGGGTGCTGGGGCGAAATCTAAGGGTCATGGGTAAATCATGTCCCCAGATTCGTTCTTAGCACAGCGAAAAACGTAGAATGAGATACTTATTTTCAATTTTTATATAAACTAACATTTTCACCCTTTGGGGGGGTTCTGAGGGGTGCTGCGGAGAAAATCTAAGGGTGATGGGTAAATTATGACCTCAGATTCGTTCTTAGCACAGCGAAAAACGTAGAATGAGATATTCATTTTGAATTTTTATATAAACTAACATTTTCACCCTTTGGGGGTTCTGGGGGGTGCTGGGGCGAAATCTAAGGGTGACTGGTAAATTATGACCTCAGATTCATTCTCAACATACCGAAAAACGTAGAATGAGATATTTATTTTGAATTTGTATATGATGTGAAAATTTGACCATTAAGGGGGAGTGCTAGGGTGTGCTGGGGTGAAATCTAAGGGTGATGGGTCAGTTCTGACCTGTGATTCGTTTTTAGCACACCGAAAAACGTACCATATGGTACTTCACCTTTCTGTATCAGGACTTTGTATTTTTTTATGTGCCTGTGTAATTGAGTATAAAAACAGTTAAATAACTAAACTATCCTAAGTAAATATGTAAAGTGTTTTATATTTTATTGCTATTCTTCCTTCCTTTTCTTCGGGGAGTGTTCCCTTAGCACTTTCAAATATATGGTTATATGAACTTTTTCTTAAATTTCACATAGAACTAGCTACTGACCACAGCAATTTGGGAACATCCTATATGTAAACGTTAGGGATTTGGCACAGCTGGTGCTTATGGGAAACTTAAAAAACATCGAGTACATTTTCATAAGCCACTTCCAATAGGACGAAATACCAAATTTGTTCAAGAACAAGCACTTTTGTTATGAAACTACGAAAATAGGAGAAATTGTATAAAACTGACCATATAGTTATGCCTCACCACACCCAAGACCCCTACATTACGTTTAAACTAACTTTTAGAGAGATTTTAAGATAAAACTTGCTTGGAATTGCAACATAGAGTCTAATAATATTCTGAATAGTTTAGTATCTACTTCGTTCGTAAAAACTTCGCAAATATACAAATATAAAAATGTATAACTAATCCATACTTACTTTGGTAACAATAAAATCATAAAATGTATAATGATGTGGCAAAATGAGATCTTCTTTAACATACATTAACTGATCTGCCATAACTGTTTTTAATTCTGAAAATTCCTTTCTCAGAAGCTCCAATACTTTTTGCAAAAATTGATAAATTGAGTTTCCTACAAAAAAAAAAAATAAATAAACATAATTGAAAGTTAACTTACAACTTATCACTAGCATCGTGTAAATTTATTAAATGGTATCGCTATTGTGGCTACTTCGAGAGTTTCCATGAAAGTTTTCATTGCTTTAATAGAAGACTTACGATGCTAAATGTGATCTTATAAAAAATAAATAACCGGAAAATGTGTTGCTTTGGTCCCCATATTCATAATAAATATTTTTGGGAAACCATGTTAAGACCTTGACTGATTCTTGCAGGGTTGGCAGTTTTAAAACAAAATGTTTTAAACAAATGTTTTTTAAGTGTACACACAGTAACCTGTTTTAAACACGTTTAAAACAATTGTTTTAAACATGATTTTTTTCAGTGCGTTTTTTCAGTGTGTTTGATGGGCAATTTTTGGAACATCGTTGTATTTGAAAAGGTAAAAAAAATTGATAATAATATAAAAAAATATGAACTTTTATGTAATGCAATAAAACTAGTTATAATAATATAGTAGTATAAGTACAGCGAACGAAACATATTACTATTATATTATATTATATTATATATTATTTATTTTCTTGTTAATTTTAAAGCGATTAATAGCACAGGTGCACACAAAAAAAAAGTCGAGTGCGGGAAGGTAGACCTAAGTATTCCCATGCATTTTGACCTGCTGAACACAAATCCGATGTCCGTTTTGCCCGATTGGCTTTTGTATTTTTCCTATCCTCAAAAAAAAAACACCGTAAGAATGCCCGAGAAAATGAAAGTGTAGCTAAAAATCTGAAAAAATTCAGAGGTACGTAGAATGGCGAGAGAAATCGAATGGCGCACTAGAATTCTACAGCCTTTTTGGTTTCCGATATAGAGCCTTGAGAATTGCGAAAAAAACAAAATTTTTCCTTCCGGAGACTTTGAGCTGCTCTATTTCGAAAACGAAGCACCGCAGGGATGTCTGGTTTGCGCCATTCGATTTCTATCGCCATCCTATGTACCCTTGAATTTTTTCACATTTTTAGCTACATTTTTATTTTTTCGGGCATTCTTACGGTGTTTTATGAGGTGAGGAAGAATTGCAAGAGCCAACGGCAAAACAGCAGGTCAGAATTCATGGGAATACTTAGGTCTGCCTTCTCCCACTCGACTTTTTTTTATGTGCCTGTGTAGTCAATAACCAATCACCAAAAAAATTATTGCACTATTGCACAACTTGACGTATTTATTACACCAAATTGGCCGAGCCGTTGTCAAGTATCGTCCTCGTCTTGTTATGATGCAATATGGGCATGGCTTATAGAATAAACAATGTATTGGGTCGACGCGCCGGTATAAATTTAAGTTTAAAAACATGTTTTTTATTGTTTAAAACATGTTTTTTTTCAACAATTAAAAATCCATGTCTAAAACACATTGAACTGTTTTAAATTTAAAAAAACGTGTTTTTTGATTAAAATAAAAAAAACACAATTTTTGCCAACCCTTATGTAGTAAAGACCTACACCTATTAAACATGAAATATAATGTTTTCAGGCAGAGATATCATCGTTTACTTTCTTATTAACTTTTAATAATCGAATTTAGTACAAAGCCACATTTTAAGAGAAATTGTTACACGTTAACATTACTTATCTAAATATCATTATTTTGTGATTATGGGAGCGTTTAGGGAGTGAAACTGTTGGTAACTTTCCAAGCAGCGGTTCCCTAAACGACAACGTTGAAAACGTGTTGACTGGCTACTGTATGGTATTTTAGTCAACCACCATTGACTAAACTCAGCATGATTTTTTGTGCTGACTAAAACACCAATCAGTTGACAATCAACACATTTTAAGTGTTGTCATTTAGGGAACCTCACTTTCTGTCATTCTTTGGTGTATGTCTCCTCCCAGTAATCTGTGGTGTTCTATTTTGAAAAATACGTAGTAAAAAGGTATCAATATTTATTAATAAATACTCATACAGGTTTTCTGTGACATGACATAACCTAAAATATAGTGACATTTAGAACTCACAGCGCATTTTACTACAATTGAAATGTAATTGGGTTGAATGATTATTCTCTGCAGATGCATTCCTCTAAACGTACCCATTGTCTTTATATATTTTTGGAATAGATTTCTGAAAATAAAATTCTTAAAATAACTTTTTTCTCGAACTATACCAGATGCCCATGAGACCAGGTACTTTTTTCTTTAGTTTTCAAGATAAAGATTTGAAATTAGGGAACGAGAGATTTGGCAAAAGCATACATTTTTTGGCCTTACCAGACACAAAAATACACTACCGGTTTAACCAGAAGTACTACTACCCTTTTTATTTTATATAACACTACATATTTTTTTTTTACTTTACTGACTATAAATTTCTAATAAGAAGCAGGTTTTCAATTCAACCCGTACCTATGTATTTTTCTTTTTTTTTCCTTCAGTGCTCGGCAGGATCACCATTTTCAGAAAAAAAAAAATTCTAATTTTTCCTGTGAAGTAGAGATACCTATCTCTAAAATCTCTCCATTTACTTAAAAAACCAAAAAACTTTTTTAAATCATGTACCATGTTCTACCCTTAATGTTGGGAACTGTAAATATATGTTTTGAACTGTTTTTAATTAATATTTTGAATATACTTTGAGTTGTAAAGGCTCTTTCATTTGGAAATTTCCCAAAAGTAATATACAACTAAATTATTGCATGAATTATTTTTAAAATTAATAATTAAATTTGTAAAAGACTACAAATCATATGTTCAACAGCAATGAATTTGATTATAAAATAATCATATTTTTTTAAAGTCAGGAATATAGTTATTTTGTATAGCAATTTATTGGCTGGTCAGACAAAAATGGATGCACGCTAAAAAAAAGCACATCTATTCTATCTGACAATACTAGAGGCCACGGAAATCTCACCTTTCAAATAGACCATATATCCTTGTGAATAGAAAAATATTGGACAGGGTTAAAAATATTATGGTAAAAAGAACAACAAAAGTCATCAGATCATAATATACTATATGAAAAACTAGAGATAAAGAAACAGGACGTATTTACAACAAAACAAAAAATAACATTTGGAACATCTCCCTACTACAGAACGAAGAACTCAAAAGGAAATACCAGGAAGATGTGGAAAAACAATTAACAGGGTAAGAACTTAATTGGTCAACAATGAGTTCGAAAAAGAAATGGTGGTGAGGAAAACGCTCAACCGAAAGAAATATGAGCCCAACAAGAAAAGATGCACACAATAAATACAAATGACAAAAAAAAATGAAGACCACAGAAAAACCACAAAATCCATCAAACATAGGCAAAAAGCTGAAAGAAGCAGCAAAAGAAAAACAAAGAGACAGAGAATGCAGAGAATTCTTCGAGAGCATAGAATCCCTCCCCGCAAGACAGAGATTACACCAAACCTTCAGAAACTTCATAACGTACAGAAGAAACAATAATATGCAGATAAGAGAATACAGCCCATAGCAGCATTGAATCAGGAAACTAGAAGAAGGAAACGCAAAGAGAAGTCAAATAGAATTAATACAAGAAATGGACCACTGACCGCCATCAAAGGACGAACTACCGCTGTCACCAAAACGTATTATAACGAATGGACCCATTTGGCTGCAAGTGGCATTTTAAGATAAAAATTTCAAAAATATCATAAGTTTAATCAACACTTTCAATTCCCGCGAATCTATTGCAATATGTAAAGCTCAAATGATTTTTGAAAAGGCATCACTAAAGACAGAACTTGAATATATAAACACTAATTTTAATGTTATAGTAAATGTCATAGAATATCTACAATGCCATGAGCTGTTAATTCATCGATCTCTGCAAAAAATTAGTTTGGTGCTCGACAAATTCGAGGAAGCAGAGGGAATAAAAGGTCTCAAAATATAACACAAATTGAATCAAACGTTCTCGAAAAACACCTGATTTGAAGGAATTGCAACAATTAGCAAGCATTTGGAGGGTATCTGGCTAATATCGATCATTCAAAATATTTGGCTATGAGGTATGTGCCACTTACTTCTGCCGATGTAGAACGCTTCGTTTTCAGCATTAAACTGGATATTATTTAGCAGTAGGCATCAAAAAATGACTATAGATGATTTGGAAAAAATAATGATTTTAATCAATCAATCAATTTATTGGCATCATGTGTCTTCAGCATAATATGCCAATATTTATAATTTGATAACTTTGGTTGATATAAATTTGGCCACTTTTTGTACTCTTCAATAAGAGCTGCAACCCTCTATCTGGACTAAGATATTTCAAACGTCCTCACTTTGGCCAGTATATGATTTATAACTTAAAATTATAAAATGGATAACTCTAACTTTGCTTCCCTCAAATTATCTACATCTATTTCTCAAAAAAGTAGAACTTATTCCATATAATTTATGAGAGAAACATTCCTCTATAAGTTATTAGAAGTTTTGCTGTATGCAATTATAAAATAGGTTTATTTGTATAGAAATTATTCTAAAAATTCTATGATTTAACACAATCTTAATAGATATAGCCTAACTGGAGGAGGAATAGGTGCCAGTTGAAAAATATGAACATGAATTAACAGAATTTAAAACAAGAGTATTGACCTATATCTAACATAATTTTCACCAAAAAGTGTCGCCTGGAGTGCATGGTAAAATATTTTGTAAAAACTTACCTTTCTTAACACGTACTGTCCTTCTGTGGCCCGACCCATCCCAATAACTGAAAGTAATATCGATCTCCTCTTCTTTGAGTTTTTGCTGCTGCTCAGCCCACTGCTGTCTTAATTCCTCTCTAAGTCTATTTTCCTCTTCTTCCCTCTCTCTGTCAGGCAAGAAACTTGTGTCAACGTTCGGGTCTTTTTTTATTTTCTTCGAATTGAAATTGTCAGCTTCCTCACTTTCTCTCTTCCACGAAACTTCCGGCTTTTTATTAAAGTCATTATCATCATTTTCAGAATGTTCATCATCCTCCTGTTCATCTTCATCTAAGTTAAATGACAGCGCTTGTATCTAAAACATAAACTATCAAATTTTACTTTCATCTGTTTGAGATATTAAAATTGGTTATTAATTTACGTTTAACAAAAATGTACGCACAATATACCTTTTTTGACAATTTGTCAAATGGACGAGGCAAAAGATATAAAGCATAACTTACTACATAATATAACAAGAAGTATTACTATGAGTAAATGTCTCTACAACATGCCGAGGGGCATGCCCTCTCTAAAGTTACTTGTAGAAGTCACTTATTACCAATTATATTATATTGTTAATATATCATTTTAACAAATACAACATTAAAGGTCCCCGCAAAATTCTTATGGAAAATGGCTTCCAGTTAAAGCGGCTGAAATCGCAGTATATTACAGATAAATTTTTCCTAATCAAAAGTTCTCATAGGCACAAGATCGGAAAATGGACAGCATTCTAGATGGGGGGTGAAAAGGGGATGCTTATTTCTTATGGAAAGTGGCCCTCGCCCCCGTTAAAGTTGCTGGAATCGATATATGTTATTCCTCTCAAGCCCCTGATGAAAAGTTCTCATGAGCACAAGGTCAGAAATTGGACAGATTTTCAGACATCGGGGTGCAAAGGGGGTGCTCCTTACTTATGGGAAGTGGCCTCTGGTGAATATCGCTGGAATACCTCTCGAACTCCTGATCAGAGTTCTCCTGGGCACAAGGTCGGAAAATGAACAGTTTTCCAGACCTTGGGATGTTACAAAGTCGAGATTGCACCCCAACCTTGTGCCTATGAGAATCTTTGATCAAAAAGAAATTATCTATAATATACTGTGATTTCAGCCGATTTAGCTGGGAGCCATTTTCCATAAAAACTGTGCGGGGGTCCTTTTGACTATTATATATTAGTCTTCTATAAAACAATACCTGTTTCTTTTGCTTATTTTTTTCCGCTTGTTTAGCTTCCAACTGTCTTTGTTTTTCACGCTCCTTTTCAGCTTGTTTCTGAGCCAACTTTTTTTCTCTTTCTTTTACGATATTTTCTTGCTTGGCTTTCATCTCATCAAGCGTAACGAGACCAATAGTTGAACTCTAAAAAAACACGAAAATACAATATATACTACCACAATCATCTAATAAACAAACCTTAAGTTGCTGTTCCACTGCATCGTAATGTGTTGCAAATTTATTTTCAATGTTGTTAAGTTTTAAATCTTCCTCGATCCTCTTCTTTCTTAATTCTAAATCCTGCATTTCTTTTTCTCTTTTCTTCATAAGCTGCATAGCTCTGCCAGCCTCACTTGCAGCCCCTTTGTAATGTGCCATGTTTGCAAATAATGTTAACAATACCGAATACGTTAAAGTTACTGCTCTCGCTGGTGCACAACTAAATAGCACTGTTTAAAAAAATCACAATACTTTATTATGTTTATAAGTTTATAACACACAACCATTAATATTGTTTAAAATATAAACATTCCGTCACATCGTCACAATGTCACATAACCTCTTCCTCTTAATGAAAGGAGCCTTCTTCTTCTTAACAGCAGTGGCATCAAGGCATCAAGCTCAAAGCACACAGCACACCGGCCCTAAGAGATCACCAACATTGTAGCAGTTGATATATATTATGAAATTAGCTATTAGATCATGCCACGATCAAGAAATAAACGTCTTTTATTGACCTGTGGATCATGGATCATGCCAACCTCAAATAAGACGACGTCATATCATGGCGGCTTGGGAAGCCTGCGTTATGCAGTTCAATTTTGTTTATGAAGTTCGTGCGTGAGAAGAGGATATTTTATTAACTGTAGCTTATTGCTGATATTATTAGAAGGAGCTGTTAAGAAAGTTGCTGGGGGCCATTCAATAAATACATTCGCTTTTTGGGTATGGGGGGGGGGTCTACGAAAACGCGACAAAGTGAACGTTCTGGGAAATCAACTATATATCTTTTTACTTCAACCTAGCTTTACAAACGAAAGTTCGTGTAAAGGACGGTTCAACTATTTAGGTCAGGAGGGGTCAAGAATAGCCCATTTTTACGAATATATTTGTTGGAATGCCCCCTAGCTTATTCAAAGTTATAACGGCGGGATAGATCCTAGATCTTTAACAATATGTATTCTCATCTGAGTCATCCGGCGGATATACTATTAAGTAATTAATCGAATAGAATGACATATCGTCTCCCTCACCTCTTTCTCTCTGACTGAGTAATTCCATTGTTCAGTGAGAATTCCAATGTAGTTTAATTTAATGGGGTACACTTGGTTTCTTTATTTTGGTGACATGTTCATATGATACCCACCTGTTCTTCAATTTTAGGAACATACAGGCAAAGAGTTTAACAAATAGAGGAGACAAGTTCCATAAGCGTAATGCATAAGCAGCCGGTAGACTGTAGTCTTCTCATCCTTCTCACACAGTTCGTTTTCTCTTTGTCGCACAGTACATGAGGGGAGGTAACGATTGCAATGCAATGACAGTATGAGTAGTATGACGTGCGCTGATGTCATAACTTTTCAGACCTGAGGGAAAACAAATGGCCGCCATTGTGTAATTCGCCGATCGAACGTGTTGTTTTAACTGTATATTTTGTGGATTCTGTGATGTTTTAAAACTTAATTTTGGATTATTTAACATCTACAATTATGTTTAATCAATTCATGTGGCGAATTTTGTTTGTTAAGATGGAGATGAGTTTATATTTTACGAAATTACCTTATGATGTACAGGATCAGTGTATGGAAGAAAGTTGGTGCTATCAATTTAAATCGCTATATATTTAAATAAAGAAGACCTTAGTACAGATGCCGATGTATTTCCGAATATTAGACATACATTGTAATTACATGATTTTTTAAAGGAGTGCATAGTTAAAAGAATGAGTACAAGGCATTGAAAATACGAAGTTTATAACCAATTTGTTAGTAGTTGGGTGAAAGAAGTTCTCTCCAAGAAATTTACAAGATAACAGCTTATTATCGCAAAGGTAAGGATTAGTTATAAATTATAAATCATTTTCGCCATGTACTTGCATAATTTAAGGTTGTTTTATGAATAATTACTAACACAGATCCATTTTTTAGGTTATGGTCTCACTACATTGTCAACAAAAACATCATTCCTTGGATTATTGCAGATCCAGTCGATCCAAATGAGTTGTTAGTACTCATTGTAATTGTGTTGCAGATACAGGCAAAACACGTCCGCTAGCCTGATTTGCAATTTATAAGGTACAGAGTGAGGCCATGAGACGTCACTCCTTTTAGTTTTTTAGCAGTAAAAATGGCTATGGCTAAGCAGTTAACCATTGTGCGATACAATCCGTAGATTTTGTAAAATTACTCATGAAAAGAAACAAAGGACTTAGTTATAATAAGGTAGACACAATTTATCTGACGGTTCACTCATCGTCTATGGTATATTTATGCACGGAGCTGTAAGAACAAAAATGTCATGTCATATTAATGTTATTATTGTCTAATTTATGTATTTTATTACATATTCTCCTTTCCTTTTATTGTTTTATTTATCAGTCATTACTATCGTTAGCAGTAAGTTGAATGCTGACTACTCTGAACTTCTACATTCATGTCTGTAAATGAGAATTAAACAAAAATATATTTACTAAATATATAACTGTTTATTATCAACAAGTTTAACATTTCTAATATAACAGATGGCATTTATACTAAATTCATCGAGTGATCTGTATTGTTTTAAAATATATCGTGTGGTGTTTAAAAACTACTCAATTCTGTTGTTTTACATTACAAAACTGTGAAAATGGACTTAAGTCAGTGTTTAGACTCAGGTTTCAAATATTAAAAAATTCAGCACTGAGTAGTTTTTAAATAACCGCAATATATAGTTTAAAACAATAGGTACATTTAGTCCGCAGATCATCGATGAAAACTATACTTTGAACTTTCACTCTTAATTTATAAACTTCACCAGATCTTTATATAATATGTAGCTTTTCTTTCAAGTTTTTCTTAAATTGTACCATATTTAAAATGAATGTCTCAGCAACATTTTTCGTGATAAACAAATTAAACGTTATAAACAGAAGAAAAATTTGAGAAAACACTACTTGTAATTGTAAATAAAGCCGAACGCTATTCAAAACAAAGATTAAAAATTGACGGTATTTGTGAAATCAAAGCGCTGTGTTGCTTTGTAAAACAGAGTGGAGAGAGAGGGTACGAGGTCTGCGACAAGGACGAAGAGCCTAACGTTTCCAAGACAACCAAATCACAGCATGCTGTGACCAAATCGCGACTCCCGGCAAATCCAGGGCTTGTCTTCTCTAGTTATTAAACTCTTTGCATACAGGGCCTTCATTAATGACCGTAAGACACGTGACCGCAAAATGTATGCAACCCACTAAACACTGTTGGCGCGCCTGTTTAACAAAAATCCCTAAATCCAGTGGCGTCGACTTGAAAGTTTACTGTTGGATAAATTTAATTAAACCCAATATTTACGTTTTTGTAACTTTATTCTCATTGCTAAATTGGAACCAGTGTAACATTAATAAACTCTCTTAGATAAATACATATAATTTATTAATCTTATTGAATTTTAAAGATGTAAGTACTCATATTTACAAGTTGGAAATCTAACCTATAATTAGCGGTCTGTTTTCAACATTGAGTTAGAATCAATATTCAACAATATTGAAAAATGATATGAATTTTAACTGAAAGAGTTTGTTAATGTTACACTGGTTCTAATCTAAAAATGTGAATAAAAACATTAAAAATATGAGAATAAACTAACAAACACGTATAATTTGAGGTTATGGGATATGCTTTTTGTGTTTTTATTTGCAGACTGGTATCGAAATTTTCAGTTTTTCATGTGTCACCAATTTATCTACAGAATTTAGGAAAAGAAGTAACATCACTGGTACAGAAACCGCATGCAATTACCTGACACATTTGTAACCGCTAAAGACATTAATCTTGTTCGTTAGAGTTTAGCAGACAACAAAAGTGATACGATACATTTGCTTAATGGTAGAAACTTCAGTAAATAACTCGAAATGTCTTTTCCAATTGGTGCAAGTATTTGTTTAAAGCAAATATTTTTTTATCGATTACTTGCCACTTAGTGAACACAAAATACAACTGGCATACATCCCGGTTACTGGAGGTCCAGCGACAGACCTACAAGCTATGTCACTAGGCGTGACAAAGAAATATGATCTAATTTCTTTGTGGTCGATTAATTACCACTTAATAATTACAAACATACGATTGACTTACGCAGTTAGTAGAGTTCTGAGATATGTTGAACCAGCAAGGGGTCTACTTTTTATGTATGGTTAGTAAATATCAAGCTGATTTTTCGTTAAATAATTAATTCTATTTATAAATTAAGTTTGCACCACTAAGAAACATTCTTTTCTTTTTTCTTACTTACCTGAGATCTTTAGGCCTATGGCAGCAATTCCATATATACATGGTTCATCGGATAAATTACGAAAAGTTGGGAAGAGGTTTTCCGTACGAATGGTTTTTCAAGCGGGCTCCATGCTAAGATCGGTTTTATCAAAAACCAAACCTTTAAGCCAAAAGTTTTGAGAACGGATGTAGACAATCTTCCGAAACGTTAACTGACTAGCTTTCATATTCATTTTTTTAGTTTATAACATTGTTCTAGTTTATATATTTTTAGGTGTGAGACATTTTGTGATAAACAAGTACTCAAGAAACAACTTAATAATAATAATAATAATAATAATAATAAACGACTTTATTGAAACAAATAAATATACAATGTTTCATGGGCGAAGCTTAGCATAGGCTATTCTGCCACTTGACCCCTTCTATCTGATCCGTTTGGCAGAGGTTTTTTCATTAAAATTTTCAAATATTTTCAGTGGCAAAATACCCAACAAAAAGTAAGAAAATCTGAATATTCCACAAATAAACAATTATAGACAATATAAGAAACATTCTTCTATCGCTTTTCTTGTCCGCCGTGCTTTAAGGAATAACCATGTTTCTAGCTGTTACAAATGGTCGGGTAATTGCATGCTGGCTTCTGTACCAAACGATATGTTTTTGACAATAATAAAGTAGAATGGTAGATGCCTTTTATGTCAATGAAAAAAAGAAAACAACGTAAAGAGGGGAATAAGTCTTATGTCGTATGTTTCCTAATTCTATTAATATGCAACTTTTTGAAACTTGCCATAGTCTACAAAAGATACAGTAAATTATTTGCAGATTTGTCAACAAATGGTTTTCAAGACCTGTAAAAACAAAATATTACTCGTAAGAATGAATTTATTATATAGAATTCCGAATAAATTAATAATCTTTAATTCCAGAAACGTCTATAAGTGTATTATTTATCAAGTTATAATATTTAATAAGATTAATCAATACTATGAAATAATAAAACATGTTCAAAAACAATAATAAACTACATAAAATTACAAGTATTGAATCTACGTTAACAACCAATGGGTTTAATATATGAATCACACAACTCGGATAGTAGGTAAAAACAGTTACTTGATAAAAAAATATTTCATGATAATTCTATTGACTTTTTATAGTGTACGGTACAAAAAGTACTAATTTAGAAGACGATAAACAAATTTTAATACAGATCGATTATGAAAAAATTACAATAATTGTTCAAAATGATGGCCTTGAGCATTTAGACATATGCACTCTTCGCTTCATATTATCAAATACATTTTTCAACTGGTCAACTGATTTACTGCGAATTTCTCTTTCCACTGCTTGTTGTAGTTCGTCAAGATCATGCAATCGATTTTTAAAAACGTTGCTCTTTAAGTGTCCAAATAAAAAATAATCAAGGGGCGTCAAATCTGGAGAACGTGCAGGCCAAAGTCCCTGGCTGATTAATCTATCATCATAGAATTCCTCTAAAAATTGCATACTAACTCTTGCTGTATGGGCAGTAGCACCATCCTGTTGGAAGTAACCAAGTTGCAATTCATCATCATGTAGCTGATTCAGAAAGGGTTCCAAAATTAGATTTCGATACGTTTCTCCATTTATGGTCTCTTGAAAAAATATTGGGCCTATTATTCTTCTCCTGGATATTGCGACCGATACACCTAATTTTCACGGATGTAAACTTGTTTCCACATAACAGTGAGGGTTTTCTGTAGCCCATGTCCTATAATTTTGGCTATTGATATAACCACTTAGGTGGAACCATGCTTCGTCAGTGAAAAAGGTCAAATCCAGCACATCATCATTTAAATTTTCGTTAAACCAACGACAGTATCTTTCTCGTTTACCAAAGTCAAGGGGTAGCAGTTCTTGCACAACTGTTACCTTGTAGGGATGTAAATGTAGCTTTTTTAAAGCTTTATGGGCTGTACCAACTGAAAGACCTGAAAAAGTTCAAATTCATTGATTTGTTGTTTGCAGTAGGTCATTTTATAGTCGAAAAGCCAGCGATATTTTTTCAATGTCAACTGAGCAAAAATCATTTATAATTTTTCTGCCAACTTACTATTTATTAGAGGGTACAACAGCTCATCCCTAAAGCCATCAGCACAGAATAATTGTTAAACTTTTTGAAGCTATTTCTATTTATTAAACGATTAATACAAAAATAAATCATTACATAAGGCAAGATTATGTGTGAGTATGATAGTCAGAGAGCTGCCTATATGTTTTTGCAACAGGTAATGGGACTGTCTGCTGACCATAAAATATAATTGTTGGTAGTGCCCCAAGTCACCTAGACAAGATTTTCAAATTTCTACG
The DNA here is from genome assembly GCA_963583905.1 of Stenurella melanura. NCBI lineage: Eukaryota > Metazoa > Arthropoda > Insecta > Coleoptera > Cerambycidae > Stenurella > Stenurella melanura. The sequence continues at coordinate 65,453,328 of OY757310.1, forward strand.
TGGCACCTTACCGGGGTGGTGGGGGGCTTTGAAGTACAGTCGGTTTATGACAGGTCTGGTAACTGTCTGCCGTTTTGATATATCAGTAGATATGATTCTGAACATACCTCCTGCAAAGTCTGACGCTCGCAAGTGGCTGCGATTCAGAGATATGTCCGAAAAACCATCATTTTGGAATTTTGCCGGACTCTGTTACATGAATTGAGGCGACAGGTCCCGGTAACTGCTCAAAACCTTGTTAGCTATCGTGGGGCTCATGAGAGGGATGGGAAAATACGTTTGGCAGACACGCAAGTGGTTTTGGGCAAGTACCACTTTGAAAGACCGAATTTTCACAAAACTGCAACTTTTGTTAAATATTGAAAAATATGTAATAAAAATATCTGCTGTTTTTTTTTATATATCTAGATGTATTAAAAATAATAAAAATCAAACAGCAGAAATTTGTATTCGTATAAAAAATTTTTATGCTAAAAAAAACGAAAGAACATATCTATAGATAACTCATTAATACGATATGTATAGAGCTAGTGTACACTTTTATACACAATAAATATATGCAATGGGGTTGTCGTTTACAGTACATACAAATAATCCCCCGCCCCCAGCCTCAAACGTTGAGCACTCCGTAAATTTGTGCAATAAACTAATTTATTTTCTGGTTTCTTATGGGTTCCTAGAACATTTTAATCCTTTTACGACCTATATAAAAATAAATTTATTTAATGCGGCCTTATTATACAGTACTTACCCTATAAAGAATTTGTATAAAAAAATTACTCACTACCTACGGCCATGACGTCAGATCGCATGACTAACACTGCAGCATAGGCCTCATAGCGTTGCCTTCTACGTACAGTGTGACGTCACACACATCTGAACTGTTTTAAATGACCTGCTGAAGTTTAACACTTTAATTATTTACTCACATTTAAAGCCTTATATTTTACATATTTAATTTTCTTACATATTTGAATATTTTTATGCAATAAAAAAGATGTGCAAGTTTCGTATTCCTCATCGACAAACTGTGAAATGTAATCGCCAACTTTAATGTAACAGTAAAAATTCCGAATTGTCCTTACCTATGCTGAAATGACATTGGGAAAATATTGTGAGCTCTTCGACTATTGAGAGAATCCCACTAATTTATTTTTATTCAAACTATGATTTCATGTGTAAAGCAAAAGTTTTAGCTATCAGTAACTTAATGTAGGTAATCAAATTGATAAAGAAGTCAGAGATAAATTACCTGTTTGAGCAGATAACTTTGATACAGACTTTGTTGGGCTTTGATCCATTCTTTCCTGAACGTCATTCATAACCACCTCAGTTAAAATAGTTTTCCTCCCAGTTGGCTTTTCCTTGCAAATGCAGTGTTTTTCTGCAAAACGTTTAAGGACTATGTGCTTACGATGGGCCAATGTGTCATATAGAATATTTGCATTAGGAAATTCTTCCCTAAATTGATCAATGCACGATTGAAATGAATATATCCACGATCCATCTGCGTTGCGAGATCCACTTCGAAAATGGGCCATTAAAATAAAGGCATCTTGTTCCGGCGTAAAAGCCATTGCAAATTGCACACGTCTGAAACATTAGAATACACTTAACCTAAAATTATCAATTATCATTCTCTTTATTATTACTTACCACCAAAAATAGCAAATGTATATTAGGTAATTCTGAAAAGAACTGATAAATACGCAAATTACAATAGTAAAAATAATTAAAGACACTTGGAAATGAAAAAGGCCTGGAAATAACGAAATAAACACTTTCCGTGCGTACGTCTATGCCCTAGAAAATAACTAGATGTCATGTCACAGATTAATATTTTAGAGACTGCTCGAGAATTGTCAAATCGACGCTGCTTGCTTCTTAGGCTCCGTAAAGATGCAATGAGCGATCTACGTAGGATTCAACAAATTCATGATAAATCCCTAGAAAACCTGACATATACATGACAAAGATAAAATTCAAATTAACTGGTCACGTGTCTTACGGTCATTAATGAAGGCTTCTGTATTTAAAATGATTAATAAACAAAAGAACAACAGCCATGGTCCTTATTTTCTAGATCATTCTGTGACGTTCTCTACTCGATTATACGTTCCAGTTTGATATTGTAGAGGGCAATAAATATATGAAGAAGAAGAATACCCGACATCATTGACATCTATATAACCTCACATTAGGTTTAGTCGTAGATGTATCCTGTTGATTCGACAAATTAAAATGAGTAAATTATATGAAAATGATTATGGAGTGTTTATTTCCCACAAGATATTTGTTGATGCTTTATACCAAAGTGTAAATGGCAAAAAGTTACAATTAAACCCTAACTTATTTAAAATTTCCAAACAATATAGTTCAAACAGAAATGTTAAGCATAAAAAAGATCATTTAAATGGCGAACAAACCTCTTTATTAAGAGAACAGCATGAAATTAAATCAATATTCCATAATTTTATGGAAGATTTCATGCAAAAGGACATTTTAATTGATCAAGAGTCAGACAATAAGGACGCGTTAGAAGCAGCCGAAATAGTTTACAGAGAGTCTGGGAAAATATTGATTAATAATGCATTTGGTGGAAATGTAGGTCCACCAACAATGAAAACGATAGGTGATTCGATTTTTGTTTTTCCTGAAAATTCAACTTTTTTTTCCAAGGATATTTCAGAGCTAGCAACATGTTTGCATGGGAAAAAGTATGATTTAATACTACTCGATCCTCCATGGTGGAATAAGTATATAAGACGAAAAAGAAAAAAATGTGGAGACGCGTACACAATGCTTTTTAATCAAGATTTAAAAAACATGCCAATAGACGAGCTTTTAAAAGATGATGGAATGGTGGTTGTTTGGTGTACAAATTCACCACATCACTTAAACGATCTGTTAACTGAAATTTTTCCTAAATGGAAAGTTGAGTATGCTGGCAAATGGTATTGGTTAAAAATTACCACAAAAGGTAAACCAATTTGTAACTTTTCGTTACCTCCCGGAAAGCAACCATTTGAACAAATTATATTTGGTTGGAGAAGAAATAATTCCCTTTCCACATTCAATACTAAACTACTAGTTAGTGTGCCAAGTGCTATACATTCTCACAAGCCACCCTTGGTAGAACTATTGAAACCATTTCTATCCGAAAATTCATCTTGTTTAGAAATATTTGCAAGATACCTCCTTCCTGAATGGACTAGCTATGGAAATGAAGTCTTAAGGTTGCAGCATGAAAGTTTATTTATTAAGGTGTGAGTGTAAAAACAATTGAAATACTGGTAAAATTACTTTAAAATGATTTTTTTTTAAAGCAGGTTGTTTTCGAAATAAAATTGTAATTGAAAACTAAATGTATCTCATATTTTTTTTAATGCACCTGAATGGATAATATATTTACAACTAACCACAAACTTAGGCGAGGAGTCAGGTAGGTATTAAGCCCGACCTAGATACACTCACTGAAGTTAAGCAACGGCCGGAGCGGTTACCGTTTTTATGGGCAACCCGACCATTGGGATACATGGTGTGGCGAAGCCGTTGCTGGCCTGAATGCGAGGGAATAACTTTCGTAGTATAGAAAAATAAGACTGGAAAGTGGCACAATAAGCCTACATGGCTACAGTGCCCTCGGAGTCAGCATGACAGCCAGCCGCTTCTCGTTAACCCAGATACACGTCATTCACCCCCTACACCCCTCAAAGGGTGAAATATTAAATCATCTGTAACTGTAACTGCGCTATCACATTCATTCTGGCATCAAAATTTTCATAATTTAATTTTGATTAGAAAAGTTTGTTAGAGTAGTATTATTATGAGAAGATGATGCTTGCAAAAAATGATGCACAGAAACGAGTTTGTGTGCATCCATCGATCTAAGCCAATGAGAGCTTTTTGCGTCATATTTGACCTTGAATCCAGTGGCACCGTCAACCTGCAGTCACAGGGTCCTGTGCTGCAGTATACTTGTTGTGTTCGCCGTTTCTGATTGAATTTAATGATATCACCGCATTTTCAGTGTAAAATCGTAAACACCAGAGTGTGAGGTGGTTTTACTCTACTGCATTACACAGCTCCTCGACCTCGAACATTTTATTACAATTATTATATATCCTTCTACCCCAGATGATGCTGTCACTGGTAGAAATATTTGCGCATGTTGGCCCCGCCCCAAGCATCTTCTCATAATAATACTACTCTACAGCAAATGTCGAAAATTGTTTGGTTCTCGCAATATTTTAAATTAAGTCAAATTTTTCCAATATGTTTACTGAATTTCTGTAAATAGTTCTGAACCCACAAAATTTAGAAAAAAATATACCTTAGGAAAAAATTATTGCCCGCACATTTAGTTTCATTTAGATATGATTGTTTAATCTTGCGATGGTCTAGGGCAGTGTAAATAATGAAAACATTGGAAGAACACACGAATCCAGAGATGTAACAAGCAGTAGCATATAGTGTGAAAATTACAAGGTTCATGTGCTTGAAACAATGAAAGCAAGTTACTAATATCATCTGATAGGGGGTCTAATATACAACAATAGACAACTTGTTGGCCAATCCGGTTATGTACCGTTCACCCCTGCACCCTTTCGAAAGGTGAAATATTCAATGGCCTGTAACTTTGTTTTCCTTTGAGCTATCAGATTCGTTTGAATAATAAACTTTATGATTTAAAGGAAAATAAAATGTTTCATTAGTTATATCCAATAAATGCATGATAACAACAGGTCATTTGTTCATTCGTCTCATTTTTCGATTTTCCCCAACATAAAAAGTTGCACCCATATCCTTTATCATTATTTCTTCCCAACATATTTTCCAATTGCAAAGGGTAGAAAAGTTTCCGACTTTCTATATTTACTCCGTCTTATTTTCACGTTTTGTCGACATAGCTTTTTGCATCTAAAAAATTAGAAATAGTCTAACTATTCTAAAGCAATAAAACAAAAATGAATTACAAATATTTTTATTTATCATAAAAATAATCATAAATTATTAATACACAGACAGACTGAATTGCTTCATTTAACAAATAATGAACTAATTGATTTTTGGCAATATGTACACTTTTCCTAATCAATATACACTAAACACAACACAACAACGAATTATATAAAATTATTTTTATTGGAATGGAACGTTGCCAAATATTTACAATTCTTAAAAGTTAGTTATTATCATAAAAAAAATAAAACAAAATTTTGTGGCACTGGACTGAAATTAAATTTGCTAAAATTAAAATAATTAATCACAGACAAATATAACAACGAAAAAAACATATTTAGTTACTGGCAGCAATGTGTTTGTTTACATTAAAATTTCTTTAAAAGTATTGCTGTTTTTATAAAACACCCAAAACTTTTTTGATTATGATGTTGGCTAAATGTTAATATTGCATATTACTAAATGCATTAATTTGATTATAACTTGTTCTTTGTTTTTAATAAATTATCAGTCAGTTTTCAACATTCAACCAATAGTTTTACATAAAAATCAAACAAACGAACAGCAGAAAACAAACAGATTACTGGTTGAATGTTAGAACAGTCAAACGGAAAAGAAAAAGTAAGGTTATGAATCTAACCTATATACTTAATTTAAGGTTAGTCTGTTCCTTATCTTTGCTCTTCCATTTTTAGCTTCAGAGGTAGCTTTTTCGGAATGACAGCTGACATCATGCTAGTAGCCTTGGTCGACTGTATTTTTAATAATTATTATTTGTACTTATCGATATACTGTATGTAATAACAGGAAGCATTTACCTTGTTAAGTTAGAAAGCACAACCTAACTTACCGTTAAAGTCATGCTTTCTGAAACTATATCTGGAGACACTGCATCTCCTTTATACGGTATATATATTTACATAAATACTATACAAGAATACAATTAACAATCTTTGGTTAAAACAACATAAACAATAATGAGACAAACTGAACTAACAAAAAATGTATTACATTAAATGGATAACTTAAAGTAAAATAATACTACTAAAATAACGTGTCATTTGAGACATGAGATCTAATACAATTCTTAAAAACTCTCCTTCATTACATTTTACCTATACTAAATAATTACAAAATATACACGAACTATTTAAATGTCTCAGTACGATAGTTTAAGAATTGCATCAAATGATAATAAAATCAGTCTGTTTCAAAAATCAATAAATAGTAATAGTACATAGTTATAAATCTCATATAATGAATATTGTCCAGTTTTTAGCTAACAAATTAAGCATATAGCTGAGCTACTATGATTTTGGTTTGCATTTCATTTGACATTTTGAGGTTATCTTGGCTTGGGATTTTATAAATAATTGACATATTTTACGTTGTTCTATTATAAACAAAAATTTATCAAACAGGAAATGGAGATCCAGCAAAATTAAGTATTTACAGAGTAAAAACATTATAGTTTCATTATCTGCAATATTTATATAAAATGAGGATGAGATTCCAAAATAAATCAAATAGTGATATGGGAAAAAAACCAAGATAGTCCAGTGTTAAGCACTCTTCCGGAATAAAGAACACCCATGATTGGTATAAAATAATTATAGCCATTTCAATTACGTATATTATGTATCTCAACCAATGCAAATGTCTAAGTACTTCTAATGGCTATTAACATAATAAATTTAAAAAGGAATATTTATTCTGGACTGGATTATTTGGTTAGCCATTTATATAAATTTAATATAACTACTGATTATGTTATTCAGTATTTTAATAGTTCTTCAGTGTTTCATTTTGTCTACAGTGTGTCCCATGCCATGCATAGCTATACTTAATACTATTACTTTTAGGGTCAATCTTTCCATCTATTAATAAAGTTTTGATCGAAAAACAAGTCAGAGATCAACCAACAACCGAAGAAAACATTTGTAAGTCTATATCTGAAATATCACAGGGAATTTTTCAGATATTTCCATTATTTCTATTGTACTTTTTGATGAAAATTCTCACTAAACTGGAATTATTGTGATGTATGTACATGCATAATTTTGTAAAATTATAATCTATCAGAAAAATTGAATTTAAATTTCTTTTAATTAATGTAATATATGAAGTTATTTTGCAATTTTCCAACCTTAACTAAATTCGTACCTTTCTCACCATAGTGGGCGCATGTGGACACTGAACTCTATATAGTATGAGGAATGTCAATACAGATATATACAAGTGAACAAAATACGATACCCTTGTGTTTCAAAGTTGGCAGTTTTACGCCACCTGAGTAAAAATATGTTTGTGCTTGACCCGGAAAACTGTTTACGGACGTTATACACCGACTCAATTATATATTTATTTGTCCACCGTAGCATAATCTTGGATTAGATGCGTGATGTGAATGTTCACATCACAATTAAATGCAGACTTTGGAGCGGACATCTAGCAATTCTTTCATTGTCCATAGAGTAATATTGTAAATTGATTATTTTGTGTAGTAATTTGCGATTCTTGTAAACCGTTTGTGAATATCTTCTAACTATGACATTAGTGATGGGCAGGGGAAACTTTCCGATTTTGGAAATATTTTGGGAAGAAATAAACAAGGTTTCGGAAAGTTTCCCTACCAATGTTTTCCGGAAAGTTTCCGGGAATATTTCCGGAAACATTTTTGAATTTCCCGCCAATAATCGACGCTAATGGCGGTTTACTAAACATTTGACATATTGCTTATTACTATACTCTTTGCAAATACAAAACGAAGAGTATATTGCATTCGATCGGCACATTTCTAAAACTGGTAATATTTGTAGAGAAAAAAATTTCATATCTCTGCGTTGGTGATCGAATTTTGAATATTCAAAACATCCGTCCATCCGTACGTCACATTTCTTGTAAGCACGATAACTTAAGAACGAAAAGAGGAATAACCCTATTGTTTCCGATCAATAAATAAAAAAGTTTCTTAAATCAAAAAAAAATTTGTTTTATATAATTTTGTTTTGTAATTAAACTAAAAATATCTAAAACTAATATTGTTTCCAAAAAAAACTACGAAGAGTATCCTATAGAATGTGTAACAATTATAGGTATATAAAAAGTGTAGTAAATCGGCGAAGAGTATAACGGTTAGCTTGTTATTGCATTGATTCAAATGAACAGTAATACCATTTTAAACCATAAAAAGATTTAAAAAGTATTTTGTTGGCTTGGTTAGTGTTAGTGGTACATACATAATCAGCAATCAGCAAAGAGGTAAGTACCATTATTGTTAATTTTGATTGTACAATAAAATTTAATTTGTCCAACAGAAAATGCCAAGAGGAAAATCTGCTGTGTGGAACAGTTTTACAACTGTTCAAAGAAATAATAGAGAATCAGCAGGGTGTATTTATTGCAAAAAAAGATGTACTCGGATAAATGCGACCAAAATGTCGCGCCATTTGGCAAATTGCATACGAGCCCCACAAAATATGGTAACAAAAGAATAACGTGTAAAACATCTATTAGTTCAGCAAGTACTAGCAGTGTAAACACGAAAATTGATGATTTTATCAGCACTATGAATATCACAGAACAAAATCAGTTGGAGCGAGTATTTGCAAGAGCTTTATATTCAAGTCAGAGTAACTTGAATATAAAGCTTTTAGCATTGTCGAAAACTTTAGTAAAGAAAAAAATTTAAAATGCAGAGTCCTTGACACTGCTGTCTGATGGATGGACTGATGTAAATGGAGTATCACTACTTAAGATAATCTTCACTACTCCTGAACCTGTATTTTTGAAAACAATTCATTCAGGTTTTGAAGAAAATACTCTTACTAGAAAACTATAAATTATGATATTACAAATTACATTAATTTCAATATTTTTTATTTTTAATAATAATAATGCATAGGTTTCTTCAACAGTTCATGTACTCAGTTTTATTTTCTGGATATGCATATATTACATATCCATGTGATTTATGTTTTGTACCTAATTAGGTTGTTACTAGTTATGATTATTAGATTAGGTATTATTAGATAGGGGATAGAGATAAACAACATTATTATATATTTAGTTTGTATTTTGATTTTTGAATATTTTCGTTTGTGATTTGAATCTGTTTCCAAATCATTTGTTATCGTTTGAAACTTCTGAAATATTGAAATAAAAAATTATTTCTTATTTAATGTTTTATTTTAAAATGTTCAAGGCAGGCACCTATTAATGATTGTTAGAAAATTTCAACTTACTGGATCTTTGATTTTAAAAGTTAAAAGCATATATTTATAAATTTATATTATATTAAGTACCTTATGTCTCGCAGTATGTATTAAATATTAACAATCACATAAAGATTTTAATATTTTACATTTTTTTGGACATTTTCCTTGTCTTTCAAGAAAAAGTGTTTGGTGTTTTTAAAAAGCTCTCGATATGACAAATTCAAAGAAATAATAATTTTAACAAAAATGGAAAATTTCGGAAACTTACATTACAGTGTAATCTTGTATGATAATGCTTTGCAAAAATTGGGGTAAAGACAAATTGCAATAAAAATAAGGCCAGATCTAGCATTTTCCATAGTGCGATTGCACAAATCTGCCTAGTCGCTACATTTGCTTGAGATTCAATTTTACGTACAAGTAGGAACGGTCAGTGACGTTCCACCTACTATATAGAGTTCAGTGGTTCAAGGACACGCTGTGCTTAATTAATTATGTATGAAGTGTAACTTTATTTTTATCCTTTTGCTATTACTGAATATATTGTATAAAATAATGATGTGATTAAGGACGGTAATCTTGGGACAATTCATAAAATATATAAAATTAATTATGTTAGGACGCTATTTCTGTTTTTCCCAAACATTTCATAACCCCAAATAATGTCAAACCAACAAATGAATATTAAGCTGATACATAGGCATACACTTAGTACCCTCCAGTCTTTTCTTTTGCAACCTCATCCCTACTTACAACCTTATGAGGTAAACACCACAGCTTTCGATTGCTTACAAATAATTTACAAGTTCGATCACACCGTACACCAGCACTGTTAGGTGTACCACTTTTTCATCATATATCAGCCAAACCTTTCTTTCACAAGAAACATTAACTTTTTCTTTCCTTTGTAAGCTACTTTCATATTTTCTATAAGCTGGGTGAACTGTGCATGGCCATCATGAGCCAATATAAACGTATCACGTGCTTTAGTTAAAAAGTCTATAAAATCGCCATAATGCCTTGGGGAGATATGGGTGAGTCTAGAATGCGTAGTGTTGATATATGCAGCAACGGCGGCTTCTAGTAGTTGTCTAAGTGGTGGTCTGTCATATGAAAGAGGCTTTATACCGCCAGCTGTACAACTACGACTTCTATGAGGGTGAGCTTGATGTTTTCCACTGTCTAAAGGGGGTGGGTGTGGACAAGAAATTCCAGGCGCAGTCATGCTGCATCTTCGGAGAATATCAGACAGGACGGTTGCACACTGCACATTTTTAACCAGTAGGGGAATCATGTTGGAAAGTTCTGTTTTTCCGAGGGAATGGCTGAGAGCACAAGCCCAGTGAATGTCATTTATTGCTGGGTGAGTATCCTGAAATAAATAATTGAATCAGTTAATTTAACTCGTATTATTAGTATTAAACGATATGACACAAAACAAAAAAATGTATACATACCTGATTATATGCAAGATGTACATTTTTCATGGCAAGCATTGCTAATTTGTAAGCTCTAGTGGGGTAACCGCGGTGTTCCATGTATCGTGCAATCGTAAAGAGTTGTGATGAGGTCATAATATGAGAGGCAGCATCTACCACAATTTGATAAGCAGTTTCGAATGCCAAAGCTTCATTTTCACATAAAGTTAGAGCATTCAAGGCACAATTTGGAGGGTCCTGAAATAAAATAATAAATAAGAATTAATAACATACTTGGTATTTATTGAAAATAAAAGAAACTCTAGTTTTGTTTTTTGTTACCTATTTCATATAAATTGGTTTCCATTAACTGTAAATGTTAATTAACATTGAATTGGTTGAATTCCGCAGACATTTGTTGCCATTAGTTTAGTTAAAGGTTAAATCCACGTTCGTTTACATTGTCGGAATGAGTGTATTTGTATTTGCATGTGAAGTGAAAGTAAAGTAAAATATTTGATGCTTTCATTAGAAATTTTCAAGATATCTCAGTATTAATTTTCTAATTATGTTGAAATAAGGATGCATATTTGTTTTATTTAAAATATAAGTAACAACTTGGGTGCCTTTCATTTACCTATTAAAACGCACCAAAATAGCCTGGCAAATAATTTGGAGAGAATTGAAAAACGAGACGCGTTTGTAATTAGTCGTGATTTATCTTCGATTTTACTTTAGACCCTTCAAGAATACATCATTAAGAAAAACACGTTTCTGGATAATTTGATTTGAATTGCACTGTAATTTTTTATAATATTAAAGAGTAAACAATAGTAAAAAAAGCTGCTTCATATATTGGTACGAAATCAGTACATGTATATGTATAACGTTTTTTATCATGATTTAATTAAACTGTGAACGTATATTATTTTTTTGAACGTCTGCACCCAATGACTATCAAATATAATATACATACTTGACCACTTGTTTGTGTGTTATAATTAAGGAAACATACAGGGTGGGACAATAGTGCGTTGGACCTCGATATCTCGAGTTCTACGATAGCTAGATTTTTTTTTAAGAATTGCAAGTAAACTAGATAAAAAAGTCTATAACTGGAAATTATTTTCGAACATACAGGGCGAACCAAGACGAAATTACAGCACCGGGTGCCTTTTTTTCAAATGGAATGATACGTATATCAGTACATTTTTTGAAGCCTCTTTCTAGGCTCTATTCATTCCTATATTAGCATTGAATATCTCCCAACCATTTGGATGCAATGAATTTTTTTGTTGAAATAATGCAATCTGCAGATGGATATTAAAAAAATCACCACAGTAACAATTATGGGTTTTAAGAAAAACTTATGTGAATACCAGTTACGAGACATCTGGTTAATATTTTTGAATCATTTTCATTTTCTAAAACTGTACAAGGTGGCCAAAAATTATTTTCAATTAAGGACTTTTTAACTTGAATTTTCTCAATTTTTTCAAATGGAACTCCCTGTATATTTTTCAACAGTGTGGTGTAAAAATAAAAAACGAACATTTTTTTGTAAGTACTTCCCTATGGCTAATTGCAACCAATTTCGTTTTATTGAGCAATAATTACAAAATTCAAAAATAAACTAAAAAAAAGGTTTCTTCAAATAACGAAAAATTATAATAAATGTTCCACATGTTGCCCATTTTCTTTGATACACATCTCTATGCTCTTTTGAAATGAGGTTCCCACTGTTCCTAAGGCACGGCGCGCACCAAAGTGGTGTGTGGCAAAGGAATGGTGGTGGCGTTGGAATAGTTAAGACGTGGTGTGGCAGTAGAATGGCGACAAAATTATATCAAAGTGATGTAACGCGTACCGAAGTGGCAAGCAGCGTCATCCTGCCATTGCTTTATCATTTAAATGTTCATCTGATGACGAGGAAACACTGGAGATGCAACCTCTTCTCTAGGCAAATCAATACTAAATACAAGCACCACTTGCCACTCGAAAATTAAACATGTCCGAGACTAGTGGTGACCGAATGGCACCACCCCACTTGCAAAACATCACGCCACCGCCACTCTGCCTCAATGCGCGCTGCCGCATTTGTTTACATGGGTTTAAAAAATGTCACCTGCCACACAGCTATCACGTCACCCAAACACCAGTTCAGTGCGCGCCAGGCCTAACACTGCCTCGGTGATAGATCTAAAGGTTATTATTCTTTCTTTTATATTTTGTACTGTTGTTCGTGTGTCTCTATAAACAATTTCCTTCACGTATCTCCATGAAAAGAAATCCATTTTTGTAAGATCTGCAGGCCATTTAGTGGGTCCATTTCTTCCAATCCACATTCTATTAAAGGATAAAGTGAGGATTTTCCGAAGCATAATAATGGAAATTGTGCCTATTAACAAATCCATTTTTATGAAAAGTTGCTTCGTCGGTGAATAAAACATTATTGAAGAAGTTGACATCATCTTGCATTTTACCTCTGGCCCTATTACAAAATTGCAGGCGCTTTTGAAAATCGTCATCAGATAATTCCAGATAATTTGAATATGATATGCATGCAACTTATTTGTTTTTAAGATTCGACCCACAGACCTTCTACTTATTCCTATTAATGAGCTCACTTCTCTTTTATTTTTGATTTTCAACCGTTGCCAGCACCACAGAAAACTCATTTTCTTCGTTCACAACACGTTTTATTCTTTCACTTTTTTTATATTCGACATTTCCAATTTCCAGAAATCTATCGAGAAGGTTTTGGAAGCTGCTAACATCAGGAATCCTTATTTCAGGATAACGTTGGGACTGTGGTGATTTTTTTAATATCCATCTGCAGATTGCATTATTTCAACAAAAAAATTAATTACATCCACATGGTTCCATTTAAAAAAAAGGCACTTGGTCCTGTAATTTCGTCTTGGCTCGGCCTGTATGTTCGAAAATAATTTCCGGTTATAGATTTTTTTAAATTTGTAGCTATTGTAGAATTCGACATATCGAGGTCCGACGCACTATTGCCCCACCCTGTATATAGATAGATAGATAGATAAATTTATTTGTGTTAGACAAAGAAACATTGTATACACACGTCAAATAGTACATGATAAAAAAAACAAAAATAAAATATGATTATAATACATAGGTCACTTAAATATATGACAGATGTTGGAATCTGTAAAACAGACAATGAAATACATAATCAAAAAGATAAAACACCTTAGATAATAAGTAAAAGCCACATTAAAATTATTAAAATGGAGGTCTAAAATGGTCAATAAATTCTTGGATTTCATAAAACACATTTTCTTTTAAGAAAGTCTTAATTTTTTGTTGAAATTTTTGGACTGTTAAGTTTTTCCACTCGGTAGGTAGTAAGTTGTATAATTTTATGGAAATGTATCTGAATGAATTTATATTTTTTGTGAGACGGAAGTATGGGGCAATTATAAGATTAAGTCTTGTTTCTCCTCTGTTTCGATTCTCATAGGCTATGTGATTTTGAGCATAATTTAAGCACATATAAATGTATTGATTTGTTAGGGTAAGTATCCCTAACTTTTTGAATAGAGGTCGACAACTTTCATTATGTTTGGCATTAGTAATAACTCTTACCGCCCGCTTTTGGATGCGGAATATTTTTGAAGCATGAGCTGAGCCACCCCAGAGAAGAATGCCATATGACAAGACGCTATGAAATATGGAATGATATGCTAGCAGAATCGTGTTTTGGTTTATCACGTTAGTAAGATTATATAAGAGATACACACTGCTTGAAAGTTTTTTTTGTAGGTATTCCGAATGTGCTTCCCACGTCAGTTTGCTATCTAGAAAAACGCCAAGACATTTTATAGGATTTGTGTCAGGATTTATGTGCGTGTTAAGATTAAAAATTAAGGTTTGTGTTTTATCTGTGTTTAGACCTAATTTGATATTATTGAAGTAAACGTTGGCCTGTGATTGCATTTCATTAGATATGTTCCTCAGAGAGTCTACCTTATTGCTTGTTGACATTAGCGTTGTGTCGTCAGCGTATCCGATCGATTCAAATTCAAGAGACTTTGAAATGTCATTTATATAAATAATGAATAGTATTGGGCCTAAAATTGAACCTTGAGGAACTCCATGATTAAGTTGCTTAAGAGATGAAGTCTTACCGTTGACTTGTACACACTGATGTCTGTTAAATAAGTAATTTTTTAGAAAAGACAACGCAGGCCCCCTGATGCCATACATTTCTAATTTTAATAATAGTATGTCATGTGAAACGCAGTCAAAAGCCTTCGACAGATCTAAGAAGGATGCAACTGACATATTTCCTTTTTCAAATTCCTCCATAACCGATACTATTATTCTCGTTAATGCTTCCACGGTCGACTTACCATTCCTATAACCATATTGACTGGTATTTATTAGATTTTTCTTTTCTAGATAGTCCATTAGTTGGATCTTATAGACTAATTCTAATAATTTAGCTAGTATCGGGATTATGGATATTGGTCTGTAATTTTCGACAGCATCTTTGTTTCCTTTTTTAAAGATAGGAGTTACCTTGGATATTTTGAGATTTTCCGGATATATGCCATTTACAAAGCAACTATTTATAAAATAAGTGATTTGAGTTAGGAGTTCCTCTTTAGCTAATTTAAGAGAGTCGCTATTCAAGCCATAATAGTCCCTAGATTTTGAAGAACTTAGTGAATCAATGAGATTTGCAACTTCTGTCTCCGTAACTGGTGATAAGTAAAAGGAAAAGGTTACCCGGTCTTTACGTAATGATTCTAGATATAGGGTATTGTCTTGATTAATGTTTTTTATAATATTGTCAGCAATATTGACAAAATATGTATTTAGGTCTTCTGCTGATATCGCCAAGTCACCATTATTATTGGACTTATTACGATTTATGATATTCCAAGCTGTTTTTTGTTTATTACTTGAGTTTACTATTAGATTGGTATTGTGTTTTATTGTTTCTGCTTTTAATTCTTTTTTGTACCTTTCCTTGAATTTTTTGTAAGGTTCTTTGAAGTTTGCGTATTTTTTACTCATATCATGTAGCATTATCAACTGATTTTTCATACTTTTAAGATTGTCACTATATTTGATCAATTTATCTTTTGTTTTTTTGATTTGCTTCAGGGGAAACGATGCTTCGTGGCAGTTTAAAATATTATTGAGTAGGATATACGAGATCTCGTTTGTATCATTACTATTAAATAAATTTGACCAGTTACAGTTTGACAGTGCTATTTTATAATTATGGATCGTAAAGTTATTAACAGCTCTATACATTTGTGGGGCATTATCTACTAGTGGTCTACGCAGGCTATATGAAAAAGTTATGCCTTCGTGATCAGACAAGCAAGGATTTGTAACTTCAGTGACCCAGCCCATGCTTTCTAAGTTTGTGAAAATATTATCTATTCTAGTTTTAGATTTATTTGTGACTCTGGTAAATTGTTTAACACATTCATGCAAGCCAAAAGAGATGAAAAGATTTAACAGATCCTTGCTTTCAGTATTTTTTGAGAAGTCGATATTAAAATCACCACAGATAATAACTTTTTTATCCTTCGATATGTTCTCGATAATCGCTGTTAAAGTATTGTTAAAGATTTGTTTATCCCCCATGGGAGACCTATAGGCACAGCCAATGATAGATTTATGTTTACGCAACTCTATTGCACACATTTCAATATGTATATCTTTGCAGAAACTGTCTACAAAGAAACAAGACTTAAATTCTAGATCATTGCTTACATATATTGCTACGCCTCCATGAATATGATTTTTTCTAGTGTAATAGGCTGCCAACTTATAGCCATTAAGATTAATGTATTTTATCTGTTCTTCACACGACCAAGTTTCGCTAAAACACAGGACATCAAAATTGTTTTCGGCTAAATAGTGATTTAGTTCCAAGATTTTATTGTTAATACATTGAATGTTTATGTAAAATATTGAGATTCTATCTTCTGTAATTTTATTAATATCTTCTATTTCTATTGTATGATGACCATCTTGCCTGGTGTCTAAGATTTTGGTTTCCTCGAAAAAATTTTTTTGTTTTTTGCCGAGTAATGAACTCCTTCACTTCTATCCCTTCAAACCAAGCGTTCTCATCCAATAATCTGTCTGATAGGTCTATTGGAGCTCCCACTTTGAACGAACTGAAACGTGCCTGCTCTGGATTCCTCGTTAATTTTTTTACCACAATCTCATTGGTGTCACAATTTAGTCTTAAATAATTTTCTAGATCGTCCGCGGTTAGTTCCGGTCTAAATTTTGATGCAAACAGCCACAACATCTCCTTTTGGTTATTCAGAGTAAACTTACTTTCCAAATCCCTTCTCTTTCCTGTGATTTTTTTATTCATATTTGTTATAATTTTCTTGTTTTCCATTTACTTCTTTCTCTTCTTTTCCCATATCAATGAATTTATTTAAAGTCGCCTTCGTTTGTGCTTCCATTATACTCAGTGCTACTTGATTTTTATTAATTTCATTTGGTTGATTAATTTCCTTGTTTACGTTATTTTTCGTTTTTTTTTGGTTATGTTTGATTTGTTGTTGATTTTGAGTCATTTGGACTACTGCATTGCCTTTGCTTGAAATGGCCGCTGGATTAGAATTGGAAGAAGAAGATGCATTGTTTGGATTTGTATTAGAAATGTTCGAGTTTTTTTGGATGTATAGATAAGCAATTTTTTCCTCAAGTTGTTTTATTATGTAATTTTTGTGGTTGATAATGTTTTTTAATAACTGATTTTCAACACTCAAGGTTTGGTAGTTTTTCGATGCCGATATTTCGACAGTGTCGTAATTTGGTAGTTCCAAACTGTCACTAACATCCACTGGGTCTGTTGTAGGGATGGCTGATCCCAATATTTTTACGGATCAGTTCGGACCTAATCCAGTCCAGAGAAGAACCTAGTCCAAAAATCAGTTCCAGTTCCTAGTCCATGCTAACCAACTCGCGCGGTGAACGGCTGAGTGGACTGGAAGACAAAGTGGACTGGACTGAATTACAGGAGATGCAAAGGGACTCCGTAATCTCATACACTGTACTAGTTCTAGACGTACACGATCGACTCGATCAGCGTCACGTAACTTATGTACTCTCCCCTATCACTCACCTACAACGAATTTCATTTGTTCCCGCCAACCCTATTTCTACTCATATTTTAGTAAATGTGCAAATTATTTACCCTGGTAGTCCAGCTGACAATGCCGAAATATACGTAATAATGTAATATGTTGTATAATATAAGTATACCAAATCAATTATAATACATTTATATTAGATAGCAGGCTGTCCAAGATAAGTATTCGGACCTATATCCCCCGGCCTGCAGCCATTGCATTTTATAAACCACCAGTCCAGTAAATTTCTAATGTACCTATTCCATTGTGCCTTAAAACCGAGAAATGAGTTTAGTTCTGTTTTGTTCGGTTCGACCAGTCCGTACGTCTACAAAGTGTACGCGCCGCGATACCGGATCGCTCGAATCTCAAAAAGTTCAGCCGAACTCGGAGTAGTCCCAGTACTCGGACTAATATTCGTACCTACTGTATTTATTAGTTGAGATCAGTTCCACTAGTCCAACCCACCGGACCTGTTCCAAAGTATCAGTTCCAGTTCTGGTTAGCCAACCCTAGTCTGTTGTGTTCTCTAACGTACAATGGTGGAGAACCGAGAGCAGCAGTGACCCTTGGCCGTCATTTTTGTCGACATTAATTGTTTTATCAGAATGCTTTTTGACGACCCGCCTTACTCCGCTCTCTATTCTCCGATATCTCTTGCCGCTACTATATGTTGTTCATTTTGCAATACAACAATATTGTACATCCACAAATAGGATGTTGTAATACATTGTTTTGGAGATAAATGCAAAGTTTAGAGCTTCGGAAAGATAAATAATATTTAATAGTAACTTGGTTAATGATATGGTTGTATGTAATATACCATAGTCACAAGTGGACACCCCTGTTTTTAAAAACTCTCTACCAAAGTGTGTAAGTGGCGAATTTGATCTGAACGTGTCCACAGAATCTACACTGTGGAAAAATTATATACCCCAAGCTGTTGCCACAGCAAAATATGGTATTTTATCTAAATTGCAAGGCAAGTACTTATCGGTTTATGTCAATGACATAAATGCCTGTGGTTGGAAAGCGGCGAAGGTACACGTAATGTCAGCAACACAGCCGCGTTTAATGGCATCAAAAGTATAGAAAAAGACAAATACCAAAACTATAACCCAATTATTACACAAGGCTTTACAAAAACTATGATGTAATCAGAATAAACATAAAACAACCGATGCCGTAAGATACATGAAAACATATAAATATGACATCGTACACGTAAAGCGCTTAGTGCCTGGCCTTAATTGGGTAGCGGAAACTATCCGAAATCCCACTGTTGATCAACTAAATATACATGAAAAAAATATTTTTAAAAGCACCTCAGCAGGAGCATTCATTTTCAGATATACTTTTGGTAGATCGACCCTGATGTAAATCATGTCAGATGTGATATCCAGAGTATGATAATAATTAAAGTGTAAATGTTTTAATCAATAAGGCAATAGAAAATCATGATCACATCACAGCTTTGCAGTAACTTTAATAATAAGGGGCCATTCAACAAGCACGTGTGGAAAAGGGTCATCGGAAATATCACAAAGGGAATGCTGGGAGGATTCGCTAAGAGTGAACGTTCTTAAAAAATCTACAAAATATTTTTTTAAGAATGTGTAATTTTTTTAAAACTTTAAATGTAAGAGAGGGATGAGTTTGCAAATGGATGTCCATGTAAGGCTATTTTTTTTTTGTTTTAGTTGAAAAATATTGTAAAACTTTTTGGTTGATGCCCGTGGCATCGAGGTAAGACATTTTACAGCTTTAGAATTAACTTCAGGGACATTATACAATAAGACATCATAAATAGAAATATACAAATGAATATATAGATGTAAAAATAAAACACATTTCATATTTTCTTACATTTTATTGGGTATTTTGCCACTGAAAAATTTTAATGAAAAAACCTCTGCGCCAAACGGATCAGAGAGAGGTTGGTTCTTGAATACATGACTGTTTCAAAAAGTCTCACATCTAAAAATATATAAACTAGAACAATGTTATAAACTAAAAACTGAAAATGAAGGCTATAGGTAGTTAACGTTTCGGAAGAGAATCTACTTCCGTTCTCAAAACAAAGAACTGTCATGGTTGACGGCCAAAAAAGTTTTGAGAACGGAAGTAGATTCTCTTCCAAAACATTAACTACCTATAGCTTTCATTTTCAGTTTTTAGTTTATAACATTGTTCTAGTTTATATATTTTTAGGCGTGAGACATTTTGAAACAGTCAAGTATTCAAGAACCAACCTCTGTCTGATCCGTTTGGCGAGGTTTTTTCATTAAAATTTTTAAATATTTTTCAGTGGCAAAATATCGAATAAAAAGTAAGAAATTTTGAATATGCCACAAATAAACAATTACAGACGATACATTTCATAAATTATACAAAAAATATTCTTAGCTTAGTTTTAAAAAGGTTAAATACACTACGGTCTTTAATTTCAATTGGGAAATGATTATATTTATCTAATCGTTTGAAAAACATACAATTCATTGATTTCCTTTTATTAGTTCTAGTGATATGCAGATTATCTCGACCCCTAATAAGCTGATTAAGCAGAGCTCATTACACTGCTAGTTTAGATAAAAAATATCGAAATTCTCATTATTAAAAAGCTTACAAAAAACTTACCTTAGTCGCACATTGCAGAGCTAGTGTTCTAGCACAACTAGATAATTCTTCTTGCTGAGTAAAGCTTAGATTTAGTCGCATTATGGTCCCATGGGACATGATTGTAGTGGCAACAGGACCAGTAGCTTCAGTGGCCGTAAAAAACTGATACCAGTTTTGCATTATAGAGATTAACGCATCAACTCCGACTTCAGTAGCACAAGTTACCAGCCATCGAACCATCTCTCTCCTCCGCCAGTTTAAAGACGATAGCGTCATTCTCATAACCTAGGCAAGTAAATCTTGTTTAATAATAACGATACAAAATAATTAACATACAGAGTGTGAAGTTTTAATCACATACGTACCTGTAATCCTAGTTCAAACGCAACACTTAAAAGAGTGGGATGTCTGGGACCATTTTCTGGTGTTGCGAATCGAAAGGCATCTTGAGCAAGTTTGAACAAGTGGGAAGAACTATGGATATGCCTCTGGGATGATTCCAAAACTGTCCGCAACCTCATAACTTCACCTACAAATAAAATTACAAATTGAAATTAATTATATATAAATAAATTATAACAATTATTTGGTAGATAAAATTATTATTTTTAATAACGTTAAATATAATTTAAAAAATAAAAAGTATTAATCTTTAGAAGGTAGTATAATGTCTCTATAGAAAAAGGAAGATTGGCATTTAATCGGCATTCTAAATTGCGAAATCGGAAATTCGGCACAAGTGAATAAAAATCTGACTATGATTCATTGCCCAAAAATAGTCGACTAATCATATTCTAATCATATTTCCGATTCAAAGCCACTTTTTAGCTGTTTAAAAAATAATAATTTGACACATTTATTTATGTTCATAAGCATCCTTTCCAAAAATGTTATAAAAATATATGCACAACTTGCTCAGCAATTAAAGAAAATCGTAAAACGGGTTTCATTTTTTTTGAGGTTATGTAATCCATTTAAAGTGTGAAAATCTACACAGTATTGACGTAATATTTCTTCTGAATAATTTAGTTTTTGACCCATTCCGATCCGACCAACAAAACGTGAGATATTTACCAAAATGTAAACAGCAAAAAGGAAAAAAACAAATTTTTTTCAAAAACCCAAAAAATATGGCTTCTGTATCGGGGTCAAAACAGATATTCTTTCTACAGACACTCTATAATGTCTAGAATAAGTTAAAAAAATTTACCTCTTACAATTCCTTTTTAACAAATATTTTTGCTTATTTGCTTCCACTATAATGGATTTACTTACCTTTGGCTGCACTTAGCATTGTGGAACTGAGGGCACATTGTTGCGTTTCGATATGTCCAAGAGTAAACCACCTGGGCGATCTACTCATTATTAAAGAACTATTTGCGTTCCCTCCCAACGGATCATCAGAGTCTTCATGTTCCTCTAGCAATGGCAGTCGCATAGCTCTAAGTCCAACTTCGTATGCCAAATCAGGGTAATAGTTTAACAAGGAGAGAAATAGAAATCTAGCAAAAGTATGCATGGGTATGCTCTCAGGATGGATACCAATACCTAGACCACTAGTAGGCCCACCCTCTAGTAGTATAAGTGCTTGTCTCCTCAAAACTGCTACCAGGCTATTGTCCAATTCGATTTCTTGCAACTTTGCTATAAGCCGATCTTCTTGCTTACATGCCTTTTCCTGAAAGATTAAAAATCATGCTCTTTTTATGCACTAACAAAAAAAAAACAATAGCTCTAGTAGTAATTAAACTAAATAAATATCTATTATTAAATTCGTATTATTTTTAGAAAAATAAGAGATATCGTATTGATGTGTTACCTGGGCATACAGTCCAACTGGCATTATCCGTTGCTGCCCCAGACCAATAAGGGCTACTTCAAAGGCAAGAGTAAGATATGTTTCAGACCTGTCACGGGACCCCACTACAGGCACATGGTGATAACGGGGTCGAATGTTATTATGTTGATCTTCCATTCCTACTAAATCTAAAATGTTACAATTATAAAACTGTTCCATCAAATTAACTTTTCAGATTACCTAAATAAATTGGGGTCCTTGGTCTTTCATTGTCAGGTATAACTGAAGCATCAGCCAGAGTATCAAAGAGGCAACCAATTGGGTCAAGTGGATGACCGACCCATCCGTCCAAATTTGTGGGGGCATTAATAGAAGTGGTTGAACAGGAAGTACTACTGCACTGACCTTGGCAACGTGACGTACAAGCTGTTACTTTACAACTAGGTTGACTTTTACTGCTACTACTAGTATTCTGTTGACTTTCGTGCCATTTCCGTTGAGCTAATACCTGCTGTTGTTTCATAGTACGTACTACAGAAACAGCTAAACGGAGTGCTGCCTCCATATGGCCATGAGATCGGAGAGAGTCTACACGTGAAGCGCACAGGGGTATGGATTCTGGAGCAAAAACACAAAAATTAAAAAATGGTTTTAACTGACGAAGATTTATGATAACTTACCATGCCATAAGGGCTGCCCCTGAGAATTAAAGCTACCAGAACTGGAGGTGTCAGGAACATGAGAACAATAAGTATCACTAGATAAAATATTCTTCAAGTGCATGTTATCCCAGGACATACTGACTGCATCTAATGCCCTGAAAATAATTAGTAAAATTTAAACGTTCCCTGCAAACCATTTTTTTAATGTACCTGTGAAATATTGATCTTGGTAACGCTGGTATTTGTGACTTAGAATGATTTCCTGATAAACGTATTCTTTTACTACTCCTAGGGCTGTACGAATTTGAATCATCATCATCCTCTTCTGAACTGTCAGAGGAGTCATATGCTGCTCGATTCCTATCTCTTTCTCTTTCCCTATCACGATCCCTCCTATCCCTACGATCACGCTCCCTATCTGCATACCTATCTCGATCCCTGTATCTTTCGTCATATCTATCTCTGTCCCGATCCCTATTTGAGTACTGCAAAAAAAAAAAAACAACAATCATCGATTATTATAAAAATATAAATAAAATTTACCGAATCTCTCGATCCTTGTTGTAATCTAAAATCAGGGTCTTCAGGGGGGCAAACGTCGATGACTGTCCATTTCTCCAATAACGCTTTCCATTGTTGTTTTTCGTGCTGAGTACAATTAGGATTTAATACTATACACACCCACAAGGAACCCAACTGGTCCCATAACTGGCGGCATTTGTCACTCATTGGCGTACCTTGATTGCGCCACAACTGCAATCTTGGATCGGACAGGAACTGTTCGGTAATTAAAGTTAACATTCTCGCTCCATTTGAATCTTGCGCACGTAGCATTTCTCTAACCTAGAAGAAAGATATTAACATATTGTTAAAGACAATAATTTTCTTAAATACGTATTTACTTCCTTTAAGAAGTGTGGAACTACGAAAAGGTAGAAAGGCCATACTACTCATATATTTTTTTTAAACTCAGAATTTATAACTGCTAAGTCGGAATTCATAATTGTTAATTCGAAACTCATAATTGGTGAATCGGAATTCACAATTATTAAGTCGGGTTTCACAATTGCTAAACCGGAACTCACAACTGTTAAGTAGGAATTTATAATTGCATCTCAGAATTCACAGTCGTTAAGTTGGAACACTCTTACACTACATTCGAATACTATGCTTGAGACGCGTTTCGACGATAATGTTTATCTGGATATGATCGAAACTAAAGTAAATTTAGCAATTTATGCTACATTTATGTTATATTAAAATAATGGTTCAATGAATCCTGCCATCTCTGACTGTGGCCTACCAACTTACTAACCAATACGGACTAGTTTGATTAAGGCTTTATTATTATTATACTATTTCTACATTTTGCAATTTGTAAGCTTTCAAAATCATTCAGCTATTTATTACTTGTTACGTTACAGTTCCTCGTACGGTCACCGGTTTCGGTCGATCGGCGAAGTTAAGCAATGTCGGCCAATCGCCAGCTCCTCTAGCTAAAATCTCATCTACTTGTTACATTCCTAATTAAATTGCTGACCATCCTGCGATTGTTATCATATTGATCAATACCAGATTTTTAGTTTTCCTGTATTTGGGATGGGTGATGTGCTCATTGAATCTAGTCACTATTGGAAGTTTCGTCCATCCAAATTACTTCAAATTACAATACTTAGAACTGATTTCATAAATCCTAGACCTTTTGTTTGATTCAATTTTACTCTTTGGGATTCCCATGATCAATAATTTAAGGTTAACTAGGAATGTAATGGTAAGCTGTGTGCTTTTGAAATCTTAGAAATAGCAAAATGTAAAAATAGTATGAATAATGGCATAGGCATTCTACCAAGACCGCTTTACTGCTTAGTAGGTCACGGTTTGCCGAGCCGAGACAGGACTTAGGATAGCATGGGATGAATTTGTTGAACCATAACATTAGTTAGATATAAAACAGCATACATTATTAAGTTTACTTGAGTTTCTATCATCTCCACATGATGCTAAAATGGCTAGTGAAACGCTCATCCAGTATAGTATTCGAGGCAGTGTTCAAGCAATTGTAAATCCGATGTACAATTGTGAATTCCGAGTTAGAAAAAAAATTTATATAGTTTGGCCTTTCTACACTTTTGCATAGAACAAACTGGATAGACTAGATTTATATTATTTACCTTTGAAAACAAGGAATTAAGTTGCTTATTAGCATTATAATAAGCTCCTTGGGAGAGGTAGGATTTAACTTGTTCGCATACTTGTTCTTCGTCCAAATGCCAGGAATGTTCATCATCCGCAGAAGCTCCTGCAGTAGGGTCTGGAGCACCTGGTATTTGATTGATTTCTGACCTTTGTTGTAGTATTTCGTCAGCTAATTTTTGAGCTGTTGGCAACACTTCTGTGTGGTGTTCTGAGATCAGGTACTGTACAAATTTTTGCAATTGCTGTCTGTCCATTTGCAGGAGAGTTTCTGAAATTTTTAATATATAATTTAGTTTACCATAAACTTTTTCACGCTGAAAGAGAAATTTATTAAAAGAAAGCTATTTCACTGTATTATTATTTGTAAGAGATGTGGTCCATTTTAGTAATTCTGAGCGGATGGACAAATTCGAAGATAAGTTTACACCAAAGAGTACAATTACTGAAAAACCCACTTGCTTGAATAGCTTTCTAATGTATTAATAAATATTATATGTAACACCTCCCAGTGATTCTTTTTTCGATATCCAGACTGAAAGGCATCAATTTCTAGGGAAAATGTGTTCTTTTATTCAATTATTCAAAAAGAGTGTCGTAAAAAAACTACGAGATAAAAAGAAAATCCATCTATGATCATTTAACAATACTAGCATAGTTAAAGAAATTACACTCTTTAGCGCCTTAAAAAAATATGTTTTGAACAATATGAAATTTTGTTTTTTTTTCATAATTCTTATCAAATTCAAGTGGTAATAGAAAATGCTGTAATTAAGATAAATGAAAGCGGTGTGTATTCCTTTTGAAAGCTAACTACATAAACTTTATTTCATAATAGAAATTTGTATGTAATCTTTTGTTCGCGAAATAAAGATGATTGTTTATAACAACTTTAGATAAAAACGTTTTCTATTTTGATTTCTTACATAACAGTTTTAAGGAAAATAGCATATATACCATCTGATTTATTATTTAAAAAGCTATCTAATAATTTAGAGTTTTTCTTGTCAGAATGCAATTTAAAGGAATAGATCTGCAATTTCGACTTATACAAAAATAGAAATAATAAAAAAATTTGAGTTATCAGGAAAAATACGCATTAAATTTTACTAGAATGGGGCAAAAAGGCATTCAACTTTTAATCGCATCTCCATCAATTTTTTAACTAAATTGGATGGGCCTAATCTCTAATTCAGTGTTAATTCATAAACCTCAAGTAATATATTTTATAGTAAACAAGAGTCAGAGTGCAATTATCTGACACATTTGTGTAAGTTAAGCCGGCGCCAATCGATGCGTCCTCCAGTGCCATCCAAAATTGGACACAGGATAGTTTTAACTCATCGTGTGACCGTCCTTCAACAAAGAAGGCAGTTATCATTGGACGCCTTCTCTGCCGTCGGCTATAGAGACATGATCAATCCTTTGCCTCTGAGCATATGGCACACAAGAAAAGTGATATGAGAATATCTCTGAGCGGTGGAAACTTAATTTTTAAATGAAATCAATTATTTGAAAAAAATCTGCTTTACATTTACTAATCGCAGTTTAGAATGTCTGTACCTCCTATAACTGGGATGTATGTCTGCCTCTGGACCTCCACTAAACGGGAGGTATGGGGATTATATTTTTGTAATAGCAAAATGGTAATTAATCGTTAACAAAGAAATCGTCTTGATACGTCTTTGTCATGCCCATTGACATAGCGTGCAGGTTTAGAATGTCTGTTGTTGGACCTCCATTAACCAGGACATATGCCAATTGTATTTTTGTATTCACTAAGTGGCAAGTAATCATTAACAAAAATTTGCTTGATACAAATTCTTGTAATAACTGTAAAAGACATTTTGAGTTATTTAGTAAAGTTTCCACCACTAAGGAAATTTCCCATATTACTTTTCTTGTCTGCTATGCTTTAAGGCAAAGGATTGATCATATACCCAGATAGCACAAGATATTCTAAGAATAATCTGAAAATCTTCCCAAAAAATATTATTCGATTAATTATAAAAAATATCTTTAAATTATACTCTGAATAACCAAATAATTTATTATTATTTTTAGAATATCTTCTAATAAATAACATTAGAATAATTGAAATACATAAGTATGGAATATATTTTGAATATATTTTATGAATAATTGCAAAACTTATCTTTGGATTATTATTTTAAAAATACTTCATAAAATAATATGATAAAAATATTTTAATAAGAGAAGTATAGAATATGTTTGAAATATATTTTATAAATAATTTAATAGGTTAACTTTTGACTATTAATTAGACTACTCGTGAAATCGTAGGTTTATATGGCGTGCTTCGTGCTTGACAATTTTGCTTGTTTTATTTCATTGTTCGTTATGTTTGCGATTATGTGCAATCAAAAAAACAATTAAAGAAGGTAAGTGAATCGATAAATTTTTTGTCTATTTAAATATATATGTATCTTGGATATGGACAAATCATTTTTGTCACGCCATCAACATCAATTAACCTAACCTAACTTTATAAAAGCTATATTTTAGCTGGTTTTAAAATGAATATTTGTTTCCGTTATTAGGAAGAAAATAGGTATTAAACTTCACTTCTTTACACAACAATCCTTTTTTTAAATATGTGTCTGTTAAAGTAGTATTATATGGTAGGCAGTATTATATGCAACTGAAAATAAGCAGTACGCTTCCGATTGATCTTTGGCTAAACTTATTACTAGGTCAGTGTCACTTTTAATGTTTACATATTTTAGGTACGTAATTTATTCTTCGCTTACGCATTATTATTTAAAAAAACCAACAAATACAAAGAATGACCTACTAATCAGTTTGGACGTTATCTGTCCCGTGCTGGAATCTTAAATTCAGATGCGTATATTGTTCTGTTTTTAAAAATTTGCTCGTGGTTTATAAAGTACCATTAGCACATGTCTATAAATGAAAGTTATAGTAAAGTAGTAAACAATTCTGTTTTTTTATTAACAGGTGAACAATCTGGCGAGATTGGGTGGTGGAACGTATTGAGGGTGGAGAAGATTTTTGACAAAACTTATCTCAGGGAATGTTTTAATATTATTTACTTTACATGGGCATAGAGACTGGAGAAAACCTTTGGAGATTCTATTTTATGCAATGTGATTATTGGTAAGGCTACGGTTTTATATATGCACATATTTTTTTCTGTTCTATTTAGTGTGAATGTGTGTGAGGCATTATGAAACAAAAGTTGACATATCCTATCTAATGCTATAAAATGTATGGGTATATGGTATATGTTCAATTTCAGATGCAGTTTAAAAAAATAATATTGAGGTCACTTCAAAACAAATTGAAGTTTATGGCTAACTAAAGAAAAGAAAGAAAAACCAGAACCGCTAGTAAGTAGTAGCCCTTGCATTCTTCAAATAAGCTAGCAGAGACCTACATGGACTGAAGTGTATATTTATTATATCATTCTTCTTCCAACGACTGAATTTACTATTTAAGTTTTGTTCCGTTATTGGAATTTTAGAAAATGTTGCGAGAGTAAATATTTAACAAATAAATCTTTAACCCAATTATTAGGAGTCTTATTTTGCTTTTATGTAATCTATATATTCCTTATCTAAAATATTTATAAACTGCCTGAAATGTAATTATTGTATTTTTTAAAGAATAAGTTAAAAATGTCCGTATTTGAACATTCTGTATAACAAATTATTTCAAAATGAAAATATTTGTAGTTACTCTTGTAGATCATTTCCTAGAAAGAAACATGGGATAGGGAAATCTTTATTATTTTTGGCCATAAACTTTTTACTTAGCACGTGTATTTTAAAAACTATTAGACTACCCAAGTTGAACCATAACAAGACTATTACTATGAATTTTCACTCAATAATTTCAGTTTGCAAAATAGTTAGATTTAAATTTAAAGATTAGGTATGAAGTAATCTTCCTATTTCGTAGTTTTTAATCTAGCAATTTTGGAAACGAATGGAATTATTGAGTGGAAACTCTAGTAATAGTCTTGTTATGGTTTTACTTAGGTAGTCTTATAGTTTTTTAAATGTACGTGCTAAGGAAAAAAGTAATGGTCAAAAATATTACATATTATTCTGAATTAATATAAAGATAACCTGAAAATATGATCCAAGATTAAACATAAAAATATCCTAAGAATAATTTAGTATTATGCACATATAGTTTGGGGTTAGTATAAAGATAACTTGAAAATATAATCTATGATTAACCATAAAAATATATTCTCAAACTATTCTAGATTCTCCAGAGAATACTGTGCGAATTATTCCGAAATTATTCTAAAGAGACCTATAGTTGTACCGTTTGTTACTTCTAGGAATATCCTTAAAAGATAATAATTATTTTCGTGTTATTCTAAGAATAATGAAATATTCTGTAGGAATATCTTAGGAATAACATAAGTTTATGTTTTTGCTATCTGGGTAGTGATGGGCAATATGACTGTTTTCAAAGATTCGTATCGTACTGTCTCCGTATACAAAAAGAGTCGTACCAGAAGTTTCGTATTCGTATTTTGTATTAAATGTATCTCAAGATGCTAGCACACTAGATGCACGAGAGTCGAATGGCACACAATTAATTACTATTGTACAATTCAACTCGTACTCATATAGGTATCCTTCGTATTATCCATATACAAAGATTCGTATTAGTAGTTTCGTACCAACCGCATCTCCTGATACTACCGCACATAATTATTGTACCATTCTTTTATTCTTTATTCGTTATCAATCTCAATAGAACTTGGGAAAGGAAAGACGAACGCGGGCAATTTTTAAACGTAATATTAATATTCATATTTGAGTTGAATATTGGTTATTGTTTAGTATTTACTTTTAGCCGTGGAAACTATTCAGTTTATCTCAGAGCCACCATTGCCCCAACTCAACAATACAAATCAAAGTCAAATAGAAAATAATTTTCTTTTTCGTACCGGTATGAATCGTACCGATGCGGTAAGCGGTTAAACCTCTTTTTACAGTTCGCATTATTTTCATTAGGTCAGTGTATGTACGAGTACATTTGGTACAAATACGAAACCATATCAGTTGCAAAGATTCATACCATACAAATCATCTGAAAGAGTCGTATTATTATACGCTTCATACAAATACGACATACCACTATGATCATGTCTTTACCTTACATTAATGTTAATTGACTTTTACATATTTATGAGACTGTATAAGTATATAATAGTTTTGTGTAATAAAATTTCAAGTCGTTTTCCAAATCGAAATCTAAATGCACCCCACTATATGGTTCCTGTTATTTGTTGTATATTTTAGAATGCCTGTTTTTTTTTTTCTTATAGTTTATCATAAATTATATTTTCTTTATGTTCGTGTATTACATCTTTTCATTAATCAAACATCTTTTCTAGGGAGCCCAAATCAATTTTCTAGCCAAGAACCACAGGAATATATCACGACTCAATTTCTTGGCCACCTGGGAGCTCTGATCTGACTATTGTAGATTTTTTACTTATTGGATACCAAAAGAAAGAATATATGCTGGCCGTTGAACACCCAATAACAGAGAGTCAGAGCCTCTTAAAAATAGAGAACGGTGAGATAAGAGTATGTGGAAGAGTTTGTATACTTCAAATCATTAGTTAGTAGCCAAAATGATACAGTATCAGAAGTAAAACGCAGGGTTATTATAGCAAGCCCTTGTTATTTCGGAGTAGCTCTACAGTTTTGCTCAAACGTATCCCGAAGCACGAAGAGCAAACTTTATAAAACACTCATAAGACCAGTGTTAACATACTGCTCGGAAACATGGTCCCTGTCTAAGAGGGACGAAGCGAAGCGAGTTGCTTTGAAAGAAAAATCTTGAGGAAAATTTACAGAGCTGTTAATGATTGTAGAATATGGAGAACAAGGTACAACTCCATTAACAGTAAAACTTAGACGTCCGAGTAAAACTTAAATATCTGAGACGGGTGAGTGGGCCATATGTGAACGAACCGGCCAAACACACAATGCTTGGAAAATTAGTAGGACACCGTAGAAGAGGAAGACCCCAAATAAGATTCTTGGGCGATACAGATACCTATGGAATATAGAAATTAGAGCATGAAGAAGGCTGTCCCAGAGCATGCTAAGGTTCACAATAGACTAATGCCAGAAATATATCAATCTCTTCAATAATATTTAACAATTTAGCCAGTGTAAAAGAAAGGATTATGGAAAAGCTGTTTGTAGAAAGATGTATAGCGCTCTTTTAAAAAGAACTTAGCGCCATTTTGCAGTTTATAAGTCATCAGGAATCGTCAGGCATCAAGTTGTTGCCAAAACTGTAACTGTAGTTAACTTTTTAGCTTGATATTTCTTTTATCAATAGTAAATTGGCATGCAAATAATTTGTTATACATTTTTTATTAGCTATTTAAACTATGATTACTAAGAACTTCAAACGGCACAATGTTCCTTTTAGAAGAGCGCTTATTCATGTATCTTCCCAGCTAATAATTTAAGTGTTGGCGACTTCAGTTAAAGGAAATTCGACCAAAAGGTCGAAATTATGTAATGTTTAAGTTCACTTGGTGAAAGTCACTATAGTACAGGTGAATTATTGGTAAAGTGCTCTAATAGGTCATGAAAAATATTTTTGTTGCTATTTTTACCTAATAAGTAGTGTACATTAAAACACACTAATTAGGTGGTAGGGAATACACGGCCTTAATAACCTAATAGGGTAAGTAGGTAGAAAGTGATGACCTATTCGGAAAAGTTGGTAAAATCGATAAGGGAAGATTTGTCACCTAATAAGTAATATGATTGTTAAATAACTTATTAAGTAATGTTGGTTAAGTTATCTCGGTTAAGTGTAAGAGTAGCCTTTGGCTAAACTTCGCCGAGCACCCCCCCAAAATCTCTTACATATTGTAAATACATTTTCTTTCTATTTCACTTACAAAAATAAAGACGATTTATTATTATTATTATTATCATTAGACCCTAATAGAAGATATAGGTGAAATGTATTGAAATGACTAAATAGGTAATCGTATTTCTTGAACAAGACTTCTTAGATACCTAATAAGGATCCTAGAAGTTCTTAAAATTCCACCAAAAAGTCGAAATGACTGGCGAAAACTTACCATGAAAATGTAAACTTTATTTGTGAAAATATTTTTATTCATAAATAACCGTTAAACATATTAATAATTATTAAATTTTAAATTAAAACAAAATGGATTACGAAAAATACACAAAAATGAAAATTGAAAAATTAAATGGTCACAATTTATATTTATATATTATATATATATTTACAATAATTGATGTTTTTAAGGAGGGGTTTTGTAATATTTCAAGGTACAATATATAATATCGACAGAAAAGAATCTCTCCCACTTAAATTCATGTGAATCATGCGTAACAAACGTACCGCAAACAAAACAACTTATCATATAAAATTATGTGTCTTATATTATGAAGAATTTTATCATATTTTTGAACAAACAGAATTTTGAAGGCAAATAAAAGGTGTGTATGGTGGAAAATAAGTAATCGACGATATGGGGAATAGGTGCCTGGCGACCTAACCTAATAGGTCAAATATACCTGTTTAACTTAGTTTCCAAGTTAATACGACGTGTCAAAAAACACCATTTAGGTTGTATCAACATCGAATTTATGTCCTATATTATCACCTATCGAAACTGGTGGTCTCGCCTGTTCGACGTGCGAATGACACCTAAATTGTTAGCTGGGTTTGAAAAACAACATGAAAATAATTTTCCCATAGGAGGTCAAGATTTCATAATTGACTATAACTTTCAATCCATTTTTTTAATACCATTTTTTAAATTTTTTACAAATGAAGGCACTTCGCTCTTTGTAGCTTTTCACATTTTTGCAAATATTTGGCATCCCGCATCCTTTGTACATAAATTGCGAGTGGCGGCTTACTCCTGTTTTCACATTGATTTTATTTTTTTTTTGAATGATAAGCATCTTAACTGGAAGAACTTCATTCAAGAACTCAGTTTGCTTCTTATTGCAGCAATATTTATTCCATCCAGATATATTGTATAATTTTTTTGGTGATAATTGGAGTCTATTTTCAGGTGCAGTACATACAGTACGGCTATTCTAATCATCAACTTTGGGTAAGAGACAGATATATAGCAAGTGTGAGTACTATTATTACCACACATTCAGTAAATACTGGGATAGAGAAAACTGGACTGCATATCTCTTACTTATACCATGTCTGTTTCTTATCCAAAGTTGGCGATTCTAGAAGTAGATGTACTGTATAATATGAAAGAACTAATTTTAATACTCACCACATTTCATTTCTGGAAAATTATTCTTATTGTCAGTGAATGCAATTTTTTTTGTGCTGCAATATCAACTCAGGAAAATTATCAGTGTGTTTTCAAATATTGTTTTATTCAGTATTCTTTTCCATGTGGAAATCTTAGTCATAGTGTGTGTGTATCTTTGTATATTTTTATACTTTGTGGTATTCACGTAGATTAGATATAAATTAATTTATTATAATATGGCATATTATCTATAATTGTTTATTTGTGGCATATTCAGATTTTCTTACTTTTTGTTGGGTATTTTGCCACTAATATTTAAAAATTTTAATGAAAAAACCTCTGCACCAAACAGATCAGACAGAGATTGGTTCTTGAATACTTGACCGTTTCAAAAAGTCTCACACCTAAAAATATATAAACTATACTAGGATTAAATCGGACTCGGCGAAGATTTTGGAAAAAGATAGCAACGGAACTAAAAGAATACTTAAAGAATCCGCGATTAAACGAGGATAAATGCGTTTCAAATTATTCAATAGATTTTTGTACTAGTTTGGTTGCCCATCCTTAGAGACGAAGTAAGTAAAAATAAAATAAATATAATTTAATGTCTCACGTGACTATGGAAATATATATAAATAAAGAACTGTCATGGTTGACGGCCAAAAAGTTTTGAGGGTATGGAAGTAGATTGTCTTCCAAAACGTTAACTGCCTATGGCTTTCATTTTCATTTTTTAGTTTATAACATTGTTCTAATTTATATATTTTTAGGTGTGAGACTTTTTGAAACAGTCAAGTAGAACCAACCTATCTGATCCATTTGGCGCAAAGGTTTTTTTATTAAAATTTATAAATATTTTTCAGTGGCAAAATACCCAACAAAAAGTAAAAAAATATAATATGGCATGTTCTACACAATTTTAAGTCGCCACTGGTCTGCAATATATCCATCTATTCTTATCTGATTACATATACAGAAAGTCATTGATAATTTACTTTACTCATCCCTAATAATATCAGACATCATTATTGTTATGATACCGTATCATCGGTTTGAAGCAAGAATATCAAGTCTAGAATAGCTGTTTTAGGAACAAGTCTACAAAATTCTAGTTATACATACAGTGTTCAATAAACCTAATAAAGAATCTCTTGAGAGTTATTTGGTTTGTTTATAACATATCAACTTAAATGTAGTTTTTCATCGTAAATCCAGAAAATTTAAATCAGAACTGAAATGAGGCTTATCCCATCAAAGCTTACTATAAGCCTCTATAGTTCTACATAAATGAAAATATCAACAATTAACAGATAAGGAGCACCCCCAAAATAGAAATTTTGGACAGGTATAGTTGCCTTCATATTTCCAAGGCACAAAAAATTCCCGTCAAAGGAGTTGTAGTTACCGCATTTTTTACATGCCTTAAAATTATGAAGACGACTGTACTTTTATTTCAGACCAACGGTATAAATTTATTTATTCTCTTTAAAATTATCTAGATAACAATTTAATAATACTTACTTCCTTAATTAAGTTTATCAAACATATATTCAATTTTATTATTTATTTGAAATCATTTATTTTTTGAATTTTTATAATATTCTAATTTGGTTGAGTAAAAATTTGGAGCAATCCACAAGCATTATTATGGTACAGTTAATTTTACAGAATATTAAAAATATAAACTGATATGAAACTAGTTTTGAATCAAAGAATTTCCAAACATCTTGTATTATACTCTATTATACCACAAGAGATATATTGCTTAAATTCATTTAACAACACCAAACCACAACTATTAGCTACATTCTTGTAAGCGCTTTGATACGCACACAGAGCTGCTTACTTTCTAGGTGGGCAAAATATATATTTTATTTTTCAGGGGCCAATTTTTTCACCTCCTGATAAATTTATGCAGTAGATATGGTTATATTAATAATTTTGTTCACGCAAGTTATTTCAAATAATTTTAACAGGATGTGAAAAAACTGGGCTTAAAAAAATAAGAACTGTTTAGTTTAAATTTTTTTATAATAGAAAATAAACTTGATACAAACTTACAATTACAAAGAGACTTTGGACATAATTAACTATATACATTATCATACAATTATCATTTTATATGGATTGGCATTAAACTCAAGCCTCCTCCTTTTCGTCCTGCTGTCTTTTTTGTAGCGCCCTTCTTTTTTCCTCTCGGTGATTTAGCTTTCTTATACGTCCTTTTATATTTCTTGGTCTTTCTCTTGTATTGCACAGTATTTTTTCTTTTGGTACCTTGATTTGGAACTCTCCAATCATCGTCATTAAAACTTGAATTAAAACTTTGTGGTTCAGGTACAGCCGCAGCAGCTTGTAACAAATCAACTTGTTCTCGAAATTTGGTCGTAATTTTCAAAAAATATTCCCCAAACTTTTTGTAGTTTGCTGCAGTAACATGTTGGATTTTTAAATATTCCTCTTCCGTCTTCGGGAGAATTTCCGACATACTTTTTATAGCAGACAAATTCATAATCGAAGAGAGAGTAACGTTCTTTTCTAGTGCTAGCCTGCGACACTCTTCCAACAATTCTTCATGGCACTGTACTTTAATTTTACTTATTTTGTATTTACTAATAGCAACTTTCTTTACTGCAGATACTGCAGATGCAGTAGATGTAGAGGGTCTGGTCAGGTCCACAGGGTCAACAGAAATATTAATCTCGGGAAAATCAACTTGGGGATTGGTTTTAATTGAACTTTCGACCGCTACAGGAATAGTTATCTTTTGGTTTGGAGCATTCAAAGTATTGAATTTTGGTCCAGGTTTTATGTACACCACGGGAAATTCACCCGTGAATGTGTGATGGTCAGCTAGCACATTTTTCAATATCAAGTCCTTGAGGATTCTGTGCACATCTAGGCGGTTCATTTTACTACCTGCTCCATGATACTTATGCTTATCATGAGCATTTTCAATGATTTTCTTCTGTTTGGAACCTTTATAAACATCAGCTACATGAGTTAAAGTAAAATTCCGGCTACTTGTAATGTCTCGCACTAGAACTGCTAGTTCTTTGGCTTCTTTGGTGACATCGATACTGTTGTAACTATTAGACTTCTCACAGTTATCACAAGTGGTTTCTTTGTTTTCTATACATATTCGTCTATCGAATTTTTCACCTAAATGAATCAACTGAAGGTAACGTCTACAATCTACCACATTTTCCGCAAAGGCAACCATCTGTTTTAAGTTTTCAAAATGGCCATCCAATGTATTTTTTGTAGCTTTCCTGTCTAACTGCATTATTTTTTGCAATCTAACAACATCTCCATAATTATAAAAGAGATAGGAGTATGATATTTCCCCATCTCGTCCAGCCCGGCCAGATTCTTGATAAAATGCTTCAACAGACTTAGGAACGGAATTATGAATAACAAATCTAACGTCAGGTTTGTCAATTCCCATGCCAAATGCTATAGTTGCCACGATAACATAAAACTGGTCCTGCATCCATTCTCTTTGTATCTTTTCTCTAACTTTATCGTTCATGCCCGCATGATAAGGTTTTGTTTTAATACCAGCCACATTCAATTGATGAGCTAAACTATCACAGTCTTTTCTGGTCAGAGAATAAATAATACCAGATTTTTTATTAAATTTCTGCTTTAATAAATTGGCAATTTCATTCACTGCAGTCTTTGACGTCTTAGGAATTACTTGATATTTTATATTCGGTCTATTAAAACTCCTAATAAATCTCTTAACATTTTTTAATTTTAGAATATTTATCACATCTTCTTCTACCTGCTTTGTCGCTGTAGCAGTCAAGCAAATTATTGGAACCTCTTTAAACTCTCTCTTTAACAATGAAAGCTGTTTATAATCAGGCCTAAAGTCATGGCCCCATTGCGATAGACAATGCGCCTCGTCTATGACAAATCTTGCTAGTTTTCCTCTTTGGTAAAGTGAGCTTAACAAATCCAACACATTTTTTGATGCTTTAATTTTTTCTGGTGTTAGGTACAATAATTTTATTAGTGGTTCACGCACATGTAACTTGGACAAAATCTGGTTAGTCTCCTCTTGGGAAACATCAGAACATAAATGGGCACTAGCAATATCGAGAGCGTTTAGTTTATCTACCTGATCACATATGAGAGCCCTCAGTGGTGAAATAACGATAGTGACACCTTCACTTAATATTGCGGGAAGCTGATAACATAAACTTTTTCCTCCGCCAGTTGGCATCAACACAAAACAATCATGTCTATTTAAACTGGCATTAATAACTTCTCTCTGGTGAGGTCGGAAATCCCTTAACCCAAACTTCTGATGCAAAACTTCCATCATCACCTCGGAAAAATGATACTTCTTCCTAAATTCCAGTGAATCATCGCCTCGAGATGCCATGGAATTTTCTGGAACAAAAGACGTTCCCGCAAATACAGTTTCTCTCTTACTGACATTCGCAATAGCAGTTTTTGAGGTGTGTAACAGCTCTGATTCAATTTGCTCATCCCAGTTTATATTGCTTAAATCGAATTCATCAGATGATAGACACGTTTTGTTTGTAGTGGGTTTATTTTCCGTTTTATTTAAAATGTTTGCTAAATGCGTACCTTCACCAAATAATTTTTCAAACTCCTCATCATTCATATAATCTGCATCTGTCGTTTCTAAGGATTGACTAACAAAATTTATTTCATCGTCAAGATTTATCAGACTAGCTTTAGTAAATGAGTCATCTGAACTTACAGATACATAGCTATTTTCCATTGTATTTTTTTTCTTTTCTGGTGTTCTGTATTCAACGGATGATTGAATGGACTTGCTTTGTTTTCGGTCATTATTTTCAGGTGTTTTACTTAACGACAATTGACTGAGTGTACTCGAAGAAGTTGTCGACAATTTCTTTTTGAAAATAAACTTTTTTGGTCTTATTACTGGAGAGGTAGGGATGTCCTTGTCAATATTTTTCTCTCTATTATTTGCATTTATTTTTACTGTTGTAAATAAATCATCACTTAGTACAGATACATCCGAATTTGAGGAAAAGTGACAATTATCATCGTTGCTATTTACAGTACTTTTATTATCTAAAGATTCACTATGGCTACTTTGAGATTCATTCTTCTTTAAAGACAATCTGCTAGATTTTGAAGGACCACTTTTCTTTAAGTTATTTTCACTTTCCAAATTAATATTTGCATTCGACTCACTAGAGGTTAAAATTTTAAATGAATTCCAGTTATCGTTCTTATTATCACAATTATTACTAACTGAAGTAATGGATAAACTTGGAGACTGTGTCTTTTTAAATTTGAATTTCGATGTACCCTTTGATATTTCAGATTTATCAAAAGCGTTATTTACTGCATTTAAAACTTTTTTGTCTTTAGTTTTACGAAACTGTTCATCTACTTTCTCCCCTGTTTTCTTTGGAATATCTGGTTCCTTTTTCTTAAATAAGAATACAGGTGCTATGCTACCACCATCGCTTGTCAATTTCGCTTGACTAAATTTCTTATTAATGTTCTGATCGGTATTGCCAGATTTCTTTAAACTAAACCTAGATTTAGCAGATGCAAGATTTTCCTTTATTATTGTATTCGAGGGTCTCGGGACTTCTTTTTTGGCATTGTTTTCAGACACTCCACCAAAAATTGTATTTAATTGTTCTTCTACCGAGTCTTTACTCATTAAATGTGGCGGTTGCACTACTTCATTATCTGCTATTTTACTTGCCAGATATTTTTTTTCGAAGAACGGGGAAGTAATAATATTTGTGGGTTTAGATTCACCTGTGGTTTCCACCGTTTTCTTAAAACAAAACTTTTTTGTTTTGGATAATGTTGCATTTTTAAAAGACTCAAAGAAATCTTCAGTGTTATCTTCCATTGGACAAATTAACCATAGGTATAATTTAAAAACTTAATAAGTAGGTTAACAAAACTGTTAAAAAAAACTTAGCACGATGTAACAGCCATTTTGCTTTTGACTGAACTTGAAATTGACGGATGACAGGAAGGAGAGAAGATAGGAGACGGAACCGCTCGACCGGTTGTCGGCTCGGCCAATAATACGGTGGAAGTTATTAAGGCGCCACAGTCTTTGCGTTTACAGTTACGAATGAGACAGAACCGGACTAGGCCCAAAAGTAATATATTTTTAAATCATAATCATAATAAATCAACATAGGATTATTGCTTATAGTACTGTAAATTTAATGCAAATTTACAGAATACCAAGTGTTTGTATAGTACAAGGTTCTTGAATAATCTAGTCTTTCAGAAACTAACATTTTTAATTAGCCAAAGTGACGTTTTACAGCTTCCTATCAATTTGTGCTTGTAAAGTACAAACTGAAAACGCGTTTCGATAACTGTTGGAATCTTCTGAAGGTGAATCAAAGAGTTGTGCTCATCCGAATGCCAACTAATCGCGTCCTTCAAATTTACAGAATTTGAAACGGCAAAACAGCATTGTACAAATTTTGAGGATAAGTGGTCAATACGTCTGGACCAACTAACAATCTCGTCAAAAAATATTACGAGACATTTTGTTTCTGACTGCATGTAACATTATCGAGTGATATTAAAACTTAAGGTGGCCATTCCCTAGAAAGAGACATCCGATAGGGAAATATATACTATTTTTAGCTATAACTTTTTTTCTTAGTACGTATATTTAAAAAAACTATAAGAGTACCTAAGTAGAACCATAACAAGACTATTACTATGAATTTTCACTCACTAATTTTAGTGGTTTGCAAAATAGCTCGATTCAAATTTGAAAATTGTGTTAGTCTTCCTATTTCGTAGTTTTAAATCGAGCTATTTTGCAAACCACTGGAATTATTAAGTGAAAATTCATAGTAATAGTCTTGTTATAGTTCTACTTAGGTACGCTTATATGTTTTTTAAAATATACGTACTAAGAAAAAAGTTATGGGCAAAAATAATAAATATTTCCCTACCGGATGTCTCTTTCTAGGGAATGGCTACCCTAAAGCCTAATTCTGTTATAGTTTTAAGTTGATTTTTTTTTTTTAATTATTTTAATGATTATTTTTTGTTCTGTAGATTCACTGTTCATCTGGAATAGACTTTAAGTAAAATGTATTTTTCTTTAAATACAAGGCGTAACCATAAAATTATGAATTTTTGTATAGAATTCAAAATACCCTATAGAATTACCGGCAGCAAAATTCAAATCTAGTTTAGGCCCATTTGTAACCTAATGTTTTCTTATCATTTTAGATTTTAACATACACTTGCAAAATACATACTTTTGACTATAAGCATAATAATACTTATATTCACAATCATACAGAAATAATCAAATTGTCTTACATGTCAAAAGTTGGAAAGTATGACATTTCATCTTCATTCGACAATTGAACTGAAATATGACATTTCGGGCTGGAAAGTGGCCACTTTCATACCACTTTTCGGGTTGGAAAGTGAGCATATATCAATCTATGTTTTTTACTGGCTTTCTTTTAGTTGTAGGAAATATAAATGTTTAGGCATAAGGCATAGAGAGTGTGTTTATTTATTAACACAAACTTCGACACAAACAGAGGAACTAATTCAACAAATACTAGCTAAACAAATATACATTAAAAATGGCGCGACCTTACTTTGACATTTGTGTCTGTTTGTGCCGTTACTTTAAAATATTGGGATTTTTTTGAAACGTTAAAATTATTAGACTGCAAGCGTTTGGGGTATTAGGAGGGGTTGAAGGTAAAAATGAATCGTAATCCGTGCCACCGAAAACGAGGGGATACGCGTTTGAACCGAATCATTTGAAAATAAATAATTTTGCATCCCTCGAGAGGGTTTGATCAACCCCCTAGGCCTGCTGTCTGGATTCCACTTACTCTATAACTCCCTTCAGTGTTATTTCAAGTATAACCCATCGATAAATCACTCCCCAGACCCGTTTATATATGGAAACATAAAGGGATCCATAAAAGGAGTGGTTTTTGGCCGTTGCAGAATGTTGCGGCGATCAAAAACTTTTTCTACCACTTGCATCATGTTCAGCGCCCTTGAGAAGGGGGTGGGGAGGGGTGGCGGTATCTCGTCTTTGCACGAAATATATCTAGCATCTACAATATCTACCTGTCATATCTTACACATTGATTTATCGAATTTCCATTATGTTATTGAGCATCCCACTATATCTATCGAACATGTCTTACATATTAACCGAACACATCCACGTAGAAGAGTGGAAGTATAGTAATCGCAAAAATGATCAATTTTTCTTTTATGGAAATAGATTTAGCATGTCATGTCATGAATGTCGAGATTTTAAATTAAAGCGAAAAAAATCTGTCTGTCGGTATGTATGTTATATAAAATATTACCAAATAACTTATAATATTTAGAGTCATATGAAAGTAGCCTTATCAGGCATATCATATTTCATATGGCAGCTGCTCCTTTTGCTAACTCAACATCACCTGATTCACAGGCTCGTTCACAATATTCCTTTGTTCTAAGACTCTTCAAGTCAGCACTTTTAAACTTATAAATATATGTAAAGGAACGTTTGCTCCTCAGTTATTATACTCACTTAGCATAGTTATAATACTCACTTCAAACCATGAAGTTGTAATACTCATTTCATTATTTTCACTTCTTCATGTCTGGATAGTACGTACTATCCATTTAAGTAAATAAATCTTTTTAAAAAGTTCTTTGTGTTGTGTGTGATGTAACAATTGGCGCAGTCGAAAAGGATCTTCAAAACACCCTGTACCGGAGCCTAACTACCAGAAACTACCCGAGAGAACAAGGACAACATCTGCAAAAAGGTGCCTAACTGGAGGGAAAGTCTGGAAGAACAAGGAGAACTTTAGGGCAGGAGTGGTGAATCCCAATTCTTCAAGAAGAAAAAGAACCTCAGCACACAACAAATCAATTCCAAGAAACAATTTTTCAAGCAACAAATCAATTTCAAGAAATAATCAACCAAGAAACACAACAAGCAACAATTAGTTTTAAGAAGCAACCACTCAACGAACAACAAACACATTTAGCAAGTAAGAAAATCATCCCTGCTCAGAAGTTGGTGTCTTCGACGTCGAGAACAGACGGAGCTAGCTTTACGAAGTCGCACTGCAGCTGCACGAGTCCACGGAGATGAAAACATTAATGTAAGTACAAAGAATCATCTCGTTTTATTTTGTGCTCTACATTTAACATTTTTTTTAAAACCAAATCCAATCATTTAGTTTATTTTAATTTGTACGTAACGTAAAACAACAGTTCTATGACCCAGATTAGCGAAAGACTCATTAAACTTATCAAGAAATTTTATACATTTCAACAGATCAAATTTCAATTTTTATATTAATTTCAAGAAGGTTGTTACACGACCTTTACCTTTACATTTATTTTGCATTCAGACACATTCCAAGCTAATCAGTATATCATAAGTTTGTGAAACATTTATTACACCAGTGCCGTACCATTCTGATTTTCACCTCATAATAATTTTAATTAATTAAAATTTAATTTTCTTTCAAATTAAATAATTAAAACCTAGTAAAAATGACTGACAATCAAGTCGATGGAAATGAAAACCAGAACGTTACAGCAAACGAAACAATAACCATTGAACCCTACAAGTTAAGTGAAATCTTTTCAATAATACCTGAGTTCGATGGGAACCCTATATTTTTACACACATTTATTTCTGCATGTGTTTATGCACAAGGAATGGCAGTAGATGACCAAAGAATTCTTGTAACATTGCATATTAAAAATAAGCTTCGCGGGAAAGCATCAGAGCTAATAAATTCGCGAAATCCTGCTACTTGGGCAGAGATAAAAAGCTTGCTCGAGGCGCACTTTGGCGATTCACGCGATTTAACAGCACTTATTCAAGACTTGCAACGAATCCATCAATTACAGAATGAAAGTGCACTAACATTTATTTCTCGATTACAAACACATAATGCCAAAATGCACGCCGCTGTGCAGAAACAAACATTAACTTTAGAGGAAAAAACCGCCCAATCTCGTCTAATCGAAACTATGACACTTAATACCCTACTCACAGGACTAGAATCTAAACTAGGCCAAATAATTCGCGCTGGCAATCCAGGAAATATGTTAGACGCGATTAGTAGAATCAAACGAGAACTTCAACTGTCCTATTTTGAGCAACAAAAATTCTCAAATAAACCAGCCAACAAAAACCCTGTACAATCTCAACAAAGACGTCCAAATTCCCAGCAATTTTGCAATTATTGCAAGAGAAGTGGACACAATTTTAACGAGTGTCGTGCAAAACAACATATTTCTCAGCAAAATCCTAATTACAGACAAAATTATTTTAGTGGAACTCCAACACAATTTTCTAGGCCCAATTTCCAACAATTTTCGAGACCTAATTTCCAAAGTTCGTCAAATCATTATAGTCCAGGCAACTTTGCCCCACAACAAAATTTTTCACAAAATAATTCTCCCCAACAAAATAGGCCTTCTGTAATAAGACCTAACCCAAACTACCAACAAAGACCTCCTAATCAACAACCCTCAAATTTCAACCGTCAAAATCCCCAGAAAACGCACCATGTTAATTTTGACAATTATGATGCCCAAAATTGCGAAAATTATAATTCTTATTGTGAACAAGATTATCAACAATTTGATAATTTTGAAAATGTTCCAACTGATTCCAATTTTAATGACAATTACATGCCACAAGAATATTTTTCTGACAATTCCCAAAACCATACTGATTACCAATCAAATCAATATGAAAATTATTCCGATTATCCATCAAACCCTCATATGAATTATTCTGTTAATCAACCGGATTTTTACCAAGGCCCGGAGTATCCCACAGATACTCCAACACAGCAACCGGATTTCCAAATCGACCAAGTGTCCAGCCAACTACAAACTATGAATCTAGAGGACAATTTCAATCCATCCCTGAATTTTCCAGAACAAATTATAATG
The DNA here is from genome assembly GCA_963583905.1 of Stenurella melanura. Classification (NCBI taxonomy): domain Eukaryota; kingdom Metazoa; phylum Arthropoda; class Insecta; order Coleoptera; family Cerambycidae; genus Stenurella; species Stenurella melanura. The sequence continues at coordinate 65,497,612 of OY757310.1, forward strand.
TAATTTCTTATCCATCATTAACTGTAAATTCAAGAAATTTATATTACATCAAAGACATAACACGGACATACAAAATGTTACTCGATACCGGCGCGGGTATATCAATATTCAAACCGAAACTTGCCGAAAATTATAAACGCAGATCTCCCGAGAACGTTGCCATACAAGGCATAACAGAACAAAAAATTCCAATAACCGAATCTGTTCTTATACCTTTTACAGCTAATGACCCGCATAAGGTATATATTTGCGATTTAGACATCGAATTCGATGGACTATTAGGAGCCGACTTTTTCAAACATTATAAATGTGTTATTGATATGAACAACAATCAATTAATTACCAATTTTAAAACTGTCCCACTTTTTGAGGTAAATCAGGATTTACCAGAACCACCTTCAAAAAATATTTGCAATTCTCAAATTCCCATTTCAAAGGTTCCTCGTGAAAACAAAAATCAAAACAAAATTTCTATAGAACCACGTATGGAAAAGATATTTAAATTGAAATGTAATTTGCGGAATACTGAGGCTATACTGTTAGCCCAGGAAAAAGAGAAAGTTCGCTTACCCAATGCTCTCGTTAAGGTAGACGAAAACGGAGAATTTCTCACGACAATAATTAATGCAAATGCCATCCCGAAATCAATCGAATTTTCCAATTTAGACCTAGAACCAATTCAAAAATTTAAATCGATTTTTAATTTCAACACTGACAATTCTGACCAACAAATACCGACAGACAGATCTTTTGAAATTCAAAATCAATTACGTTTAGATCATCTAAATGAAGAAGAGGCCGAATTAGTAACGCAGCTTTGTTTAGATTTTCAAGACATTTTCTATTTAGAAGGTGACAATTTGACATTTACGAACGAAATTAAGCACCCCATTGATACGAATGATTCCCGACCTATATTTACAAAATCTTATCGTTACCCCCAAGTCCATAAAGAAGAAGTCAAAACTCAAATTTCTAAAATGTTAGATCAAGGTATTATTCAACCTTCGATTTCACCCTGGTCATCCCCTGTTTGGGTAGTCCCTAAGAAACTGGATGCCTCTGGCAAACAGAAGTGGCGAGTTGTAGTTGATTATCGCAAACTCAATGAAGTCACAATTGACGATAAATATCCTCTTCCCAACATCTCTGACCTTCTTGATCAACTAGGCAAATGCCAATATTTCACAACGCTAGACCTTGCATCTGGATTTCACCAGATACAAATAGACCCGAAAGATATCCAAAAAACTGCTTTCACAGTTGAGAATGGTCATTTCGAATTCGTAAGAATGCCATTCGGACTCAAAAATGCCCCATCAACTTTCCAAAGAGTAATGGACAATATCTTGTTAGGTATTCAAAATGAACGATGTCTTGTCTATATGGACGACATTATTGTCTACTCCCCTACCATCCATGATCATATTTCACGCCTAACAGAAGTGTTCAAACGCTTACAAAAAGCAAACCTCAAAATTCAACCCGACAAATGCGAGTTTCTTCGCAAAGAAGTCGCTTATTTAGGCCATCTCATCACTAAAGACGGTGTAAAACCGAACCCCACTAAAGTCGACGCAATTTTAAATTTTCCCCAACCGAAAAATCCTAAAGAAATTAAGTCATTTTTAGGCTTAGCAGGATATTATAGGCGATTTATCCCCAATTTCTCTAAAATAACCAAACCATTAACGAAGCTACTACAAAAGGACGTACCTTTTAACTTCGACAATGACTGTTCAAATTCTTTTCAAAATTTAAAACAAACTTTAACGACAACACCGATTCTCATTTACCCTAATTTTAACGATGAATTCATTTTAACCACCGATGCAAGTGCATTCGCCATTGGTTCTGTCCTTTCACAAGGCAACATAGGCAAAGACTTACCTATCGCATACGCATCTAGAACTTTATGCGCTGCGGAAACCAAATATTCCACGATCGAACGCGAGCTTTTAGCCATAGTATGGTCAGTAAAGCATTTTAGGCCATACCTATTCGGCAGAAAATTCAAGTTGGTAACAGACCATCGACCACTTACCTGGTTATTTTCAATAAAAGACCCAGGAAGTAGACTCGCACGTTGGCGATTAAAACTAGAGGAATACGACTATGAGATCATATATAAACCTGGCAAGATCAATAAAAACGCGGACGCACTATCCCGAATTAAGATCAACCATTTTTCGGAGTGTTCTAAACTCCACTCAAAAATTCTAGCCGCGAACGAAACTGACGATTCAGAATATGACGAACAAGACGATGACGAAAACCCAAACGAAAATGCCCAAATAACTAACGAGCAAGTCGCTCAAGAATTCGATATTTTTGTTAATTTGTATAAAACGAAATCTTTGATAGACTATTCGAAAATCAAAACTTCCAACAAACAACTTTTGGACAGAGAACATAAAAATATCATAACCTTTTTCCAGCAAGATAACTTGCAAGATCTACATCATAAAATAATCGAAGACATTTTCGAAGAACATCCTGAATTTTACAAAAACACTATTAATATCGTTTCGAGTAAATCAGTCAGGCATAGGAAATACTTTATAGTCCCTTTGCCATTCGACGTTAAATCTACAGTAGAACATTTGTTCATGGTACTGTATAAAAGACAAAACATTTTAGACCTTTCCAAAACGTATATTATGTTGAGAACAATCTAGATCTCCCGATACTAGAAATGTTATCATTCATTTTCGCAGAAAAAGACTTAAAAATCGTAATATGCCAGAACATCGTTCAAACCCCCGATGAAGATCAAATCCCTATCATTTTAGACCAACATCATTGCGGTAAAAATAATCTTCACCGCGGAATAAACGAAACGATGCGGAGAATTAAAAATAAATATAATTGGCAAGGATTATCTAAGGATGTTGAAAACTTTATCAAATCTTGCGAGATTTGTCAAAAGAATAAAGTGTATCGTAAAAACATGACTAGTCCTTTGGTAATTACGGAAACGCCAAGAACGCCATTCGAACGAATCAATATCGACATATTTCAGACCCCAACTCGAAATTACGCTTTGACCATTCGCGACGAGTTGACTAAATTTACCCAGGCATACGCAATCCAAGACAAATCTGCAAAATCTGTAGTAAACACTCTGTTACTATATTTCCAGCACTATGGCACCCCTTTGAGAGTCCATTGTGACTACGGTGGCGAATTTGACAACAGACTACTAAAAGATCTCTGCACTTTATACGACATAAAACTAACATATTCAAGTGTAGGACACCCTCAATCTAACGGATCGATAGAACGATTTCATGCCACCCTAGCTGAAATGATTAGAGTCCATAAAGCCGAAAACCCTGACGAACATCCACTGACTATTTTACCCTACGCAGTAATATGCTATAATAACTCAGTCAATAAAACCCATGGTTTTAGTCCATACGAATTAGTATTCGGACACACTTCTTGTAGACCACCCGAAACCTTATACAATCAAAAAGAGTTGATAACTAAGTATGTTAGAGACCTTAACAATAGAATCTCGCACTACTATAAAATAGCGCGTAGTCGTACGCTAGATCAAAAAGCAAAAGCCAAAATTCGTTTCGATAAACATGTCCCCGGAAATCGACCCGATTACCAAATTGGAGACAAAGTCTACGTAAAGGAATCCCAGATCAAAGACAAACTACAAAACAAATTTAATGGCCCATTCAAAATTATAGAAATCTTCCAAAATTCAGCTCTTTTGTCAAATCCAGAAACAGACCAGACAACTAAAGTTAACTTTGACAGGATGAAACCTTATTTTGAAAATTAAACTTTATTTTCAGGTTTCTCTTGCTGTTCGGATCAGCAGTATCCCAATATAAAATAACGCCCATAAACAACACTATCGGAGTGTATTACCACCGAGACACTGACATTGTAATCTCCCACAAGAAATGGACATTACTAGTACATAAGAACATTTCCACACTCAAGACAGCCATTGACAGGAATGACAAAATCCTAGATAAAATCTTCACCACACTTGACCCGGCATATTTAGACATGGTAACCTTCACAAGTGAAGTTAAAACACATCTTAGCTTATTAACACAAATTTCTAAAACCATAAAGAGTAAATTCGACGAAATATTGTTCGATACGAAACGTTACAAACGCGGACTTTTGAACGGTATAGGTTCAATATTTAAATCGATCACCGGTAATTTAGATGCTGAAGACGGCGAATACTACCTTAATTGTATTAACAAGTTAAATAATGATGAACACCAATTGGAGAACTTACTCAAAAATCAAATATCAGTCACAACTTCGGTCATAAAAAACTTCAATATAACTGTTCGACAATTACAAATTGACGAAGAGACGTTCAATAACGACATAAAGGAAATCGAAAAACAGATTTTAAAAATCGAAGGTGAAACGCGAATAGCTTATACAAAATTAAAATTCCTAAGTATTTGCGAGACTCAAAATAATTCATACATCGATCATCAATCCCCAAGACTTAGTAAATTCTTTGCAAGAGATTTCACAGAACTTACAAAAGAATAATTTACCACTCCCGATTAAATTATCAAAGGTTTCACAATACTTAGATATTATTGAATTGAAAGCTTTTCAGGTAAATTCAGAATTAATATTTGTATTAGACATACCACTAATAGACCCTCAAACATATTCTGTTTTTAAACTATATCCCATTCCTATTCTGGATAATAGAACTGGTCTATTTCACATTTTATCAACTTCTCAAAAATATATCGCGAGAGATGATGATTCTTTGATGTTCATACCCATCGCAGACCTCGAAAGATGCAAACCAATCTACCCTAATACCAAGCTATGCTCAAATTTATTTGCATATCCAATTGACAACAATGCCATATGCGAAGCCCGTCTCTTCAAGAACCTCGACACACTACCTGAAAACTGCCAGACGTCACTCATCATCAGTCAAGGCTACAACGTGCAAGAACTAGGTGAGAACAAGTGGTTAGTGATAAACGCAGAACCCTTACATGTGACGATTAATTGCCCCAAAATAAGTTCGACCGACATAATCTCTAAAAACTCGATCATTAAACTAGAACCCAAGTGCTACGCTTTTGTAGGCATTACAAAAATCCAAGCCAGTACAAGTGACTTTACCAGCGTAAAAGACAGTAATCATCCAATTCAAGTTCCATTTGAGTGTTGCAACCAAATCCCCGAAAATATTCGAGTGCCCAAACTAAAACCTTTGAAGTTGAACAATTTAAACACCGAAGACCTCGAGATTGCTAAACACAAACTCGACCAATATTCAAAAGACTTAGACGACCTAATTAATGAACCCTTTGTCACCAAACACGTCTCTTGGTTCACTTACTTCATAATTGTTTTAATCTTTGGACTATTATTTGTGTACCTATTCTATAAATATAGAATACACCGAAGAAATTCAACCACCGATGTCTCCACATCGCCCCCAGCTCCTCCGAGACCTAGTAAACTCTCCAGGACATTTACTAGCATACTTCCTCAACGAAGACGACCTCCACTAAGAAGAGAAGACGAAGAATCCGAAGACGTAGAACTCAGTTAAAACAGTTTTGTGCCTTTCTAACTTTTGTGCTGAAACTCTTCAGTGAAAATTTATTCGATTTTATTTTAATATTTTGATGCTTTTTATACATGCACTGTATTGCATTTTTACGCTTACTATTTTATATTCTATATTTTTACATTTTATACTTTTACAATTTTACATTTTTGCACCTTTTACATTTGTCACATTTTACTGTACTTTGTATTTCATACCTTTCATTTAATTTCAATTTCAAAAGTTGCTGTATAATCACCAACTTTTTCTATAAGGGGGAAGTTGTTATATAAAATATTACCAAATAACTTATAATATTTAGAGTCATATGAAAGTAGCCTTATCAGGCATATCATATTTCATATGGCAGCTGCTCCTTTTGCTAACTCAACATCACCTGATTCACAGGCTCGTTCACAATATTCCTTTGTTCTAAGACTCTTCAAGTCAGCACTTTTAAACTTATAAATATATGTAAAGGAACGTTTGCTCCTCAGTTATTATACTCACTTAGCATAGTTATAATACTCACTTCAAACCATGAAGTTGTAATACTCATTTCATTATTTTCACTTCTTCATGTCTGGATAGTACGTACTATCCATTTAAGTAAATAAATCTTTTTAAAAAGTTCTTTGTGTTGTGTGTGATGTAACATGTATATAACGAGATCTAGAACTAGATTATAAATTGCACTCATTATAAATTAAGCTAGCAAGACTCCCGAAAGTTGGCATTTTGTCGCCCCCCTCCCTGCTGTATAAGCAAAATATTCGTATCGCTACGCCGCAAATGCAGGGACGGATTAAAAGATTTTCCACTTTACGCAATAATGTTAGGGAAACCGCTGGTCCATTAAGAAAAAAAATTGATATAACTTCGAAAAACGGGGGGTGGCATTCCTTGCAATACAATATTTATCTCGATTAAAATTTCGAAGAGCGGGGGGTGATATTCCTTGCAATGAAACGAGCGGGAGGTGGTATTACTTACGATAGAATACCTATCTCGATAGAAGATAAGTTGATTAATGGTATAAAATACAAATTACGATTTTATTATCCTGATTTTGCCTGCCGCCCCTGAAAATCTGCCACTCTACGCATGTGCGAAATTGGCATATAAGGTAATCCAACACTGCGAAAATGCCGCCCTTAGAACTCTGGCGCCCGGCGCACCATCTGGAATGGCCCCTGATTCGGTGTATATATTAGAAGCTGAGGTCTCAAATTTTTTTATGACATCTGACACCTCCACCACCTCCCCCATAAAAAGAGTTAACAAAATAAAATTAAGACAGTAACATGAAATTAGGTACACACACAGTATGTCTCACTTTCCATGACTCCCAGATCACAGCTCTCTTATTTACAATGCGATATTTTTAAAATTTGGGTGGAAGGTACCTATCCATCAGGAGATTGTGTAACGATAAAATGTTTTAAAATATACCAGTGGCGTCCGTCGGTATGGAGAAAAATGTACCTTTTTTTCCACAAAAAGATATTAGGCAAAGTTTTAACTGTATAGCAATCTCATAATCTTTATTCGTTGTTATTAAAAACTCACTGAAACAGAATTTTAATGACATAGTGTACTTAGTGTTCACGTAATAGCAAAATAAAAATTCCCTTTTTAAAGTACCAGTCATTACAGTCATAACTTAATTTTCGGACGTAATTAAGAGTTAATTAAGCTAGAGGAAGACAGGCTTTCCATTTAGAATTAATCACGTGACGTCAGTCAGTTTACTTAACAGTCAAAATCAAACAATAGTTGACTTGGAAATAAAAAAAAGTTTAATTTAGATAAATTTGATTCACGAACAATTCAATGAATAAAAAAATTTACATAGATAACTAAATCACAGTTTGCTCAATATATCACATGATTAATTCTAAATGGAACGACCGTCTTTCTTCAGCTTTTATTACGTCCGAAATGACTAATATAATTGGTACTTTAAAAGGATTTTTTTTTACATATTATTGAAATTCGATATTAGTGAGTTTTTGATAGCAATATAATATTATTATTGCTCTCATAATATTATTGAGATTGTTTTACAGTTAAAACTTTGTCTAATATATTTTTTTTGGAAAATTAGGTACATTTTTCTTTATAACGACGGACACCACTGGTGGATTTTAAAATATTTTACCCTTGCATCAATTTCTCCCTAATTTAAAAAAAATGTAAATAAAAGAGCTATGATATGGGAGTCATGAAAAGAGAGACATACTGTATATTATAACGACATCTTCTCTAGATATTTTGAGCTTATTTCGTTGAAGGGTTGATCGAGAAACGGGGAATAAAAGTAAATTAAGCTAGTAAGAGTCCCGAAACTTGGAATTTGGTGCATATACTAGAAGCCAAGATCTCATATTTTTTATAATATCTGCCACCCTCACACCACCCCCACTCCATTACTAAAGGGGTTAACAAAATAAAACCAAGATATTGAGTTGAAATTTGATACAAGTTTGTATTATAACGAGATCTGGACTTATTTCTATTTTGAATTTATTCCTTTGAAGAGTTGGGGATGAAATGGGATAAATAGGGGCAAATTAGTAAATCAAGCTGGTAAGAATCTCGAAACTTGGGGTTTACTGTATATACAATTCAAGGTCTCAAATGTTTGAATGTTATTGCAAAAAATGACACTCAAAGAAGAAATATTTTGGATTTATCTCCCTTAATAATGGGAAATATAACAAAACCTACGCGAATTCAAAACAATAGTATATTAGCACCAGATTATATTTTAACTAATTTTAATAATACTTTATTAGAAAAATATGTCATGCACATTGGTCTGTCTGATCACAGTGGTCAAAAAATTTTTTTTGAGGTGAATAAACCGAAACATAATAACAGTCACACATTTAGATCGTTTTCACAAAAAAACATATTAAACTTTAGAAACTATTTAAGTAGTGAGTCATGGCATAATGTTTTTAGCGCACAAACACTAGAAAATAAGTATCATGAATTTAATAATACGTTGCACGGTTATTATAACGCATCATTTAAGTTTATTACTAAAAATTTTGATGAAAAAAAAAATAAAAACTGGGTAGCCACTGGAATTAAAGTATCATCGGTCCATTTAAAAGAACTGTTCAATATGCAACAAATTGGTTTGATCAGTGTACAATATTATAATTCCTATAAAGTAATTTACAGACGAGTTATACGTCAGGCGAAAAAAATGTACTTTGACAATATCATAATAAACTCCTCGAACAAATCGAAGGCTGCTTGGAATATAATTAATAAATCGTTGAAAAGGGGAAAAATAATGATAGTCCTGATATATCAATAAATAATGAACTACAGATAAAATAGTTATCGCCAACGAATTCAATTCATATTTTTTAAATATAACTAAATCATTAGCAATACCAGACAATAATATACTTAATCATAGGAATAGAACACATACGCGCATTATTAAAAATTCACTTTACTTAAAACCCACTAATACATCCGAGGTTATAAATATAATCAACAGTTTAAAAATTTCTAATTCTTCCGGTTCCGATTATTTTCCAGTTAAAAGTGTTAAAAAATGTTCCAGAGAGTTGGCTACACCATTAACCGATATCATAAATCAATGTTTTTCAGATGGCATTTTTCCAGATTTTTTAAAACTATCCAAAGTAATTCCATTGTTTAAAAATGGTGACCGTACACAGCTCTGTAATTACAGACCAATAGCAATTTTATCCGTTTTTTCAAAAGTAATTGAAAAACTAATCGCAATAAGATTTTCTGAATTTTTTACTACTAACTCAGTCCTCAGCGTGGCTTTAGAGAGAATAGATCAACTATATCAGCTTTAGTAAGTTTTCTGGACTATATTCATGAAAATCTTGATAGAGGTCATGAGGTAATGGCACTGTTTATTGATCTTTCAAAGGCATTTGATTGTGTTAATCACGACATTCTCTTGGATACTGTTGAAAGAATGGTATACGAGGGCAATGCAAAATATTATTAAAATCTTACTTATCCAACAGACAGCAGTATGTCGATTTCTTAGGTTCGAGGTTAGAAACTAAAACAATAGACATTGATGTACCCCAAGGTAGTGTTTTGGGACCTCTACTATTTCTCCTTTACAGTAACGACTTGGATAATTATGTAAATGAATTTTATTGCTCCTTTGCTGTTGTCATAGTACCAGAAACATACAAGAACTGATTAATAAGTTAAATTCTACCCTACTTAACATAAATAATTTCACCATAAAAAAATTGGTAATGAACCAAGAAAAAACATTATCATTACAGTTTCATCCTGCTAGAGCTCATTACATATCGAGTTTACTTTTACAGCTTAATGGTAAATCCATTGAACAAGTGTCAACTTTTAAATTATTGGGTCTTTATATTGATTTATCACTGGATTGGAAGTCACATGTCTCCTATACCTGCAATAAATGTTCAAATCACTGATTTACGCTGAAAAGATTACGTCACATAACCAATTTAAAAACTGTAAAGATATTTTATTTTACTAATTTAGAGTCCAGACTGCGTTATGGTATTATTTTTTGGGGAAACTCACCGTCATCAAACCGTGTGTTCTTGCTGCAAAAAGTGCTATTCGTAATATGTTTAATTTAAGCTATAGAGAATTTTGCAAGCAGACATTTATCAAACATAATATTTCTACATTACCCGGTCTGTACATAAGTATATGAAATTTTAAAATTTGTCAAAAAAACTTATCCACCTTCAATTCCTTAAATGCTAATCACAATTATCCTACATGGCATGGATCCAATTTGCAACACAATATACACAGACTTTAATTATACAAAAGAAAACCATATTACATGGGATGTACACTTTACTATAAATTGGCCATTGAAATTAAAACTATACCTAGTTTACTATACAAGTTTTTTTTCAGAATTAAAAACGTTTCTGTTAAAAAATGCATTCTACTCGATAGATGAATTTTTAATATATTAATATGTTTATCTTATTCTGGAAATGTATTTGATGTATCCTTTATCATTGTATGATCTCTTGGATATATAAAGCATTATTACTATTATTATTATTATTAATGTACCAAAAACGAAAATATGAAATTACAATTAGATTTAAATTGGATTTTAAGTTTATCGCCGATGATTTCCACTGGACTTTTTGAATCATTGAAAAAAAAGTAACTTTATTGTTATGCCCTGCATTTAAAGAAAACATATTTTTTACTTAACATCAGCATGGCTTCCCATTACAGAAGAGTTGACCTACAAAATAGAAACCGTTAAAATCGAAAAAATCAACTTTAAAATCATGGCAAATTTTGGTTGATGTCCTTGAGAGTGTATTACTTCCGAATACAAATATGTTTTCAACTCTATGTTACATACTAAAACTAATTAAGTACATTAATTTAACAAAGTTAGATGAAAACAATTAAATATATGGCAAAGAATTGTTCCATCTGTGCCAATCAATTCGCTGTACGTTAATTTAATCAACCATGAAAATGAATGGAGATAACAATTAGTTTAAATCATATCGTAATAATAAATATTTAAACCACACCTTTTTAAAGTCTGAATCGAGTCCAAGTCTCCGCCCAGGCGCTGTAACGATTTCATATTACAGTTTTTCTGGGCACAGACCAACTTGGACGCCTCGCAGCGGCAAAAAAACTATAAAGTTTCCCCTATAAAATTGTAATATTATCCCTCTGCCATACAGGTTGCAATGAACGGTTTCGTATCGATCCGATCTAGACGGCCGATTTAACATCTCAACGAAAGGGTGGCTTTGATGTTTCATCACATCCGCTTTAAAACGAATTAAAGTCATGTTTTGTTTCCATTTAAATGTGCATACTTTGCTTGCTCGGGAACGCGAGAATCTGTTAGCTTGTAAGAGGGGATGGGGATGGTGGTTTACTTTTAATCGCCTTGTCCAGTTTACGTACTTTTTAGTCAAATAATAAGTAATTATCTATTTTTTATTTAATGTGTAAAACAATCAGCTAAAGGCACGAGTTGTACAAGTTGACACATTTCACTAGCAAACGATACATTCGGGCGTTGCCGCGTTCAAATGTCTATCTGATAATCACAATTTATTATATATGTCGTATATTTATATCCGCAGCAAACGCGTTTGACTCTCACCCCGGAGTCCCGGGTTCGATTCCAACGCTTTAGAATTTTTTTTTAGAAAAAGAAATGAATCCTGATGTAAGTACTCGCGGCTGCCTGTTAGTCGCACGGCCTCACCAAACCTCTTTCCCATTAGCCTTTGTTGGCCTCAGCCCAATATTTTGGTGGTCTTCCTCTTTGCCTCTTACCATCTGGTTTTCCCTGGACAATTAAACGTTCTATGTTGCCTTCTCCGGCTGATGTGGCCAGATGAGAGAATTCGGAAAAAGGCGATGCTGTGGAGGGCTTTGGGAGACCCATTTCTTAGAGAATCGGGCCGTTGGTGAGAAGGACTGTCCAGGAACAGCAACAAGGTCTCCAAAATCACATTTCAAAAGCATCAATGTCTGTCTGCCTCCCTTACAATCCATATCTCAGACGCAAAGAAAGAATGAGAAAACTAAAACGTTAGCAAGTCTGATGATAGTCCTGTCACGCCCACTGGTCAACCGGGAAGTTGCCGATATTGCCATCTGCATTCTTAGTTGAATTTCATATTCGCAGTTTTCGGTGTTGTCCACAAGTGCTCCAAGGTAAACCATCTCATTTACTATCTCTCAATCACCTATCCTTAACGTCGCTGGATGGTTTTCATTTGCACGGTCTCAACCATAATTTTTGTTTTGTTAAAATTTACAGTAATAACTACTAACTATACTCTGCGCTTATTGGTAGGAAGTTGTCCAGCAGGTGCATGAGCTCATCCTTGTTCGCTGCAACCAGAGTGGTATCATGAGCAAACCTCAAGTTAGAAACTTCAGTTCTTCCCATAGCTACCCCACCCTCTCAATCCTCCAACAAGCGTCGCATCACGTGTTCATTATAGATGTTAAAGAAGAGTTAGTTGAATTATATTAAGAGAAAATAACTCATTAACGAGAAATAATTCCCCTACACGGGAGATTTTCCTTATGCCTAACATACTAAAAATCAACATTCGTAGATAATATGCTCCGGCCGCCATATTGGAAAATGGCGGACAATTTTCAATTTTTTAGGCCTACCTCATTAATGGATGGGACTAACCGGAAAATTTTAGATATAATTTGAAGATCAATTTTGATAAGAATAATTTTTCTCGTATCTGTAACGGTTGTTCAGTAACTGTAAATGTAAAAACAATGTTTGGTTTTGAATTTTATATTAATTGACGTGTTGATATGTTCAAGGCATTCTCTTCGGTTCAATTTCTATCTTATGTATTTACTTTGTTTTCAAATGGGTAAAATCAGAGCTGTCTAGTAGTTAATTACAATTGTAGCTTAACTACAATTTAACTACTAACTACAAGTACTTATAAGTAGAAAGTTGTGAATACATCAGTATTGTATTGAGTATCCGCTACTCAAATTACTATTTAAAAGTAATTAAAACTACTAATGTAGTTGCAACTAATGTTTATGTGATTTCATAGAATCTGTTTTTGTCTTTCTCAGAGATGTGCTTAATAAATTCATCTCCCCACATTTATCACGCTTAGAAACAAACTAACTAAAATTAAGAATAATACTAAAAACCAAAAATATATAAATGCTATATTAATAAAGTTGATAGGGCAGGTAAAGGAACCGATTTCAAAGGTATCATTTTATCAGCTGTATGCTGCCCTGATATTAAGTTGAGATGCCTACAGTCAATTAAAGATTTTATTAATATTCCCGTAACAAGAGATGATATTGAAAAGTTGTCAATTGTGCTATAAATATTTTAAAAGATGATGTAGATGTTAATACACAATTGCCTGAGAGCATACTAGAATCGAGGTAAAACTCAAAGAACATCAATTCGATTTTGACGAACCCACAGCACCCGTCACGGTCACAGCTAATACAGTCACTAATAATGACCAAAAAGATGAAAAGACCGAATTGAGCAATAAAATAAAGTTGCAACTTCTAACATACCTACTCGGACAATTCTCGAAGCAACATTGAAATGCTGAATTATTACCCAATTATTAAGAAATTATTTATTATAGTGCCTCTGCCCTCATAAGCTCCTGTTGAACGTCTGTTTTCGTTTGCGGGCATGATGGCATATGTTCATTATTTGATTCTAATTTTGAAATATTAGTGATGTTAAAGGCAAATGTTAATTTGTAAATGGATTTTTATGTTTTTATTACCCTGTAGTATTTGTGCCACTTTCGTAAGTTATTTTTACCAAAAATTTGACTTTACTGTAGATGTAAAACCAAATGAAAAATGTATTTTCACACAAACCTGCAGTTTCTAAACAAGTTCTCTATCTATATAACTGATCAACCTGTCGACAAACATGTGTCTTGCTCTTTGACCCGTTGAGTATCCTAATCCTTCTTATCCACTGATACCACCTACGTTTGAATTCCTAGCACTTAACACTTAGGGTCACGGTAAAACTATAGAAACATTATATAATCCGTATTGACTTTGTCACATTTGCACGATTCCTTATTTTTTTAAGTGAACAGTAAACAAGTTCGAATTATGACTACTTATGAATTAAATTAAGTATTCATACTTAGTTCAGTATCGATAAAATAATGTCAATATTACACTGAAAATAACCTCTGAACTGCACTGTATGACAATCTCTTTAATCATTAATGCTGGAAGCCAGGTAGTAATCATGATAACATAATAGTGAATAGTATATGATTTCAAAGATAATTTAATTAAGCTTTGAATTATAAAAGCCAAGAACCTATTGAACATTTTGAATAGACTATAGAATACAAAAAAACTCTTTTCTTTGATGCTTGTAATTCAGAATGATACTAAATTAGATAAATACATAGGGACATGGAAGTGCCTAGAAGATTTCTCGAGGGGTTTTAAACGCTCGCTTAAAAGGAGTAACGATAATGAATACATCATAATAAATCTATTAAAACTGTCAAAATATGGTATGCCAAAGCCTTTTTTCTGAGTAGTTAAGTAAGTTGTTTTCGTAAAAAGTGGCTCATGCGATGAAGAATGAATACAGGAAAAAATAATTCTTTTTATACCATAGTTTTATTACTGTTCGTTTGCAACTTATATTGTAGCTGGAATATCGATGAACAAGATATGGGCAGGCATTGTCATAAATAATGTTAATAGTAATAACAAAGAAACTAACTAATTCTGTAAAATCTAGAACAGTCAGTCGCATCACTCATTCAGCTTCAAAGCCATATAAAAAGGTTCATTAAAAAAATGTCTGTGCATTGTTTAAAAAAGAAAGTGGGTCTAGACCAGGGTAGAATGTAAGTTACTTTACACTGTGTCACCAGATACATCGAATTCTCAGTCTTTGGTGAGATGTTCTATTATGGATAATTATACATATTCTAGATGCACTACTTAGACAAATTTTAGACAAATGGTTTTATAATAGAGGTAATATAGGTCGGTCATCACGATTCACAAACTTAAGTCCATTGGATTTCTAAATCTCGGCTACAGTTAACTGCGTGCAAAGTACTCCAAATAACATGCGTCGTGTTCAAGGAGCTTTGGTTCGTTGATGTGAGCGATACATTAAAAAAAGGAAACACTATATTATGAACATTTGTAACAACTTATAAGCTATATTTCTTTGTCTTTCTCCTTATATAAGTTGAGGTTGATGTAAGGTATTTAGCTTCAAGCATAAGTGCTCCTTCGTCACAAAATTATGTCTTATAAATTAAAGTCAAATATTTGAAAAATAATAAGAGGAAACAGAGATCATTTATTAATGGTTTTCGTGACTTTATCCCTTTAAATTCGGAATCATCGCACTGTTGCAGGTTGTAACTTAATTTCAACGCAAGATTGTCCCTCACGCACAATCATAAAACAGTTACCTCTGTACCCCGACAAAACCTGAAGCCCTATCACCTCAATGCTGTATGTTTATCCTGTTGCGTCTCTCTCCTTTATTCGACTATCTTATCTAATAGGTGGAGAGCCGGCTGTACAGATTTCCTATCAATAAAATACATGAAAAACTTTGTATGAGTGAGTAAGTACTACCACAGAGCTACTTTTCATATAAGTAAATTTGGCCCGCGTCATGAAATTTTACCGGAAGTGAGGTCAAAATGGGAGGATGCGGGCAAATAAGAAGAGGCAGCCTATTTTTTGAAATAATTAGAAGGCTTGCACTTTAACTTTAAAAAAATCATTCATGTATTCGATGACTTAAGAAAACACAAAAAAATTACTTTAATGGAGGGTGTTTCAGGGTTGCGGGCAAATTAAGCCTGGCACCCGACTACAATCTCATTGTATACCTCAAAATCTACGTTTTGACGTAGTTTTGATACATGAAACATGATAACTCAATAAGGGAAAGTCAGATAGTATTGAAATTTGGACGGTAAGTTAGTTTAGCTGGAGGATGAACCCCATTGTTTTCGAAGAAACTTCCTCGGTAAATATAAAAGTTAATAAACATTTTATTGACAAGAGCGTATCCGAACGGGGTTACGACTTTGATACGAATCTACAAACAAAATGCATAATTTACAGATGAGCATTTCGCCAACCAAGCTTTCATCATCGGGAAATGATTAATTAAATTAAAAAGTATAGCCATATATTGCACTTGCAAAAAAAATTCTTTTAAAAAACAGTGAAGAGTATTCTATAGAATGTTCAACAAATACACAGTACAGGTGAAGCTGCTGTTACTATGGTCCGTTTTTATTGCAAAAAAAATTGTTTATCTAAAACCACTTAACGATTTTTATCAAATTTAACAACATAGATACCCATCAATGGCAATATCAGAAGGCTGCTTCTAGATACAGTTTAAAGAAATAAATACATTTTTTATCTAAAATGGTTCTAACGACTTTAGTACCAGTATAAGTCAGCATGACCACTTGCTCTTAAAAAACGTAGGAAAAGAGGCTTTAGGGATGTATGGAGTTAAATAATTTTTATCTATAAACTGGCTCCAACAACTTTGACTAAATTTAATATATGGATGGAAATACTCCTTTAGTGCCAGTATGAAACATCCAATTCCTGCAAGAAAATACAGGAAGAGAGAGTGTGTAAATGCAGGGGTTAAAACATTAGTGGCACACTAGTTGTTTCGGACTGTTTATTTATTTTCTAAAATGTCTTTATATTTATTTATAATGCACACTAAATTTTATCTTTCGGCATTACTAACATTAACGCTTCGTTTTTTCTATTCGATTTGAGGTTATTTTGTCGAATCAAACGAAGGAAGGCATCAGCTAACTAGTCACAAAGATTTTTTGAAATATTATTACAGTCAAATTAGATGAACTTGTAAAAATCAAAAATTAGTTAATTAATGGATAATAGTACTTTTGATAAACGGTATAAACTTTAACTATCACTTATTTGCTGGATATCTTTAACCATCGGGGACTCAATTTTCGAAATATTCCTATGGGAAATTGGTATATTTTCCCATGGGAACATGTAAATTGTACTCTTGACTGGTTATATGAGACTGTTTTCCGTGAAAATCGGTGGAATTACTTCAAACAACCTATGTGTATATCTTTTTGATTTTCCGATAAATGCTTTTTGTTTTTTCCATATTTAGTCCGACTGGAAGTAAAAAATACATCAGAAGCTCACAAAAAATGTTATCTGAGATTTTCCTTCCGCAACTGTTAGTACGAGGATTAACATCACAAAACCACAAACATCAGTTCTGAAGGTGCCAGGCAACCCCTCCAAAAAACCTCCCCTTCGGTGAAAAAAGCCTTATTTTACTGATAACTCGTTAACCGTTGAAGATATAAAAAACTGCTCGTCATAAAAAATAAAGCTTAACTAATTGCCTAAAAAAAGTCCTCTTGTAATTTTCTTGCATATGCCATGGTTTTCGAGAAAATTGATATTGACAAAAATAGCAAAATTTGTATTTTTAATGCGCGCGAATTTTTCTAATCTAGTCTATTTCAAATTTTTTGCGTGCGGCTATAGAAAAAGTTGAATTGCTCGAAAACCAAACAAGCTAGGAAGAAAAATCAAAATGGGTTTTAAAGGGAATATAAAATACTCTCTTGTATTGCCATTTTTGAGGACTATTGATAATTTTTTAATATCTTCAACGGTTAACGAGTTATCAGTAGAATAAGGCTTTTTTCACCGAAGGGGTGGTTTTTTGGGAGGGTTGTGCGGTACCCCCAGAACTTATTTTTGTGGTTTTGTGATGTATAATCCCCTCACTAACAGTTTCTGAAGGAAAACATCAGATAACATTTTTTGTTATGGAAATCTTTATAATTATTGGACTAATTCTACACATTCCTTTATTTCCTCATTTTTAAGAGTATATAATTATACAAATGATATAAGAAATATGGTAATACTTATTGGCAATATGCACTGTGTATTTATGCATTTTTGGGACTGGTATAGAAAAACAACACAATAATTTCAATCATAGTTAAATGGGTCATATTTCTGCTACATCAATTTTGCTTTGAAAGCAATTTTAACATTAATACATGATACATTATTATCAATTATATGTAAAAACCTAGGGAAATATTACTTTATATTATTCTCGTTACATCTAAACAAACTACTAACTTTAAAATTGAATGGTTTTGCATTGCTTAGGAACACGTAGGACCAGGAATTTGATAACATTGACAGAAAATTGTAATATATTAGTACGCACATACGTTTAATTAAGTTCCAGTGGGAATTACATTCCTAAAGTGCTCGAGAATACCAAATTGTTCTTTTCATGGGAAATTGCTGGTGGAAAAGTATTTCTCATTGGAACATTTCGGAGTTCGAGAACTGAGCCTCCATATTTATCACTTTTATCCTCGCATTGAAATCGGCCCTAAAACGTTTTACTTCCTTGTTAAAAAGTATCTACTAAATCAGCGTTAATCTGTCGAAAAATGACACTGAGCCAGTATTTTAACCGCTACAAATTTTTATGCAATCCTTCAAATCAGAATATGTGAAATTTGCTTGTCATACTAAAACCCGAAATAAACAAAATTTAAAGTTGAAAGGCGAGGCAACTCGTCCATGTATTACGACTTCCCGGTGTCCGGTTCACATACTCTGAGACCACTGAAGTTTTTCCTCGTAACGTGACATGTCACGGTGATATTTCATGAATTTTAAGTAGCATTGTAGAATCTTACATTTTATGGCTGGCATTTGTGTGTTTGAGGAGATTACAAGATGGTTGAACGTTTCATTTGTTCGTGGAATTCCAAGAGACTAATTGTGGGCAATTTTAGTTTAATTGGAATGCGATTAATTCTAAAACTTGCAGTAACGATCAAAGAGCTGTTTGAATAGTTTTAGTGCTTCGTCTAATTATAATTTTGCACAAAAAGTAACATTGGTGAAACATTTAATCAAAAAGCGCTCCCATGTAGGCATATCTTTTGTGAAAGAATGTTAAAACTTTTACAGTAAGTTGTAATCACACAAAACGTACCCAGGGCTTCGCAAAAGCGAAATTGTCTGCCTGGAAAGATCTCACAAACCATGTTTCAAGACGATAACTTAATCCTGCAGGAGGCTCTAATCTGGTGTCATACATTCAATGTGCGTTTCACCAACTACATTGGCATCATCAGGAGAAGATTAGAAATAAAATACAGTTGTTTATTCATCAGTAAATAAATTGTAACAACGTTTAGGCAACCCAAAGGATTAAATTGAACGTAATCAACGGTCACTAATTCAAACGCTAACTTAAATGCTTTTAACAACTGACGAATCCATTAAGGACAGGGAATTCAAAATCGACCCAGAAGTTACCTACGTACGGTCTCATTATACATTAGTAAATATTTTCATTTTTAATCGACATCAAAGATACGTGTTTAGGGTTCTGTAGACCCATTAAAATTTCGTCATGTCCGCCTGTCCGTCTGTCTGTATGTAATAGGTTTTCTTTCAGAACCCACTGGGCCTACATGGCTGAAATTGTGTACAGTTATGGATCGTTATAATCGATACACAGGCAAAAATAAAATCTTGAAAAAAAAATTCGGGGATGAAATTTTTTTCAAGCACATCATCGAGTACTGTATTAAACAGGTGTTTGAAAATTAAATTTAGGTTTCTTAGATGGATTCGTCATTTCAATGTTTCGTTTTCGAAGTATTTGGTCGTTTATATAGTTTCCTCCCCTTCAATTTTCCGTGTGTTTTCAATATCTATTCTTTTTTTCGATAGTACATTTTCAATGAAAATTATAATGATCGCTGGAGCATTTACTTCCTTGAAAAATCGTGTTTATTACCTATATAGAACCTATTCCGTTCTCTAAAATGTTATAGTATATACTTGTCTGCATTTGTTTAGTGCATATAAAAAGTAAATAATTTAAAACAACTAGAAAACACGCTTTTAAAAACAAATTGAAACTGTTCAAAATGCACTAAAATGAAGAAAATAAAGTTGAGGTGGCCATTCCCTAGAAAGAAACATCCGATAAGGAAATATTCATTATTTTTTACCACAACTTTTTTCTCTTAGTACGTATAGTCAAAAAAAATATTAGACTACCTAAGTAGAACGATAGCAAGACTATTACTATGAATTTTCGCTCGATAATTTCAGTGGTTTGTAAAATGGTTAGACTTAAAACTACGAAATTGGAAGATTAGCATAATTTTTAAATTTAAATCCAACTATTTTGCAAACAATTGAAATTATTGTGTGAAAATTCATAGTAATAGTCTTGTTATGGTTATGCTTAGGTAGTCTTATAGTTTTTTTTAAAATATACGTACTAAGAAAGAAAAGTTATGGCCAAAATAATAAATATCTCCATATCGGATGTCTCTTTCTAGGGAATAGCTGCCTTAATAATAACAATAATTATGTTATGAAACGTAAAAGCGTGGGGCGCCTGATGAGTAAAATTTTTTCTCCAGGTACTTTGAACGCCCCACGCTTTTACGTTTCTTAACATAATTACTGTTATTATTAACTTTCTTTTCTGTTTTTAAAAACGTGTTTTTAATTTTTTTAAATTATTTCTTTATTTTCTTCTTAGTTTTATTCCAATTTGTTCGATAAAATAACAAAATCTATTCGTGATCCTGAAGCCACCATGCGTAACTATATCACAAGAGTTAGAAATCTTAATTAAAAGAGGCGTGTTTCCCTTTATTTCTGATCTTAATTATACTCGAACATTAAAGAGTAATATCTAGTATTATCTATTAAGTAATACACTATATTTATTAATTAATAAAGTGTAGGAAATAAAGCTTGCCCCGGTTTCCCCTTATTTCAGCTCGGACGGCAGCTTTGAGTTTCTTATGTGCCTTATAAATATGGAGTGAACTATAACTGTGAGTCACTGGCACTGGTAGACAGCTGATAGTAAAGTCTATCGAAAGTAAACTGAAAATTTTTAAAAATAGACCGACAATTCACACCCGCAATGTCATAAGCGCCGACCGACAACTTTCAGAATCATTTTTTAATTTTTAAAATAAATTGAATATTTTTCTACTTAATATTAATTGATAGGCACGATGTATACTATTTATTTATAATAAACAATGTTAGTTTAATGAACAACTCCATAGATGATTCAATACAAATAAATGAATTTAATTTAACCTACGGCTATGCTACCGGCAATTATACGAATAAATAAAAGTAGATAGCGGACTTGTAATGGTGAGCCAAGTAAACCATCGACTACTTAAGTTTGAGATAGGCGCATAACATATCTAATTGACTGCATTCGTATAAGAGTATCAGCTGTAATACTCAAGCACGGTTTTAGTGCTATTCTGTCACAGGTAGGCTTTATGATTATCCTAGTAGCTACGCTTTAGACTGAATTTAATTGAGAATTGTAATCCTATAATAACAATGAGACAGTAAATAAAATATCTTACAACTATGCCCGGCAGGGGCTAAATTATACTTACGACCTTCATTCGAAATTAAAGGTTTTTACGTAGTAAAAAATGTCGGTAGATTTTTCTCTACACATATACTTACATTTAACAAAAATAATCATTATAATAACTCACCTGAAATGGGAACGCGCAGCCGAACACTCTCCGCGTTTCGGATACGATACAGGGACAAAGCGACAACATGCTGGCACCAGAAAATGTCCTTCGTTTCGCAACTGCATGTCACTGAAGTAATTTTACACCTAAAAAGATTGAATAATATAAATATTTGTGTCGAAAATCTAGCGTCTAGTTTTTAAACTACTTCAAATAATTTTAAAAAGGTGGAAATTCTCAATTCTACCCGTATGCATTTTTTGTATATTCAGTTATTACTTTGGTGTAATTTAAATGATTGTTATCAAACCTATTGCAAACTATAGGGTATGCTGAGACCTCAATGTCTATTGTTTTTTGAAATTACCATCTTATTAACACATTTGGTGGATGCGCCAGTGAAAGTTATTGCGTATTATCTCAATATTTTATTTTATTGTGCAGAAGCTACGAAGAGTTCAGTAAAAAGGGCAAACGGAAGTGATTGATTTGCCAGCGTAAGGTAGGCACTGCTGCCCCTTCCGGGCATCCAATCTGGATGTTTTATATACTGCCGGACCGGCTGTATATGCTGAATTGGACATGGGACATGCTTGTTGCCAGTAACGAGAGCCATGTGATGCATGGGGTAGGAATATAGGATGAAAGGTGTAGTGTTTGTGAGATGCCTCCTTTTTTGTTTCCATGTTTCTTTTACTTCCACATCCACGTAATGAATTGGAAATATAATAATCGTAAAAAAAAAAATATTATTTTTTTTCTTGAAATAGGTTTAGAATGTCATGAAACGTCGAGATTTTCAATTTGAGAAATAAAAAATCTGTCTGTCGGTCTGTCTGCTAATTTTTTTTTTTTTTAATATATCCGGTGAAGGTTTGGCGGTAAATAGGAGTAAATATGGGGAAATATGTAAAGCAAGTTGGTAAGAGTACAGAAACTTGAAATTTGATGTATGTACTACAAGCCAAGGCCTCAGATTTTTTTATAATATGTTTCAACCCCCCACCACCCCTAGTCCATTATTAAAGGGGTTGATAAAATAAAATTGAGATACTCATTTGAAAATTGAGATGATTCCGTTGAAGGGTTGATGGTTAAATAGGGGTAAATAGGGGAAAATAAGTAAAGCAAGCTGGTACGAATACAGAAATTTGAAATTGGGTGTATATACTAGAAGCCAAAGCCTCAGATTTTTTTACAATATTTTTCAACCACCCCCACTCCATTATTAAAGGGGTTGATAAAATAAAATTGAGATATTCATTTGAAATTTGGTACACGTATGTACTACAACGACATCTGGAACTAGATTATATTTTGAGATGATTCTGTTGAATGGTTGGGGGCTAAATAGGGGTAAATAGAGGAATATAAGTAAAGCAAGTTGTTAAGAGTACAGAAACTTGAAATTCGGTGTATGTACTAGAAGCTAAGGACTCAAATTTTTTTATAATATTTTTCAACCCCCACCACCGCTACTCCATTATTAAAGGGGTTGATAAAATAAAATTCAGATATTCATTCTAAGTTTGGTACATGTATGTATTATTAACGACATCTGGAATTAGATTATATTTTGAGACGATTCCGTTGAAGGGTTGGGGATTAAATAGGGGAAAATAAGTAAAGCAAGCTGGTATGAGTACAGAATCTTGAAATTCAGTGCATGTATTAAAAGCCAAGGCCTCAGATTTTTTTATAACATTTTTCATTCCCCCACCACCCCTACTCCATTATTAAAATAAAATTGAAATATTCACTTGAAATTTAGTACACGTATGTATTATAACGACATCTGGAACTAGATTATATTTTGAGACGATTCCGTTGAAGGGTTGGGGGTTAAATAAGTAAAGCAAGCTGGTAAGAGTATAGAAATTTGGGATTTGGCGAATACACAAGAAGCGATGTCCTCAGGTTTTTTTATAATATTTTCCATCCCCCCCTCCACCCCCATTCCCTTATTAAAAGAGTTGAATTTAGATTTTCACTTGAAATTTGTTACACGTATAACGATATCTTAAACTAGATTATATTTTGAAATGTGTGCGTTGAAGGAGTGGGAGCAATTGGTGGTAAATAGGGAAAAATAAGTAAAGCAGCTGGTAAGAGTACAGAAACTTGAAATTCGGTGTATGTCCTAGAAGCCAAGGCTTCAGATTTTTTAGTAATATTTTTCAACCCCCCACCACCCTCAATCCATTATTAAAGGGGTTGATAAAATGAAATTGAAATATTCACTTAAAATTTGGGACACGTATGTATTATAACGACATATGGAACTAGATTATATTTTGAGATGATTTTGTTGAAGGGTTGAGGGTTAAATAGGAATAAATAGGGGAAAATAAGTAAATCAAGCCGGTAAGAGTGCAGAAATGTGGAATTTGGTGTATACACTAGAAACCAAGACCTCAGATTTCTTTTCAATATTTTTCAAACACCACCATCTCCGCTCTATTATTAATGGGTTTGATGACATAAAATTGAGATATTTACTTGAAAGTTAGTACACGTATGTATTGTAATGACATCTGATTGAGATGATTCCATTGAAGGGGTGGGACGTGGTAGGTTGTGAATAGGGGAAAATAAGTAGAGTAAACTAAAAACTTCATTTTTATCGTATATGGTATGACATCTGCTCCAAATATTATTAAAATTCTATGGTCAATAATTTCCACATACTAGACTGCAAATCTAGTCAAGATGTTTCCTTTAAAGTGACTTGGATGAAAAATCTGGATGTGGAAGTAGTGATTCCTTAGGCAGCGGTTTTTTAGTTTCTATCTATCATTATCGGAGCAAAGGAATTGTATAAAAATTGAACATACCTCAAAAAATATTAACTAAAAATTATGAAATACGCCTAGTCCGAGCCGCCCGGGTAATTGGACCTTATTATCTAATATAGATCTTAAAGTCAGTGTAAAAATGAACAAATTTAATGAAACCAAACATATTTAATCTACTTTTACTTTAAACTGGACGCATCTACAAAACCCGAAAACTGTCTTTGAGCCGACCGCGGGGGCACGTTTTTTTTTAAATCGCCAGCCATATTTAAACAGGTCGGCGGAAAACATTTATCCAGTGTTTTTTATTTACCTTTTTTCTCAATTATCGATGCAATGATCACTATAGAAACGGAGATGTTTATTGATGTATGCCGCAAAAAACCTTGTACTTGGTTTAGTTTGACAACCCTTGGTTTAAGCAATATTGTTTATTGTTACGTGCTTACACCCCCTGGTAAACATCCTCAAAATCGTGGGATCGAAAACTACAACACGAGATACTACTAACACTATATATTAAGTTACCATTTACAGTAGGTATTATTAATACAACGTTAAACACTATTTATTACTTGATACTTCACTTCTAATTCACTTGGATTACTCCGAACTTTACTTAATTAACTTACCGCCTTTGACTTGGTCATCTTATATACCCCACAGATGACCTCTCGAACATTCTGGTCCCTTCTGACACAAATTTCGAATAATCCATTTGTATTGTATATTCATACTCCTAGTGCCATCTTTGTAGTGGTAGTTAAATTACAACAGTTCTACGTCTAGTTTTCTCTGTGATTTCACAATCACAACATCTCCGGAATTTATTCTCCTCTGAGTTCCTCCATCGACATTCTAGTAGGTTGTCCTAATTTGTCGCACTTATAACATTTCATGCATCCACCTGACTTTCCACTCCATTGTTTATCCTGCTTTCCTGAAGAATCTCATTTAGCTAGCAAGTGACTGAGTATTTTATGTATGTCAGTACGTATTGCGTACAGGCTGTTCTTCTCCTACTGTGATTCCTCGAGAGTTACAACTCGCACTCTTGATGTCGAGATATTCTCAAAGACAGCTTCCACCTCGCCTTCACGCTTCTCTGCTACTCTGGTATCGAGGTAACCTGAGGACTCACCTGATCTCCTCATCCTGTATACTGTCCAGTAAAGTCGTTACTGCCAATTGCTCTTGGAATTGTCTTGATTCATCTGCGTCTGCTATGTGTACCAATCTCCACACAGCAGCCTCAAATTGCTGTAAACTTTCCCCAGCCCTTTGTGTACGTAACTTTAGCTGGGCCGCATAGGTGGTGGTCGTCATATCAAGTTTAAGGCAACTTCCAAAATTCTAAAGTCCTGGTGTTGCTCTACTGGAATTGTTTGGAGTAACTTCGATGCCTGATATCTTAATGCCAAAACTAATGCCATAGCCTTATCTTCGTTATTTCAATTATTCACACATGCAGATGCTTCAAACTGCCTCTTATAAGTTGACCACGAGCTTTGACCGTCAATCGAGGGAGGTTGCAACCAAATGACCCGATGATATTACTAACTGACTTCCTTTTTCCCTCAACTGTCGTTTAAGCCGCTCTATTTCTTCTTCAACCGACGTCGACGTTTTCATAACTAGTTCCTACGAATGGTACTAGGATGGTGGAACAATATTATAGTATTGTTTGGCCTGAAAATATCGTATTAAGAAAACAGTTAACTTAAGCAAAACAACGGAGCACGTTAAAAATATAATAAGACTTTTTTTGCGTCCCTTGGGCTAACTTATTATAATGGAATTATACGTATGCACGAGATACCCTGGATATGGCATATAAGGAGACTATCGCAATTTTCTAACGCAAAAAATTTCGGTTATTTTCTGTGTCGCAAATATTCCCTATTGTAGAATTAAATATTTTGACTATAATTTGAGTTAGCATAAAGTTTGCAAAAAGCTTCTTTCCATTCTAATACAACATGTGGCATGAAAATCATATAATCATAACTTCTTTATATTTGTGTATGCAGTGTGAACCAAATTGAGGCTGCGCTATAACCGATGTTATAAAAGATAAAATGTCAGGCTCAGTGGCGCAATGGTTATGTGTTAAGCTTGCGATCACGAAGTGTCGAGTTCAAATCCTGGCTAGGGTTTTAAATATGTTACCAAGACGGTAGCAGTTGGCTAGACCGCAGATGAGACGCAAAATGGTTAGTCGCTGAGATCTGTTCTGAGTTCGAGCCTCATCTGCAGCAGATAGCAATGTCGTAGAGAATGGTTGTTGTGCGTCCAAGTGTGCGTGCACTGGTTGAGTGATGAAATAGCTACGGCTAAACTCCGCCAGGATGTTGATATAAAGAAGACAAAGAAGACATATACAAAAAGCAAATTGTAGAGGTTCTTTGAGACACTTGGTGCTTTAAGATTTGATCTAACTTTTTTAATTTTTGAAATAATTGGGAAAACCACAATCACTAGCAGAGCACTAACGGAGGTAGCAATACATACAGCCTAAATTTGGGACACATTGTATTATACACTGTACATCGTTTACAAAACTTTTCATGGTGCACAATCCATGTCTGAAGTGTATTGGCAATTCATCCAAAATTTACAAGCCATAAACCTGGAGTTCGCAATACGATTCAAGTTTTTATCTTTTATAGGAATAATCTGGTCAAACCAAACAATTTATGACTTCAGTCAAATTTATACATTGATTTTTCTTCTGCAATACGTAATAAAATGAACGAGGTGTATGACAACACCGTTGTTATTTATTTATTTTACATTACGGATCTAAAATTCGGTACTTTTGATATTACATTTGTTCAATACACCGACGCAGTTTACTAAAAACATTCATTTCTCGGTTTTATTTACCAATAACAAACAAACCGATAAGATTGAAGATTAAGAGGAAATATCAATAGGTTGGAAAATACGTCCAACATGTCGCTTTTACACGTTTTTACTTAATTTACTCACTTTGTTATGTTGTATATAGGTATGTTTTATCCATTTTCACGCGCTTATCATGCATCCGAGTCTTAAAATTTTGCTGATATTTATTCTCCATGATACCCTAATACAACATTATGATATCAAATTTGCGATATCCCCCAAAAAATGGACAAATCGTGTTTTTAATGAGGTTTTAGCCATCGCCTGAATTCGATCTTGAGGCACATGTGGACAAATTGTACTTTTTCATGAACTTCATTATTTTAAATGGAATAACCGGTGCATTTTTACATTTTCTAGATTTAACTGTAAATTCTAATGGCACTTTACGTAACATACTCCATCAGAAACTTAAAGTTTAGGCGGTACAGATTTTTATTGACAGATGCCGAACTTCCAAACACGAATATTAAAATAACTATCAGATATAGCTATCAATTAAATGAAATAACAAAGAGGCGTTTTTTGCTAGAATAGTTGAGCTTCTAATAAATGTAAAAAGTAAAATAATTACACGGGGTGGTGTCAAAATACCACTAAACATATGTTTCAAAAATATGCCTAGACTATATATATGTTTTAAATGGTAACTTTCAAATTTTATTTCAGTTCATGATCCTTCATTAAAAGGTAACGCAAAATTGTGTTTGCGTTTTCGAGATATTTACTGTTATAAGCTATCTGGATTTGAATGGATGTGAATGTGTTAAAATATAGGAAAATGTATGGCCGATTATAAATGTCAACTGCGATCTGGAACCCATATTCTCGGCATTTCTTGACATCCTCAACCTACTACACGGAAAAAAATTGGATTTCTTTTTACGATTAGAGACGGGTACAGATTAGGCTGACTTGTATCATGGCCGCTAAAACGTCTGAACTAAGAGTTTATTTTATGCATAAGAAATGCCAGTAGTTCTCAAACAGTTATCTCCTGTAACAGCAATGATGTCACTAAATAATTATAAAAAGTTCCATCCATTTTTAAATGTTTATCATAATATCGTTTTGTATCAGTTCATAAATTAACTCTATAGTATTAAATTGACAGTGGTAAGGTGGCAAACGAATAACTTCATGTCCATTCTCGCGCAGAAGTTCGTCAACAAACTACATTGGTACCTTCTTATTATTACGAGCAAAATTTAACAAGTCCACTTTCAACGCTAAGCAAGGAAAAGGAATATTATTTTCAGTTAACCATTCTGCAATTTCATGCTTTTTCCATTGACAAGTAGGCTGTTTATTTAATTGTCGGGTGTGATATGAAGCAGTATCCATTACAATTAAACTTGGTTCTTCAAGATTTGGTAGTAATTGACGTTGTATTCATTCCTCAAAATTGTCACAATTCATGTTATCATGATCATCCATACTTTTATTGGTAGTAAAGAAAATTAAGCTTGCTCCCGGAATAAAGCCATCTGATGTCCCAGCGTGCAAAATAATAGACCGTTTTCCTACAGTTGATTTCTTCTGTTTGACGCTTTTTGTTGATAAATCTTGCCATGATTTTCAAACACTTCCATTGGCAAATACCCTCCATGTTTCATCGATAAATACAATCTTTCAAAAGTTACTGCTATAGGTTTCCATAAATTTTTTTCAAAAATTGGACCCTTTGCTGAACTATTCGTATTTGTTCACATAAATAGGGACGGTTACAATCTTTTTTATACCTAAATCCCCAAACTTTTAATAGTTTTAAGAGACTTACCTTACTTAAGCTTATAATTCCCTTATTCTTCAGCGTTTCCTTCAACGCAACTAGTGTAAAATGGGTTTTCGATTCATAAAAATTATAAATTACATCCCTTATCTGCATTTTAACACCTTCACATACATCCAAAGTTTTTGGTTTCTTTCTAATTCATTTTTTTTCTTGCCAAGGATACATTAATAATTTGTTTGTGCTTAATTCTTCCAACTGTACTCAGACTTATGTTTAAAGCTGCAGCAACTCTTTTATGAATATGCTCAAGTCTAAATGTGTCAAGTGGTCCTTTGTTTTGCCTTTCTTTTATAAAATAAATAAAATTTAATACCAACTTTTTTGACTGTTCATTTAAGACACCCAATTTAGTTGCCATATTTATCAAATATTTCTATTTTATTTTTATAATTTGATGTTTTTACAAAACTAACGTTACATTCGCAACCTGGTTAATCACTAAATACTCTATCTAAAAATAGGATGATCCACTTAGCACTCGATTCAAATTATTGGTGGTGGGAGCGTGTATTTATTAGTTAAAATATAGATAAACCACACCCATATCATCAGGCGATAGGAACGAAATGCTCCAGAAGCCCGACTTTCTTTGGCATACCGAGCCACCACAGAATTGTGGGTTCAACTAGGTATTTATTTAACAAGAAATAAACACGAAAAGTTAAAGGTGTATTCTATGTAATGTATAATAAATAAAAAATAAGGGCCGTAGATATTTGTGTGACAATCAGGCCGCACTAAACGTAAGAAAGTCGATTCTATTAAGAGATAAACACGCGTTATAGTAGTATCAAAGGACACACTTTTGGGGAAAATAAAGTTTTAATAAAACTCTCGGCGCGGTTTAATAAAATAAAACTTTTAGAAGGAAAATTATTAACTTTTAATAGAGCTTAATCAAATAAAACAAAAATAGAAAAGTGGGGATCGAACTCGCAAACCACCCCGTTTACATTTATTGTTACTCGAGTATCTTACCGATTGAGCTACGCGATCCCTATGTTCTAAAACGTGTAATATGTACGTACTAGAAAATTGTAAGACTTAGTGGTTTGACATTGTTCGTTTAACGGATGAATATCCACTATTTACCACTAAAAATATAAAGACGTTTTTCATATTTAGAGTGGTGTTAGTTCACGGAAATAAATAATATTCGTCGTCAAATCACACAGTTTGAGAATCGCTGAGCTTATGACTATGTTTGTCACTCCTCAGTGTACATTTTATATTTCCGCCTCAAAAGAAGTGTGTGAAAGAATCTTGGTAGACATACATTGACAATGTCTTTAGGCTATTGCTTTAAGTTCGTGTGCAAGAGATAACGAAAACGTGTGCGCAATATTAATTCATACATCGGTCATTTTAAACTAGACCCGACTCTACTATTTTTTCACTCCGCTACATGGATGTAGAAGTATCACTAAAAAATCTGAAAGTAAACACAAAATATATGTACAGAACATTTTTGCCACAACAGTAAAATCTTGAAAACGCTACACTTTTAATACAGGAAAATAAACACAAATAAAGGAAATACAGATAGTTTAAGGTCGTCGTGACACACCTCTTATATAAAAATTCATATACAGCTGCACAGAATGTCATTATAACATTAAAACAATCAGAAAAACTTACCTATCGAAACTAACAGAAACTTTAAATTTTTGTGGTGGTTCTGGTGCACCACATGGCAACGTCGCAGTCGGCGAGGAACGAGAGGCGGTTACAACTCCACTCAGATGGAATCCTGGAACAAAAGATATAAATTAATCATTCAGAAATACAAAAGCAAACAAAATTATCGACTGGTTAATATATAATAATATGTCACTTGGCCAATAGATTTATTAACAACTAACCTTATGATCAAATTCTATATAAATTATATACATACGGATGAAAAAAAACACGAAAACCTTTTTCAGAAAATGCAAATACACTGCGTGTTTATAGTACAGGCAAATTAACAATTTAGGATAACAAAAATTAATAAAAGTATCATCTCTGGGATATAATTAAGTAACAACCTGAAGAATGAGATGATGCATTCTTTGCACTTCCAAGTTCCGGGAAAATTCAAAAAAATTTGGAAAAACTTTTTGATTTTCGGTTTTTCTGTTCTAGCGGCCAAAATAATGAAAATAGAGAAAGAAGTTTCCAATAAAAGTTGTAGCTCGTCTTTTTTTTATAAAAAAGGTCTTTAAAAATGTCTGTCTTACTTAAGCCGTTTAGAAGATAAATCGAGTTTTCCACTTATGGTTTTAAGCCACTTCGAAATGCGCGAAATATGAGAACTCTCCAGGAGTTTCGTACGACCGGGCTCATCGATCGATAATTCTGACAATTCAGAGCCCCGAAAAAAATAAAAATAACATAAAATGTAGAGAAAAATCTCAGCTTTAATGTGGAACTAATCACAAAATTCATAAAAAATTCTATCAAGGAGAGAAAGTGTCAGAAGATGGCTTAGTGAACCTTGTACAGTTGATCCACAGATTTATTCATATATTTGTCGGGAGTCGTTAGAATGATAATTCATTTTGCTTATATATTCTCATATAATGATATATTAATCCAATTAACATTTTATTGCAATTACTTTTGTTGGAAAAATATGCCTTGCGATCAAAGTAGAGGGTATATTTCTCATCGATCAATCACCTCCAAATTTTGGAGTTCAATGGGCCTTTACAGTACATTCGAATTTTGACATTTAAATATGGTGGGTGTCATTTGTGGAAAATAAAATAATTTTTTATCTAAAAATGAGGCGTTTTAGAACAGCAATCTCTGAGAAATAAGTTAGCGAAATACAACAACTTTCATGGGGTATTTCAAACGCTCGAGTTTCACGCGCCTTGGTTGCACACGTAATCCCACCAATCATCATCGAGGACACAACAGAAGAACTTGCAAACCGACAACACTGCGATCACCGAGCGTGCGGATAGCGGATAACCTTAAACTTTCATTTGAGCTGTCGTCTTTTCTGGGGCATTTTCGGTCGTATTTTCACAGAATGGAATAAAACACTGCTTGCTAGACATTTTAATCGAAATCGGAGGCTTTCAATTTACGCTAACCTCAAAACCAAAATGTTAACATCAACAAGCTGTCAAACGTCTAGTCATGAGCGATATGTCACTGCCGGTGATTAAATCACCGTGATTATATAAAATATTAATACAAAGTGTAATTTACATCGTTTTACTTTCAATTCATACTTGTCCAGTGCTGCTTAATGCAGCCATACATTCACACAAACAAATTACGGCAAACGGTAAACTTATCAGCTTGCAGATTGTGATGGCGTTAGTTTAAAACGACCGGAAGTGAAAAATATAAGTCGCCGTTAAGGAGTGATTGGAAAATCGCGATATCGCCCATCACTACAAACGTCAATTGAATGCTGATTTTGTACAACGTTGCCGAGTCGCCTTTTACACTATTGGCTTGGGATTGCTGACGTATTAATGGCGCGTTACGGATAATCGTTTAAATTGGACTTGTAAATAGGTGATTTTAATTATTTTTTTCTGGCTCTAATCGGCATCAAAATAGAAATTGAAAAAATACGGGTATTTTGATTTTTCATAAAATTTATGATTCCGCAATAAAAAAAATATGCTGAAAAGGCCCATTCGCTATATCTTAAGTAATAATAATAGCAGTCTTAATTTAAGTAAAATAGAACATATTCTTTCGAATGACTTTAGAGTTTTTTAAATGCGCGCAGTACTTTTTGAATTTGTCTACATTATTCATACACGTTCAGAAAATGCACAATTATACAGTAAAACATATACAACTTATTTGTTTCTTAACATTCTTCAATGAAATTTGCACGAAATATGGATTAAAGTGCGTGGAATCGAATCCATGCAGTGAAAAAGCACCCATTGTTACGGGAGAAATAGGCAGGATGCATAAAATTCAAAGATGTGAATAAATCAACTGTATAAAGTTTGGTAAGCCATCTTCTAACACTTTTTTCTCTATGATAAAAATTTGTATGAATTTTGTGATTAGTTCCACATTAAAGCTGAGACTTTTTTCTACATTTTACGTTGCTTTCATTTTTTTAGCGGCTCTGAATAGTAATAATTATCGATCGATATTTCCGGTCGTACGAAACTCCCAGAGAATTCTCATTTTCCGCGCATGTCGGAGCGGCTCAAAACTATAAGTGGAAAACTGGATTTATCTCCTAAACGGCTTAAGTAAGACACAAATTGGTAAAGACCTATTTTGTAGAGAAAGAGGCGAGCTTTTTTCCGCATTTTCATTATTTTAGCCGTTAGAGCAAAAAAACCGAAAATCAAAAAGTTTTTCCAAATTTCTTTGAATTTTCCCGGAACTTGGAAGTGCAAAGAATGCATCATTCCATTCTACACGTTATTAACTACTTAAATCCCAGAGATGATTCTTTTATTACTTTTTGCGAGGTTTTTACAACAGTTTGCCTTCATTGCCTGTACTATTATTAATACATATAATAATCATTTTATTTTCATTATTTATCCAATAGACGCCAAGAACGAGAGATACGGTTAGCAAAACTCCTGACGGTGGTAAATAATTAGGTATTTATAATAATTAAACTACTCGACAAATCATTGCGATATTCAATAGGGCTCCAATCTGTAGCAAATGAAGTTATAAAAAAGCATGTAGATCCGTTTAGGATTGCGATCTCTCGAGTGTTTTCATACGTACGTACAGACCAACTCATGGGGCCAATAATTTTCAGTAGCGATTTTACTTAAAATAAAAGTTCAAATCAATATAAATGGTACCAAATGGCCATAATTAAAATCGGTTCATTGCAAAATATACCAATTTTTTATCAGCGAAAGTTAGCGCTAGCACGCTGAGTGAGACCGGAGCACACGACCAGCGAAATGCAATAAAACAAGGACCATGTTCTCAGATCCTTGAACGATTACACAGTCACACAAAAAAAAGTTCAGTCCCAGATATTAGACCTACCAATCTTCATGTATTTTAACCTCCTGAATTATACTAGCGTTACAGTGAGAATTGTCAAATAAAATAGAGAAATTCATTTTAGGATCTTAATTGCTAGCTAGCATAACCAGAATTCAGGTTATCTAAAGAATGCAAAAATTTCATTAATATTTTTTTGCACATGTTTTCTTTTTAGTTCTCGTGGATAATTTTTTCTGCTGTTTCGCTGTTTGCAAAAATCCTATAAAGAATATGTTTCATTACAAAAGCAAGTAAAATAATAATTCACTTTTAAATTAAAATGCTGTTCTAAAATCTAAGGTTAAAATGAAATTCTGATTGCGGCATCGACGATTGACATTGATTGATAAAAACAACAGATCTTCACCTATCTATTTCCTAACTAGTATTGTTCTCATTTTTAACTTAATCTTCATGACCGTATGGGACTATGTAGAGATATTCGTGTTATAAGAGAATGGTAAAATAAAATAGGCAAAATTCGTTTTAGGATTTTTAATTGCTAGCATAATCAGAATTCAGGTTATCGAAAGAATGCAAATATTTCATTAATATTTTTTTACAGATAGTTTTTCTTTTTAGTTCTCATAGATAGTTTTTTCTGCTGTTTGCAAAATCCTGTAATTACAAGCATTTTAATATTTTGACGCGCCGAAGCAGGATTTTATATTAAAAAAGCGATACGAATTACAACGGGTATTCATGAAAAGTTTGTAAAATCAGAAATTCTTTTATCAAAAACGATCACCAAATGGCTGTAAAGTTATTTCGTAAAGTTAAGTTTCAGGTAAAAAGTTATCATATGGATATCACGAATTTCTTCTCGCCTTTTTACTGTACCGTCAATCTGTCATTGTTCTAAATTCTTTTGCTATGATATCTTCCTCTTTTACTTCAAATGAGGAGCATAGTGAGCGATTTTACTAGCACATAAGGGAGATGGAGGACACATATCAAGGGAGGTGGAACGCCCACGTGATGACCGACTATTGCTGGTCATTAAAGAGGGATGATTTTACGAACATTTCATGACTACCCGTTTCAACATCAAATTCGAATTCAGCGCGTCAATATACAGGGTGTAATTAGTTTCATGTCATTAAAAAAAAACTGGTGGTAGGGAACGACAATACAAACAAAAAAACCTTATATAACATGGGGTCTCAAGCTCATAGTTTTGGAGAAAAAAAATAAACAAAAATTTCGCAAATTTTCAATAAAATTTTTTGAGAACTGCTGGAATATTGAGGTAGGTTTAGATCTAGATCTGATCTGAAGAAAACTATACTCTAACTCTCCCTTGTGCAATATTTTAGTTACTGTCGGTGTTTCGTTATGTACACACGTCCAACCCGCCGTTCGTTGTTTTTGTTATTTTTGAATTTCTCGTCATTGTGTATTTATAGTTAAGATTTATTTTATTGACTTACCGTTCAAGTTGTCAAATTTCTGATTACGTACAGACACAACTTACTTGTTCGTTCTTTTTGTATTCCTTTTTGGCTTTTGTACCAAGTTTTTATTTTATTTTTCTTTATTGACAACGTTAGTTGATAGTTTAGTGTTGAACGAAGTGCGCATGTACTTAATTCGACGTACCGAACTGTGTATTGACACAGAGATTTTGAATCATTTAGGTAGGTAGTAAGCTTTTAACCCAGGACACTCATTTATGTTACAAATATTAATAAACCACATTTAAATTTTCTAAATTATAAACAATCCAATATTTTGTTCCAAATTAAAAAACACATGTAAAGAAATGCTCTGTTTAAACCTCTATGGCCATTATTTGCTTGCAATTGTGCACGAAGAGAGAACGAATTATTTACCTCTTTATACTTGCCTCAGTTCAGTTGACGCAGTCCATCAAAGGCGGTCGATGATCCTTTGACACAGCAGACCGCCGTATGTGCCGGCGAACACTTTTTTATGACAATTTAAAAGTTGTATAATTGGGAACTAGGAGTCTAATGACCAAGAAAAGCAGTGGTTCTCAATAGTTGTCTACCATAATATTAAAAATATTGACCCATCAGTTTTTTTCAAAGTGCCCCTAGAGGAAAAGTCATAAAGGTTTTTTGTTTGTCTAGTCGGTCCCCATTACCAGTTTTTTTAATGACATGAAACTGATGACACTCTGTATAAAAATGTTACTTCAAAGATAAAATCTAAGATAAAAAAAACAAGGATAAAATGAAACTATGATGGCGGCATCGAATTCAGGAGGTCAAAATACATAAGATTGGTAGGTCTAGTTTCTCATTCTGAACTTTTTTTTGTGTGGCTGTGTAATAAAAGACGCTTTATTTTTTTTTAATATATTACTTATCAATCAATACCAATATTAACGGAAAATGCAAAAATAACCTTTCTGAAAAATTACCTAACTTCAATATTCTCGAGCTACTTCTACTGTTTCCATAACAGTAAATTTTCAATATTGAAACTCGACGTATTATTAAACATTGCTGAATATATTTTTCTTTTTTTCTTAGAAGAGAAACTTTCTTTTGTGTGATATTTTGAGCGAAACGGAAATACAGCATTTTAAAATATCATAATGCTTGTTTTGTAGGAACAGAATACAAAAGTTCTTTAATCTTTTAGCATGTCTATAGCGAAAATATACAAAACTTTTAAAAGTAATATTGTATTATACAAACTTTTACATCTTCCAAAGTATACCAGGTGAATGTAAATCCTTTATTGTGACCCTTAAGCTCTATAATAAAAATAATATAAGAAACTGAAATATACAACAAAACTATTTATAGCCCAAAATAAAATGTGTAGGTAGCAAAAGGCATAAAATTATACAATATTACATTAAGGTTACACATAGTTTGAATGAATAAATGAAGTAAATAATTACTTTGAAATGTTTCAAATAAAAAAGCCGGAATTCCTCATACATCATCCGTTAGACCTTTTTATATCATTTATTCTCAATTTTGCTAAAAGCTCTGAAATAATTTAAGGTACAACATTCCCAGTAGAAACATTTTTGAAACGCATTTTTTACGCGTCGCGTCATTTGTTGATAATTCGTGTAACCTATGTTACAAAATCAATTTATGGCTCATCATTTATGGTAGGAAAATCACTATTTAATATTAACATCACACGTTTCTTCACGAAAAATGTCAGCAGTCCTTTTGGCAACGTTACATTAATGTTATTTAAAGTGTTTTTTTTTTTGCAATTGTCTATTAGGACATTTAAAGGTAACCACAAGCGACTTAAAATCCTCACTGCATTTATTACGGTCAATTCCAAATCCTTTCAGCTCCAAATTTACAGATATATCCTTTAGAGAACTAGAAATTTCTTGTCACTCGACTGTTACAATCAGTTCTAGTCGAGGAAATATAGCATTCCACTGTCGAAAAATGTGCAGTAAGTAGGATCATCTAAATGGGGTTTTTGCATTCGATTCCTTGTCTCGATAAACGGATCATCCTGATCCCCAGGTACGTCGACAAACATATTTGACATCGTATCCATGATCTATGACCTCGAAAACCCACAAGTGGATAAATTCATTTGAAGTAAAACGGATTTGAGGAAAATTTCAGGAGATGATCTTGATACCTCGGTAGTACTGATCACCAGTTGCATCGAGGAAGTTGTTTGATATCATACTTGAAATCAGCAACCACAAAAACCTCCGAGTGGCAAAATTCAAAGATTTTGAACATCAAAATCGTGAACACCGACCTCAAAAATCCCCGAGCAAAAATTGTGGTTGGATTTCAGAGGAAATTTAGAGAAAAATTACGGTGATGAGCCACACACCAGGACTTTCTGGTTCCCAGGTACATCGAAGAACTTCATGATCAGCGACCCCAAAAATGCCCGAGTAACCGAATTGGGCTAATTTCCACCATGGATTACCGAATAATCATTTTTTTTAATTACCGCAAAAACTGCACCCGAGAAAATGCATTTTTTCAAAGCACAATAATTTCCCATTTGTATAAGATTAAAATAGGCAACAAATAAATGCATCAAGAAATCGAATGCAAAAACAGCATCTTGATCCGTCTTACTGCACAGGTTTTCGACAGTTTCACCTATTTTTGTGCTAAATTTCCTCGACTATTCATCGATGTATAAAGTTGAAATCGCACGCCGCGCCGTCCAGATGGGTCACACTTGCCATGGGTGGTATGCTGATCTGATTTGTTCTATGTACAATTGACTGGATGGATTTTGAGTATTATTACCTTATACATATTGAACTATTTAATCAATACATACAAGTATTAATCGAATTCAAATCTTATTATTGACTATTCCGTCTTAAGCCTTCGTGTGATTTTGAGTTCCGAATCAGCAACTGATTTTAAAGAATTTCACATAAATTTTCACGTCTTTTCAAGACACCGGTTCTGAATAGATGTAGCATTTAAATGTGCTACATTAACAATAACTCAGAATTTGTTAGTTTACATCAATCAGGCCCTAATTTATTCACTTCCCTGGAGTAGGTGAATATGCAACAACATGCGCTTTGGTTGGTCTGGTGTGTTCCCTACTTACGAGAATGAAAGACTTCGGAATTAAACATGTTTTCTTTTAAGATAATTTGAGTTAGTGGTATTAATGTATATTCTTATAGTTGAGGTATTATAATTATGAAATACAGTCTTTTGATTATTAAGTCCTTTGGTGGGCATTATGATTGGTTAGAGAAAATGTTCTAAGAGTGCACAAGTTGGCAACACTGAGAAAATTTTGGCAGATTTCCGGTCTGGGTGGTTCGTTTCTCGACAGCGAACGGCGGCGGTCCCAATTTTGTGTTGAAGAATTTGGGTTTTACATCGCTAACACTGTTTGGGATTTGATTTGACGTACCCAACGATCTTCACCGCTTTGTCAATTCCTGGAAGGAATTCGTTTGGTTTTTTGGAGTTCTGAGGCCACGTGTTTCGTGAGGATATGTAATACTCTCTATGTGAGGTAAGCTTTTACTTTGTTTAGTTTGGTGTTTTATTTAGTTCTTATTTATTGTTATTAATTATTACAGAGTGTTTGGACAGGCTTATCTTTGGACAGGTCTATGTGTGGGTCAGGCAATTTAGCAGTTTGTGTAAGAGCTCAGCTGTTTGGTGCTGTAGGTTTGGTTATATGGGGCCTAGAATTTAGAGGAGTAATGATAGGAGGAAATCTATCACTCACAAGTTTAGTTATGTATGGGTCTTGCTGACGTTTAGAGAAGTTTTGACTTGGAGAGTTGTTCACAGCAGTCTCCAAGAGATTTAATGCAGGCGTCCTACATATATGTGCAGGAAGTCGATGAGAATGCCAAGGCTCTGATCAGGTTTTTTTGTTTAATTTTGGTTGTATATATTTGAAGAAATTATTATAGATTTATTCAGTGATTTTTTGCTCATATATTAAAGTAAATTATACTATCACTTTTGCAATCATAGTATAACGCTAAGTTTATGTGTGGAATATTGAAATGCTTTAAGATCTTGTGAAGACAACGCATGGTACCATGTGAGGTTAGTATGCCTTTGGCCACATTGTACATGCAATATTTTAAGGGAGCATACCTGTTTTAGAACATTATTAACCTCAGAGTTGCACAGTGAATATTGTAATTTATTAGCACATGCATTTTTGTTCATTTACCACTTTAGTGACAAATAAACTTGTAGTGATGTCTTTTTAATTCACTGTTGAAAACTATAACTCGGTATGCATAATATATGATTCATGGTTGCGAGAGAACCTCTCAAAGATATTTTAAATCACTTGAATAGTTAGGGCAAACATATAGAATTTTCTTCGTTGGGTATATCAAGTTAAGTAACTTTATTTATTCATTTTTTGTTGCTGTACTTGTGTTGTAATAAATGTTTAATGTCTACATGTTCTTGTTATTCACACACACATAGTGTACCTGATATTGCTTAGATTTTGAGAT
Source organism: Stenurella melanura (assembly GCA_963583905.1). Lineage (NCBI taxonomy): Eukaryota > Metazoa > Arthropoda > Insecta > Coleoptera > Cerambycidae > Stenurella > Stenurella melanura. Next base: position 65,537,762 of record OY757310.1, read on the forward strand.
TTTATAATAAAGGGTAAATTTTGAAATTATTCCTTAATTTTAATATTTAAATCGCATGATTGCTAGAATTTTTTATTTTTTTTTAATGCCTTATTTATATTAACGTCCTGGCGGAGTTCAGCTATTGCTGCTCTACCACTCAACCAGGACACGTACACATAGACATCAACACAACAACCATTCCCTGCGATATTGCCATCTACCGCAGCTGAGACTCGAACCCAGGAGAGATAACAGCGACTAGACATGTTGTGCCACCCAACAGTGGTCTAGGTCACTGCTATCGTCTCGGTAACACATGAAAAAACGCCACTAACATCAATGCCCTAGCCAGGATTCGAACCCGGGACTCCGTGGTCGCAAGCCAAACACCTTCAGCATTGCGCCACCGAGCTGGTTTGCGCCGCGCTGGTTTGCGCCACCTTGGCTGGCAAGATTATATAATCACATTTATACTCAGTCCAGCGGCGCCCTTTTGAGTGTCCACGCTCCTTACTCACGACCCTATGCTCTCCAACAATAAACAAGCTGCCGTTCGCACAGGTGAAACACTTTTTAATATTTAGGTTAATACTACATAGAAACTAGCTGGGTTATTATCATTAAAAATATCTGATAATGTTAAAACAAAAAATCGAGAGGCATCGATGGTGTTCAAGATATAACGAGAAGAAGCAAAGTAGCAATCGCAGGTAAGTGTAATTTTGTCTTTCTTGTCTTTATGACCTTATGAAAGTTATATAACGAGAGTGGGATGTAACTCAAAACGTTGTAGAAGAAATGTGTTCGTGCCTTTCAGATACAAGGTGGTAACATCGCCCACAACATCAGTGAAATAAGTTCTGCAGATAATATCTATGATACATGTACCATATAGACAAGTGAACTAAGGTAAACCAATTTGGTTTGTTGTTTGGATTGAGTGTTGATCGCTCAGAGGATGCTCAATTTTTGTGCTGACAGTATTTAAAGTAGAAAGTCATTAAATGCCATTCTGAACCCCTGGGCAAATGGATCAATGTTAAAGCTTCTATTAATCAAAACATTTCCGTATATTTACTTTAAATAAAGATCTAATAAAAAGTAAGTACACAATGTAATATTTATGTGGAATATCTGAATAAATCATGATATCAACTTATAAACAAACAATATATCAATAACTATAACATATATAAACGGTCATTTATATGGAGAATTAGAACGTAATGCCAATATAAATGTCCAGCACGGCTTAAGCTATAAATAATGGTTAAGGTAATTTTTTAAATTGTCGTGATTCGTGGTCAGGTAATAATCATTCTGTCTAAAATTATAAAACTGACAAATCGTTGCATGATTTTCACGTGACATGCAAATTATGACTAAAATATAGCCTGTGTTTGTACATTTAGTACAATGATTATATGGAATATTTCACCTTTCAGAAGGTGGCTATTATATTTTCTTCTTGACAACTATACAAATTGACGAGGTAGTATTTCAGCTAAAGCAGAGTACTTGTATTACTTCCACATCCACGTAGTGGATTGGAAGTATAGTAATCGCAAAAAAATTTTCAAAAATTTTTATTCGTGAAATAGGTTTAGAATGTCATGAAACGTCGAGATTTTAAATTTGAGCGAAAAAAATTTTTCTGTCTGTCTGTAACTTTTTTTGTCCGCACGTTTTCTCCGGAACGGTTTAAGATATTGACCTGAAATTTTGTACACGTATATATCATAACGAGATCTGGAACTGGATTGTTTTTTGAGGATATCCGATGAAGAGTTGGGGGTTAAATAGGGGTAAATAGGGGAAAATAAGTAAAGCAAGCTTGTAATAGTACAGAAACTTGAAATTCGGTGTATGTACTAGAAGCTAAGGCCCCAGATTTGTTTATAATATTTTTCAACCCTCGACCACCCCTACTCCATTAATGGGATTGATAAAATAAAGTTGAGATATTCATTTGAAATTTCGTACACGTATGTATTATAACGACGTCTGGAATTAGATTATATTTTGGGATGATTCCTTTGAAGGGTTGGGGGTTAATTTGGGGTAAATAGAGGAATATAAGTAAAACAAGTTGGTAAGAGTACAGAAACTTGAAATTCGGTGTATGTACTAGAAGCTAAAGCATCAGATTTTTTTATAGTATTTACCCATTTACAGAAATTTGGGATTTGGTGTATATACTAGAAGTAAAGGTCTCAGGTTTTTTTATTAGTAATTTCCATCCCCCCACCACCCCCACTCCCTTATTAAAGGAGTTGAAAAAATTAAATTTAAATTTTCACTTGAAATTTGGTACATTTATGCGTTATAACTATATCTGAAACTAGATTATATTTTGACATGATTGCGTTGAAGGAGTGGGGATAAATAGTGGTAAATCGGGAAAGATATGTAAAGCAAGCTGGTAAGAGTACTGCAATTTGAAATTCGATGTATGCCCTAGAAGCCAAGGCCTCAGATTTTTTAATAATATTTTTCAACCCTTCCACTACCCTTACTACATTATTAAAGGGGTTGATAAAATAAAATTGAGATATACACTTGTAATTTGGTAGACGTATGTAATATAACGACATCCGGAACTAGATTATATTTTAGGATGATTCCGTAGATTGGAGTAACAGGAGTAACTAGCGGAAAATAAGTAAATAAAGCTGGTAAGAGTACAGAAATTTGGGATTTGGTGTATATACTAGAAACCAAGGCCTCAGATTTCTTTCTAATATTTTTCAAACTCCACCACCTCCGCTTCATTATTAATGGGATTGATAACATCAAATTGAGATATTCACTTGAGTACACGTATGTATTGTAGTGACATCTGATTGAAATGACTCCATTGAAGGGGTGGGAGGTGGTAGGTTGTGAATAGTGGAAAATAAGTATGGTAAACTAGAAACTTCATTTTTAACGTGTATGCGAGAAACCAACTGCTCAAACTTTTCTATGACATCTGCCCCAGATATTATTAAAATTCTATGACCAATAATTTCCACATACTAGAGTGCAAATATAGTCAAGATGTTTCCTTTAAAGTGACTTGGATAAAGACTTGGATGTGGAAGTAGTGATTCCTTAGGCAGCGGTTTTTTATTGAAATCAATTTATGCAAATATGAAACTAAACAGAGACCAACAGTTGGTGGGAATACAGTCACTACCACTGAAATTAAATTAAATTAAATAATAAAATTAATACAAAATATGCTAAATCTTCTTATTTACAACACAGATAAGTAATTCTTTCTAAAACTACATGAACATCTATTTTTGAGATATTGTAGACGAGTACCAAACTCGTCGATGGATGAACTTTTTGAGGACTTGCGAGGCGATTAACGAAAATTTTAATACATTTCTCGCACTATTATTGTTACAGAAATGATATATTTTCAGAGCAACTGTTATTTTCCAAATTGCAAGAGCCTGGGATCGAGTATGAAAATTCTTCGATTACAAAAAAAATTATGAAGGAAGGTAACTTTGTGAAGTTTAGTTCCATTTTTTAGCAACACGGAAATCTCGTCCTACTATACCTACATACATAATGAAATCAGAAATGTATTCAAACCCTTCTCAAAATTTTTAAATCCAATTAATAAATGTGTCACGAATAAAATTGTCGTTTGCATGACACAACTTAATTAATAACCTGTTATAATATTCGAAATGATAGAATGAGGAAAGAAGGAAAAAGTAATATCGTTAAAATTGGAGGACGAACGTCAAAAAGTAAATAGGGAATCTCTCACGCAACGCTCAGCGAGCCTTGGAACTCAGAACGGGGATCTCTGGGTCAATTTAAAACAAATTACGAAATAATTTGCATGGGTTTTCTCCCTGTTGGATCGAATAAAGTGGGGTCTAAAAACCGCCGCCGCTTTGTTACCTTTTACTCTGTCAGAACTCCCCTTAAATGTACTGATATCTCTGCTTAAACAGCTTAGGTATCCAAATATATTATACAAGGATGCCTAGGATTATTTCTGTATTATTCTGCCATTTTGTGAGAAAATGTATTTACTAGAATTATAATAAAAGTGGTAGAATCGCAATTTTATTGACATGTTGAAAGCTTTTAGATGCGTTGACCATAATATTCCATCGAATAATGGAGAATATTACAATATTGTAAAGATCTCTTGCAATCTTATATAAAAACACAGGAATGTGTTTGTCCATTATTTTAATGCCAAGTGTCAAACCAGCAATTAAAATTGAAGTGCCACAGGGTACAGTCTTAGGACCTTCACTATTTCTTATATATTTAAGCGACGCGACGTGAGCAATAACATAAATGTGGTTTATAATGCTTTCTACCCGACTACCACAAAGCCAAAAGGTAAGGGTTATGACTTTGGCAGTCTATGTAATGTGGGTATTTATGTGGGTGGGTATGAATCTTCCATTATAGCGGCCAAACTACTGGGTCGATTTTTATAAATGAGGTGACGTTGGTTTCGTCTCAATGTCAGGAGTGACATAGGCAGATATATCATACATATGACTGCCATATTGTCTCGGATGATATAAAAATTGCTTTTAAACCATATCGAGATAAGTATCAAAGTAAAGATCTCGATGGGAAGATTATATTGATATTATACACCAATAATTTCGTAGTCAGGTTTCAGTTTTTAGGCTACGTGTTCTTGTTCTGATGATATTAAAATGGTTTTGAATGAGAAAAATATGTATTACCTAATTAACAGTTTATATTCCATCTTAAATATAATATATTTAACCAAGATAAAACACAGTTCTAAGCAATACATCGCACAGTTGCTATCCATTCTTCAACTTCTAAAACGTGATGGCAAGTCAATTCAGCAAGCTGCCTATAAACTATTAAACATTTACGTAAACAGATGTCTGGTTAAATTAAAAACTACATATATGGATTGTATTATCGGGGATGGGGACACTCAAACATCTGGTTTTTACTATTCGCCGACAAGATAGATAAAACTTATGAGAGAAGACAACATTAAATCCGATAAATGTAAAGTTGGCAAACGCGTCAGACAGGTTTGTATTCTGTCACCAATCCCCTTGAAAATTTACAGTTAACACGTGATGCCAGGTATGCCGGAGGACCGGAAGGGTGAAGTAGGCATAGGCAGAACGAAGATTTCTAATTTGAAATTTGTAGATAATGCCGCCTTAGTTGCAGCAAGGGAGAATGAGCTCCTGTACCTTCCTGATGGATTCCTTTTATGGTTAAGTGTAAATTATAGCAAAAGTAATATTATGATTGTAGATCAAGCTAAACCATCCAATGTCCATACATGTTAAAGATAAGTGAATGCGAGGTAGTAAACAAGTTTGTACACCTTAGAGCCCTTGTGGACAATGCTGTCAAGTGCAAATATGAGATTCGACCAAGAATGCAGATGGTGAAGTCGGCAGCTTGCCAATTGAGCAAAATTTTTCGTGATAGAAATATCATGAAACGCACAGAAATTCGACTTGCTAGTGCTCTAGTTTTCTTTATCTACCTTCACACCTCTGAGGCATGGACCATTAGACAAACAGACGGCGTGTTGATGCCTTCGAGAGGTGGATTTGGCGCCCTTTGCTACGAATTCCCTAAGCAGCCTATTGTACTAATAGTTCGATACTACCAGTAATACAAGTTCTAGAATCATATTCTCCCGAATCCTCTCATTTTTTTGTCACATCAACAGAAGAAAGATTAAAAGAGAACGGTTACTAGTTAATAGAAAGAGGCGATGAGGACACCCACAAAAAGGTTGGCCTGATGTCACCAAGGAGTTAATTGAAAAGAACTTTGATGAGACTGTGCGTCTAACCCAACCGCGACAGATGGCAACATGCCGCCAGCAATAATTCATGAATCACAAAACGTCTGGCAAGACATTATGAATAAAAGGAAAAATAAATTAGTAAGTTGGAAGTGCAGTTAACATATATTTTGTAATTGTTTCCTGTAACCTGTAACGAAACACACCCGGTATATGTATAAACAAACACCCTTGCAGCAGAATTATCCACCCTTTGAGCTTTAAAGGTGCCAACTTATATTACAGAAATTCATATGTATTTTTCTCTCTTTCTTTCTCCTTACTTTCATCATTCTCGACAAGAACATCAAAACGTTTATGGCCGGATCGAATGTACGGTGACTGAAACTGAAAGGAGGCGTTTACTGAACGTTTATAGAATTCAGCGGCGCCTTTCTCACGGTCCAGCACGTCCGCAGTCTTCATCATTTCAAGATGTGGAAGCCTCGAATCCAGTAATACTTTATAGCGTGCGTCTGTTATGGCATTTTCTTATTTCCTTTATGATCTCTTAACCACTGAACAGATTTTTACCAAGTGGATTTGTTTGTAGGAATAGAAAGATTGCCTCGACGATTGCAGTAAGAAAAATAAGGTTTGTAATAAAACCACATCCCTATAGGCTTGAAGGTGGAGCGTATAATGCATTTCGCAATTTACAAGTTAATTTCTTCTTCAATAAAATAAACATTTATGTATGTTTTTCTTTTAATTCTATTACCAAATTTACGAAGTTAAAGTTAACAAAATAACTGAAAAAAATATGCACTCACTAGTTCAATAGATATATACGTTTTATCAAATAAGAATAAATTATATTGCAGACCAACCTGTGTTATTTAAAAATAATGAACAGCCTACAAAAAAAAATCACTAAAAATTATGAAACAAAATTGTACTGTCGGTTAATTGTGTCTTATTACCTAATAACGATACTGAGGCCAATAAAAAACGTTTCATTTGGTTATTTCTTCGTTTTTATTATACCATTACTTAAACGAGCGACTCCACAGTGCGACCAATTATCTTTCCTTTACTGGATGTACCATGGATTGTCTGAAACGCTGACATCTTCAGGGATCTGAAGTAGACCCCAAATTAAAGTTATCCAGGAACTGGCGAAGAAATTTTTGTGCAGCAGAGCACGGGAATCCGCTGTTCAGGGAGGCAACTGACTACGACCCAGCCGACGTGACGCCCCGAGGCACAAGAGATCGAAGTTCCAGATCCTAGATACCGGGTAAGTATAAACTAACTCATTCCTTTCCGCCCGACCACCAAAACATCAATGAAAAGAGATCCTGTGGGTACCAAACAAACAACCGGTTTGTGACCCTTCATCCTAGTCCTATGTCAGCCAAAAGCGCTAAAAAGGCGTCCAGGCCGCGCACTTTCTGAGCTAGAGAGTTCATCTTTCCTACCGACTAGCCGGAACACCGAATGCCATTTGTCACCCTGGGACCCGGTGGCAGTCAAACCAACCATCCCAAAAATTCCAAAAAGGGGACTGCAATAGTCGTTCTCTTTCACGAAATACGACGCTCCCCCGAACGAACATGCTGGCGAAGAGAGAAAATCAAGCCAGAAGTGGCGGCCCAGTCGGCAAGGCCCAACAGCCAGCACCAGGAGGTCTGCCGACATCGCTCATATTTGTGAGTGGGCTTGACGAAAAGTAGGCCCATTCTTTACCACGACGATCCAGGTTTGCAGTGATGCATTGGGGAAAAGAGCTAGTCAGTTCGATTCCTAATCATCCGAGACCATCATCAAAGGCCAAGGATATTGGCGCTTTTGGAGTTTTCCGAGTTTTTCAAACCAAATTCAAATATTAAAGTGATGACAAAAGGAGATTTTGTTGGGAGTAACAAAATAGCACTTCTCAACAGTAAGTAAGTACTGAATACTGAGACTACAGATAATGTCCCCACATCTGCTGTAAATTTCGACAGTTCTCTTAACTCCTCTTAATAACCATTCTATATTCAGCTGACTTTCATTGGTGTTGTGGTAGTGACCTAAAATTTTGGCAGTAGAAATATCACAAGAAACCCCCAACCTACTATTTGCTTCAAAAGCGAGTTCATTGCTTGGAAGATACTCTCTTGAGGGTCTAATCCTACGCTGTTTGGTTTAAGGTGAATTTTCTCAGCTTTGTATCATCCACTTGAATATGTTTCTACTAGGTTTAAAAACATAGTGAAGTTTAAATTCTTTCTTTCTCTTGCAAAAATAGTCGACATGTTTTATAAAGGCTCTTCTATTTTTTCTTATATCTCGTGTAACATAATTTGATCGCATTTTTTGCGTATCTATGAATCTCTTGCCTCATACAACTAGAATCTGCAAATACAATCGTTTATTGAATGTATCTAACAAGTGAAAAAAACTACATTTTGATATGCCTTTTGTCCAATTTGTTGGGATGATTCATTACATTTTCAGCAGAGGGTCGCAAGATGACTCAGTGCTTTGACATGTTTTATTTTTCTTTTTTTTTTGCATTGACTAAAGTAAAAGCTAACTACATTTTGAAACACGGAAAGGGCATCGGCTCTATTTTTATTTAGTAAATGAAAATAACTAAATGAATGATGATATTTTAAATATAACATTATCACTTATCAATTTGTAATATTTTTTTAAATAATTCTATGGAATGCATTTTCGTAAATAACTCGTTTATTTTAAGTTTTTCGAAAAAACTCTATTTCAGATTTTTTGTCCAAAAAGGTCCATGCCTTATACTGGTTATAGAGATAGATCGACGGAATAGTTAATTTTCGATTTTTATTAGGAAACTGTTCGGAATTTGTAGAATTTATCAAAAAAAATCAAGTTTTCCAGGATGTGTAGATTCGCTTTTGTTTTCTCAAATTTCTCACAAACGTCAACTAATAGACCTAATCGAGCCCTACTATTGCCATTTTTGAAAATCAAAATCGGACCTTCGGTTCGGGAGTTCTTAATTTCTTAGAAAAATCATACTCGGCCCTGGAAAACATACTCGCGGTCAACGGATTCGGGCCGCCAGCAATAGGCTTGATTTGTGGCCGGGTACCTTTGATCCCACCAAGTCTCATCGAAATCGATCAATATTCTGGACAGTTATCGTGCTTCCTAGCCCGATTTCGAGAAAACCAGTTTTTTGCAAAAAAAATCAATTTTCATTTGTTTTTCGACATAGCCTCTGGTATACTTATTTGTAGAGCTTTGCCAGCGGCACCATTTCTTTTTTGAAATGTCTCGATCCGACTACCCGTTATCGAGTTATTCAATTTCTCCCGAAAAACTCGAAACGTCTATATCGGGTATTTTCGGTTTCCGAACGGAGCCGAGCTTCCGGCTTTAAGGTTTTCTAAAGACCTCCTATTAACCACCCAAGTTTCATCGCAATCCGAAAACGGATTAAGGGGGCTGGGCGTGACAGACAGACCGACAGACAGACAGACCGACAGACAGACAGACCGACAGACAGACCGACAGACAGACAGACCGACGGACGGAATTTTCTAAATTCGCTCTCGAATCGATAGATATGACTTTCAAATCGATCCGACGTTTTTTTCGGGTTTCGATGGTCCACCGGAAAAATGCTAATCGTATACTCCATTTTTTTTCAAAATGTAGTAACAAGTCGTACAATATAAGAAAGATTTAATATTTCCAACTTCTCCCATGGTCACAAGCCTCTAACTGCTACTCACCTGAAGCAGTTGCGATGAAGTACGTAATTGTAAGTATCGGTATAACGAAGGATTATTTTTGTTACTTTATGATATAATTTAACCTTTGTTCGTATCATTCCTTTCTAATTTGGCATCTATTTTTAATAGCATGCTTTTTTTTAGCTTGCATGATTTGCAAATTTTATATCTAAGAATACCTTGCAAGTTAATTTTCACCCACTTCCAGACGTCGTATTGACTTGAAATTTTGAATGTGTACATAGATCACATGACAATACAGTTTGACATTTTTTATAGAACATCCAAGATGGCCTTTCCAAGATGGCGGACAATTTTACATTTAATATCCGATTATCCGATTATATTTGGTACTTGGGGATTTTTAAGTACGCAAATTATAAATATGTAATTGAAAGTCAAAAATAAAAAAAAATAAAACAGAGTGTTCACTGTCTTATTGTTTTTTTACTGTTCACTTATGATTTTCAAATTTATTATTTTACTAGACATCTAATAAGTTACTAAACATTTGAAATTGCTACTGACTGTTTATCGTTTTAAGATGCATTTATTAATTTTAGTTCGTCAAAAAATAAATTAAAAAAAAAAGTGTAATTCCCTAAAGTTCCGTTTTTCTTAAGATAAGTAAAATCAATATTAAACATAGGCATTTTTTAATTTCACACATGTAACTGTTGTTTCAATGAATACATAATGGTATAATTTAACTGGTCAATGCGAGGGTCAATGTCAATATGCTTAGGTTATACAGATGTATTCATTGTCCTCTATCAATAAACACTCATTCAAATTAAACATCAAGGTCACAATTTTTATTAATTAGGATGATAAAATATTAATAGTTTCTTCTAAATAAGTGGAAAGTGCTGGAATTTTTTGAGGGGAGAGGGAGTGCGGGATAAAACTTTAGAATTTTCAACTCACATAACGTATGCGCGGCTCTGGTTGTGCATAGCCAGTATGCGAAAACTGACGGCTCTGGTTTTACCACATTTGAGGGAGGGGGGGGCATGTACATTCGATCTCCGAGTTGAAATCACTATATACTGTTGCGATTTCTTTCGTAATTTTACAAAAATTCAAATAAAAAAATGAAAATATGATGAAAATGATCAGTTGCCGGTAATTATGTTACTAATGAATAAATCAAACCGTCACTATTAAAAGTAAATAATAAGTATTTGATTCATTTGTTTAGTTTATAAAATAGGTTGGTCCCATATTTTAGACATTTATTATCATTTATTAACATATTTTTGAACAAATTATTACTAATTAGTCAAATTATAGTTTTGTTAATATTTTAATGTTTTTCCAATTATTTAAATAATTATATTTGCTCCAAATTAGTCATATTTTCATTTTTTTTCTAAGTTCACAAATTAGTTATTTAATTTTGTTGCTAATAGAAACTCTAAACAGTTCAAAGAATTATGGATTGTTTAAAACGTTATATGTATTTTTTAAACATGAGTAGAAAGCTGAAGTTGAAAAGAAAACACTTTGTTTTGAAAAGATACAGGAATAATTAACAAGAAATCGTTAAACAATTATTGAATTATTAAACAATTTTCTGTATTTTCTAAATGTGTTTAAAAGAAACTACACCTATCTAGGTTAATACTAAAAAAAAAGACGGTAAAACAATGATAATTTGCTTGCAAGTTCCATTAGCAAACTCGTAAATGAGAAACATAAATAATTAACTTGAGAAATTTAAAAAAGTCTAAAATATTACAAAGGACCCCGCACACCATACATGGGTTTTCTGCCTCCGGTCAAATTAAATCTAACCCATGTAAAAATGTTCTTCACCCTCTGAACATATGCAGCCAAGGTCGTTTTGAGATATGGAGACCTAAAGATCGATGTTAAGAGAAGTTTTTTATTTAGAAAAAAAGCGTCACAACCTTATTGTTGAATTGAAAAAACTGCAGCGAAGTCCTTGAAGACCCACGGTGTCATCAACATGACGAAATATGGCGTTATTTAAGAATTAATTATACAGTTCTGAATTTCCATAAAATCAAAGCCAACTTATTTTTTTTAAATTTTTTTTTAATTTAAAAACGTAAGCATTTGTTAGTATTTATTTCAAAACATAATTGGCGGCGTTTGGCCGTGATAAATTTTACGCCAATGTAATCAGTCCTTATCAGTGTTTATTGTACCTTGTAGAAATATGGTTACAAAGAAGTGGCGAAGACGAGAAATTCTTGGCAATTTGGGACTATGTAAAAAATACGATAGGAGAGAATATTGATTTATCTAATGAGCAGAGACTACTGAAAAAATTACGTCGTTTGTGCCGGAATGTCGATGAACGGTGGACTCAAGCTTCTCGGCGCAAGGATTATTTTAAAAACAAAAATGGTACTTGGCTAAAAGGACATTTCGTTTTTGAAATAGACGAGCCAACGCCATCATCTTCTTCTGGTCGGCCGAGTCTATCATTCTCCGAAAAATCATCCAGATCACAAAGAAGGAAAGCTGCGCAATTATCACATGAAAAGAAAGACGAAACATCTTTAATTGTACAAGCTGCGAGTGTAGCTGCACGTCAACAAGGAAAACACGATATAGCAGCAGTTTTGAAAGAAGTAGACAAAAGTCCAACCTGATCAGCTAAAATTAGAAAAATCCTTTTTTCTCCAGAAAAAAAAATTGAATTACTCAGCCCAAGAAGTGTTAGAACTGATTTTAGATTCCAATTTAAGTAAGCAACAGTATTTGGAGCCATTTCAAGAAATTGTAAAATGTACTCCGACTACAAAGAAGTTTGGAAGGCTAAACAAAAATGTAGGCCAACTAGGATCAAAACATCCGACATTGTGGCAGATGTACCGTTAAACAATTTACTGGAATATACGACAAAAAGAATAGTACTTTTGCTAGAAGAGCCAATTATACAGTACATGGAATCATTACAACTTACTGAAATTAATGCTGAAATAATTTTCAGTTACGGCTTCGATGAAAGTTCAGGTCATTCAACATATAAACAAAAATTCACCACTTCTGGTACCCATTCTGATGCACCTTTGTTTGCAACTACTATAATGTCTCTTCGCTCGCAGTCACACGAAATTATTTTGTGGAATAATCGAACTCCGCAATCTGATATTTTGCAGGCCTCTTAAATTGGAGTACGTCAAAGAGTCAGATGAGCATATATTAAAAGAAAAGCAAACTATCGATCTACCAATTGAGAATCTTAAGGAACTGAAAATTTCTTTACCGAGTGACAGAGTAATTAATATAAAGTTTAATCTTTTCATGACCTTAATTGACGGCAAAGTACTGAATACTCTGACCGGAACAAAGTCAAGTCAAGTTTGTCCGATATGTGGTGCCACGTGATTTTTTGCGAATTCATCCAAAACCAAATACTTTGCAGTTTGGAATAAGTCCATTACATTGTTGGATTCGATTTTTTGAGTGTATCCTCCACACCTTCTATCGATATGATATACGCGAATGGCAAGTCCGAGGCCAGAAAAATAAAGAAATTGTTGTTGGTCAAAAAGAAAAAAATTATACAAGGACAATTTTTAGAAAAATTTCATTCACATGTGGACAAACCAAAAGCCTGGTATGGTAGTACAAACGATGGTAATACTGCTCGTCGAGCATTTAATGACACTAAAAAAAATTCGAAATTACCGACGTTGATGAAGACCTCATTAAAAAATTTAAAGTCATTTTAATTTGCCTGTCCTGTAACTACCAAATCGATGCACCAAAATTGGAAGAATATTGCTACGCAGCAGACTATACATGACGAAATATTCCTGGTACCCAATGCCTGCAACTGTGCATAAAGTTCTAGCACACAGTAAACAGATCATTGAAAATACTGTATGCCAGTAGGGTATTTTGGAGAAGAAGGATCTGAAGCTAGAAATAAATTGTACAAACATGACCGAAAATTTCACGCTAGGAAAACTAGTAGGCAAAATAATATGGAAGACATTTTTCAACAGAGCTATGGATACATCAGATCCTATCATTTCAAGTATTAGTTTACAAAAACCCATAAACCGTCAACGTAGACTGCAACTTCTTTTTGAAGTAATTAGTATGCTGCTGGAACCAAAACCTGAAACTTTACAATCTGAAGAGAGCAGCGAGGTCGATGATGTCGAGGATGATGTAGAGAACGTCCTACAAGATATATTGCCTATTGCCCAATTAGATTTATTAGAATTGGAAAACGATATATAATATACAATTTTTTTGTTACGTAAATCAATAAAACTTTGCCAAACAAGCGTTCGTTATTAAAAGTTTTACGTTAAATAGTTACGCCACTTAATTACTTCCACATCCACGTAGTGGATTGGAAGTATAGTAATCGCAAAAAAATTTTCAAAAATTTTTATTCGTGAAATAGGTTTAGAATGTCATGAAACGTCAAGATTTTTTTCCATACTATAATTTAATTAATTTTGGCCAGATAATTTGGGCTCAGAAACCATAGTGGCTCGCATGAAAAACAGAACGTATTTAATGGAAAAATATTTATCACACGGAAAAAACTGACTTCTTGCAGCAAGATGAAAACTTATTTCAGCAAGAAGAAAGTCCTTGCAGCAAGAAGTTGATTGTCTGATAAGAACTGCATAATTAATTCTTAAATACGTCTTAATGACACCCTGGGTCTTCAAGGGCTTCATTGCAGTTTTTTCAATTCAAGAATAAGGTTGCGATACTTTTTTTCGAAATAAAAAACTTCTCGTATAATCAATCTTTGGGGCTCAATATCTCAAAACGGCGACCTTTTCGTACCTTGGCTGCATTTGAAAATTTGTTCAGGGGATTGAGACCAACATTTTTACGTTGGTTAGATTAAATTTGATCGGAGGCAGAAATATAACAAAATATATTTTTTCTACGAAAACCTCAAAAGGTTGTTAACGAGCGTAAAGTCAATAAAAAAATTACATTTTGTACAGAATTTCATTTCACATCGGTTACTAGGTAAGTTGCTAGGAAACAAATGTGATATGAAATATTTCGGGTTCGGGTCACTGGCACTGTAAGTAAACTAAAGGGCCTGTACCCCTTACTCTTTGCGGTTTTGCAACAACGGCGAACTACTTCGCCGACATTTTTTCGGTCCGAATCCGGACCAATCGAATCGGGAGAAAATTCCCCATCGTTAGATATATATTTCATCAGGGTATTCCTCCGGGTTAAAGGTTCAGAAGTCGGCTATCTATTTCATCTTGGATGATTGCAATAGAGAAATTATAGCGGAATGCCGAGCATGTAGCAAAAAATGTAATATCTAGTTTACACATGCCGAGATGAATTTTCAATTTCGCCAGTGCAATAAGATGCCGACAAATTGCCAATTTCCGTTTTTTCATAGTGCCACCACGCAGACCTCCAGCAGATGTATTTATTTAGTTGTAGTTTGTGTAGTTGTAGTTGATGTTTTGACTTCTCCGACAAAGCTATTTGAAACTGAAATCGATAATCCGCGGTAGCCCATCGTGTTAAGTGGCGGCTTCCATTTCAGATTCAAGCGGATTTCTCGGTTCAAATCCCGTACTAGAATACTATTTCAATTTTTTTTGAACTTGGTAATAGATATTTCTGATTATACATGTATCATTTTGCCTCTCTGTTCTCTGATAACTACGGAATTAATTTTTAAAATTTTTATTCAACTTTCTGGCAAACATTTTTTAAAGAACTGTAAAATTTGAACCTTAAGCCCCTTTTTCTACGATAAATATCATCAGTTTGTTTTTGTCAAAATTATTGTAGGTATAGTGGATAATTTTGTAGTTGTTTCCTATACATCTGTATTAAACAATATGTTGTAGGAAAAATATAGTATGCAACTCACACAAAATTGCTCATTGTGTGCTTGTTGTATAATATATTATCTTTAATTAAATAATTGTTTAACTAATCTGAAAAACATTAAAATATTGACACAAATTAGAATCTGTCTAAATATTTATGCAAAAAAAAAAATAATAATAATAAGTGTCAAAAACACTCTCTAGTTTCGCCCCTTGGGGTCATTTTTTGGGACTCGATAAAAAGGTCTTATGGAGACTTAATTTAAAATTCTGAAGGCGGGACTAAAAATATCTTTCTCTCATAAGAAATTCATGGGAAACTTCATGGTCTCGCAGTCATGTGTTAATATTACCCGGTTTTGCTTAAATTTTAAGACCATATTTTTGTAATTGTTAATAAATTAAACACTGCTTTTAGATGAATCAATCAATATATTATAAATACTCTACATATGTTTCGGCTTATTAGGCCTTTATCAAGAGTATTACATAGTGAATACCAAAGTTTCTGACGTGCTTATTCAATTTATACCTAAAAGTATTTATGTTTTAATCTATTTATGACTTAAGCTACTTAAGATTTAATTTAACATCTTCAATTATTTGAATGTTTGGAGTGGACCTAAGCTGATTATATAAATCAAAGGATATTTCTTAACAATTGGTTTATTATAGGGGTGTTTAGGAGGTTCTGCTGGTCATTTGTGGTGCAAGGGTTGTACTTGAAAGATTTTTTGATTTCTAGTTGTTCTAGCAGATCTAAACGTTTACCTTTTCTTTCTGAATGAAGTAAATTTATGTTATCAGTATCTATGAAATGGTTGTTTTCAATACAGTGTGTTGACATTCCTGTATTTTTATTGTTATTTAAGATTGATTTTTTGTGTTCTTTTACCCGGTTGACAACGCTTCTACCACTCTGACCGATATAGACAGCATCGCAATCCTTACAATTAATTTTATATACACCTGATTTATCAATTTTGCAGAATTTCCTAAACACCCCTATAATAAACCAATTGTTAAGAAATATCCTTTGATTTATATAATCAGCTTAGGTCCACTCCAAACATTCAAATAATTGAAGATGTTAAATTAAATCTTAAGTAGCTTAAGTCATAAATAGATTAAAACATAAATACTTTTAGGTATAAATTGAATAAGCACGTCAGAAACTTTAGTATTCACTATGTAATACTCTTGATAAAGGCCTAATAAGCCGAAACATATGTAGAGTATTTATAATATATTGATTGATTCATCTAAAAGCAGTGTTTAATTTATTAACAATTATTTTCAAGATGTTTCACAAGGAACCTACCACAAGTTCAGTTCAGTGTACCATATTTTTGTGATTTCAAAGAACTCTGAGGGTGAGCCAAAAAACCCAAACTTTTTCCAGTAGTGTAAATTTCAGTCAAATGCCATTATGGGCCGGGTGGTTTCTCTTTAACACCCAGTGCTTAAGTAGAACCTAAACATTGTCTCTTGTTCCTACATTAATTGTCATGTAAATGCCGACTGAACTGCTGCTACTGCTTGTGACAGCATATTTTCTTAGTTAAATGAACGTTTCTTAGTTGAATTAAAGAATCTAAAAATTAAAGACGCCTGGATGTTTGTTATTAGAACATTACTCTCGCAATAGATCAGGATTATCAAAAATAATCAAAAAGAGATTAAATAAAACAAAGAACGTCATTTACACATCACATGTAAGAACAAAGGTATTTCTCATATCTTTCAGAGAACAATTATAATTACAAACATGTTAAAAACCTCTCCCATGACATGTCTTCACGTTGAAACAAAACTTGAATCACGAATTACGAAAGCAAAAAATTGTTAAAATGAAGTAAACCAAATAAAACGACCGAAACAAAAACAGTATAACGGCGTTTAAGATGATGGGAGGTCAAGAGAGCATGAGAAAAACCGAAGACAAGGAGAGGTTCGTCATTCTTACTTCGAGCTTCTTCCAAGGTCGTCTGCTCCTCGCTGATGACCAAAACGGGGCAGTGAGGACTAAACACCAATCGGAATGTGGTTGAGAAGGGTAAAACTACTGCAAAACCGACTCGGGCTGGCTGTGTGCGTGGCCATTGTTGCATTTTCTTACTGAAGTTGTGACAAGAAATGCGATTCATTCAGCTTTACAAACAGCTCAGTAATAACAAGGAATTGTTTGGGTATATACAGGGCCGTGGAGAGAAAATAAGGGTCCGGGGGAAAAGAGGAGCTCCAACTTACTTTTGAAACGTGCCTCTATTCATAATAGTCGAGTCCAATTAGACACAAAAAAGACAAAATGACGGAACCCAGCTATAATGAATAGATTTTCATGATTATTTTTGCATCGAGTTTTTAATACTGAGTACAAATAATAAGTTTACCCTTTAAAAATTGCCGCTTTTTACTTGGGGGTGATTCTGACCCCCTTTAGAGGGGTGGGCAAAAAAGTAAAATAGTAGCCACCGTATCTGAAATAGAACCATATTTTAAGGGAAGAAAAAAATTGGTACCTTGAACTATTTTTCCTCATGCATACGAGCATACGTGCATACTTAAAACCGTTTAAAACCTAAAATATATCGACTAAGAACAAATAAGTCAATTAACGACTGACTACGATGTCGGTACTTCACAGTCTACAACTGCAATAATAGAACAGACGCGCGATCGACAAGGCAAGGTCCTTGATAGGCGAATGTTCAAGTCACATAATCTAAATCTATTCTGCGATGTCTACATTTGTGGACGTTAAAAGATCGTTTTCACAGTATTCTTGAATCTTTGACAAGAAACGTCCAAATTTCAAGTATGAACATGTACATAAACCTTATTAACATTATCAATGACTAGTTTCGATGTTGAGTTGTACTGTGTATATTCCACTAATTTTTAGCATCATCACATTAGTGTGTATAAGTTCTGAGATCCGAGCTCTGATGGTTTTTTCTACAACAATTAATTGGAATGCAATCGGCATGCCAAATACAGCCAACACATCAATATACTGAAAGGGAGAAATTTTTATAAAAAATTAATAATATCAGAAGCTACTTTGTGGTAGTTAATCATCTTGTACAAATAAATAAATAAAACACACTATGTTTTCTACCGCTACGTAGAAAACATAATAGTGTGTTTTATTTATTTGTGCAAGTTTGATAAACGCGTATTAAGAATTGCTCGTGATATTGTGTTGTTATAAATAGTTCGGCGGTAATAATTGGAGCGGCAATCTCACAAAATATACACACGGACTAAAGGTAAATTAGCCTCAAGAGACCAAGCAACAATAGTAGTCAAAGGGCTCGTGTGGCACTTTAAAATATGTGAAATCATTACAAAATACTCAGAAAGTTACGTAGTAGAAAATTTTATTCACTTTTTTCTCTTCACGAAATCTTGACAGAAGCATCGTGATTCTTGTAATGCTCTAGATGGTCTTCCATCGTCATCGGGGAAAATCTGACTGAAAAACGAGGGCAGGACAGAGACACGCTATAAGCCACAAAACAGGAATTTCCAAATTTTATTATTTTTGTTCATCATATGAATGATATACCAGATAACTGAAAACTACTGACTATAGAGTCCACATCTACTTGTCTCTATAAATATGGACGAAAGCAATGCCATTCAGACGTTTTTCTCTAATTCTATTCTATTTCGAAGTCTATTGAGCCGCCAAAGAGAAGGAACGTTTGGCGTTCATCAGAAATAAAGTTAGAAGAAGCAGCAAAATTTTGAGTCCGTTTTTAATAAGGCCTTAGAATAAGGTACTGAAACAAAACTTAGAAGTGCCTTTTGCGCATGTGAAATTAAATGTCCTTTTAATTTAGGCAAAATTATAGAAAATCTCTAAAACCAAACAAATGGGGATACAAAAACCTATTCCTGGTGATCCGGACATTACATATATTAGGACTTGAAGAAAAGATTAGTCAACAAAAAATAAGCGTCTTTATGAACAGTTCTGAAAATAAAAAATGAAAAGGTGCTGTTCAGGATACTTCACTTTTCCTTCTTTTGGAAGGAAATGAAAAAATTAAAATTAAAATATAGGCATATAGGATTAGGAAAGACACAAGATAACTAACTGGATATATTATTCAATGTGCACCCTTTCTAGCGTTAAGTCATTGACATTTTAAATATACGCTCTTAACATTCTATGAATACTTTATATAATCACCTATAACTCAAGCCCTGCTTTTCGTTCAAAATTTGTTTTAGCCAGATACTCCGATAACAAAAAAGAGGAGATGCAAAGAAAATATTCCGTCAGTAGTAACATCATAAGCATGGCAGGAGTATCGTGGAAGAACGGAAACAGAAGAAAA
This sequence comes from Stenurella melanura, assembly GCA_963583905.1. Classification (NCBI taxonomy): domain Eukaryota; kingdom Metazoa; phylum Arthropoda; class Insecta; order Coleoptera; family Cerambycidae; genus Stenurella; species Stenurella melanura. The sequence goes on from OY757310.1 coordinate 65,557,437, forward strand.
AATTGAGGAAAAGAGAAGAGCACATTGCTACATACTTAAGGAGCAAAAGAAATCCGAAATAAAAAGAAAAAAAATAACAACTGGGTAGTTACTGGTTCGAAAAATTCTGAAGAGGCATAAGAGTGGAGCCAGGCTATAGAAGATGTGGACTGTTCTCAATCGGAACAAGACTTTTGTGATACAGATGGTATCCAATCAATTGTGGTAGGGAGCTATCTCTTAATATTTACTAGAGTCCAAATTGTAGGAATTAATTCTCTTGAGAGATTTTCTTTTGCTCAAATTCTCATGCAAATCAGCAAATCTAGTGAATTGCTATTCTTGAGCATCGTAGGAATTAAATTCAATGAGAATATTAGTGGAACGTACGTCGAGTTTTAAGATCGTACTAGTATTTGCAAGAGCTAATGAGTAGATTTTAAACAGTGTTTTATCTTCTAACATTGGCAACACGGATGATAGCCATTATTTTGTGGATGGCTTTTTTGCAATAATTTATATTAATTTTCTTTAAAAGTATACTTCTTTCCTACTGATACGTAAAGCTAAATTTATATTTTGTTGTGTATTTCCACCTCTTAGGAAACACCCGGTATGAATCCGTGGGTTTTAAATAATTTTGACAAGGGGTAAACCACCAACACTTTATTTAATAATTTACTGATTATACAAAATTTCTTATTAACTAAAATAACCTTTACACTTTATTTAACATCACTTATCGCTACCAACCTTCACTTTAGTAAAAACTTCTAATCGCGCCTTATATACTCTGGAATTGCCTCCAGAGTCATCCAGAACACAATCGAGAATCTTCTCCCATCACACTCTAGAAAACTCTATCTCTCTCTACAAGTTTCCAGTCACTATTAGGCATAGGCGTATCATAGGGGGTGTAATGCATAACAATATTTATTAAAAACGATGAAAGCAATTGTTAGCTAATTTTTGTACAATGTTAATAGATCTTTGTAAAGCTTTAATAATTAATTTTTGGCATCATATTAGCTTTTATGAGTGTCGTTTAAATCAAACAAATCTCGATTCCTATAGATACATTATATTTACACTCTTAACAAAATATATACAGGGTGTAATTAGTTTCATGTAATTAAAAAAAAAACTGGTAATAGGGACCGACTAGACAAACAGAAAACCTATATGACCTTTTTCTCTAGGGGCACTTTGAAAAAAACTGACCTGGGTTTACATTTTTTAATGTTAAGGTAGGAAAGATTTGATAACCACTGTTTTTCAGGGTCAATGGATGTTATAGTTCCGAATATTAGAAATAATAAAAAACTGTAATACCCAACTTGTGTTCCCGTCGGTAGAAGTGCGGCACTTTGATGGGATTATTTGTATCGAACTTTTTATACCACTAATTATGAAATTGTAAATAATTCCTTCTCTCTCGGCACAACGCAAGCATAGCATGGCCGCAGGGGTTAAATAGGATTTGTTTACATGTGTTTTTTAATTTGGAACAAAGCTATTGTAGCTTTTATTGTCATTTATAAGAATTTATAAAATTTAAAAGTGGTTTACTAACATCTGTAACATTGTGTTAAAAGCTTAAAAAATTAGTAATTGTTTTATGAAATTGGAAAACGAACAGTTAGACGTCCGAGATACGATGACAGAAAATAGTTGTGTATTTTAAGTTAGGAAAATATCTGATTTTTTTAACGAATTGAGCGCATAATTTTTCCCAATCAGATATCGAAAACTAAAAATCAAGTCTTTGGTCTCTATGAAAATCAATGTAAATAATAATAAACAGATAAAAACAAGACAACGAATACTAATAATAATAATCATACCTTTAATGCCCAATAGGTTACACGCAATAACTGAACAATTCTTTTGAATGTTTTACAAAAATTGTTCGAAATGACCTCCATCTCCACGTATACACATTTCGGTACGTCGAACTAATAACATACTTACTCCGTTCAACACATTTCGTAAATTAGGATCATTTTTTATGGTTTCTATACACATTAAAATACGTCGTTGAAATTGTTCTAAAGCTCTTCCGCACCAGCTGCATTTCCACCACTTTCTCCATGTACCAAGTCCATATCCGCGAGCTCTGGATAAGTGTAATGTCCCATAATGTCCAAAATCTGCGTTTTAAAACACCTCACTGTGAATTAACGTTACCAATAAAAAAAACAAAAAGAAAAACTTGGTCCAAAATCCAAAAAGTAACACAAAAAGCACGAACGAGAAGTAGTGTCTTACGTAACCAATTACTAACGACTTGAACGATAAGTCAATAAAATAAATCTTAACATAAGTGGCACAAAATTCAAAAAGAAAAGCAACAGACAAAACCAAGGAACGGGCACGTTGCGTCATGCGTACGTTCTTTACCAAGTAAGGACTAAACTGAAATTATTACTTGAGAATATTACAAGGGAGAGTATACCACGCCTAATAGGATAATTGGCCGCGAAGAAGCAAAAAACATGACGATGTCCTCTGTCGGTCGCTTTTAACTGCTTTGTCGGCATACTTATTTGCAGGAATGTCAGAGTATCTCGTGCAACAAGACGCGAGGCAATAAAACCTACCCCAATATGCCAGCAGTTCTCAAACTAGGTTAAGTATTTTGGAAATTTTTGTTTATTTTTTTTCTCCAAAACTATGAGCTTTAGACCCCATATTATATAAGGTTTTTTTGTTTGTCTTGTCGTTCCCTGCCACCAGTTTTTTTTAATGACATGAAACTAATTACACCCTGGATTTATTAACTTCTCTCTTCATTTAGTATAGTTGATGTCTACCTAAAATTAAAATCTTTCATGAGAGAATCTTGAAATTCCCCATCAAAAACCATAGAGAATTTCTCCCTAAGATATCGAGAGAAATATATCCGACGATATTTTTCAAGATACAAGTAACAAAATCCTGAGAAAATAACGTTAATTCTTCAAGAGAATCAATTCCTACGATTTCAAGAATTGGGGCCCCTGTTGTTACTATGTGGTAACGGAATTAAATATCAATTTTCCATGACTGACGATGTATTTGGAGCATAAAAGGCATTTTATAGTAAAAAATTGTCCCATTAGTAGTTACCTTACTCGCTTTTTAAGTTCGTTGTTTTAGATTAAGCCAATTAAATAAAATGTTATAGTGTCGGTCATTGGTAGCGTCACCTTCTCGGTCACCTTCCTTAGTTTGCTGATGTCGTTCCCGTCATTAAAATTAAGTAAATCCTCTCCATTTTGTTCATAATCAAATATGTATCTAAAAAGTCTAAGGTCTATTCATAATAACTTATATACTACAACAATATGCCAAATTTCCAACTCCATTATGTTAAATTTCAGATAGCACATGATGGAAGATATTCAAATCCATGAACCAGTAAGTTAAATGGGAATTTAAGACGAGCATCAGAATAGGAATTCCAAAAATGCTTTAAACTGGACTGTGTAGTAACACTAATAAAAATGTTCCTTATTATTTTGGACAATAAATCAGTTAATTTAAGCAATTGTCAACCAAAACGCGAACTTCTTAATTTAATTTTAAAAACTTCACAGTTGTGAAAATTGTCTTGGTTTTTGCATGAAACATCTTATGAGTGGCTTTATGTCTTTTTGATGAGCTCCAGAATAATGACAAAAAATGTTTCAAAGGCTAAACATTTCCAAGAGACAGAATAATAGATAACCAATCCTACAATCCATTAGAATGAAAAATTTTTTAAAGACACAGTATGTAAATAAATTAAGTTTAGGACTTCTCTGGTCTCTAGCACAACCAGATGTAGGTTGCGTTCAGTAGATTTTATCTTTTTATTGAATAGATAGCCTTTTGTTCTCATTTTTAACTGAATGGAAGCAAGGAATTATGTACCTACTTAGATACTAGTTTACTCTGCAAAGAGGACTATGTGGATATCCTGGATATTAGTGTTACATACAATGAGAATTGTCAACCAATAGACAAATTCATTTTGGAATTTTAATTGCTAGCATAAATGCATGTTATCGAAAGAAAGAAAAGAGTAGAAATTTATATTTTTAGTTTTTCTTATTAGTTCTCATAGTTTTTTCTGCTGTTTGCAAATCCTATAAAGAATATGTTTTATTCTTAAAAACTAGTTAATTTACTTGAATGAAGTAATGTATTGGTAAACAGGTAATTTATACACAAGATTTTGAATTAAGAAATGTGCAACTTTATTTTTATGCAAGCCTCCGGCAAAAAAGACCAGCAGGCTTCTTTCAGCACTTGGTATATTTAAAAAACTTGCCCTAATAATCCTAAAAACTAGCAGGCACTAAGAGTAGCCGTGAAATGAACCAATCCTGAACACTTTCTTCAAGCAGAGCACAGATAACCAGTTTCACTGCACCCAGCAATATTGTCAATATACGGTAATTTTTTGTATCCGGAACAGTTGCAACAGCATGCGAGAGGTATAAACAAATTTAACCTTGAGATTCCGTGTTGGTGGGCTAGAGGGAAGTGGGGTGAGGTGACCTCGACCCAGACAGGAGGCTGGCCGAGCGAGGCCGCCACAGTCGACGCGACGCGAATTAAAGGGGAACCTCCACGTTATTGCGATGTTGCCAAACCGACGAACATGTCAGAAGACTACAGATATAAATAAATATGAAACGTGTTTTGTCTGATTTTTTATTTTTCACTAAATAATTTCGAAACTTACTCCTGCGAGTCAATATTCTCACATACAATATGATTATAACAATATAGCTCTGCGTGTCCAGGAATTCAGTACCTATCAAGTATTAGATAGCAGTAGCAAAACTTTTATTCATTTTCGTACAAAATATTGGTGATGCATTGTTTTTAAATTACAGTTTTGTTTGCGTGATCTTCTGCCTACAAAAGCAGACGGTGCGTATGTGTACAAATTACAAATGCAATTTTATCGTAGTTTCTTTAATTTCATTGATTTCTGCTTAAAAGCAGCTTCTTGTTCTGTGAATGCGTCAGCAATTTACAGGTGTAAGCATGTTTAAAAATTAATTAAATTTTTTCTTCACTGCATTGACATTCTTCGGGGTACTCTTGTCAACAACGCACGCTGAAAACTAAAGGTTTCGCCGGATTCTGTCAGCGTTCGATCGGAGCAGTGAGCAGTGCAAGCACACGTACTCCTGAGGATAATATACCCACCGTTTGAGGCCCCGCCCGAGCTCTAATGTTTTTTGATATTCATGAGAGGGCTGAAGAATTAGGGCTGACTTTTTAGATGATATTGTTTAAGAAGCCTGAGTTTCAAACAAGTAAGTGTGGGAGAAAAAATAATCTGCCTGTTTTGTAGGGGCCATCCATTAATTACGTCACGTAAATTTCATGGTTTTTCTACCCCCCTCTCCCCCTATGTCACAGGTTGTCACATTGGAGTCAACCCCTCCCCCCAGTTGTGACGTCACATATTTTACAGCATTAAATTTTGAAGTAGAATTTTCTGATTTCTGTATTTTTTTTTATTTCATTCAATTAAACCGACGGTATACGTAGATGTAAATAATGTGATGTCACAAAAGTTTGACGCCTCCTCCCCTCTTCTCACACTCTGTCACATCATATGGACCCCCTCATCCTCCCCCCTTCATAGTGTGACGTAGTTAATGGATGGCCCCTAACCGTCTTAAAGTTTACTAATTCTATCAAAATGTATTATAAAAATCTTTTGTTAATGTTCGCATGTAGCGTATAAATTCATTCTTTCGTGTGATTTCTTTGGGTTAGGTTTTTATTCTGATATCTAACTGTCAATCATTATTAGCGCCGCAGGCAGTCTTAGCGTCGCAGACAAAGAAAAGGGGGCTGCGGCGGGCGTCCCCCCGTTTTTTTTTAGTTATTTTTGTAACAAGTACCTAAAGTCATGTTTTTTGGGACGGATTGTAGCTGTGTAATAAGTTTATGTTTTATGTATGGTGTCATCATTTCCAATGTCCCGATGGTTGCAAGGATTAAGAAATCTGTGAATTTTTAAATTCATGAGTCAATTTTTAAACAAAGCTATTATATACAGTGTGTCAGGGAAATAAGGGAGCCCACTTAAATATAGCTTCCTGGGGTCAAATGAGACCTATTAAATCAAACATACGTTTTCTTTCTTGAGAGTCACATAACTTCTTGAGGAAGCACTTGTACACCACAAGTGATACCTTAAGTTATGGGACTTTCAAGAGAAAACAGATGTTTTGGATGGAATATTTCAGAAATCCAATTATTTTATCGACTAAACTAATAATCTAAGGTAACCTGGATTACATTGGTTGCATTTTCAACTATAGTTTTCCTGACTTGCTTCGTGGTTTGATTGAAGAGCATGAAGACCTGCAGTTCAGAAATCTAGGATTGCTTTGTCAGTTTTATTCAAGAATTTTCACATGATATTGGGTGTTTCGTCTGCTGAGTTCTTATAAAACGTATTATAGTGCAGATGCTTGTGTAATTTCGTGGGATTTTTAATGAAAGAATAGTATAACTATATGGGACGGATGGCTCATGACCCATACAATTACGTATTACCAGGTGTTTCGTCCGCTTTTGTGTCAGAGGGCCTGTATGACGTCATAATTTCAAGATGGTCGCCAGAATGGATCTTTTATTGCTTTGTACCTCATTTGTGGTTGGCTCTATGAAAATTTTGCTAGGAAACTTTTTTGTTCCTAATAAAATAAAGAATAAGGTTAATATAAATTTTTTGAAATCTGTTACCCTTTCTTAGATATACATTATTGTTCGAACACTGAAAAAGTCATAACGGATGATTGCTTGGTAACTATGAAAATAATACTCCACCTGATTTTTCTAGAAAATACAATTATTATATATCTTGTACATTATTATTACACACATTTTTTAATTGATATGTAAATATCTAATAGAAAGAAAGTTTCACAGGTTATCATGTGAATCCGAGGATTCTTTTTCATTGTCCGCAGATCTCTTCATCGCTACTTCACTTACACATTTATGTGTGCCTTATAGATTATGCTTTACATTTGCAATTTACAGCACACTGTCCTTTCGCACAACCACAACGTACTAGATTAAGTAACCATTTTGATGCATATGGCATCGAACTCATCGTATGAGAATGATTCGTTTCCAGACTTCTCCCATACAAATTGTGACGGTTCTGGGCGGTTTCAGTATTGTTTATTAGCACTGTGCCACTCTAATACTCGGTAATGTGCCCTTAAGATACATGGTGCTAGGGAATATCTTGGGGGAGTAGATTTTGCACATCTTTTAACATTGGAAATGTTTGTTCGTATATGGGGGTCGAGTTTTCGTTCAAGGTCAAAAGACAGCGGTGTTGCGGTCGAGTGAGACTGTCGTCTATGCAACGGCTGATATATGCAAATGTAATATGGGTTGCATATATCACAGGGGGTCAAGTTACCAGTTTTCATTTAAGGTCGAAATACATCGGCGTCGCAATCGAAAGTGGATCGTAGCGGAAAGTGGAAAAAATGCATGTTTTATGTATGGTGTTATCATTTCCAACGTCCCGATGGTTGCAAGAATTGCGAAATCTGTGAAATTTTTTGTGTCCTAAGTAAACTTGACAAATGAATTGCTCGACTTAGCAACATAGTATGCAATGCTCTTATTTGATTAATAAACATTCTGTTCTATTCTACTTGTCTATCTTCTGGTTTAAATTCTTCTAGTGATCCAAGTAATGCCAAGGCATATTTGGCAAGTATAGCCGTATTACATGCACAGAAGATTACACAAAAACTGATGGTTAGTTGGGGGAATGAGGCAAGGTCGTTAAATGGAAATGACGTTAGAGAACTTAAGAACACGCACGAAGAAGCAGATAGAAAAATTGTTCTACACTTATTATACATGTCATGTCACGGGGAAGGTGAAAAATATTATAAAAGTATGTCAGGACTTGGCCTCTACTATACATCAAATTTCAACATTCAGCTTGCTTTACTCATTTTATTTTATTTACCTCTACTTACCCCCACCCCTTCAACGGAATCGTCTCAAAATAAAATCTAGTTCCAAATGTCGTTATAATGCATACGTGTACCAAATTTCAAGCGAATATCTCAAATATATTTTATTAACCCCTTTAATAATCGAGTGGGGGCAGTGGAGGGGTTGAAATATGTTATAAAAAAATCTGAGGCCTTGACTTTTAGTATATACAGCAAGTCCCAAGTTTCTGTACTCTTACCAGCTTGCTTTACTTATTTTCCTATATTCACCCCTATTTAACCCCAACCCCTCAACGGAATCATCTCAAAGTATAATCTAAATACAGATGGCGTTATAATACATATAATCTATCAAGTTTCAGATGAAAATCTCAATTTTATTTTATCAATCCCTTTAATAATGGAGTGGGGGGGTGGTGGAAGGAATTAAAAAATATTATAAAACAATTTAAGGCCTTGACTTCCAGTATATACAGCAAGTCCCAAGTTTCTGTACTCTTACCAGCTTGCTTTACTTATTTTCCTATATTCACCCCTATTGAACCCCAACGCTTAAACGGAATCATCTTTAAATATAACCAATTCCAGGTGTTGTTATTTTCATACCGGTATTTAAAAAAAAATCATCCATCCTTTAACCATTAGAGGTAGTATTTTCTAGAATGAAATTTCAATTTATGGTCTTATCTCTATACAATAATTTAGACGCATGCTTGCACTTTTGACAATTTAGTCGGAAAATGGAAGATGACATAGGGGTAGTTTCCTCTCCGTCTCACGCTTGTCTGCTTGTCCCTGCTTAAAGTGAGGGGGTTACTGACTTTATTTTTGAAGTTGCATTAGAAAACATATAATTTAACTACCTACATAAAACTAGCGAAAGGTTTAATCCCTGCCTCGAAGGGGTCGATAAAATTCAAATAGCTCGATGAGAAGCTTTGTTCTTCGGTTTGGTACCATTTACTTCAAACAAGTGTAGATTAGATAGGTACACAAAAAAAAATTTTTTTCTAATCTTTTGACCGGACCACTATACCCTTATGTATTTTGCGACGTTGAATCCAAATCTGGCAACCCACCCGTTTTTTTAGGGTTAAAAAATAGTCCAAAAATTAGTCAAAATGGCGAGTTTCTAAGAACTTGTCAAAGTACAGAAAAAAATTGCCCAGCAACCGGTAACTGTAAGTAAGCTCAATACTCATATTATAGTAAAATAACCCCTTACAGGTTATAAAACCCCCTAAATGATATCTTATGTATCACGTTAAAAAACCTGAAATAATTTTTTTGAGTGTTTTTTTTTTTTTTACTTTTAATTTGATCACAATCTATCCTTAGGGTGCTGAAAAACTACCTTCCGAATAAAATAAATCATATAGAAATAAGTAAAAATAAAGTTATGCAATTCTCAGCACATATATTACTAAGTAAATTTTAAGACACTTGATTACAAAAAGACAAAAAAATTAATCACTCTTAAGGAGGGATATAACCACCTCCAATTAAAGAAAATATGTCCATTGCGTTTTAAAGAGTACATTTACTCCCACATCCACATAATGGAGTGGAAGTATAGTAATCGTAAAAAAAATCAATTTTTTTTGTTGAAATAGGTTTAGAATGTCACGAAACGTCGAGATTTAAAATTTTATACGCGTATATATAATATGAGATCTGGAACTGGATTGTTTTTTGAACTTATCCGTTGAAGGGTTGGGGGGTAACTAGGGGTAAATAAGAGAAAATAATAAATAATGCAAGCTGGTAAGAGTACAAAAATTTGGGATTTAGTGTATATACCAGAATGGAGACCTCAGATTTTTTTTATAATACTTCTGCCCCCCCCCCGTATCACCCCCACTCTATTATTAAAGGGGTTGATAAAAATTGAGATATTCACTTGAAATTTGGTACACGTATATATCCATCCTTTAACCATTAGAGGTAGTATTTTCTAGTGTAACACAATTTTATTCAATTTTATTCAATTAAGTACAACAGTTGAATTAACTATTTAGTATGTACCTAAAAAGTAAAATATGTTTTCAAATGCATCGATTTCAAAATTGAACATAAAACTTAGTAATTTCAAGAAACAACAAATAGAGCACTGGAAGAGTTGAAGTGTTTTATCCGAACGTTTACAACTTACTTTCTCCAGTTTAACAGTTTCCTCTCCAGAATTTCAATAGACATTTCAGAAAATCGTGTTGTTTTAGCAGCTCGCCCACCTCCGCCTGAAGCTATAGATTTCTTGGGTAAAGATGATATACTAAACGACTCAATTTTTGAATTGTGTTGCATACACATCAGCCAAGAAAAACATCAGAAGTCTAGCAGAATTAAGGTGACGAGTGTTTAGCCAAAAACAAAATCGCAGTGATAATATGCCACCCACGTTGGCAGCTCTAAAATCAGCCATAAGGAGAAGCCAGTGTCAATACATGGAATGGCCTCGTGATTCAATTGTTCATTCAGATTTACTACCAGGAACAGATTACGGGTGGCAATTGGTCAATGGAGAATTTGACGCCATTATGTATGACCTCCCTTACGCCGCTGTCGAAAAACTGACTTTTGTAAAGTGTTCGTGTTCGTGTAAAAAACAGCTGCCTAAGAAGTCACAACTTTTACATTCAGATTTCCCATTCAAGTCTCTTTAAACCAAAACAGCCCGATTTTATAATTGCACTCTAGCATGTGAAAATAATATAATTTTTGAAATCGTTTGCCCCAAGGTGGTAATAGAGGTGGCTCATGCCAAGAAATGGTTTGACAACTATTGTTTTCGTACACACACTAAATCACGATTTTATTTTGTGAAACCCTTTAATAATGGAGGGGGGGGGGGATAGAGGTGGTGACAGATGTCATAAAAAAAATTTAAGGCATTGGCGTTTAATATACACACCCACGTTGCTGGACTCTTAGTAGCTTGCTTTATTTATTATGTTCTAATTACCCCTATTTTTCCCTTAACCCTTCTATAGAATAAGCTCAAAATATAATCTAGTTTAGAAGAGCTCAACATGTTTAGAGTCAGTTAAAAACTATTTTAATACTGTTATGAATTACACCCCCTTGGAACTGGAGATGATACGCCTATGCCTACTAATAGTGACTGGAAAGACTCTAGAAAGAGCCATGGACTTTTCTAGAGTGTGGTGGAAGAAGATTCTGGTTCAATCTAGAGGTAATTTCAGAGCATATAAGGCGCGATTACCGGCGCAGAGGGAGAAGTTTATTAAAGAAAAAGTTTATAGAAGTGACGTTCGGTAAAAAGTGAGGTTAAATAAAGTGTAAAGGTTATTTAGAAGTATTGCATAGACAGTAAATTATTAAATAAAGTGTTTATCTCTTGTTGAAATTATTTAGAACCCACGGATTTATACAGGGTGTTTCCTAAAAGGTGGAAAATACTCAACAATACTATATATGGTTAAGGTGCCCGTTGGGAAAAATTTTGCTGATACATACTATCTCCAAACTTCGTGTATGGCTTCATTGGACTTAGTCTGACAGCATTTTCCTCTACCATTTTTTTTGTTTTTGGGGTGTTTTCCCGCTAGATTTTCCGAAACTTGTCACTTTGACGGCATATAAAAAATGTATAGATAGTAGAAAAACGTGAATTGAAACGTGAAAAAATAATTGTCTGACAATAAATGTGGGTCATTGGGCATGTCCGCTATCTCGAACATGTCGGAAAAACGACTATAAGAAAATTTATTAATAACCAGCTGATTTTCGCTGTATCAATTTATTAAAATATACAAAAACAAGTTTTCATATTGTCTGACGAAAATTATTTTCCGATTTCCCAGTCTGACGCGTCAAAGTTGTCGGTTTCATGACAGCAAAAATTTTATTCATAACATTTTTTTACAAATTTTTTTGATTTTTAAATAAAATTTATAATACGATTAAAAAATTGTCTGACGGTGAAATAAAGCCTTTTAGCTGGAAATGTTAAATAAAAGGCTTTTCTATGTGGTTGTCAAGCTACGCTTGGATGTTACATTCATATGTATATATTGAGGCTATATTTATAAATAACAAGCTGATTTTTTCAATATATTTTTCAATATAGCTTAATAAAAATAAATCAAATCCAATTTTTTAACTGTCTGACAAAAGGTGTTTTCCAGTTTTCAGTCTGACGCCTGGAAAATACAATTTTTTAATGTTGTAATTTCCTTCAAATTGTCATGATTTTAGCATCGCCCTTAAAATTTTTTTGGTGCATAATGTTTATTTTTTTTTATGCTCTGCATACTTCATATATTTTGATGCAAAATTGCACACTTAAATTGAATTAATATATTTACCGAAAATGGATTAATTGTTTTTTCATTTATAAAAGGTACTTTGTTATAACTAATATTGTAAAGTGTTATCTTATAGCTTGTTTCAAGACCTTCACTTTGGGCCCTGGATAAAAATTTTCTGACTAGTAGTACCGGAGATATAGCGATTTTAAACGTACTAAAAGACAATTTTTCGCTACTTTTTTCTACAAAAAGTTTTACGTATATTATCGAACTTAAAACTTGGGCAAGTCGAATTCAGATAGTCTAAAAGAGTTCAAAAAATTAAAAATAAGGATTATAAAATAAGTAAGTTGAAATACCTTATCTTTTTTAACCGTCTTCTCGTCTAAACGAAAAATTTTTCCCGATGGGCACCTTACCCAATAGTGCAATCAATGAAGCAAAAAAAGTGTCTTGAGTTCAGAAAATTTTCTAACAGATTGAAATCGAATGAAACCTTTTCCAAAAATACAAAGGTCTTTATTATTAAAGGATCTGCTTTTACCCTGAGAATTAGAGACATTGAAAACAAGTTTCGTAAAATATTCAATTTTCATAAATTTTCTTCTTTTTTTTTATATAAACCTAAAAGGGCGACTAAATTGAATTTGAAAGTTCCCTTTAAGTATTTAAGGGTTTTCGGGGTCGCTGAATGTGAATCCAATGTCAAGATAATTTTTTTCGAAATGGCGGATCGAATATTGCGGACTTGTATTGATTAGGGGTGGCTTAAAGTAATAAAAGTTGTAAAAATCAAGGTATTCGGATCAAATTCTGTATTCGGGAATTTTTGAGGTCGCTGATTACGAATCTGAAGAATGAAAACTGAAAAAAATTAAACTTTATCTTTTAAGAGGGTAATAAATGACAAAGTAACCATATTGTACATTGCAAAATAATTTATTGAATTTCAAAAACAGAACAATTATAAAATTTAAATTAAAAAATGCATTGTCATTTCTTAATTTCCATACTGCATGAGATACCTCGTATAATGGTCGCATACTGGGCAAGGACGATTTTAGGGGGGTCCTAATGGTTAATAGTAATCAGAAATTGACTACTTTACCATTTTACCCCATATATCTAGCCCTTGGGGAGATAAATACCCGAAACTTGGAGCGAAAACGTACACATACCACAATGAGACGCTATGTATAATGGTCACATATTGGGCTAGGTCAATTTGGGGGAGGTCCAAAACTGTTGGAAGTTGTTTCGGATGCTTTGATCTTAAATGCGTTATTATTTTTACTCAGATTTGTAGCTCCTAAAGGGAGGGGTAATCAAAATTTGGAGCGAAAATTTCCATTTTTCAAAAAAGCGCCTCTTTAATGGTCTCGCATTGGGCGTAGTCGAACTTCATGGAGTCTAAAATGGTTGGATGACGTTCGTACTTGATTGTTCATAGTTTTCCCCCAAGTACCAATCGTCTATGGAGTATAAATCAAAAATATATTCGCTATCAGACACCTACATAATGGTCGCTTATTGGGCCTGATCAACTTCTGGGGGGTCTAAATCCATTGGAAGTTGTTTTAAATGGATAATACTTGATCGCTTGACAGGTTTCTACCGCATGGCATTCAAAATATGTATTTTTTTGGCCATAAAGTTTATTTAGGGGTTGGAGGTGGTAGGGAAATGCTTCATACAGTTGTAGAAGTGCATTTTCATCGAAAATTTTATATTATAACAATAATTTCATCGAAAAACATAAAAATATGATCAAATTATACTCTTTTTTTTTTCATTAAAAAGCACATTTCTTAGGCGCAATCGTAAAAACAAAAAGCAGATTTTCTAATAATATAGACCTATCTATTTTTAGCCTAAGAAATATAATAAAAAAGGTTTCACTCGATCTGTTAGAAAATTTTCTGAACTGAAATGCTTCATTGACTGCACTAATATTATACTTTTATAATTTAAAAAATAAGCTAACCATTATACTCTTTACCGATTTACTACATTTGTTACATAATTGTTGCACATTCTATAGGATACTCTTTGCAGTTTTCTTTTGCAAATGATATTTAGTTTCAATTTTTTTTTTGTTTAATTACAATACAATTTTTTTTATTTCAAAAATTAATAACTTTTTTATTTATTGATCGATTTTTTTCAAAAAGTAGGGTTCTTCTTCTAGCTAATACTAACTTACTGTCCAAATTTCAATTCTATTGGACTTTTCGTTCTTAAGTTATTGTACTTACAAGAAACATGACGGGCGGACGGACGGACAGTCAGACGGACAGACGGACGAACAGGTGGACGTACACTTTGAAAGTTATTCAGAATTCGATCACCAAAACAGTGATATGAAAATGTTTTATCTACGAGCAATATTACTGTTCGTTTTGTATTTGCGAAGAGTATAAAAAACGGCATTTTTTTAACATCATCCACCATTCAACCATTGGTGGTGGTGTTTCCTAGGACACTTTTTCTGTTTGCAGTCTTAAAGAATATATCAGAAGCATGTTTTGCACTTCTCAGCAATTTATTTTTCTCCCGCGCGGATTACATAAGTGTAGTTTTCTCCCCCATGCCTCCTCTGTGAGATAGGGACCATCGACATTCATAATCTACACGTTATTCTGAAAAATTTTAGCGTATCGCACTTTACACACGCGATAAACATTCAGAACCCTCGAGAAAAATTCGTTTAATAAATACTTAAAACAAAATTATAAACCTTATTACTGAAATATTTAAGACAGTTAGGTTCCTCTTCTCTATCCTTTAACCCTCCCGTTAATATAATTGTAGTTTTACTGCTGATAAAATTAAACAAAAATAAATTTAAAAAAATTTTAACCGCCTCGAAAGTCGGTCATCAAAAATTATGAAATAAAACCATGTCGTTCGGTTAATTGAAC
The DNA here is from genome assembly GCA_963583905.1 of Stenurella melanura. Taxonomy (NCBI): domain Eukaryota; kingdom Metazoa; phylum Arthropoda; class Insecta; order Coleoptera; family Cerambycidae; genus Stenurella; species Stenurella melanura. Next base: position 65,572,593 of record OY757310.1, read on the forward strand.
TTTATTACCTAATATCGGATATCAGTTAAAAAGGTGCGTTTACAGTTACCGAACAAGAACAAACAACAGTGAACAAACATTCGCCACTGTTCGGCGAGAATTCGCTTGGACGTTTACACCTTCAGAATATTCGCATTTGTTGAAGTTCAATCTTAGAGATTGCTCGTGAACGCACTGGTTTTATTTTTATGAAATGTGTGACGACGAAAATATTATTGCAAGTGTGTCATTCATCGTAATAAATGAACTTCTAGGAAAGAAACCCAGAAGGAAAAGACGTTGGTGGATGACTACCTTATTAAGTAGAGAGAAATACAGTGGTGCCAATTTCATGGCCGATTTACGAATGGAAATGGATTATGGCCTGCTCAAGAACTTTTGTCGAATGACTAGCGGATTTTCAACGATTAGTAAATGAAATTGGCCCCAAAGTATCCAAAACATGGACGTTTCGAGAGGCCATTAGCGTACAGGACAAGCTAGCAGTGACTCTCCGTTTCTTAGTTATACACTTCATCTGCTCCAGCTCCTGATTTTACTTATTGCTGATGTTTTCGCTTAAAATATGTCAACAAAGATTCTATTTTTTTATTAATTTCCACTACACTAACATTAATTTCTTCCCCTATTTCTCTCCAAGCGTCACTTTTTCTGGTTCTTAGTTTATAATAATGATTGACTTTCAGGTCCCATATGCTACCAAAATGTAATTAAGATTTCTGAGAAACCCCACCCTTGGATGGTTAGGATATCATAAACTACCTGTGTACTTTCATAATTCTCTAATCTGTTTAATTCTAGAAACATATTTAAATAGGGACCAAATCTTTGTATTTCATTCTTAGTTGAATCATCGTTTGAAATGACCTGAAGTGTTGAAACTGCAGTCACGTTTTGTGCAAATATAGTGGTAAAAAACATAGTAGTGTTTTACTCATTTCGTTATAAAAAAAATACCTCCATATATCTTTCATATGAATCTGCAAGAGACATGAAATTACGACAGCCTTAGTGCCCTTAGTGGATTCGCCATTTAGAATGTTCAACTTTTCACATCAGATTGTTCCGCTTCTTCGAAAATAGCTGACTATCAATTTAACACAATTATATCCGTGGCTCCTTCGCCACATTCTCGCATATTGTTGAATAGAATTTCTTTCTTCTGAATTTCGCTCTTATATTAGCTTAATTGATTAATTAATTTTTTTATCCAAAAGTCAAAGGCCAATTACAGGATAGGAGAAGTATGACGTACAATGCTTATAATTAATCACATTCTAATATAATTTACATCAAAATAGGGTACGTACATTTATGGTAAAAGACAGGAACATTATGACAAGCAAAAACCCAAATGACAAGCACTGAAGAATAGTTCTTACACATTGTGAAAACTGGCGACGATTGAAGTAACCGTGTACGAGACGTAGGTTGATCGAAGATTTAAAGACGTCTAGAATTGGGACCAGGAACATTTAAATTAAGCTGGCTTAGCACTTCTAGACAGTCGATTATGGAATTCAATAATCTATATAGAAACATTATGGAATAAGCTCTTCTACGTGTATCTAGAGAAACTATGTCACATTCTAGCAATAGAACGTCATGGGGGTAACCAATTGGAGGGCAGGTACTAGTTAGTTTAAAGGACACAGATTTTAAAAACTTCCTCTGTAGGTTTTCGAGCAAACGTACTTGATGTTCATATTTATCTAGGATCCCATATTAGGGAGGCATGCTCCAAATAAGAATGAACAAAAGCGTAATAAAGAGACGTACTAGTACATTTCGTGAGCGAAACTCATTTGATATACGTATGATGAATCCCATGTTCTTATTGGCTTTGCAGACAATTTCATGAATGTGTTTACTGAAATTTAATTGGGGGTTAAAGGTGACTCCTAAATCTTTAAATGAACTTGGACGTTGCCGACAGGTGTGGTCCAAACTATAAGGAAATATAATATCTTCTTCTTACGAGAGAATGACATAATATTAATTATTTATTGTTAAGTGACAGATTATTTTTTGTACACAATCTGCTAGCCTATGTCCGAGATTGAGCAGTAGATTTTCATATCATCTGCGTACAGTAGATGTTATGTATTAAGATTGCGCTTGATGTCATTTATGTAGATATCAAATAGCAGAGGACCCAAGACCGACTCTTGTGGAACTTCTGAAGTTGCGTTTAGATTTTTGGATTTGTAGCCTAGTGTTCAATAAATTGTAGTATGTTGCTGAGGTATGATTTAAACAGAGTGATCTGATTGAGTGACAAACCAACACCAACAAGCTTAGTCAGCAATACACCATGATCTAATGGATCACAGGCCTCAGCAAAGTCGGTGCATATTACGTCTACCTGCCCTTGTCGATCGAGAACCTCCGAGATATACCGCGTAATACATTTTTCATAAAACCGTGTTGGTGGAGGGTAATAAAACTAATAGTTGACTACCACCGAGACATACTCTACACATTGCAAAATATTTCATAGAAATCGTTAAGCCATTCCAGAGAAATGATTAACAAACATTAAAAAACATATGCTTGTAAGAGTTGAATTGAGACCGGCTCCATTTTAAATTATTTTTTTAAGTTGTGTTGTTAAAAATCCAATCAACTTCGGCCTCAAAAGAGTATTTTCCACTGCTCTATATTTAATGTGTAGTCTGCTAAGAATAAACCGATTTTTTTTTGTAGAACCCATATTTTTATTGCAGGGTTGAAGTAATAAATACCACAACCTTACCTGTAGACCAACGGTATGGCTAACTATTATTTTAGCAGCACTCGACAACTTAGGTCCGGTCCTGAGCTTTAATCCATTCCAAAATGGCCACAAGATAAATGTGACACCTTAAAACGAAACAGTTTTCCACAATAAGCTTGTACATAAACGCAAAAACATTAACCCGCATTATATTGAAATCGGAAGTCCCGCAGAAAATGGGCGCCTGATGTGAAGAAAACGGTTGAAATATGTCTCCCGACACCAGCCATTATTGTTCAATTTGTCTTGAGAAGGGCGAACATCCAGATATATATTACTTATTGTTGCTGCCAAAATCGATATTTATGTAAGGAAACATACGGGGGGGAGGTATATGGTGGCGGGCTATTGTAATGGATAAGTTACAATAACTTATGATGTCAAACTTGGGAAAATATTGTTATAGTTTAGTCTATTACGAAGTTTAGTTTTCGGTGTTTCAAGCCAAAAACGATTTATCTTGGTAGGTACCAATAACTTATTGTAAATGCATAGCTACAGGGTGAAGTTATATAATTTAATCCTCCTATTAATAAACCCTGGTATAAGTGTCTAACTTATTAGATTGATTGATTGATTTGCCAGCGTAAGGTACGCATTGCTGCCGATTCCGGTGCAGGGAGATTTGTTCCACCACGCAGCCCGATCGCCCACCGATCATCCCACCGTGTGCCTGAACAAACCCCCGGTGCTTTTATATACCGCCGGACCAGCTGCATATGCTGGATTGGACATTGGGCATGCTTGTTGTCAGCAGCGAGAGCCGCATGACGCATGGGGTAGGAGTATAGGATGGAGCGTGTAGGTGTTTGTGAGATGTTTCTTCTTGTTTTCCTTCTGTCTTCATCGGATGGAAAGTGTAGGCGTTTGTGAGATGCTTCTTTTAGGTTTTCGTGCTTTTTACTTTCAGGTTTTTGTGATATGCTTCTTCTTAGTTTCTGTCTGTGATCATCTTCTCTCCTATTCTACTTCTGAGTTTTCTGTTTCTTCTGTTTCTGAGTCTGGCAGTGTGTATATCCTTGATATTTCTTTATTGTATTCCATTTTTTGTTGTGCCAACTTTTCCCAGTGTGTATAATCCTTTCCTAGCTTATTCATAATCCTCTCGATTGTTGTAATCCATGTGTAGCATGGCCTCCCTATTTTCAGTTTGTTGCTGTTCATTCGCAGCGCTTTCTTGAGTAGGTGTGTCGTGTCCCGTCTTTGGACGTGTCCCCAGTATTTCATTGCGTATGATTCTATTCTTTTGATTATTGTTCTTCCCTCTAGTAATGTTGACGTTTTCTGTCGTTTTTGTGGTTTTCCTGTTTTTGCTAGCAGTTGGATAATGTCCCTTTCAGCTCTTCTCAGGTTTCTTCTGTTGGCCTTTGTCGTTGCTGCGTTTTTGACTCCATATATCATCGTAGGCATTATGATGGTCGTGTATACCTTTTTGGTTAGGCACCATGGTGGTTTGTTGTCCTCAATGAAGGGTAGTAGAGCTCTTGTGACTCTGTAGGCTGTTTTGATTCTTTCCCTTACTGTCTCCCTCCTTTTTAGTTGATCCGTTAGGTATGTTCCTAAGTATTTCATTCTATTCGTGGTTCTTAGGGTGTAGTCTCCTATTTTGTATTCTTCCCCACTTGTTGGACTTGTTTTTGTCAATGGGTCTCGGACCATTATTAGGCTCTTCTTGAAGTTTATTTTCATTCCAAAGGAATCCAGATGCGGTGTCATGTTTCTTAGAAATTTAACGATGTCTTGTTCTTCCTCGGTGATGATGAGTATATGGTATAAGTGTCTAATTTATTAGAAAAACAAAAATGCGAAAGTTTAAATGTGTTAAATATGTTATAGTCCAATCAACGAAGGAAAAATAGGGGAAATAATTCGTGTAGTTGTCAATTTCTGTATAGTTGTTGGGGGGAGTGTCTTAGACAACATACTGAAAGTCCTGACCAGTGGATGGTCTGCGGGGGGGTATTTTAAAGGTCCCCTTTTCATGTTTTTCTGGAGAGTATTCCAAAAAGATACCGACAAGTTATGAGGAATGCTAGAGGCCACTAAAATATAGAACAAGCAATTTCGGTTAACATCGACACGCTAAAATAGGCCGTTTTGGCACTAGTGTAAATTATATCTATTTATATACAGGGTGTCCCAGCTCTATTTAAACAAGCATTATCTGGAAAACAGTAAAACACAGAAAAAATGTTAAATAGAAAAGTTAGCCTGTTTAAAAAGATGCATTTAATCATTTCATTTTCAAATGTACAAGGCGCCTTAAAAATGTGGCTGGTTATGCAACTTTACTTTTTCAGATGGGACACCCTATATATTTTAACATTTTTGGATTCTCCTTTTATTTTCGAACAAATTTTATTAACCATGTCCTATATTTATCATTAACGGCTTACGATGTATCGATGGTTTAATCTTGATTCTACCATGCCCCATTTTCTTAAACTAACGAGGCTGGCCTTGATTACAAACAAAAGCAGAAATTATTAACTGTCATTCGGTAGCAGTTTCACTTACAGTTGTTAATTACTTCCGCATCTACGTAGTCCTTAAGACTCTTTTATTTTTAAATCAGAAATATGCCGTCACTGTTTACATCTAATGAATATGATGATATGTTAATTATTAATGGCGAGAGCTTTGAAGGGAACTGGACTGGTCATCAGGGACCTGTTACGTGGCCTGCACGGTCACCTAATATATCGCCCCTCGATTTTTTCTGATGGGGTCATTTAAAGCAAGTTGTATACGCTGAAAAACCAAATAATCTTAATGATTCCAAGAATAGGATAACTCATGCTTGCCGACAAATAACCCAGAAGTTATAAGGAATTCTTGTACACGAGAACTTTTAAGGAGGTATGAGTTGTGTCAAATAGAATATGCTCGACAATTCAAGCATCTTTTATAATAATCATAATAGTTACTGTTTTTTGTATTGTATTATTCCTTATGATTACGTTAATAAAAAAATGTTAGTCCAAAGATTTAACTACTACTATCTCAACAATGCAATGGTTAATGATAGATATAGAACATGGTCAATAGAATTCGTTCGGAAATAAAAATAGAATCCAAAAATATTAACATATACAGGGCATTCCATTTGAAAAAGTAAAGTTGCATAACCTGCCACCTTTTTAAGGCGCCTTTTGTACATTTGAAAATAAATTGATTATATGCATCTTCTTTCTTTCTATGTCTCACCGTTTTTCAGATAATGTTTGTCTAAATAGAGCTGGGACATCCTGTATACATTTTTTTTTACCACTCATCATAGAAAAAAGTTTTTGTACAGAAATCCGTTTCATAACACAGCGAACTCAAATATCGAATTGAAAAAGTCTGTGTGTGTGTGTTTCTTGTAAACACGATAACTTTCGTTAAACTCAAAATTTTTGTTTCAAATTTGGTACATGTGTAAAATAGGGTGGTAGAATTCTTCCAATTGAAATTGACCAATATCAATCATACAGGGCAATCGTAAGAGGTGTGTAAATTTTCAATTATGTAACTGTGTTTATTATAATTTTAGAGCAAAATGTTACAAATGTTTTTTTATTAGGTTCACAGAAACACATAGATGTGCAAGATGTCAAAACCGTGTAATATACAGGGTGTTTCTCAGATTCAAAAGCAATTTCCAGAGGTAAAAGATATATGAAATTAATTTTAATAGCATTTTGAAATGTGCTTAAAAACACCCTTATGCAACAAATATAATTTGTCTGCATCCACGTATTCTTCAACGAGATTTTGTTTTTGTACATACAAAATACAAATTCAGCATTCATTCGTTAGCCGTTGTTCTATCTATATATACTTATAATTTATGGCTGTGGCTGCAAAGCCATTCGCACAACACCGATGTTTCAGAGAGGAGTCTGTTTATAAGGTCGGTAAGTACCTAATGTTAAAAAAATTACTCTAAACCTACCACAATTTGTCTGCTAACTTATTTCTGATATTTAGTTATTCATTCATACATCATTTATATTTTTAAATTACAATTTTTTCATTTTCTCTACTTTTTATTTTTTCTTTTTCTTTTTATTAAAATCGTATGTTTTAAAGTTATTTTTTCCTTTTTTTTATTATACATTTTTAATATTTCTTTTGTTTTTTTCTTTTTTGCTCCTTTTTTTTGAGGTTTTTTTTGTATTTTGTATTTTTGTTTTGTTTTTTTTTCAGGATATCAACGAGGAAAACAAGTTTGCCAAGGGGCCCGTCATGGCATCTACATCACAACACTGAGCCACGGAAAGAAAAGGATTTAGAACATAGGACAAGAACAGAGGAAACTTACATTTCTAATATTACAATGGTTCTTAAGTCTATATTTTAATTTTATTTTTTTCAATAAATTTAAATAACATTAGATATGATTCTATATTATTTTACTTTAATACATCAATTAAATTAAACGGCTGTGTTAAATGGTTGTCAGCAATTTTCTTCATAAATTCCTGCACAGCACATCACCCCTTTCACCGCATTCGCAGTTTTCATTTTGTGGCAAGTTAATCCTATATTTGTGGGTGGGAAATAGTCCATGATTTTATTCGCAGTCTAGTCAGTGTAGAAACAAAATTTTTATTGGCAGGTATAGCCAAGAACCAAGGTTTCTTATTTGGACTGGGGTTGATGAATTTATAATATGTTCCTTTTCCCCTGTTTAGATACTCCTCCCTCCATTTTACTAGTTGCTTGCTTTTTATTGTCGACATTAGGTCCTCAGGTGTAATAAGGTAAACCTTAATTTCTCCATCCCGTGATGCTTCTCTTGCGGCATTATCCACCACCTCATTATTCTTTATACCACAATGGCTTCTCACCCACACTACAACTTTTCCTTTTTCATGTATCCGATGAAGACAGAAGGAAAACAAGAAGAAACATCTTACAAACACCTACACGCTCCATCCTATACTCCTACCCCATGCGTCATGCGGCTCTCGCTGCTGACAACAAGCATCTCCAATGTCCAATCCAGCGTATGCAGCTGGTCCGGCGATATATAAAAGCACCGGGGGTTTGTTCCGGCACACGGTGGGATGATCGGTGGGCGATCGGGCTGCGTGGTGGAACAAATCTCCCTGCACCGGAATCGGCAGCAATGCCCACCTTACGCTGACAAATCAAATTATTTACTTTTACTACTATTGGCAATCAAAAATTATTTACACAAAAAGTTTCAGTTATTTGTAGCGACGGGATCCCATGAAAAAATATTATTATGAATTTTTTAATAGTTACTTTGCGAGCACAACTACTAAGCTTTTCAGTTTCATTATTAAGAGTCTACCTATGACATATTTTTTTGCCAAAGTGATTGAAGCGGTACACAGTAGTAAGAAAACATAAAATCTATAATTGTAATTTTGTTTCCGATTTAACAACTAATCATTGGAAATATTCCTACTAGAGTTTTTCCAGAAAAAATAACTGCATAATTACATCGGGGTAATAATAAAAAATCGCTGCCTAAGGAATTATTACTTCCACATCCAGATTTTCCAAATCTCTTTAAAGGAAAACATCTCGACTATATTTGCACTCTAGTATGTGGAAATAATTGGTCATAAAATTTTAATAATATATGAGGAGGATATCATAAAAAAATATAAAAAAATCTGATATTGGCTTCTAGTTACACCAAATCTCAAGTTACTGTACTATTACCAGTTTACTTTACTTTATTTATTTTCCCTTATTTATCCCCATTTAACCCCCAACCCTTCACAGGAATTAGCGCATATAATCTAGTTCCAAGTCTCGTCATGGTGCATATGTGTACAAAATTTCAAGTAAATATCTTAAACCATTGCTGAGAAAACGTGCGCCTAAAAAAAGTTACAGATCGACCGACAGACAAAATTTTTTTTTCGCTCAAATTTAAAATCTCGACGTTCTGGCGTTCTAGGCCTATTAAAAAAAATAAATAAATTGAATTTTTTTTACGATTACTATGCTTCCCCTCCATTACGTACATTTGGAAGTAATTATAGTGAGTTTTGAAAGGAAACTCTTCATTCATTAATTATCAAAAAATACACTGTGACACATAAAATTAAGGATATTTTAAAAATAACAATAACTTCAGTTAGCCGAAAATTAACTTTTAATTTTTTTAAATTAAAGTCCTCGCAATTCTTTCTTTTTCATATACATTTTTTATTTTTTTAAAACGGCCGAAAAAATTAATCTGTTGTTATTTGGTTTTTAAATAAATGCCAAGAAAGTGGCCAAACTGACTTTAAAAAAAACTTTTTTTAATTTCAACTAGCATCGAAATCCACATTTTGAAAAAAATTATCCATTTTGGACTTAATGGTATAAAATGGCGGGCAATTCAAATTTTAGATAAAAAATGCATTCGTGTTTACAGGGTTCAATATTTGGGCACCAAAATTTCAGGGTGTTTTGTTTTCAACAAAAGGTATATGTTCTGAAAGGTTAAAGCCGATCAGAACTCTTAAGGTCCCTGGGCGTTAAAATGAAGAAAAATCGCTTTTTAATCAGTTTTTTCAATTTTGTATATTATGTACGTACTCGAATGACCCAAAACCGCACATTTGTTGGAATATTCATTACGAAGATTTTGGTTTTTTGTTTATTCCGATCAGACCTCTAGAACCGGAGATAATCACATTTTTACCTAAAAAACGCTGTTCAAAAAACTAAATTGTTTATAAAAAAAAACGCAATAGGCTTTGGAAGTCCAAAACTTAGATATATACTCCTGGTGATACCCCAGAAGGTATGAAATCATGTTGTTACAAAACTACGCATATCTTATCGTTTTGTTTGGTCTTTTTTTACTGCACTATATAGCAGTTTTTTCTAATTTTCGAGCAAACGCAATGAATTCTCATATTGTAGTTATGGCGAAGGCGCGGGTATCAATACTATCAACATTTTCAATTTTCAACTTTTGATATGTTGATTTCTTTACTCTGGACATCTTAAAACTATGCGGAAGCATATAACGTGGAGAAAATTTGTTGGGACGAGTTCAAGTGAACTTTATACAATATTTGTACTTTTCTGTGCGCAGGGTTAATAATTACTAAAGAAAAACTTCACTTATTAGGAATTACACAGGAGTAAAAATGTGTTTGACATATATTATGTGCTCACTATACTAATTTGATTGCAATTTTTTAGATCTTGGACGGTAAAACCAATAACACAGCCACACAAAAAAAGAAATTTCGCTTCCACCAACGAAACCTAGTTACACCCTAGGTTTTTGGGGTCGCTGAATCCGAATCCGAGGTCGGTTTGTCGGTATCAGGTCGCGTTAAGGTCATTTTAAGGTCGAGGGGTAGAATACCTGACAAAAATATTCACCTGTTATTTCGTGATTTTGTCAACTCTCTTACTAGATCGTTAAGTTACGTTCATGTTGTGAACTTGGTCTATTTTTCAAATTAAACACATTTAATTTTACGAGCTATGCACATTGTCGAGTGTGTCCATATCTTGTAATCGAGGGTGTTGTAGTCCTAATGTCCACTTTATTCTTATATGCTACAAAAAAATGGATCCTTTTGCCTGCCTGAACCATTTTGCTTTTCTAGACATTTGGTCGAAAATTACTTATTTAGATTGTGTCCAATTTCATTATACAGCTATTCTCGTAGCATCAGCAATACCTTTTTATAAGACCACTTTGAAGATAAAAATATATTTATGGTAGATCTACTCCTATTTATGAACTCGTTCCTTTGCAAACTTTTTAAAATGTATTTTGATTTCATTAAGCATTTTTAAAAATGCTTAAGTCATTCCTTACGCAATTTTAAATTTTATAAGTGAAAGATGTAATAAATAAGAATAAATCTATTGTAAAACAATTTGTCAAAGCTCTAGATGAAGAAGGTCGATGTTTCAAATATACAGAAAGTTTCCAAAAAAATCTCAAGACAAATTGAAAAACAGAATTTTCAATGGGTCTCAAATACGAACACTTTTGAATGATGCACAATTTGAAACAACAATGACTAAAATCGAGAAAGCAGCGTGGCTTAGTTTCAAACAAGTCGTAAAGAACTTTTTAGGCAACCACATAAGTAACAATTACAAAGAAATAGTTGCTAAAATGGTTAAAAACTTTGAGAAAATGGGTTGTCTAATGAGCTATAAATTACATTTTCTGCATAATCACATTGACGAGTTTCCAAAAAACTGCCGCGATTTTAGTGACGAACAAGGGGAACGCTTCCACCAAGATATCAAAGTAATGGAGAAGAGATACCAAGTGTATAGGGCATTAACATGATGGCTGATTACTGCTGGACGCTGAAATGAGAGAATGAGCCTACATGAAGCGTAAAAAGCGTCAATCATTGCACCGATCATTCGAAAATAAAAGAATGCATTACGAAAAGAAAAAATAGGGTTATGCCTGATCCAACAATTCAATATTTATATATCACAAATCTAGCTTTTTACGCGATCGTATACATGTTATACATCTTTCTCCTCTGCTTATGTGCGAAATAACAAGTGAATATTTTTGTCAGGTTTTCCACCATTCGACCTTGAAATGACTTTAGTGCGACCTGATACCGCCAAACCGACCTCGGATTTGGATTCAGCGACCTCAAGAACCTATATACAATTTTTTTCAAATTTCTGTCGAAAAGTAATGATATGACCTTGAAATGCCCTTAACGCGACCTGAAACCGACCTCGGATTTGGATTCAGCGATCTCAAAACCTATATACAATTTTTTTCAAATTTCTGCCGAAATCTAATGATTTGACCTTAACGCGACCTGATACCGACAAACCGACCTCGGATTCGGATTCAGCGACCCCAAAAACCTAGGGTGTGCTAGGTTTCGTTGGTGGAAGCGAATTTTGTTTTTGTGTGGCTGTGTAGTTTATGTTTTTGGTGTGATAATGTATAAACAGAACAAAATAATAATAAAATTACGTTACTGAATACCACAATGATTATTTCTAATATTTAGGGAAAGTTAGCTTAACAATACTCAATCTAATATTAACATTATTTTGTAGAATCCCAAGGGATCCTAGTATGAGAGAAATATGGTGTTCTATTTTGGGGAAAAAATATTAATATCACCACCAATATAGGAAGTAAATAGTGTGAGAAATATTTTCACAATAGCTGACTTTTTTTAAAATGACTAACTTTTTAAATGGTTTTGTTTAGCTCGAAATGTATGGTATGTATGTTCAAATCTGGTGATCGAATTTTTGACCACTTCCCGATATCCAATCAAGCTGAAATTTTGCACACAACTTTGGTTCTGATGACAATACAATATAGTATATTCAATATTATGGTAGATCCAATATGGCGTCCACCATAAAATACCTTTTTTTTGACAACCCCCTCGGCATGGTTAATAAGTTATGTGACATTATTGTATATCCAATATGGCGCCCGACACACAATGGCGGATTACCTTTTTCTTGACAACCCCCTCGTCATGGGTATCAAATGAAATGGTATATAAAATATAATACAACAACTTGTGTGACGTCATTCTAAATCTAATATGGCTACCGGCACAAAATGGTGGATTGCCTATTTTTTTACAACACCCTCGGCATGGGTATCAAATGAAAGGGAATATAAAGTAGGATACAACAACCTGTGTGAGGGCATTCTAAATCCAATATGGTGGCCGACACAAAATGGCGGATTACCTATTTTTTTACAACCCCCTCGGCATGGGGATCAAATGAAAGGGTATATAAAGTAGAATACAATAAGCTGTGTGACGTCATTCTAAATCCAATACGGTATCCGGCACAAAATGGCGGATCACCTGTTTTCTTACAGCCCCCTCGGCATGGGTATTGAAAGGGTACGACAAGTAGAATACAATAAATTGTGTGACATTATTCTAAATTCAATATGGCGGCCAACACAAAATGGCGGATTACCTATTTTCTTACAACCCCCTTGATATGGGTATCAATGGGTATCAAATGAAAGAGTTTGACAAGAGTAAATGAAATGATGGCGTTTGAATAAAAAAAAATTAGGCAGACGGGGAATCTAGCAAGTAAAAAATAAATTAATTAAAAAAAATTAGAAACAATGGTTTTCTTTTCAAACTGAATTGCAATAAAAAGTAGAAAATAATTTTATTCAGTGATTAAATTACAAAATGATGAAGAAAAAGAAAACCATTGGGCGCTCATAAAGTATTGCTGTTGCTGTTATATTACAACATACTATTATTCATAGTTTTATCACAATGCTGATTGTTGATAAGGTAATATATTATATTTTATGAGCGTCTAACGGTTCTCCTTTTCATAATTCATTTTGTAATTTAATCACTGAAAAAAAAATATTTTCTACTTTTCAATGCAATTCAATTTCAAAAGAAAACCATTGTTTTTAAAATTCTATTTTATTTATTTATTTGTATTAATTTCGTATATATAAATAAAGATACTTTTACACGATGTAAGGTTTTATATTTGTACTAACTTTTTTGTACATCTGGTGATCGTAAACATTTCAATGTCATGGTAACTCAGTGTATAGGGTAAATTGTAGCCTCTTATTCTATATAAACTTTCAGAAAGAATAAAGCAATGTAATTTTTCGAAATTAGTCATTTTATGAATTCGTGACAATAGTTACATTATAAAGTTTTTGCTAATTATATTTAATATATGTTAAGCATTGTCTTACTGTAATATTGCAGATCAATATCAAATGGTTTTGTATAAAAAGCAGGTAATGCAGGAATTACAAAAATTCATTTTAAAGAAATGTAGCCTTCTATGCGGACCCGCCACTATTGCTTATGGTGATTATCTATCTTTTTTAATGGACATATAATGTGACTATGTTAGTAGTAAACAAGGAAGGCATGTACTAAAGAGACACGACTGTCCTAGTATTAAGTTCTTTGATCGGAGATGTAAACCAAATATCAGAAAAAATGTGATACAAATGACAAATATTTAGTAGTAAAGTAGTACTTACTCTAACCTTTTGAAACTTAAATCATAGAAATACAATATTTTAAAACAACAAATTTTTCTTAGTCTTGGAAGACTATTCTGCATTTTAAAGGTATTAAAATGTAGCACGTCGCTGTATTTTAGAATGTATAACAAAAAAGTACATCATAATGTCGGATATTTTGCGATACCATCATTTCATGTCGTCTATTGTGCCGAGAAAATGGAATAGAGAAATACAATATGGTCGCTGTACGTGAAACATTTAGGTGACTATACAAAGTGTAATAATCTCATGCGCCATCGACACACGTCATTTATCAATGTATCATTATGGCATAGGAGTGTGTGCCGCAGATAAGGCAAGCAAACACTATTTATATTACATTAAATAATGACATCCTGTATGCAATAGATAATTTCTATCGAATCATCAACCCAGACGAATCGATAATAGATTTCGACTGTCGTATCAAACTTAGTTTTCCCGGAATACATTTTTAAAACTCGTTCGGAGAAAGAACTGCCATTGTAGATACAATTCTGCAAATCGAAGGGAACATGCAGGGTTAATAACTTTAAGTCACCCACTCTTTTTATCATCAATTGTGTTACAGAACGATTTAGAAAAATCAATTAACAGAATATAACGGTAATACTTAAAAACAAGCTAACCGTTATACTCTTCGCCGACTTACTGCACTTTTTACATAATTGTGGCACATCCTATAGGGTACTCTTCGCAGTTTTTTTGTAAATAATATTAGTTTTAGACATTCTTAGTTTAACTACAAAACATAAAATAATGAATGTAATTTTTTTTAAATTATTTAAAAAATTTATAACTTTTTTATTTATTGATCGATATTGTTCAAAAACAATAGGGTTCTTCCTCTAGCTAACACTAACTTACTGTCCAAATTTCAATACAAGGGCCTTTCGTTCTTAAGTTATCGTGTTTACAAGAAATGTGACGGACGCTCAGACAGATAGACGGACGGACATTTTGAGAGTTGTTCAGAATTCGACCACCAACACAGTGATATGAACATTTTTTCTCTACGAGCAATATTACCGGTTTTAACAATATGTCGATCGAATGCAATATACTCTTCGTTTTGTATTTGCGAAGTAGAGTATAATAATCGTGTTTTTAGAATTAAAGTGACATTTATCACCAACCTTTTTGATAGATTTGTTTGCAGAATATCCTTATCCACGGTTAATCCAATCAGTAGGGATTCCTGTTATGCAAGAGTGGGGCTGAAACGATCCTGATGTGTTGTTTAAACCAGACCCTGATAAAAATTCCAAGTTTTCGCCCTTGGGGAGCGGAGTCGCGAGCAGCCATCTTGGATTTAAAGCGTTAAAAATTGGTATTTTCAAAATAATTCCCCAAAGGTTGATCATACAACAAAAATGTTACAGATATCTTGAAAAAGAGACGTTGAGATTTTAAAGGACCCCGCACTTTTCTTATGGAAAGTGGCTTGAGGGCATTTTTTTTTTATTTTGGTACGTTACTCCTTGGCCCATTACAAACAAAAGTCTCAACGGGCAAAAAGCTCTAACTATATTTCCGTGATTTCCACAACCTCTGGAAGTCGCAAAATCTGTGATTTTTGGAATTAACATACTACGAAAGCTTTTCATTATAACTACGAAACAAAGTATAATATATTAATAAACTTTCTTGTATTGAGAAGTATAGACTTATAGAAATACATACGCAATATGCAGATATACCTATGTATGCGTGAGAGTGCACACATTCACACACACATAAATGTATAAGACCCGAATATTAAAAAATGTACTTAAATAAAAATCTTATCCAGTCATTTTAACTACGCCAAGGCATCCAGACGAAGCCCATCACCCTGCATGGAGCGTCTCGCAGTAGTACGACACCAAGGTGTGGATATAAGGACTATTTAAGTCAGATCGATACAGCTAGACAGTGTATTTGTCTATACAAGTATTTTGTGTGCTGGCTTGCGCGCGCGCGTGCATACACAAATACTCTCTAAAGTGGTAATGGGGGTGGCTGATACTCATTTCAAATATTATACCATTAAAATTTTATGAACCATTTAGCATATTTTTTTATTATATCTTCTGAAAAATCTTTCGATTTTAATGCGAAATGCAAAAAATTGGAATTTTCCAGTCTCCATAGACTTCAAAATTAATCAAGAACGCGTTCTCATATTAACAGCTGTGTGACGTCATTTACTCTTATATATATCTCAACGTGTGCTTTTGCTAATAGGTAGAGAGCCGGCTGTATAGATTTCCTATGAATAAGATACATGAAAAACTGTGTGTGAGTGAGTAAGTACTACCACAGACATACAGGGAGCCACTTTTCATATAAGCAAATTTTGCTCGCGTCATGGAATTTTACCGGAAGTGACGCCAAAATGGGAGGATGCAGGCAAATAAGAATAGGCAGCTTATTTTTTTAATAACTAGAAGGCTTGTCCTTTAACTTAAAAAATAATCATGTATTTGATGACTTAAAAATGCAAAAATGCAAAATGCAAAGAATTAGAATTTTCCAGTATGTATAGACTTCAAAATTAATCAAGAACGCGCTCTCATATTAACAGTTGTGTGACGTCATTACTCTAATAGTAATTTAATGTATCTCAAAGTGTGCTTTTGCTAATAGGTAGAGAGCCGGCTGTATAGGAATAAGATACATGAAAAACTTTATGTGAGTAAGTACTACCACAGACATACAGGGGAGCCACTTTTCATATAAGCAAATTTTGCCCGCGTCATAGAATTTTACCAGAAATTACATCAAAATGGGAGGATGCGGGCAAATAAGAAGAGGCAGCCTATTTTGTTTTAATAACTAGAAGGTTTGTATTTAACTTTAAAAAAATAATTCATGTATTTGATGACTTAAGAAAACAGAAAAAAAAAATTTAATCGAGAATGTCTCAGGATTGTGTCAAATTAAGCCTGGCAGCACACTGTATATATGCATCTCATTGTATACCTCAAAACCTACATTTTGACGTCAATTTTATTCATGTATTCTATGACATAAAAGTCGTGACCGGAAGTGAGAATTCCATGACGCGGACAAAATTTGCAAAAATGAAAAGTGGCTCCCTGTATGTCTGTGGTGATACTTACTCACTCACATAAAGATTTTCATGTATCTTATTCATAGGAAATCTATACAGCCGCCTATCTACCTATAATAGCTGATATAAATGTAATATAAAGTAACACGGATTGTGTGAATAATATTAACTGCTATACATATGAATTAAGAATGTTAAAATTTTCCTTTCTTATTAAATTTGCTTTTCACCTCATTCTCTATGTGTTAGTATTTTTTTATAAAATAAATGGTTTTTTTTACATCTTATTCATTAAGTACCTATATAACTTTGGCACTGCTCACTATTATTGATCAGATATTTTTATTGATAGGTAAGTCTGCTTTAAAATTGCCGGATTCGAAGATTAAACGTATCTTCGAGATACATTTTTGGAGTAAATGACGTCAAGGTTTCTTGCGCATCGGTTCATGTTTAAAGCAGTATATTTCTGAAACCACTTATTACATGGATCTAGAACTCTCAGTGTTGTAATTAATTGACGATTACGTCGTACAAACGTACTAAAAAAAGCAATATGAAATTTGATCGCATTATTTTCCCGCTAGGGAAAGTGGGTATGGCCTAAAAGAAGAGACGTGGGAGTGATTTGAGATCAGAACTAAAAAAAAAAACGACTTATACCTGATT
Organism: Stenurella melanura; assembly: GCA_963583905.1. NCBI lineage: Eukaryota > Metazoa > Arthropoda > Insecta > Coleoptera > Cerambycidae > Stenurella > Stenurella melanura. The sequence goes on from OY757310.1 coordinate 65,590,104, forward strand.
TCTGACTTCTATTCCGTTCTATCACATCTCCGAAAGTAGGAATCTTTCATCGTTATCTGTTCACACAACGTATTTATATACCTGAATATAATAATCGTGTTTGAAAATGTAGGTAATACTAATAACTTCAATCCGACTGTTACTAAAAAATATTTTTGTCAGCATACATATTTAACAGTCTATTTTAATTTTTTTTAATAGGCAATATCGTACGAGTGGAAAATGGGATAAAAGCTTTTCCAATGTAATAAAGAGCCAGACTAATAATATTAAGTGCCCATTTATGCTTCTAATAAAGCTAATTTTACTGTACAATAATCAGATTTTGCATACACTCTATTTCCACAGTGACTTTTGTATATTTTAGACATTTTAGTGTAATTAACTTTTTCTGAAGCTCATATATTAATTCAGAAATACATTAGGCATAATTTAAATAAATCTACCACCTTGGCAATCACTGTCTGCACACCGATGAAACGTGAATAAAAAGGTGAGAAATGTGAAAAACATAAAATGATATGAATATTAAATTCTGGATAATTTTTCATCTCATCCTGCTGCTACATGAAACCGTTTGCGAATATTTACTTAGAAAGCTACAATAAAAAACATTAGAAAAAATAAAGGCTACATATTACTTAGACAAAAAAATATATATTTTCCTTATTATATATGCAATTATAATTTGTGTGAAAATCGGTACAAAGTATGTAGACAAATAACTTTCGTTAATTTAGAAAGTAATTCTACAATCAAAAATAGCGAGAAAAGTTCTCATAAACATGCGACAGGAAATATTTCCCAATGAAGCTACGGTCCTTTGGGGACGGCGCCTAATAGTGGTTTTTGCTGATTACTTAATAAAAATAATAATAGCGTCTTTATTGTCCATATGAAAGAATCAATTACAAAACTATTTAATAAGTAAATGGAATAATAGGTGAAGTTCAGCAATACTTTAACAAATATTAAAAGCAGTAATAAAAAATATATATAAAAACCTAAAACATTAGACTGCTCTTCCACTTAACCTAATTCGCGCATTACATTCAATGAAAGTAAATTTAATTGCACCTATGGTTAATACAAAGAAAAGAAAACATTCAACTTAAACTAAGGGGCTAATGACATTAAATATGCTAATTACAAATTAATATCTTTAATTTTTTCCTGAAATAGTTTACATTCATTCCTTTCAAATTTTTGAGTAGAGCGTTATATACTTTGCAAATCTGATACCTAAAAAACTTTTAAATTGCTCTGTTCTGTGGGTAGGTGCGGTTAAAACGCCTTTAAACCTTAAATTAAGGTTGTGTACATCCGTACAAAATTTTATTTTATTATATAAGTATTCAGGAGATTTATTTATTAACATTTTATGGTATAAACATGTTGAATAAAGTAGTCTGCGGTTCTCCATGTTCAGCCAACCCATGTCTTGTGCGATATTCTCTCACGCCTGTGTGTACCATAAATTAACATGAGGCAAGAATTTTGAATTTTTTCTATTTTATTTTTGTATACAGTAGTTAAATTAGGGCCATACAGGTAGTCAGCAAAATCTAACAAAGACAAAAACATCACTTTTATTTTTTGAGATAAATTGTGCCTATTCCCGTAAATTAGTTTGATAGAATTGCATGCTTTTTGTGTAAGTTTATTTACATTTTTCTCAAATCGGAGATCACTGTCAATAATAACACCTAACTTCTTAGCACAGTCAACTATTTCAAGGTTTTCTTGATCTACATTTATTTGAACCTGATTTCTAATAAGTTTTCGAAATATTTTAGGACCAAAAATTAACGCATTGAATTTGCTGGTCTTAATAACAAGACAATGGTCTTTTGATGCATTCAAAAATTATTTTAAGTCTTCGTTTATGCGTTGGCAGGCACCATTAACATCAGAAGTGTTAAATGAATAATAGCAGAGTATCATCAGCGTATAAATGTATTTGGCAATGTTTAAAACATAAAATAAAGTGACTGGTGTATAGGGTAAAAAGTAATGGCCCCAGGATAGAACCTTGTGGTACACCTGATCTCAGTAAGTCTCTTGAGCAGTTTTGTTTAATGCAGACTTTCTGCTGCCTATTTTGTAAATTAACTGCTTCATTTGTGAGACCTATATGTAACAAAAGAGATAAAAGCATTTCGCTATTACGAGTATCAAACTCCCGACTAAAATGTGGTAAAATCAAAATTGTACATAAACCCTGATCTGATATAATAGGAATTATGTCATCATTCATTAACATGGTAACTACAGAAATGCCACTTTTGCGATCCGTGAGCCGACCAAACATTATTTGTAAAATAGCTATATCGACTTTTGACAGGATAAGCATGCAGTTTTCTCGCATATAGTAAAGTATACAGGTTTGTGCTGTCAAACGTGTTGCAACCATTGACATATGTGCCATGTGCCTATCTGTAACTATTTCATGTGTCCTACTATGATACAAATTGTTAGCTAGGCTCTTAAAATTTAGTCAGACAAAATTAGTCGCGGCACAATTTGTAAACAATAGGCCTAACCTAGACATTTTAGGTACCGAGCTGAATTTTTCAGAATATGTAGTTCTTGATACGTATAATAACATACTAAAAGTCCCGAAGAATCCGAGTTGAGCGTTAGCCACCATATTAAAAATATGGTTTGCTCGCGCCGCTGAAGAAAACATTTTTTTCTTGCCTTATCTATTAATCGATTTTAATATTTTAAAAAACGAATTAAAGCCAAAGAATGTGAGTTTGATACGAATTTAAGAAACTATAATAAATTGTTTATTAGTAGTGTAACAATTAGATAATAGCAAAAATTACGTTTTGAGGCTTTGTATTTTTTCATTTAAAAAAATACTGGCTCATCCTATAAAAATATTTTTTAAATAAATGTTGTAGGCCGTTAAAAGACAAACAATACTTTTTTTGAAATTTTTGTCTAGCTTAACAAATAGCTGAGATATGAAATTTCTAATATTTAGGGACACGCGGAAAGAGAGTGAAAGCCGTATGTTTACAGAAATGTTCATATACCTATCGACTACCATACGCTCTTTATATGTATTAGATATTGCATTTCTAACACTCTGCACGTACATTTGCGCTACATTGTTATTAATATAAATATGTTGCTAAGTTGGATTATCTCAAATCGAGTTTAGAATATATAAAATTTTTAAATATATTTAGTAGTCTCAGAGGTTTTTTCCAGGATACTGTTTTATTTTATTTTCATATCGAATTATGTTTTCTTTTTGATTTCGTTATTCTTTTACGAATTGTTTGATTTTTTTAATTAGTATTTTGTTTTGTACAAGGATTGTTTTACTTTTATTATTGTTTAGGTTTAGGTTTAATGTTTAAGGTTAATCAAGCCATTTTATTTTCACATTTTACCCGTTATTATGGAAGGTATTTGCATTTTTTGTCAAATTCCATTATCCGTGGAAGAAACGGTAGTCGTGAAAAGAGGATTAGACAGGATAATTTCAAAAAGTATACAACTTAATGACGATATTCATAAAGAAATTATTTCTGAAGAACTAACAGTTCACAAAACATGTAGAAAAAATTACACTCGTAATAAAACCAAAACAACACCGCCTCTACTAGTAAAAATGATTTCATAGCAAGAAAGATAAGGACACACAGTGAATAATTTGACTTTAACAAAAATTGTATTATTTGTGGAGAAATAGCCGATGTAAATAATGAAAACAAAAACAAAAAAATTTACGACGCCGTATTCAGTTAGTGCAAACTGTTGAATTTAAAGAATCTCTGATTTCTCGTTGCCGAGAGCGTAATGATATTATCTCTGAAAATATTTTAGAGAGAATTATAAATGTAATTGATTTGGTTGCAGCTGAAGCAAGGTATCACAAGAATTGTCTAACCAAGTTTTACTTGAAGAACTTGGAAAAAACTAAACAGACTGATACGCAAAAGTGCGATGAATTTCAGCAACTTATCGAAATTTTAAATTCAAACAGTGAGTGCCAGTATACGTTAGCAGAATTAGAAGACAAATTAGAAAGTTTTGGTGACCTAAAGTTTAGAAGAAAACATTTAAAAAGAAAGCTTCAAGATCATTACAAAACTAAGGTTCTCTTTACGTCAAGACCAGGCCATAGTGATATTGTTACACTAAAATTGTACCCGACAATATATTAAAACTTCTATATTGCAACTGTAAAAATGACTGCAATAAAAATTGTCCTTGCAATTACACAAAGTGTTCTGACATGTGCAGTAATTGCTGTGGCATAAGTTGTGTTCATTCAAACACTCTGATTATAACCGATAGCGATATTGCAGATGAAAATTAATTATTATTTTTTTCCTTTTACCTCATTATTATTATTATTATTATTATTTTTTCCTTTCTCGACTACCGTCGGTTGCTTTTATGTTAGTGCGGGCTTTCATTTAGCCAAACACTATCATAATGTTAAAATATTGCTTTGTTGTTAATGCTGTTTAACTAGGTTTATGTGATCTGCATGAACTTTCTTACTATACTTGTTGTGTCTATTATAGTGTTTTTCTGTAGTTCGATGTATATGTTGGGATCTATTTGAAGACGTGCTAGGCTGTCATGAAGTGTTCTAGGGATCAGGCCAGTAGCTGATATTATGATGGGAACGATGTAGACGAAGCTTTGATTCCAGAGTTTCCTTATTTCTTCTGCAAGTGGTTTGTACTTATCTATTTTTTCGTGATGTTTCTTGTTCAAGTTATTACAATTGGGGATAGCAATTTCAATGAGGTATGTGGTCTTTGTATGTTTGAGCCTTAGTGTTATGTCCGGCTTGTTATGTGCTACTGTTCGATCAGTAGTGATTTCTCTATTCCAGTATAGTTTAACCTGATCATTGTCCAGGACAGCAGAGGGCTCGTATTTATAATGAGGTGTTCTTATTATTATTATTATTATTTATTATCATTATTATTATTTTAAACCACCCAATTCTGAACACTGAGCTTAATAATCATTTTTGTTCGGGGTTAATTATGCCGTGACAAAAAGTGCACATTTTAACTTATCAATTTTGATTTTCCTATGTTAACATATACGGTTTTATAATAATTAAAATGTTCTATCTCCGTTATTTTTAAAGCTATAAAGGGGATTAAAAAAACGTTCTGTTCGTTTATCGATGGCCTACAACTTATACTTAAAACATATTTTCATAAACCCTACAATTTTCTTTTTAATCATATAAATAGAATTTGCCAAAATTTTAATTTTCAGTTTAAGTCAGTTTTTTACTACACGGACAAAATTTAGTAAAATGTGTAAAATATGTGTTAAAGCCACATTCTTTGGCTATAATTATCTGTTTAGAATATTAAAAACGGATAATAAATATAGCAAGGAAAAAATGTTTTCTACGTCTACGCACGCGTGCCATTTTTTCAACATGGCGGATAACGCTCAATTCGGATTCTTCGGGACTTTCAGTATGTTTTCGTACGTATCATAGGCTACATATTCTGAAAAATTCAGCTCGGTATATAAAATGTCTAGGTCCAAACAGATTGTGCCGCGACTAAAATAGGCTTTAAGCTAAAATTACATGTATAGTTCTAGTTAGATATAATTTCATGTATATTTCATACAGTGATAAATAAAACAGACTTGAAGGGTTTAGAAAGTTTTTACAAAATAATTATCACTGTGGTAACTAGAAATTAAATAGAAATGCCTACCAAACATGCAAATCAATTATGTGCATGAAAAAGTTACATAATGCCACATATAGAGATAAATTAAACACACTCGCTCTGGGAAGATACGTGCTAAAAATGCACTTAACAATAATCCATCAAAAAGTAACAACACGTTAGTAATTCGGACAATCAGAACTATGCACTGTACATTACAATTCGCAGCACTTATTCAACCACAGGCCATCTTTTGGTCAAAAATTGAACTTTTGGCCAAAAAGGGACCAAAACTGGTGCTTTTCAAAAAGAAAATGTTGGTACCCTCGCAAATTTGTAGTTATTATACTAGAAAATTGTTGGCACTCTTAAAGTCTACTGTCTCTATGAGTGCCAACGTTTCTTTCTCAGTGTAAGCCACCAAACTACCCCCAAAACACCCAAACATTCAAATACCGATTATTATGCTAAAAGAAGAAATGTTGGCATATATCGAAAGTTGAATACTAAGAGATACCAAGATACCCTATTCAACTAGCACCAAGCCCCAACGTGTTATACTCTGTTCCAAAATTGAATATTTTCTGAGGCGGCTAGCGCCAAAACGGGCAGGGGGGAAGGTCACTCACATAAGATCAAATACTCAGAAAAATATTTGCTAAAACATAACAGCAATGCCAACATGTTATATCCCCGGTCCCATATATGTAGCTATCTGCTAAACTAGGTGAGAGGGGTTAGGTTTTGTGATGTGTTATTATAGTTAGGGAGTTGAAAAAAATGTGTAGTGTGACAAGGGTTGAGGGAGGGGTCAAAAATGCGTGAATTTTGCGTGACGTAGGTATTTTGTGACTGCTAATCTGGTTTTCGGCGCCTTCGCCATATTCTCGCACGTTTCCGGATAGAAAATACTTTTGCTCGATTTTTGCTCTTATACTAGCCAGCGCAGCGTGATAGAATTAATAGAGGACCACCGCCAACGGTTTGCAAAAAAGTCCCATAGGCATCGCTTAAGTCGTCCCAGAGAAATCATTGAACAAACATGAAAAAAAAACGTACATACGGGTCGGAATTGAGAACCTCCTTTTTTTTAAATTTTCATTTCTAAAGTCGGTTAAAAATATTGTTACGCGTTACGCCCTGTAGGGGTTAGATAGCTCATGAGTAGAAGTTGGAAATTAGGTAGCAAGGGTGATAGAAAACTGCATATCTGCAATGTACTACCAATGCGCGCCATCTTTGAGATAGCACATTTTCTAGAAGGTAGAAACTTATAGAAGAGGATCGAGATTTCTACATTGTTCTGGATTGCCGCACGAAGATGGTACTATTACTAGATATATAAGGCGATATTCATGGCGGGAGAGGTTTTTAATGAATCGAGGTTAGATAAATCCAAAGTGATAAAAAGTGAACAGTAGATTGTTAAAGGTTATTTTAGACAGTAAACGTGTACTTTAGTTAATAAAAGTATTGTGAATCTTTCAGTAAGTTATTCAATAAAATGTTAGTGTTTATCGTTTATCTCTTGTTACAAATTTTGGAACCCCTGGATTCTTAAGGCAGGTTTTCTAGGGGTGGAAACACGTGACAATATCTACAAGCCGAATTGAGAACAGCTTTTTTTAGAGAAGTTGATTAAGACTACAGATCATTTATATTTGCTTCGCACATAATCCTAAACTGACTGGGCTATTGATTGCTGCCGACTGAAAATACTTATTTTATTTTTTGTACAAGGCTGCGATCTTGTTGTGACACGAACTCTGCATTTTCCATGAAATCAAAACAAATAGTGTTTGTAAGAAAGCTCCAATAATTGCATGCTTTTTACAATTGATTCAGATTGAAAGAATTGCCGCCTATTGTCCTGCCTTATTTTTTTGTCACACGTGTTCTATTATGAATATCAAGGGCCCACGCGCAGATGCATTTAAAAAACAATTTCCCGTGGATTTAATCAACGGTACTAACTGTAAACAACTTATCCTAGTATAAATAACAGCGTCACGGTAATTTTGAGCAGTGGAAGGTTTCGTTTGCAAAATTTTGAGGTAGGTCAAAGTCGTCCATTGAAAGTCAGTAGGTGGTATCCGAGAAGGGTAAGGAAAATTGTGTCGTTTTGCAATTGAAAGTAAATTGCGAAAACGGCACATGCTCGTTGCCCTTTTCGGATACCACTACTGATTTTCAACGGAATACCTTGACCCACCTCAAAATTTTGCAAATAAAACATTGTTCCACTGTTCAAAATTACTTACTTTATATTCCACGGTTCATAATTACTCTAAAATGCAACAAATTTGCGTAAATGCATTTCTTTTCTTACATACTACCGGGATAAAATTGGTTACCGGTACCGGGAGTCTAGACACACCGGAAATTATACCCAATTTGGAAAAATGTCAACTTACTTCTGCACTACACTTATAGTTTTAGAGATTCAAACAAAATATATTCCTAGTTTATTTGCTAGTATTTTATTACCAAATTGTGGCCAAAAGTTGTACTCAAATCTTTCACAAAAGATATATTGAAAGACGGATGGATCGAATCCCGCCACAACTGTCCGACCCATTCCAATACAAAGATTATTAACACATCTTAGAAATAAATACCCTAAACTCAATAGTTCTGAGAATTTTACCTTACTTATTCCTTCCCTCATATTTTTGTGATGACCTTCTTTCAAGGGATTGCGGACCAGTACAGGTCAAGTAATACTGAGTTTATGATTAAACATTGTTTAGGAAAAGTGCTTTAACTATGGTATTGTGTTGAAGTGATTCTGTGTCATGGAGAATGTACAACAAGGTATGTAGTTTCTTTATTCTTAAACAAAATTACCAACATTTAGCTTCAGTACTTTTTGTGTGGCGCAAAGGAATAAACTATGTCGAGCAGTGGTAAGTTCGGGCGGGGGATGTTACTACTCCCAGGATCCGATTTTCTCTCGACAGTCCTGGTTACGTATATAAATACCGCATACATTATTAAGTAAGTTTACTTTAGTTTCAATCATCTACACAAGATGCCAATATGAATGGTGAAACGCTCATCCAGTATAGTACTCGTAGCAGTGTTCAATTGTTCTGAAGTTTGTAGAAACTACTTCATTGTTTGTAAATTCCGACTTAACAATTGTGATTTCCGAGTTAGACAAGATAAATTAATAACTTGGCCTTTCTACGCATTCGTAGTTTTCAAAGCAAAAATTTTGAAAATATTGCTGGAAAATAATGGCTATGAAATAAATGCATTATTTTCTTTTTATCTTTATTATACTCTTCGCAAATACAAAACGAAGAGTATATTGCATTCGATCGGCACATTTCTAAAACCGGTAATATTGTTCGTAGAGAAAAAAATTTCACTGTGTTGGTGATCGAATTCTGAACAACTTTCAAAATGTCCGTCCGTCCGTCTGTCTATCCGTCCGTCCGTCACGTTTCTTGTAAGCACGATAACTTAAGAACGAAAAGTCCGATTTTATTGAAATTTGGAAAGTAAGTTAGTGTTAGCTAGAGGAAAATCGATCGATAAATAAAAGTTATAAATTTTAAATAAAAAAAAATATTTTTTTTACATAATTTTTTTTGTTTTGTAGTTAAACTAAAAATGTCTAAAACTAACATTATTTATAAAAAAAACTGCGAAGAGTATCCTATAGAATGTGCAACAATTATATAAAAAGTGCAGTAAATCGGCAAAGGGTATAACGGTTAGTTTGTTTTTATTTTAAATTAACGACATATTTTCAATTTTTTCTATCTCCTCTGTTTTTATAATGACCTGAATAAATATAATGTTGTAAAAGGGAATTATTTTTTGTTTGCTTATACTTGAAAGGAACATATTCTTTATACGATTTTGCGAACAGCAGAAAAAACTATCTATGAGAACTAAAAGAAAAACTATTTGTACAATTATTGATTTACAATCTTTGTATTCTTTCGTTAACCTGAATTCGGGTTATGCTAGCAATTAAAATCCTAAAATGAATTTGTCTTTCTTATTGGACAATTCTCATTGTAACACTAGTTTACACACAGTCCCCTACGGCTATGCAGAGTAAACCAGTATCCACATAACCCCCTACGGCTATGAAGATTCAGTTATAATGAGAAAAAAGGCCTAAAATGAATTTATTTACATACCTCGTCTTTTGGAAAATTTTTCATTCAAATTTTCATGAAAGCTATCATTCTATTTTTTGCAAATGCTTAGCCTTTGAAACGTTTTTCGCCCTCATTCTGGAGCTTATCAGAAAGGCACAAAGCCACCCACACGATGCTTCATGCAAGAACCAAGACAATTACCAAGTTTTGATATTAATTTTTGACATTGACTAAATGCAAAAATTGTAAATCAATAATTTTACAAACAGTTTTTCTTTTAGTTCTCATATATAGTTTTTTCTGCCGTTTGCAAAATCCTATAAAGAATATGTTTCATTACAAATATAATGTTTGTTATACACAATATTACCATTATTATTATTATCGTATAAAAGTTGAAAATAATTAGGCCATAACTATGAATTAAATTTTTTGTTGAGAAGAATCCGAACAAAAATGAATGAAAAATGTAATATCGCGACTAATCTATAGAGACAGTAGTGATTTAAACACGTATGAGTAAGTTTAACATTTCTGATATTTTATCATTAATTTTAAACCTCGCTTCCAATAATTAATTAATCATTAGGAGTCAAATTACAACAATACCCTATTGTTTTTTTCCTCAAATTCACTTGTTCTTTATTAGTCTTTCTCCATGAGGACAATGCATCTATTTACAAAGCCTATAGAATAACAATATCCGGATCCCCATATACAAGAACTTGCATTGTTGGTAGAACCCTAAGTTATTTTATATGTATAGTATAGTATTTTGTAATGATTCCTGTTTTATCGATTACGCTTATGATTGTGAAAATATTAATCGTACGACTCTGCTTACGATCACAATTAAACAATAAAGCCTTATTCAACCAAGAAATAAATTTTATTCCATATTCCATAATGTCAAATACTGAACCAAACGTAGAATGTCTGAGTATTAGTGGAAGTGATACAAACTCTAATTTGAAAAAAAAAGAATTTCGCAAAAGTATAAAAAAAAACAAAGAGCTAATTGTTGATGTGAATTGAATTCGATGAATTTCTTGTATATATACAATTATTTTAGATAATTTGCCACATAGATAATCAACATGTGGATTCACGATTAATACTAAGGATTTTATATTTTGGGGATTGTCAAAATAATCTGAGCGCTGAGTTGAAAAAACATAGTTTGTGTCTTTGCCTCCTTAAGATGTAATTCATTTGCCTTAAACAAGTCAGAAGCTTTCAACTGTGATAGCTGCATATTCTGCAATAAACTATTTACATAGCCATTTATATTGTAGCGACTTTTCACAATTAGTAGGCATAGGCGTATCATCTTCTGTTCCAAGGGGGTGTAATTCATAACAATATTAAACATGGTAGTGACATCAGCGAACAATACTAATGCAGTATTGTTTATATGATTTCCTACATCATTAACATATATTAAAAATAATAGGGCCCAAGTACAGAACCTTGAGCTATAGTGTTTAGCCCATATTTTTCCAATTTATACCAGGATAGCCCACTCCACACAGCCGGACGCTTTTGACAAATCACAAAAGATACCTCCAGCAAAGATTTTATTGCCAATATTATATACTTCTTCTCATCTTAAAGTATCGGTGCCCTTGACAGTGCGGTAAAAATCAAGGACCCCGACACTTTTTATACTGACAACAAGTCTGCAGTAACTATACTTTCATCATTTTATCAATTGTGTTTAATATTATATGCAAGCATCAAGCAGCCTGTCAAAAATCATGTGTTAACTATAGGTATATTTAGGTAGAGCGTACGGAAAAAAGTGCTTCCAGAAACGTCCGAAAATGAATCATGTGAAAAATCAGAAAATATAGAATAACCAGTGCGAAATAAGGCAATGTAAACACTTAAATGTTACAAAGTGACAAAAACCACACAAGCTATTAAGAGATTAAAGGGGATAACGCGCAATTAAACGATGATAGCACGGATAGCACGCGATACGTCTGCCTGGAATGGTCGCTCAGCTTTAAGAGATCGCGGCTCCGGCCACACGCCCCGAAAGCAGGGTCGGATTAAGGAGATATTCAATTTGCAATTACGGTGGGCGACCTAGCGAAACGTTTGGAAATTAAGAGAGATGTATCTGGGCCGTGTTATGTACATTTCACTTGAAAAAATTTAAATTTCTGTTGTGACCATGTAATGAGCTCCTGACGGTATTATCATTTTATAATAACAAAAATAAGTAATCATTATTCATTAATGTAAAAAAATATATTTTACAGAATTTCGCAAAACGCAGAATACGTAATTTATGAAAAATCAAAAAAGATCTATCTATGAAAATATTAATTTCCAATGTTTGCATTATTTTGATAACCCACATTTTGATTATTCCATAAATTAAAACTTTAAAGTGGATTTATTTGCAAAACACCTGTCTAGTCGGTCAAAAATGAAAATCTAAATGAAACATCAATCTTTATAATACTCTGATGACCTACATCTGATTGTACAAGAAAAAATGAGATCCAATATTAGCTTATTTGAAAAATCTTGTATATTCAAAATGACACGTTATTGATATATCTTGAGTGTGGCATTATGTGTTTATAACAACAACAAAAGTAACGAACATTTCAGAGACTAAGCGATTTCCAGCATATATTAAGGCTGGCAGTTATCGACAGTTTAAAATATCAGAACTAATGAAAGTACTATGTACCTTACAATTTTGTTTAGGATAGTTTGAACGGTGTTTCATTGATAAAAATTACAAATTCTAACTTTTCTGGAGAAGATTTTAGTTAGTTATCCTTGTAGATGCACAAAATTTTTTTTGATATCCTTGACCAAGTAACTAGTAACTGATGGGAGTAAAAAAAATTCTTAATAAAATTAAATTGTTATCGCGGGTTGTCCCTCTTAATATTCATGTTCTTATAGAGTCATAGGTGTCATAATATGTTAAACTAAAACCCTTATACCGAGAACGGTGGTTCCCTCGATTCGTACTTAAATGAGACATGAGACGACTTACCCAATTAGCACCAAAGTGACAGTAACTGAGATGGGAACCTCGGATGAGTAACCATTACGTAATTGCGACTAAATTTACGACTTTGATGTAAAAATAACTTCATTTGAAATGTCTACAGTCCCTGCTTCGTAGTTTCTACCACTAATGATTACTTTACAGTTATGCAACTTCCAAGTAGCTTTCGTGGTACATGGGAACGTGGTAGTTACAAGTCGGACGACTTTCGGGTTTTTAGAACTTGAAGATGGTAAACGATAGTAGCAGCGACTAACTCGAGTCACTGAAATGTGACTTCAAAGTTGCAGTCACTTTCAAGTAGCTTTAATAGTTGCTACGACATTCTGGGAACCTTAACTATTTCTTTAAAGTAGTGGAACTTGTAAGTAATATTCATAGGTGTTAATGACGTTACTGCTCCTACAAAACTGTGCACGGCTACTACAAAGTACATGTCACATATGAAATTTACCATGAAGCAAATTTCACCATCTAGTTCCCAATGTTGACCATACATAAAGTTAATGCAACAAACCTAACCTATATATGTTTGCCACAATAGGCCACAGGCCACAATAAATTTCCGTTTTTTTTCCATTGATGTGGAACAACAGTAAAATATATCCCAGGTTTTTCTTGCGTCGACACAAGTTTAAAAGAATCCATAATTTCTTCAAAATATGGCAACAAGATTTAATATTTCAACACAGTTTTATTACACCTACCTTTTCTTCTATATTATCTATCACTGTAATAGTATATTATACCAACGAGGTTTATGTTTATTAAGTCGTTGATATATGGACGCATACAAGTAAACTGCGGCAGCCCACAGGTTTTTCAATGTAAAGTTAGGTAAATAATCATATACATATTAACTATATACTATGAGTTTCGTTCGTGACTTCTATCCTTTAAGAGTATTCCGGATATGGTGTGCATGCCTTAGTCACTAGTCACGCGAGATTGTGACTGTTCAACTGAATATAGAAGGTAAATAATGGTCACAATCTAATCGGAGAAATTGGCCACATGGCCACTGGCCTGTTATAAGAGCGCCTTTCCTTACTCCTTCATCAAATCGTGCCGTTAGAGCGTGCGCGTTGGGTCCCAAGTTCCCAGTAGAGATAGAAAACTATCTCCTTCTCTAGCCTCAATTCCGTACATAGTGGCTTATAGTGTGTTATCAGTATATAGTTAATAGGTATATGTAAATAATAAACAGCAAAAGCTAGGAGCGCGTTCAGTTTAGACCTCAACGTACGGCTAACACGTACGTTCCGTATCAATATCGGAAAAAATGTAACCATGAAGTGGCAGCGGCAACTTTGAAGAGGTAATTTGTGGTAGTCACAACTTTGCTACGACTTTAAAGTGATGCTACAGTTCCATTCGCAGATTTGTAGTAAATATAATTTTAAAGTTATGTATATGCAGTTTTCGTCACTATCGCCAAGTAGAAATTACTTTCAAGTAGCATTTCTTGGTGAAAACAACCTTAAAGTGATATTTTCTGAAATACGCCATCCTGATGGCCAACATTTTCGACGCCATTATTATAACACATGAACCATAATTTTACAATTGACTAAAAAAATGTAATTTATCACCATTTCTGCACCAAATATAACAAATGAATACATAAAGGTTAGTGTTAAGTTCCGAAGAACAATAAAAATAGGTTTCGGCATCTATTTTGTCATATTCTCGCATTACATTACATATTTTAAACACAATATTTTCATTAAAAAATGCAAGTTTTAAAGGCGCGTGGATAGATTCGAACGTTTTATCATTATGTTTGTCAGTAAAATTGCATTCGTTTTAATTGTGACCCTCAGACCATTGGAAAATAGCACAAGTTTTGCTATCTAATATTACCTTCTGCTATTCTATTAAGTTTCTGAGTTAGGGAAATGAACAAGAACAAGAATCATATGTAAGAATGAAACAAATATAATAAAATCGGTTGCAAGACAAAGAAGGGGCAACATATCGCATTGAAAGAGTGGGAAGTGATAAAGTTTTCGCAAAGTTACGGCGTCTACGCCACGACGTCGCCGCTCCGGAACCACAACGTCATTGAAACGTAGCCAGACAAGTTCCAGAAACGTGGTTGGAATGCTATCGATCACAAAATATATCCCCATTTTGGTCATAAACACGTATTAGGCACGTTCCTACTACGTGCCTGTGACTAGTACCAAAACACTTTAAAGTGCTTACAATAGTCATTGCTACGTTCCCGCAACTAATTGTGCTAGTTGGGTATAGCATAATCTAATCATATTTAGATAAAATCAATAATTTTTAACTTAGGAAAAAACACAAAATATCTGCTGATAACCATTTCAAACTTACTACTTCCTGGAAGTCCATATTTTCAATTTCTAATATGTCCATTTCTCCTTTCAATAGAACTTACCTGAAAAAAAAAAACAGTACGTTAGAATAGTACAATACAAAAATAAAATTAAGTATACATATATTTTTTGTATAATTTAAAAAAATAGTACAAAAAAAATTTTGGAACGATAATTTTAAAGAATGAAATAATTTGCACATACATTTGGCAACCGAATGCGAATTGGAATCCCATCTAAGATTTAACATTACAGTAGTTTTTGTTTTTACTAACATGAAAAGGCGAGAGATGGTATTAACCGTCACCCGCCAATGTCAGCTTAGTTTGCATGTCAGGTATAGTGTTAGTGTTATGTAAGAGATTCTAAAAGGTACCCCAGGTTCGAATCCTGAATAAGGTATGGATGTTTAGTTACGTTTTAATACATTGTCGACAGTACAGTTAATAGTAGTCTAGTGTAGACCGCGGTCAAGTGGGATAACACGGCTATAGTCGTTATCTACCTTAAGTTCTGGTCTCAACTACAGTAGATGGCAGTGTCGCAGAGAATGGTTATTTTGTAATTGTCTGTGTGTACTTGTGTCTGAGTCCAGTGGCTAAACTCTATAAGGACGTTAAGGAGTAATAAATGAGGATAAATAATGATAAGCAAAATATTATATAATAGGTTAGGATTATTAGTAAATCTAGAATCAGATTCATTGTGAAGAAAAAGCATTGTTAGAAGCGGACCTAAGCACGATTGAAAAATTTATAAAATCCGAAAACGATCAAGAATCGGAAACGCTTTTTCAGTTTTACTTCAAAACCAGAGTTTCTCAAAGTCAAACTCCTATGGCGAGCGTAAACCCGTTTTGCAGCGTCACAAAATCTGAAATACCTGGAATGGGGGATATTGTAAGTGTAGTGAGGGTACCGGTACCCCAAGTAACATTTTGAATCTTACAACAAACATAACAACGTCGTCACGATATAATACACAACTTGCTTTTAGAAATGACGACCTTGTTACAACCCTTTTATGACCAGATTTGGACCGTATGAAAAGGTTTGTCACGACTTTTCATACAACTTTTATATGACTTAATTGCATAAGACCGTTATAAGGCTATTAGATCGTTTGAATTCAAAGACTTCCTAACGTCATAAAGAAGTCGTTATAGGGGTCATGACGACTTTTATTAGGACCTTCATACGACCAAAAAGTCCTGAAGAAAAGAACGTAACGAATCAGTATATACTGTGCACATTTTACCTATATACGTATGTATTGTATTCATTCGTTTACAATACGGAAAATAAAAGATCAACAACAATGAAACTGTTAAATATGAACCAAGTCGTGTTATTTCAGAAAATTACTTAAATGTTTAAATCGATTTCCAGCAATGTTATGATGTCAAAACTGCTGGGGATTAATTTTTACTATACAATTCAGATACCCCGAAAAATACAACTCGCTCTCAGGATGATGAAAATTAAAAAAAATTTGAGAATTAATAAAAAAATAAAATTGAGATACTCCGAAAAACACAACTCGCTCTCAGAATGATCAAAATTTGAGAATTTATAAAAAAATAAAGGATTTTTAAATATTAGTTTTAAAGGGTTAGAATGTATACACATTTGTAGAGAATAATAGGAAATATAAAAAAAACATATTTTCTAGTCTTTGGACCCCGCACTTTTCTTTTGGAAAGTGGCTTTCGGCCAAATTTGTTCATATTGCAAGACTTTATACATCTTGGCAACCTGATCAAAAGTTCTCATGGGCATAAGGTCGGAAAAGGGACAGTTTTCCGGATATCGGGGGTGCAAAAAGGGGTGTTCATTTCTTGTGGGAAGTGGCCCCTGCCCCAGTGAAATGCGCTGGAATCGACATATGTTATTCCTTTCGAGCTCCTGATCAAAAGTTCTTATGGGCACAAGGTCGAAAAATGGACAGTTTTCCAGATATCGGTGCGACCGCCGGGTGAAAGAGAGTGCGCATGCTATTTGTTCATGCAATAAAGAAGGAGAGCGATACACTAGTAAATACTGAGCAATATCCTCTCCTTCTCCTTTTGCAGACAACCTTATATCATCGTGTTCGCAATGAAATAGTGCTTATTTTAATATAAGAATTATTTATTAAACAAATGGGTGAAACTAGCTAGTATCAACATATCTGTTTATACCTGTCAACCCAGTAGTTACGCCAGGAAAAAATAGACAACCCAACGTTTGTATATTCTATAGACTTCAAACTTTCGATTGGTATTAAATTTATTCGTTAAACTCATGTGTGCAATGTTAAATAAAAAGTCATTTTTCAATGTTTAATTAATCATAGCCTGGCCAGGAATTTTTTAGCCAACCTACTCGCGATATATTTTTTAACATACTAAATTTGATAAAAAATACTTTTCATCCATTAAACAGATGGGTGAAGGTCGTTTCTATTTCGGATCTTAGAGTAAAACTACCTAACGTGTATTGGGTTCGATCCTCAACACCGGCACTGGCAATGTTGGTGGGTAATGGATGTTGTCTGCGTTTTTTCAAATGTGTAACCCCTTCCGGACAGCCTATGAGAAACGACTGCAAACTAAATTTTATGTTTTAATATTTCTGACTATCAAACATGGACGCCAAATTTGGTTGAAATTCCAACAGAAAATATGGCCGAGACTGTTTATGACCTAAAAGTAATAAATTTGTATGTCAAACTATAAAACAGACAAGACTGTTTTTAAATTACTCTGAAGTCGTTTTATATTTTAGATACGAACATAGAGTCTATCTTATTCACCAAACAAAAGTAAGGATCGACTGGCCAATGGCGTGTTCACACTTTTCACGTGACTCAATTGTCGTTTCGTATGATTATATTGTCATTTTCATGCTTTAACGATTGTCACTTTTTGGGGTGTATTATTTATGTTTATGGGTCGTATCGAGATCGAATTGACGCCTGATATAACTGTTACAATTATCAATTTTTATATGCCATATTTTCATTTATAAATCGTATTCAAAATCAATATACACTTTATGATTCCCTTCAATTTCAGGTTCTATTTCGTGTCAAGGTTCTATTAAAGTCTCATTATGTTTTTTAATGATTTTAGTACAACTATCTTTCTACAACGTCATCATTCCTTAAGTCGTCTTAAGCGTTGTAATGTAGATGATATCAACCTCTTTCCGACCTCATAGCGACCTCTTACAGACCATTCACTTTTACCCGTCTAATTAGTTGTCTTTATGCATACCATATTAACCTTGATGCGACATAGAATTTTGATAATCATGAGTATAACCTTATAACGACCTTCATACGATCTATAGTCGTTAAACTTATTTTAAAAACCATTTTACGACCATTGTAGAACTAATTGGGAGTGTAAACTAAAAATTATACCTCAAAATGTTACTTGGGACCCTGCTTAGTTAGTTTGTATTATGCTAGCATCATGCGTAAGCGTACAGTGATATTTGTGTGTGTGTGTCTGTGAACATTATAAGAGGAGCGGTTGAGTTTTTGTATTCAAATACAAATTATATAATTTTAAATATCTGATGAGTGTTTTTGTGTTCATGGGCAAGTGTTTCATTATGTCCGAACAAAATAACAAGAAAAAAGCATCTGAAGATGGAAATGAATCGTCTAATGAGACGACGAAACGACATATTTTAACACCCAATGCTCTCAGACTGAGAAGGTATCGTGAAAAGAAAAAGGCAGGTAAACCTCAAAAATTCATAATAATGGTAGTAATTTACATATACAAGAAATTATATAGAATCTGAGGAAATAAATATATTACTAGTAAAAAAAAATTACTCGTAAATATTTCAAACTCTTACTAAAGACTTATAAGTACAGAAACATATATATTTCTATACATAATACTTTGCTGGCTATATGCCACGAACAACATTGGATTATAAGAAAGAAATATGCACATTACGTACAACGTAACTGTCACAATAATGTTATTTTAAATTTTAAATTTTTTAAATAATTACGAGTAATTTTTTTTTACTAGTAATAATATTTATTTCTTCAGATTCTATTTTAGAGTAGTCTTACATTGTAGGGAATTTGCTTTTGCATTTAATTATATTTTAGTAATTACATAATTTCTACATAGAATATTACTAATATATACAGTGTTTCTATATTCCTCTTCGTTTACTTTTATGTAATTATTATTTCACTCAATTTACGTCGTATTTCAACCGTTAAATAAACAACCCATCTTTCTCTACTACGATGGAATATTGTGAAAATCTTCAGTGTTCCATAGTTTACCACTATTCTATAATAATATGTAGATGGTAACATTTCCTCAATGTTCTCATGATATGCATTGTTTAAATGCAAGGAATAAATGATAATTAATGAATAAAATATATTAATTGATCTCTCGGGCGATGCCGTCCCTGTTTCAAATAAGCCTTCTCCCGATCCTCCCTGCCCACCTGATGACCTGACGTATTATCACAGCTGCCGGGTGGTGGCCGTTTTCATTGAAGTGTTTTCACTCAACAAACGTCCGGTGGATATACACTAGTTACAATAGTAAATACAATTATTTATTAGTTTCCTTTTAATTACTTATTCTTCTAAATATTACAGCTAAAATACGAGATTTAAGGTGGCCATTTCCAAGAGAAAGACATCCGAAAGGGAAATATTTATTATCTTTTTCTTAGTACGTGTATTTAAAAGAACTATAAGACTAAATAAGTAGAACCACAACAATACTATTACTATGAATTTCCACTCAGTCATTGCAGTCGATTCCAAAGTAGTTAGATTTAAATTTAAAGATTATGCTAATTTTTCATTCCATAGTTTTAAATCTAACTATTTCGGAAACGACTGCAATGATTGAGTGGAAAATTCATAGTAATAGTCTTGTTATGGTTCTATTTAGGTAGTCTCACAGTTTTTTAAATATACCTACATACTAAGAAAAAAAGTTATGGTCAAAAATAACATTTTCCTATCGGACGTCTCTCTTGGAAATAGCCACCTTAAGGAGCGACAAAAATTAATTTGAAAGGTAGACAGCACAAAATCATGTAAGAAATAGATGTGTGGTTATCTATTTATTCTTTTTTCTGTTTGGAATTTTTACTACATATACCATAATTATGAAAGTTTTATTAATCATTTAAATTCTATCAAATATTACATTATTTTTTATATTGTTGATGTTAATGATAGGTTTGGATAGTTTTGGAATCACCATATAAATCTGTTAGGGGCCATTCTACAAATACGTGCGCCTTTAGGGGGAGGGGTACCCAAAATGTGCCAAAACTATCAATGCCGAAGATGGGGAATGTTCATAAGAAGTGAATGGTCTCACAAGAAAAAATTATTGTGGAGCTATATTTAACAATCTAAATTCGTTTTCTGGTGGTAAACTAATGACCAGAATTTTCAAAAAAGTGTTTTATTTTCATATAAGGTGAGGGAGGTGGAGGGGGTGATGGGGAGGGTGGGTGGTGGAGGGGATTACAAAGAACGTTCGTGTAAGGAGGTCTAAATAGGGAAGGGTAAAAATGAGCCTTTGTTACTATTTTTTCATTTCCAAATAGACTGTAGTATCATTTCGTATAACAGTTGAACAATAAGCGTTCATTTATCCATTTCACCCTGCTGGATTCGAGAATAAATATCCTGCTTCCATAATTATGCTTATGCAATGGCATAGAGTTAGAGAGAGCATTTTCAATGGAAGGTTCTTCCTAGAAAGTTCACTCGAAATTAAAGCATGTAGCCTTAAACACACTTGTGGTTCTAAGTCTTATTTTATGTCAAAATGGGGTTGTCAGTTTGTAACACAGATATCTTTTAAGTTTATCTTTCATATATGTTTTACCTTTGTTTTATTAACAATTTTTAAATAAACAGTTATATTCTCGCTTATAATTAATCAAAATTTTAATACTTTCGTTTGAAATTACACTTAAACTTTGCAGTGGAGCATTATTTCTATTTCAGGACTATTTTTGGAACTAGATTTCGGGACTTGCAATTAGGTCCCGAAGCTCCGAAAACATTTTTGATCCCAAACAGCAAATCTTAATCTTAATCCTGATAATCTTAAAGAATATGATAATGATAAATCCGATTGTTGTGAAACATCCGATTGTTTTTGGTAAAGTTTCTACTGAGGAAATAGAATGGACTATAGTTTGTCTTTTGAAATCGTATGCTTTTGGTTCTAACAACATTAATTGTAAAATATTAAACTTGGTTTGCCCTTACTTAACTAATAACTTTACTCAGATATAAATGTTTGATGAATAAGTATTTCCCAGGTATCTGGAAAAAGCTAACATTTTGCCTATTAACCCTACATATGCCGATATTTCTCAATTCAGACCAATTATATTAGCATTCTGCCAATGTTGTCTAAAGTACTTGAAAGAACAGTTGCCGATAAATGAAACGAATATTACTATATATATATATCAGTTTTCAGAGCTATAATCATAGTACAACCACTGCGTTATCGATATCGCAGACGACCTCTTTAGAGTTAATAAAAAACACAATACCTACATGGTTAATCTGGTTGGACTTAGTAAAGCATTTGACAACTTGCATCATCAAACGTGCAGTAATTCGGTATGTTTTTTCAAAATTACTTAGATCATAGATGCAACGTAGTTAATAATGGTCTATTTCCTAGTTTTAAATCTGGTGCTGATGGCGGTCCGCAAGGCAAGTCCATTGTCCATTCCTATTTGCTCTTACACAATTATTAGTCTGATAATCCATTATTCAATATTATTTTTATAACTTGTATTAATATTGTTTCTGGAGACGCAGTTTTCACATACACACCAAAACTCTGGAACACAACACTCGATTATCAACATTCTACGTCCATTTCGCTAACCACGTTAGCATCATCGGGAGATAATTACAATAATTAAAGCTTTATTTATTAAAGCGATTAAAGTTTTATATCCCGATGATGCTAACGTGGTTAGTGAAACGCATATCGAAGGTTGGTATTTGTGTGTTGTTTTTCAAGAGTTTTAATGTTTGTGGAAACTAATCTCCAGTCAGTGTCACGCCTAAGGTTCCAGTCTCCTTCAGGAATAATTCATTTTTACGTTGGATATACTTAAAGAGAGTTGATTTCGAAAAACTGTTACCCTACGAAACTGGCTCGAAACACTTTCGAAAACGCTTAAATTCGAGAGACCATATCTTTCTAATTATTCTAGATACAGTTGTTTTTCTTTAGACCAATAGAAAATTGAATGTATTTTAAGTTATCCTTGGACTATTTTTTACGTATGATAATTTGGGTCAAGCGCATTTGTAGCAATCTGAAAAACACGATTTTTGGGTTAAAAATAGTAGTAGTAGTATTGAGGTTCTTAGGAAAGGTGAATCTTGGAAACTATTAGGACTAGAGCATTTTTTTTTCTAGGTAGAATTTACTACCATTTTTCCTCTTGGCCTATTTATAACATGGGACGATTTTGTCATTTGACATTTTGGGCTCCAAACCCACTTTCTTTCCTCACTTATTTAACGTCAACCTCTTTCCGCGACTGAGGCCAGAAGATGAGCTATCTCCCAACCTGGAACTTTTGCCGAACCTCTTCTCTATCGAAGAGTAGGATTTTTTTAACTTTTAACAGATAAGGAAAAGACTGCTTTAGATCCCCTCTGAAGGGTGGTATATCCGCTATGTAACCACCGCATAAAGTTACATACCTTCTACGTATGCGCTGATATTCAAGCCGTTAGAGAACGCTGTATTTCCCCGGACTGGGTCACCAAATTAATAGTAAAATTTTCCTTAAGACTACCAGTCATGACATCGGCGGCCATCATTTTTATTTGTATTATGTACAATTTAAGTACGATGTGTATAAAATCAAATGCAATACTGAAATATCTTAAGTTTTACGTTATATCTTTAGCTAAACAAAATAAGAAACATGGAAAAAATGGACTGGGTCACCCGTCTAAGTATTAACCGCACTTGATGTTGCTGCATTTTCGTATCAAAATACGAGTATAGGCAAACGTATCTAAGCTCGCTCCGTCCCAACCCACTTAGAATTCACAAACCATGGGCCTTTTTGGGACATCCTGACAAAGGGTTTTAAAAAAATCACTCTTAATTTGTGTCCCTACGCTCTCTATGATGACGTAGTTACTGGACTACACGAAAATTATTACTATGAAATTAATTATATTATTTTGCTGTTTATGACAGAAATTACAGAACTTGAGAGAAATAATCATCGCTTGTGGAGATTCTACACAAAAATTTCCAAGAAATCGTTCACTAAAAGTTCTAATACAATCGTTACGTTTTTAACAAATAACAAAACGATTTTGATAATTAGAATTTGTTTTAATTGTACCAAATTCAAGAAAATCTATCAGTAATCAATATAGTTCTGGCTTTATTTTAATTTTAGATATTAAATAAGCAACCATATGCGATTACGCACTCTTTTAATTTAACGTAAATAATTCGCATTTTCCAATTTTAATGTATGTCCTTTTCCATGGGGAAATAAGACTCATAAATATGAATATTTATATTCGTATAAATAACGAGTTTTTTGTATATAAATAATAATGGCTGAATGAATATCAGAAATTACCCGCATTATATTTTTAATCATTAATACAGTTATTCAAATTTATTGTAATGAAGATTATCTACATACGTGCACAATCTACTTTATTAAAAATAATTCGACATTTCAACACAACGATAAAAAATAAATAAAAATATAATGGACTGCATAGTAAATTTCGAAAAAAGTAAAACGTCAATTCGTTTTGAGAGAGGGAGAGAGAGGGGGGGAGTGGAGGGGGGAGACTTGCTGTTTCGTGTATGCTCCACGATAGCCTCTAGCATGGCTCTTCTACTAGATCCTTAGCAGAAAGAGCAAATTTCCTTTTCACAGGTACCACGAGCTATGCCCGGTATATTCTTATACGCATGCATACAATAATATCAATTGTAAGTATTCTCTTGAATTGATAGTGTTATTGATTTTTGCGTTTTTACTGAGCTAAAATAAACTTACTACAATACAAAGCTACAATTAATAATTGTTTTTGAATAGAATATGATTTATAGACCAATTTAAACACTGCCTCAATACGAGTACAATATAACAGGCGTAATAAATTAACTTTGCTACAACAATTTCATGTTTATAACCTACTTCATGAACTATACTTACACAAATTTCTCCCAGCATCAGGAAACAGAAACGATTTGTCCCAATAATTGTTGAGATATAGCTATTTCAAGAATTCCCATCACTAGCAAAATTTGTAATGACCTACTAGGAATCAAATTCGATTTGCTTTATTCAAGCTGGGTTGGAATGGGGATCTGATTCGAAGAGAAAACTTAAATTTATTTCTTGAAAGCGGCATTCTCAATATTCACTCATTATAATAGCACTATTGAGGAAACTTACCCAATATATAAAATTTTGGAATTTTATGTCATTATACAGGGTGGACCATTAATAATAGGCCATAGTGCAGGGGTAAATTCTTTAGGCCAAAATATGAGGATATAACTAAGTATGCTTTAGTAAAATGTTGCTATGGAAAAGATACAGATAGGTGTCAAAATTCAAATTAGTTTTTCTTTTTTTTTTTTGCAATAACTCAAGTCTCTTGACTAAACTTCTCCAAATTTGCTAGATGTACTTTTTTTATTCTAAGAAACAATAATTTATGTATCACATCACGTTAGATCATAGAGGGCGTCGCAGGACCTATATCTGATGATGATTTTTTTTCATTTTTTTTTGACGAAACGTTGTGGTACTTCTGACCAGAAAATCCGATTAGGGCGTCATTTCCACGTATAAAAGGTCGTGAATGAATAATAAATGAATAATTTCTTGAAAGACAAATTCAAATTTAATGAAACAAAGTGTATTTACTGAAAAAAGTACAAAACGTAAGGGAAAACAAAATCGTAATAACAGCGTAAACTCTTTCTCACTTTCTTATGAACTAATGGAGTATTTTCAATATTTTCATGATATTGAGATAAATGCATAAATCAAAAGATTGTGCAAAATGAGGATCTAATCTTATTAGAAGACCAAAAAAATAACATAAAAATTGAATTAATAACATTAGTATTTATTGCATAAACTTCCCCCCAGGCAAAAACCCCATTGCTGCAACTTAGAGTAAATTTTCGATATGATCTCCACCTATTTCTATGCCTTTTCTAATTATTTTCATAAAACATTTTCTTACATTAAAAAATACATTTTCCTGTCCTCTAATAAAATTGGCTGCGTCTTGTATTTTGTCCCACAGTTCTTCTCTTGAATTGATAGTATTTGCATAGACTAAGAACTTCATATGTCCCCACACATAATAATCCAAAGGATTATAATTAGGACTCCTTGGTGGCCAAGCAAACTCACTTTCTCGACCGATCCATCTGCGTGGGAAAGTCTCATCAAGATAATTCCTGACCTCAATGGAGAAATGAGGGGGGCTCCATCTTGTATAAACCACATTCTGTTCCGTATGTCTAGCATGAAAGCATGTAACATATCAGCAAGAGCATTAAGAAAAAACAGATAAGACTGTCCATTTAAATTTGGAGGAAGGATAAATGGTCCCAATAACTGATCGTCGATAATACCACACCAAACGTTAATCTTAAATTCGTGCTGAAAATGCCTTTCTTTAGCGGCATGAGGATTTTCTACTTCCAGTAATGGGTATTTCTCCAGTTAAAAACACCGCGGCGAGTAAAAGTTGCTTCATCGGTAAATAAAATTTTGATCCCTGTTGTGTTTATTTAGAACAAATTGACAAAATTGTAGCCTTTGTGGAAGATCCCTTCGAAGTAAGTTTTGTACAGGAGTGAAGTGATATGGGTAGAAGCGTTTTTTGCGTAAGAATCTTGGAACAGATGGTTTACTCACTCCTGTTGCCGCTGATAAACGACTTGAGCTGACTTGAGGATCTTCATCCACACGAACTAAAATTTCTAGTTTCAGATCTGGAGTAATTCGTTTCGGTCGTCCTACATCATTTTTATGGCGAAATGAACCCGTTTCTCCCAAACGACGAAATAGATCTTTGAAAATCTTATGGTCTGGCTATATTCTATTTGGATATTGAAATGAGTATCTCCTCGCTGCAGCACGTCCGCTAAATTTTTATTGTACGAAACCCATATCATATCCCTCATTTCCCTATTTGAAAAATTATTATGTCGAGGCATTTTAGATAAAGAAGTTAAAGAAATTAGCTTGAGGAACAAAAGAACAAAATAAAATGATTAAATGGCGCACATGACAAAACTAAAACGTAACCAAAGCACACTTTTCAATAAATACACTTTGTTTCATTAAATTGGAATTTGTCTTTCAAAACATTATTCAAATATTTAGCGGCAATTTCCTCGAAAACGGTTGGAGTTATCAAGTTCTACCAAGTGTACCTTTTATACGTGGAAATGACGCCCTCATCAGATTTTCTCGTTAGAAGTACCACAACTTTCGTCAATAATAATATGAAAAAAATTCATCATCAGATACAGGTCCTGCGGCGCCCTCTATGATCTAACGTGATGTAATACATACATTATTGTTTCTTAGAATAAAAAAAGTTCCTCTAGCAAATTTGTTGTTATTGCAAAAAAAAAACGAAAAAATAATTTGAATTTTGACACCCTTTTTCCACAGCAACATTTTACTAAAACATATTTGGTTATATCCTCATATTTTGGCCCATAGAATCTACCTCTGTACTATGGCCTATTATTAATGGTCCACCCTGTATTAATATTCCTGATTCAGCAACTCTTAATAAAGGACACAAACAGAAATAATTTGATAGGTAGACGGAGAAATTATGGCAAACAATGCTTGAAAGAATAATAACAATAACATTTCAGATAGACAACGGGATATCCGATAAACAAATTATGTTCACAAAGGTCTTATCATCAAAAAGTTTGGTGGTACCCCAAATGTAGGTAAAGAAAACGTTTATTCTATGAAGTGATTATAGGCCAACATAAATGAATAGATATGTAAACGAGTTGGCAAAGTATTCCTCATACCTACCAACATCAAACTTCAAAACTGCGAACTTGGAGGTTATGATTCATAGACACACGTCTTTTCATTTTGGGGCAAGGCATTAGCTCCAAAAATTAATTCGATTCAGTACTCCTTTTTAAAATGTCGTTTCGTGATATCTGTCATACCAAATTTCACTCATTGGCAAGTTACCGCACTTGCTATTTGCATTCCTCGTCGAATGTCATATTCGCAGCTACCGATATTGTCCACAAGGACTTCAAGATATATAATCTTGGCTATCACTGCACACTCACCTATCACCCATGTTTGGGTGGTTTTCATTTACTATGTTTACAACCATAGTTTTCGTTCTATTCGTAATTTACATTTAAACTATAATCAGAGCTTATTGCTTAAATGTAGTTCAGCAGGAGTATGACCTTATCCTTACTTGCTGCATCCAAGGTGGCATCAAAAGCAAATCTCAAGCACGAATTTTTGAATACCGGTACTCCATCCAGCCAATCCTTCAGCACACGTCATATCAAGTCCTTAGCATAAACACTAAAGGGTATTTGTAACAGAAGACAACCCTGTCTGGCGCCTTTGCCAACTTATTTTGCGGAATTAAAAGCTGGTTTCTGTGGACCGCATACTTTATTTCAGATATTTTATGTAGATATTTTACCACATCAAATCTAATTTCCATTCGTTCATTACAAAATACAGTAACGATTTGCATTTCAAATTCTTATTTTTGACACGAAACAAACTGAAAATAAGATATTTATACACATGAGAGATTTGTGACGTATACTGGAGGTATAGCTGAGCTTATACAGCATTATTATAAAAAGGCAATTTTTCTTCAGGTGAAGTTGAGCACAGCTTATTTGAAAGAAAAATCACCGGGCTGGCTGTATAAATAATATAAATCGAGCTATACATTACTTAAAATCGGACGTAAATCAATACTAATGACGTTCATTACTCATATTCCCGGAAAATGTCTCACACGGTTTACCATTTTTTATATTCTCCCATTTTCTCGCACATTGTTCCAGGCTGCGACATGCAGTCTTACGTTATTTATTGTCCACATTTATAAAAGTGATTTTATATTATTCATATTCATTGATAGTATTTTATCAAAAGTTAAATGGTAGAGAGCAAAGTAATATTATATTAACATATTTTTCCACTGAAAAGAAACATATAGTCCAGTGTTTGATGGTAAAAATAGGTTATATTACCTCCGAATTATTTCGGATAAAACCGACGAATATGAAATTTTGGGCAGTAAGTAGGGAATGGTTCAAGGAACAAAAGTTATATAATGCCGATGTGCGATTTTACCCTGGGGATGGATGCCACTCCTCGAGGGTGGAAATTATTACACTCTCGTTTTTTCAGAGGAAAAAATCAGCAATTAGCCAATGGCTTAACCGTTGGAATTGAAATTGAACGTAATCCATTTACAATTTACTTTATTTAGGTACTAACAATATGTTCTAGAAGTTGTAACTTCACATTTGAGTGCGAAGACCACCTCCTCTGAACCCATTATAGTCAAATATCTCAAAAATGAAGGGTTCAATGAATTTGAAATTTACAGGCCTTGTAGCCCTTGAAACTCCGTGCAAAATGGTTTTTGGAGCCATTAGACATCTTAAAAGTTAAGGAAGTTAAGCCATTGGTTTCATTGTTGATTTCTCCTCCGAAAAACGAGACAACCATTTTATTTTCATCATAATTCCGTAAGTTTTGGAGTTCAGTTCGGTCGTCGACGAAGACAGACGCGCTTTTAAGTGGATCCCATGAAATCTCGAAAAACTCGAGTAAAAACGGTGTGAAGACGAAATGTGTTGAATTAAAGAGTGGACAATTCTACATTAGTTGATATAAATTAGCATAAATTTGGCTATTTCATGTAACTGATATTTGATATTTGATTATGGCATCACTAAAGGCGTATATGAGCAACTCGACAAAGGGTACAGACATCTGGCAACATAATATAACTCTGATAAAAGAAAATAAACACGTCCAATGGGACCAGGTCATAAACTCGTAAATTATCCACAAGTGCATGTACCTAAAACGACCGAGCACCCTTCCCAAAGTGGCTAGTGCGAAATGAAAGGCAGCGGAACGAGTGGAGGTAGTAACATAAGCAAAGGATGAAAGATAAGTGTTATTTTTATTTATTTCTAAGTTATTGGTTTATTAATCCTTCACAGATGGGAACAATGTCGTGATTCGGAAATCCATTGTTTCATACATACACGAATGAATGAATTCTTCATGTGGAACGGGTACTTAGAAATAGTACTAAGAAATAATTTATTTACTATAAACTTTTTGTTTCTTGCTGCAGAGTTATTAGTTTTATATGGGGAATGTGTTTATATGCTTACCGGTTGAGGCAGCAGATTTTTGATTCAGAATATTGTTTTTTACGTGTGTGGTCAGAGGACATTTTATTACACAACAGAGAAAAAATTAAAAGGTATTGAATATAGGTAATGAAACATAAAATATCCGAAATTGGAACGTGGCAGTTGAAAGTAATTACTGAAAAAACTAAATAAAAGAAGGGAGGCGAGCGAATGCATGTGTGTCTTGGCAGACAGGCGAAGTGAACTCAGGCGAGCGGAAGGAGGTGCACTGGATGCTGCTGGATCCAGAAACAGAAGACTTGGAGGAAGAACGAATGGGGAAAAGATGATAGATGGAAACGCTACACATGGATAACAACAATCGAGAGGATTATGAATAAGCTAGGAAAGGATTATACTTACTGGAAAAGAACGGCATAACAAAAGACGGAATACAATAAAGAAATATCAAGGATATACACACTGCCAGACTCAGAAACAAAAGAAACAGAAAACTCAGAAGAAGAATAGGAGAGAAGATGATCACAGACAGAAACTAAAAAGAAGCATATCACAAAAACCTGAAAGTTAAAAGAAGCACGGACGCCTAAAAGAAGCATCTTATAGGCGCCTACACTTCCCATCGGATGAAGATAGATGGAAACCAAGAAGAAGCATCTCACAAACAGACGCTCCATCCTATATTCCTACCCCATGCGTCATGCGGCTCTCGCTGATGACAACAAGCATGTCCAATGTCCGATCCAGCGTATGCAGCCGATCCGGGGGTATATAAAAGCATCAGGGGTTTGTTCCGGCACACGGTTGGATCGTCCGTTGGTCAGTCGGGTGGAGCCGCCCAGTTATGGCATGAATAAGTAATAGACGACTGGGCGACCACATTTGGGCGTTCAGCGGGCGGTCAGCGGGCGGTCGGGCTGGTAGAACAAATCTCCATGCCCGGAATCGGCAGCAATGCCCACTTTACGCTGGCAAATCAGTCAATCAATCATAACTCCGTAAGTCTTTATGATAACGACATTTACTGTTTCTTAAAGGTCCTTTCAAATACTTTAAAAAAGGTCTAACAAGTTCTCCTCCAAAAGTTCGTCGTTTTTCCGTTATTTAATGTTGAAAGGTTCGAATTCAGTTTTCGGCGAACAAACTGTCACCTTCAACGAGCCATACAACTCGGTTCGTATTACATCTAAAGAAATAAAGAAAAGACCAATCAATTTGTTATTTTATAAGCTTAATTTTTGGTTCTGTTGATTTTTTTTAATTAAACGTAAGGTTTTTGAGTTATTTGTGGAAAATCGCTCTTAAACGTGCATTTTTTAGATGATATATCAACATTTTCAATCGCTGGCGAATAACTCCAAAAAATATTTATTTATCGAAAAAACACCATATAACATTTTTTGCTTAGAATTCATCCCCCTATCAATTTCTGCGGTTATTTTGAGTGTAATAATTTCCACCCCACCCCAAAAATAAACTCATTCATTAATATGCTGCATAAAATGGTCATCCAAAATGCGTCATGGTGATAAACAAAAATTTTCAATTTTAAGAGTATAAGATAACACAATTTTAAATCTGATGGTTCTGAAAATGATACAAATTATTTTTCTGATACGAATGTACCGAAGGGCACAGTTTATAACTATAAAATAAAATGCTATTTTCATTACCGCACTGTTTCACTAAATCAAGACAGCTTCTGGTCCTCGTCTTGATCTTGCTTTAAGAAAATAATTAAGACAAGAATAAGGCTTCGAAAATCAAGACACCGTGGCAAGAATCAAGACTCCTCTCAGATTTTCAAGATTTCTTAATAATTGCTTAATGTGAAATTGGGAGAAAATAATAATGACACAATAAAAAACATAAATTTATCTTTAAAAGAAGTATGGCTTATCCAAGAGTTCAGGCAGAGCAGACTTTTGGACACGATATTTTCTAATGGCGAGAGAGGCTTTTGAAAACAGTCCTTCAGATAAAGCTGATGCCGAATCAATAGATACAACTTCTGTACCAGTAGTTGTGTTTTTAATGTGGATAACAGAACTGCTTTTACATTACCAACAACTTTCGCTCACGCGTTTGACAATAATCAGTCAAAGGAGTGGATTCGAGATCATCATGCATGTCGTCAAATCAGGATCGGCACCGTGTGAAGTAGCTATGAACATTATGAACATTTTAACATTTCATTATTTTTACTAACAATAATAAAAGCGCAATGACAGAAATGTCTTAACACAGTAAAACCTTTGACGTTTTGGGATGCGAGGGTTAATCGGATATTTATATTATACTTCAGGCACTAGCAGTTGTGTTGAAAAGCCCGATGCAGCACTTCTACGGAAGAAAGCGCTAATAAAAGAACCCAAGAGAAGGAATGCAATAAAGAAGCATCAAGGTTTGCACGCTGCTCAATGCACAAACAAAAGAAGCAGAGGACTCAGAGGACGAATAGGACAGGAGATGATGATATATGGAGGCCCAAAGGAAGCATCTCACAAACATCTACAAGAGCGTACAGATAAGATTATTAGAAAACCCGACTTCGCACATAGTCAAACGTAAATGGAAGCCCATTGGCACACAGATTTTCGACGGGACAATGAGAAACACATGGAGTAAGAGCCAAACCTTTCTGAATACATGGATCATCGCAAATACCAACTCCTAAATAGACCATATCCTGATGGACAGAAAAAGGAGAGGGCTAAAAATATTAAGGCAAAGAAAATAACAAAAGACAACACAGCCCATAAAATACTATATGGAAAACTAGAGAAATAACACTTGGAACATTTTCCTACCAGGAGAAAATAGAAAACAACTAATAGGAAAAGAACTTAATTGGCCAACAATGAGCTAAAAGATCAAAATAGCGCCGAGGAAAACGATGTGGAAGAAATCACCCACGAGAACACAATAAATACGAACAACTAAAGGTGAAGGCCGCAGAAAAACATATGCCAAGTACATAAGGATAAGAACATGGGAAAAATTTTATATGGTGAAACGAAAATGGAAGCTCGCCAAAGAGCACAACAAAACAGCAAATAATAACACCTGCTAACTTCCTGCTACAGAATGAACAAATCAAAACAAGGAATATCGAGGATATGCACACTCAGGGCCGTCGAGAAAACATCGGGGCCTGGGGGATAGAACATATGACTCCCACCAATCTTAAATATAAATTTCGAAGAGCGGAGGTGGCACTCATAATAATAAACTATTTATCTCTGATAAAATTTCGAAGGGCGGGGGGCGTCGTATTCCCTAGAATTGAAATTTTTCTCGGTCGGAATTTAGAAGAGCGGGAGGTTACATTCCTTAAAATTAAATATTTATCTCGGTCAACATTTTAAAAAGCGGGAGGGGGGTAATACTCCTCAAAATTGAATATCTCTCGCAATCGAAATTTTGAAGAGCGGGGAGTGATATTCCTTAATATTAAATATTTATCACAAGATACAAATTTTAAAAAGAGGGAACGGGAATATTCCTTTAACTAACAATTTCTTATTTATCTCATTATACACAATACGAGGCATTCGGAACTCGTTATTATT
This sequence comes from Stenurella melanura, assembly GCA_963583905.1. Classification (NCBI taxonomy): domain Eukaryota; kingdom Metazoa; phylum Arthropoda; class Insecta; order Coleoptera; family Cerambycidae; genus Stenurella; species Stenurella melanura. Next base: position 65,623,324 of record OY757310.1, read on the forward strand.
ACTAATCATTTAAAAGTATACCTCTCGTTTTACTTAATGCAAATGGTAATCTTCAACTCCGGGCCCCCTCAAAACCACTGGGCCCTCTCAAGAACCGCCGGGCCCGGGGGGGACACCCCCGACCCTCCCTCCCCCCCTCTCGACGGTCTGTACACACTGCTAGATTCAGGAACGGAAGAAACAGAAGACTCAAGAGACGAATAAACGAGGAAATGATGATAGAAAGAAACTTAAAAGAAGCACATCACAAACATCTAGACTTCCCATCCTATATTCCTACACCATAAAATATCCAGATTGAAACAATCAATACAAAAATCAAACTATACTGAAACTTAATCATACTATACGGTATCGCTGGACCTCCTGCAAGAAAAAATATCGGATAACATCAGACTAAACATCAAAACATCAAGAATTGTACATTTAATTTCCGAAAATAAATTATCGATCTGTCTACGAACTGTCGAGGAAGCGTAGTAAACAAATCACAAAAGGCAAAAGCAAAAGCATAGAGAAACAAACGTTATTCCTAAAATTGTCGGTTAAACTGTCGAGACATTGAGACGAACAGTGAGAAAGTGTTTTGGGGAGTGTCTCCGCTTCCTGAAAACTGAAATGAAAATACACCAGAAGCAATTACGGCAACGCAACGGTAGGAAACTATGTTTATATTTCAGTTTTAATGTCACAAGGAAGTGCAGCGTTGTTTTTAGTTCATCCATGCTCAATATCCCCCACGGGCACTAAATTAAAATCATGAATTATAGCGCTGTTTATGGAGTAATCTACATATAATGTAGGCCACCGCGCTCAATAATTAATTCGTTATGTCGCATAAGATTAACAGTTAGTAGATTTTAACAGAAAATATTCTATTCGCTACTTCGCATCACAGTACTTACGAACAAAGTAATTTTTTACAAGAAAAGAAAGAGATTTTACAATAATCAATAATTAACAAATTAATGTTTAACGGTCGAATTTTAAATGAGTTTTTCCAAATAGTATGTACATGTTTAGTATGTAATATCACACGTAATAGTGCTTCGAATGTTTTCCGCAAATTTATTTCGAAAATGTAACTGGTAAAATGAATACTGTAAATTGACTGTTTATTATTACGTCCACATCCACATAATGGAGTAGAAGTATAGTAATCGTAAAATAAAATTCATATTTCTTTATTGTTGAAACATATTCTTTATAGGATTTTGCAAACAGCAGAAAAAACTATTTATGCTAGCAAATTAAAATCCTAAAATGAATTTATCCATTTTTTTTATTTGACAATTCTCATTGTAACACTAGCATCCACACAGTCCCCTACGGCCATGCAGATTAAACTAGTATCTACATAACCCCCTACGAACGAATGCAAAGATTTCATTAATATTTTTACACATAGATTTTCTTTCAGTTTTCATAGATGGTTTTTTCTGCTGTTTGCAAAATCTTATAAAGAATATGTTTCATTACAATTGTAAGCAAACAAATAATAATTCACTTTTAAACAGGTTTAGAATGTCACGAAACGTCGAGATTTTAAATTTGAGCGAAAAAAAATTATGTCTGTAACTTTTTTGTTCGCACGATATCTCTGGAACGGTTTATACGATATTGACTTTTATACACATATGTACTATAACTAGATCTGGATCTGGATTGTATTTTGAACTTACTGGTGAAAGGTTGGGGGGTAAATAGGAGAAAATAAGTAAAGCAAGCTGGTAAGACTACAAAAATATGGGATTTAATGTATATGTATACTAGAAGCAAAGGCCTCGGATTATTTTTATAATATTTCCATCATGTCCGGACCATCCTACTAAATTATTAAAGGTGCTGATAAAAAAAAATTGAGATATTCACTTGGAATTTGGTACATGTATATATTATAACGGCACCTGGAACTAGATTATATTTTGAGATGATTCCGTTGAAAGATTAAATAGAGGTAAACAGGGGAAAATAAGTAAAGCAAGCTGGTAAGAGTACAGCAACTTGGAATTTGGTGAATATACCAGAACCCAAGGCTTCAGATTTTCTTATATTCTTTAACTTCCCCACCACCCCCACTCCATTATTAAAGGGGTTGATGAACTAAAATTGATATATTTACTTGAAATTAGGTACTCATATATATTATAACGACACCTGGAATCAGATTATATTTTGAGATGGTTCCGTTGAAGAGTTGGGGGTTAAATAGGGGTGAATATGGGAAAATACATAAAGGAAGCTGGTAAGAGCACAGAAACTTGGGATTGGGTGTATATGCTAGAAGTCAAGTCCTCATTTTGTTATAGTATTTTTCAATTCCTCCCATCACCCCGACTCCATTATTATATGGATTGATAAAATAAAACTGAGATTTTTACTTGAAATTTGGTACATGTATGTATTATAACGACATCTGTAATTAGATTATATTTGGAGATAATTATGTTGAAGGGTTGGGGTTAAATAGGGGTAAAAATAGGAAAATAAGTAAAGCAAGCCGGTAAGATACTAGAAGCCAAGAAGTCAACCCCTCCACTACCCTCACTCCATTATTAAAGAGGTTAATAAGACAATATTTTCTTGAAATTTGGTACACGTATGTATTACAACGACATCTGCAACTAGATTATATTTTGAGACGGTCCCGTCGAAGGGGTGGGGGTAAGTAGAGGTAAATAGAGCAAATTTAGAATATTTTTCAACCCCCCCCCCCACCAACTCCACTCCATCATTATAAGGGTTGATAAAATAAAATTAATATTCATTTGAAAATTTGGTACACGTATGGTATGTAATGACACCTAATTGAATTGATTCCGTTTAAAGGGGGGTGGGGGTGGTGTAAATTGGGAAAAATAGGTAGAGCCAGCTAATAAGAGTCCAGAACTTTTTATATGCTAGAAACCAACGCCTCAAATTTTCTTATGACATCTGCCTCAAATATTGTGACAAATTATTTCCACATACTAGAGTGCAAATATAGTCAAGATGTTTTACTTTAAAGAGACTTGGATGTGGAAGTAATGATTCCCTAGGCTGCGATTTTTTTCTTAAAAAACTGCCAATTAGCACGAGTTTTATTTGGGGAGAATACTTCACGAATATATTAATTACATACATAAAACATCTTTAATAATAAGTGTTTGCCTCCACATGCTTTCTTGTCATTTTTGGTGCTTATTAGCTTTATTTTTAAAAAATGAGATGGATGATGCTATGACAACATTGTTATTCTTTGACGAATTATTACTTCATTAAATTTTTCCGAAAATGTTTAGAATTACGCACATAAGTATGCATATCTGAAGCATATTTAATGTACGATAAGTCAAAAAATATTACAACTAGATTACTCAAGCTATACATGAAGTCAGGGAAAAAATATGCAAAAGGAAATATTTAAAAATATATATTTCTAATTTTATTTTTAACAATCAATTTCATTTTTGTACCACGTGACTTACGCAGGCCATTGTTTTTTCAATTATATTTAAAAATATAGAAATATGCAACCCTATAATTTTGTATTTATCTTTTTTTTTTGAACGCAAAAAATAAGTTAGGGGGAGGAGTCAAAATATAATGAATGCAGGATGCACATGAAATTAAGGGAAAACGTAGTTTATTTAGTAAGGGCTCAAAAGCTATCTAGAATGAAACGTATCCACATGAGTTCAAGGATATACATTTTGTATTCGAAAGCGTAGTTCTACAAAACAAAGACAATAATTACCAACCAGTTCTAGACAGAAAATGATGCAGTTTTAAATTGCAATGTAATTGGCTCAAATTAAAGGGGGGAGACAGACATTCGAAGGCAATATAGGCTGCAGTTGATCAATTTTAGTAAATTACAGGGTTCCTGTAAATTCGTTAGTCTTTATAACGAAGGCATAAGACAAAATTTGCCCAGTTCGAATCGACGATTAGCTTATTTTTATGTTTTGAAATTGGACTCTACACGGTTTGTTCTCTCCACAAAGTCTCAAGAATTGCGAGTTGCAATTTCAGATATCAAGATAATTAACAATGTCTTTGAAAATTTGAACGAGTGAACCTGGGGAATTGAAGGGAACTTTTCAAGCAATTGTTATGACCTATTTAATGCTTAAGTACAGCAAATAATATTGATCCTACATAGAAATAGAAAAAGGCATATAATGCACCTCAAAGACGTTCTCATACAACTATCACCAGTCCGTGTCTCAGGTGCAATTTCACAATTATAAGGGTCGGACTCAAACGGGTTTGTAAGAACGTTGTTACTTTTAAGTATCTCATGTGCAAAAATGATGAATGTGATGTCGTTAAACCTTGGTGGAATATACACAATCAACGGTTTAAGATATTGACTTGTTTGGAACACATATGTACCATGACGAGATCTGGAACTAGAGTACCTTTTGCGCTACTTCCGGTGAAGGGTTGAGGGTTAAATAGGGGTAAATCCTTATTTACCTTATTTTCCCTTGAAAATAAGTAAAGCAAGCTGGTAAGAGTACAGTAACTTGGAATTTGGTGTATATACTAGAAGCCAAGACCTAAGACAATTTTACTTCCCTCGCATACCGAAGGGAAGTATTGTATTCGAGAAAAAATCACCCTCCGAGATTTTTTCGGATTCTGACGTTTCAGAACACGTAGATTCCGAAAATATAGGTTTTTCAATTCCGTCAGTCTGTCTGTCTGTCTGTTGGTGCATTTACTAAAAAACTACTTGACGGAAAACAGTCAAATTTGGCAGGTAGTTGACGCTACTGTCAGCGCAGAAATGGTAGAAATTTCACTGGAAAATATACAGGGTGGACCGTCTAAACGGAATAAATAGTGAAAAAAATTTTTTTTCGCTCAAATTTAAAATTTCCACGTTTCATGACGCGCTAATCCTATTTCGGGAAAAAAAATTTTTGAAAATTTTTTTCACCATTTTTGAAAAAATTTTTACCAAGAAAAAAAAAATTTTTTTTGTTCAAATTTAAAATTTCCACGTTTCATGACACGCTAAACCTATTTCTGAAAAAAAAAAATTTTTGAAAATTTTTTTCACCATTTTGGAAAATTTTTTTAACAAGATGAAAAATTTTTTTTTTGCTCAAATTTAAAATTTCTACGTTTCATGGCATTCTAAAACTATTAAAAAAAAAATTTTTTTTTTTGAAGAATTTTTTTCTACTAAAATGAGAATTTTTTTCTTCAAATTTAAAATTTCCGTTTCATGGCATTCTAAGCCTGATAAAAAAAAAAAAATTTTGAAAATTTTTTGAAATTATTTTTTACCAACATTTTTGAATTTTTTTTAACCACTAAAATAGATGGATTTTTTTTTTATTTCTTCAAATTTAAAATTTCCACGTTTCATAGCGTTCTAAATCTATTTAAAAGAAAAATTAGAAATTTTGTTTACTATTTTTAAAAAATTTTACCACTAAGATAGAATTTTTTTTCTTTCTTCAGATTTAAACTATCCACGTTTCCATGGCATTCTAAAACTATTCAAACAAATTTAAAAATGTTTTTGAAAAATTTTTTAAAAAATTTGAAAACATTTTCAATCTATTTATCACTACTATAGAATAGAAAAATTTGGTTTGCTCAAATTTAAAATTTCCACGTTTCATGACATTCCAATCCAATATCGGAAAAAAAATTTTTGCAACATTTTGTCACCAGTTTGGAAAAAAAAATTAACACTAGAATAGATGGAAACTTTTTTTACTCAAATTTAAAAGTTTCACGTTTCATGACATTCTAAACTTATTTTAAAAAAATATGTAATTTTTAAATCTTAAACTTCTTTTACCACTAGTATAGAATAGACGGAAACTTTCCTTTTTGCTCAAATTTAAAATTTCTACGTTTGACATTTTAAACCCATTTCAGAAGAAAAAATTTTAATTTTTTTTTAAAGATTTTTGAAAAATTAAAATAAAAATGAAATTTTTTAACCACCACTATACTTCCACTCCATTACGCGAATGTTGGATTGATGTGGCGGATGGCAATAATATCTGACATATACACCTATTATACTTTTATTGAAAAATGTACAGGGTGGTCATCCCAAGAAATAATTCAGTCATGGTGGACATATGTAAAGGTATTTGCGCAAGCTTGCCATATGTGGCACCTGCTATTTAGTATTGAACTTTTGCTGTTGGATGAGCAATCTGTATATTTTTTTGACCAAAACTTATCAAGTTTTCTTTGTAATAATAGCAATAACTATATTCCAATTATTATTCTCAATGTCATTTAGTAATTATTAATTTTTTAGAGTGACTGCCATGCACAAATAACGAGGGAAGTTCTGTGTAAATACCTTTACCGATTTTTTTATAATATTTTAACGAAAATCTGGTAGGTAAATAAATTTATTATAGGCCTTTGTTCTCATTTTTAACTGAATCTTCATTACCGTAGGGGACTGTGTGGATGCTAATTGTTGAATGAGAATTTTCACACAATTATACATATTTATTTTAGGATTTTAATTTGCTAGCATAACCAGAAATCAGGTTATCGATTGAACGCAAAGACTTCATTAATATTTTTACACATAGCTTTTCTTTTCGTTCTGATAGTTATTTTTTCTGCTGCTTGCAAAATCCTATAAAGAATATGTTTCAATACAATTAAGCAAACAAATAATAATTCACTTTTAAAATTGTAAGGAAATCTTACAACTCATTTTTCATCCACTTCCAGATGTCTCATTGAGTTAAAATTTGGCGTGTGTGTATGATTCACATGATAATACGATTTGACGTTTTTTTTACAGAAAAAATCCAATATGGCGTTTCAAAGATGGCGGACAGTCCATTGTCATTTAATATCCGATTCTACTAAAAATGGGTATCTGGGGATTTTTGAGGCCGCTGATTACAAATATATCGTCAAAACTCAAAAATTCAAAATGGCGGCGTCAATATGGCGGAGACATCATTTATCGTCTGATTCGACTGAAAATCGGTATCTGAGAGTTAACGAGGTTGCAGTTTACAATTATCTGGTTCAAAATTAACAATCCAAAATGGCGACGCCTGCGTCAAAATGGTGGATAAGTTTTGTAATTTATGGTCTGACGAAAATCGGTATTTGGGGATTTTTGACATCGTAGATTATAAATATTTAGTCGAAATTCAAGAATTCAAAATGGCGACTTCAGGATGACGAATAGGTTTTTTCATTTATAGGGGAGGTATTTTATGGAATACACACTATTCTATTTGGAACAAAACTAAAAATATACATAATTATTCAATTATTATTAAAATTATTTTCTTCTTTCTAGTGCATTATTAACCGTTTCGGTTTGTTTCGGTTTCGGTTTTAAAAACGTGTTTTTAATATTATTTTAAATTATTTATTTCTTACGATAAAACTGCGAAGGGTATCCCATAAAATGTGCAAGAATTATATAAAAAAGGCTCAGCTTGTTTGTAGCTTGTTTTATATGGGGAAACAAGAGAGTTCTTAAAAAGAAATGTTATTCCCAAAAATGTGTCTTTCAGAAAACCTACAAAGTTACATAAAGCAAACTTTTCTTCTTAAAGGATTGTTTAACAGAGCAAGCAGTTTTCTAAGTTACGATCCACATACATTTGTCAGGAAAATACAGTAACCATCTAAATTATTCTATTCTGTAGTCAGCAGTGCATAATCAAAAATAAATGCGGCGTAATGATAAGAATAAATAGCTTCCCCGTCATCTACAGGTTATAATTTTAATAATTTTACCGCCATTTCCAGTAAAACCTTAAAACCCTCATATTAAAAGCAATAAATAAAACAAAAATGCCTGCTTTTTGTTAATTTATCTGCTCATGAATCATATATATGCGAGCTCCCCGAACTGCCTTTACATTAGACATGTGATAATTTAAATGACCTGCACATGCGCCTTGTGCACGTACGGGTCGTCTCGTTCGGTATTGATCGGGTCCATGACGTCATAGCTACTTGTGAATGATCCACTACACAAATTGTTAGTAATTTGTATAAACAGATGGGGCACAAGTGAATCTGGGCCTTAAAGCAACCGACGATACGGTCGGTCGGGGGTGTTTTTCAGATTAATTCTACTTAGCAATGTGTGTTCTGCATGTTTAATTATTGAAGTGTGTGAACGAGTTCGATCTGTTTTATATATGTCGCTTTTGGCTTAATAGTACATCTATACAGGGATATTCGGAATATTGATGAAAATATACATATACAGGGCGCTCCTCAAGTTTGTCCTAATATTTTAAGGCATGATTTTTTGGACTTGTTTAAGAGGAATTAGTTTTTCAAATACGTGGTGTTAAAGTGTTTAAAAACTATGTGTTGTTATTGAACATCTCCAGACGGTTTAAGATTTTTTTTTTTAATTAAGATTTAAAAAAACCCTGACCACAAATTTAGTCTAAATCCCACTTTAAAGACGACAAAAAATATAATTAAATAGATAACTACGTACAACATAATGTATACAACTTTATATATAAAATATCTGATTAAAACAAATAGACTTATGTTTTCCATACAAATACCAAGTCTGAATAGTTACAGATAGGTCTTTTTCTTCTTCGTATTCACAATGTCAGAGGCGTTTTTGGATTCATGTCATGTTCTAGTGCTTACATGTTATGCCTGCAACCACGGGTACCGGGTTTGAATCCTTGCCAAGGTATGGATGTTTAGTGGCATTCTTAATGTGTTGCAAAGACGGCAACAGTGAGCATGGAATGGTTGTAGTGTTGATGTCCATCTGTATGTATCTCGGTTGCATATTCGTATCGAGTGTGTGCTGTGGTAAAGTCGGAAGTAGCCGAATACTTGTGCATATCGAGCGTGTATAATTGTAGCATGTATGCAATAATGCGTGCTCGATTTGAGGCTTCTTAGAACTATTTAAAATGGTACTTTAATTTTGTACTTTTACATTTAGCATTGACAAGGGCAAGGAGCATTTATGACGTTTCCGAAATTTATTTTCAATTGCAAAAACGGTACAAATGTTCCGCCCTTCTCGGACACCAACTACTGACTTTCAACGGAAGACGCCTATCTCAAACAACAGATTGTGCGTTATCGGTTCCTTCCAACTCTGCGATAGCATACGCTCGATACGAATATGCATACCGTTTGAGTGGTGAAATAGCTATGGCTAAACTCTGCAAAGACGTTAATATAATTAATAAGGCGTTAAAAAAAAAGTTCTATCGAAAGTTTTTGAAAAAACCACCAGCAAGTAAATAACCACCTCGAAGAACACAAAATTATTCCTCTCTATCAGTTACATTTCCGAACGGGTCAGCTGCTTTGGTAAATGTGGCCGACAATATATTTAGAGCCTTTGATAATAAATAATGTCACAAAAGATTTCGAAAAATTAAATAATCAGCTCTTATGTGCAAGGTTGCACTATTTTTAACAGTTAATATCGTCAGGTGTGCCCCAGGCCCCCTGTTAAGGCCTCTTCTGTATCTCGTTTACACCGCAGATATATTTATAGACAAACACCACGGTTCTGTTCAAGCACATGCCGATGATACACAACTTCATTTCTTATTCGATCCTAACAATTACCATACAGCTACAAACTTAATAAATATTGATGAGATATTAATTTTCTTACAAAACATAATTTAAAAATGAATCCCAAACAAAAATCGATAGCAATGATAGTAATCAAAATATGTTTTGTAAACATGGTTTTATTATTTATTTATTTATTAATAGCACGAACCTTTCTGGGTATACAAGACATGGTAAGTATGTTCAACTTGACTGTAAGAAAAGTATATTTCCAAGCTTGTGTAAATTTTCTCGAAAAATATGCACTTTTTCGAAAAATACAAGCAATAAAAGTTGTTTAGAATATTATTTTGCATCTGAATGTATAAATCACATGCCCATTTCGCGTAAAAATTGAGAAGTCCAGCTCCAATGGACATGGGTCCATTGGACACCTATACATGACCTATGAATATTAATGTATATTTGTGTTGAATATTCATATATATTTGTATGTATATGTATTTATAAGCATATATGTATAAGAATAATGACATCACAAAAGCCATAAATCATAGCGCGATTATACACATAGAGTAAATGTCCAAATAATGTCCAGATTAAAAAAAATTAAGTCGGCCATATATATGTTAAACTACATGAAAATAGCTTTCAGTTGAGCCCAAGTAGACCTCGCTAACCCTAAAATGACAAACGATATATGGATTTGCATTTTTCGAAAAAAACGGGCTAAAATTGGGTTGTAGAGAAAACTATCAAACATCTTTGACCAAACCTTAGACTATTTTTTTAGTTATGGAAAGAACTACCTTCACCTAAATTTTCAGCTAAATTCATCAATTATTGGCCCTTCCATACCAATTTGAATTTTTTCCTAAAATACATGTATATATGTAAGTATATATTACGGTGGGGGGGATTAACCGATTTTCAAAAACCTTGAACCAATGGGTTCCTCTGACACCCAGAATAAAAGAGTATCAATCCCAAACCTTAGCCGAACCTCTAAGGCCTTCACAAAAAAATAAAACTAAAAAGTACACCCGCAAAAAGGCCCAAACACCCAGTTTTTGGCCAATAAAAATGGGTTGGACCCATCTTGAGATTTCAACTTTTCAGTATATTGTCTGGGCCGTCAATACGAACATCTTGAGCCGGGTTACGACCGTGGGCGTGAAAATTGCAAAAAAAAACATAACTGGCCTCCACTAAAAGCCGTGTAAAGATATAAACGCTAAAAAGATAGTACGCCCCGAAGTACAGAAAATTAGGTATTATTTTTTAACTCAAATTTCAATGTATACAAAAAAACACACGCTGTACTTAAACTTCTTTATTCTATTATTAATTATGGTACTATTGTGTATTTTTGAAAATACCTACAAATATCACCTGCTGATGTTTGTACCGCATCATATTAGGCAGTAGAAATATTCCTAATATTAAATTAATATAAGATCTATTGATATTTTGACCATGCCACAATATAATACTGCTATTTTATTCTCTTTATTCTACAACGCTATACATTTACGAACCCCGTAGGTTGGCAACAGTTCCACTACGAATAAAATATCAATTAATTGCGTGTACGCAAGTAGGGAAATAGTTTTTACCTATTTCCAAATCTATAAATATAACGGACGAAATCATTCTCTCCTGTTCCAGAAAGTTTTACAAATAACTTGCTTTGGTGAAAGTAAGTCAATGGCCATTTTGGCGAATCGATAGTTTAGCATCGGATGATTTCAATTTCACCGTGGTTGTAAAATATTCACATATATAATTATAATCTACTGATCTTATTTATAATTTGGGTTAAAATAATACCAAAAGAACCATATGACATTTTTCGTAGGGCGCCCCCTTTCGGTGCTATTCAGCCTTAAGGGTTACATTTTAAAAAGAATTTTTGCTGATAGCTTGGAAACTACCTTAATAATCGAGTGTAATTAGACACAAAAAGTAAGAAATAGCGGAACCCAGTTATAATGAATGCATTTTAATTTTTTTTCTTTTGAGTTTCTAATATTGAGTACAAAGAAGTTTACCTCTTAAAAATTGCCGCTTTTTACTTGATGGTGGTTCCCCCTCTAGAGGGGTGGGCAAGAAAGTAAAATAGTAACCACTGAATCTGATATAGAATCACATGGTAAGAGAAAGGTGGTTTATAATTTTTCATCAAAATTTATATTTTCCAAGTTACAGCAATATGAAGATTGGTACCTTGAGATTGTTTGTCGTAAATAACTTTAAGTAAGTTCAAGGTATGTCCGCAATAATGCACCTTTTTCATCTAAATGCACTGAACTAAATAATGAAAATAGAGAATGGACAAGTTACTCATATCAATTTGAAACTCTGCAATTTTCTCTTTTTTTCTCTTTAATTTATTTTGTCCACGACTATTAAATAATGTACTCATTATGTATGTCTTTCTTCAAGGATAATGCTATAAATTATTCCCTACAGTGAATAATGATTTCATTATTCACCGATTGCAGTGAATAATGAGGACAGTCAGTTGTTTATAAGAAATGACATTTTACTAAAAATTTAAAATGTCACAAATGCAGCACCCAAAAGACAAGTGTTGTCTCTTTAAGTTTTCTAGGAAGCACTCAAATGGTACATGCCGAAGAGGTACTTTAATGAACACTCAAAAACTACATTAGTAAGTTTTTTTTCAGAGCATCATCTATTAGCAACACGCGACAATCCCCAACATTGTTTTTCAAGCCATGTATCTACGTGCCTACAAACTGTATTATTTTATTAGTAAGCCATGAAAATGTGTCAAAGCCTAATTCTGTATGTAATTGATTTGAAACGTCAAAATTTGTATGATTTCAACGCCAACGTTATTTACAACAATTTTACATATTAGGTACTTATTCAAGAAGAGTAATATAATTAGATAAATGGATACTGAAGTGAAGACGAGATTTCTTTGGCACCGCCAGAGATAAAGAAAGCTGCAAAAATCGCATCATTAAACTTAGAAAAATAGAAGAAATTATATATGATGACATATGAATCTTTCTTAAATAGGAGAAATGAAATGAAAATGAATTGAGTAAATATTAAATATTTATTAGTCGTGGACAAAGTATAGTATTCTACTCGCATATAATGGCTATTATATGCTCGTTGAATAATATACTATAATACAATAGCTTGTGCTTTTTATTATTTTTTTTCTATTTTATTTCATTATGACAAGTATTATATATAGTATATTTGTTTATTCTTCAATTTACACGCTTTAAAACAATTATTCGCCTCCTGTTTACCAATTCTCAGAGTAATTCGATGATGATTCAGTATAAACAAATAATATAGTAACGCTTTTTCCATTCGGAAATTCAACGAACTGATTGACATCGTTCAGCGAATTGAAATATCGAAAATAACTCAATATGCGTTCAATATACACATGGAAAAGTAATTCTTTAATTTGTTTTAAACATGTAAAACATGAAGATACAGATGTCGTAATTTATTTGTTTATAATGTCAATAAACCTGTATCAAGAGTAATTCACTATGTTTACCGTATTGGAAAGCATTATAAGTTATTTCCATATTTTGAAAAACAATAATAGCGATATACTGATTAAAATAAATTAATGAAATAGCATAAACACAATTGCATTCATACCAATATTAATGAAAATAAGAATTTAAAATAACAAATTGTAATTTCAAATATGCCGTTCTAAATATTCAAGGATTATATTATTGTATGTTTGTATTAAATAAAATTTATTTCATTTGGATTAACTGCATGTAGATTTGTCAATAGTTTAGGGAATGTCTCGATTAGATGTTGGTAAATGGTGGCGATGCGCGACACTAGTCAAAAATTGAAATCTGCTTTAGTAACTTCCTCATCATCAATTTGAATGCCATTGCAATAAGTGATCACTGATCCTCTTATAACTTCTTCCGAGTCAGATGTTCCTAGAATATTTTAGGATTTTTTGGAAGCAATCTCTAAGAAAATTGTGAGGTGCAGACTATAACAAGTTTTTCAGCTGTCTCTAATTCCAAAAACAAAGATTTCAAAAATATTCTGATTGTTGCAGATAATATTCCGAGGATATTTTTACTTTACCAGTAATCGTAAAAAAATTTGCTAAAACTACAGTTAAATTTCTTTTTAGATCATTTGTGTTGTGCGCCAGAATAGTGCTTTAAAAGATTATCTTCAGACAGTAGTGTTTATAATGTGTTAATAATAATAATTTGACAATACTTATATTGTATCATCGAACAATACAATATAATTCCTCCCTGACAGCCAATATACTAGGTTAGTGCTACGCATGTGTCATGTAAATGGTGGCGACGCGCGACACTAGTCAAAAATTGAAATCTGCTTTAGTAACTTCCTCATCATCAATTTGAATGCCATTGCAATAATTGATCACTGATCCTCTTATAACTTCTTCCGAGTCAGATGTTCCTAGAATATTTTAGGATTTTTTGGAAGCAATCTCTAAGAAAATTGTGAGGTGCAGACTATAACAAGTTTTTCAGCTGTCTCTAATTCCAAAAACAAAGATTTCAAAAATATTCTGATTGTTGCAGATAATATTCCGAGGATATTTTTACTTTACCAGTAATCGTAAAAAAATTTGCTAAAACTACAGTTAAATTTCTTTTTAGATCATTTGTGTTGTGCGCCAGAATAGTGCTTTAAAAGATTATCTTCAGACAGTAGTGTTTATAATGTGTTAATAATAATAATTTGACAATACTTATATTGTATCATCGAACAATACAATATAATTCCTCCCTGACAGCCAATATACTAGGTTAGTGCTACGCATGTGTCATTTCAAAAAGGAGGTTAACTAACCCGAGAATTTGTGCGGTTGGAAATACTATCAAGCTAATTTTAGCTGATCTAACAAAACAATTTTTCGATGTTAAGTTTGAGTTAGAAAAAAGTCTCCCTACATTGCTTCACGTCCTAAAATATAGATCTAATAAGCCATATTATTCATATTTAACAAATTTCCCACGATGATGATAACACTGCATATTATCTTGGACATCTGGTTTCGATGAACAAGAAAAGAGACCAATTTTAGGAATTGGGACGATCATGATTTTTATGTAAGGTTTCGTCTAAAAGGACAGTATTCAAATCTTCTGGAGCTAATCCAATACCCGATAAAGTTACGTATGGAATTGGTATGACCACTAACTGACCTCCTCATTTCAGAAATATTTAGAGCGGCTGTGTCTCTTTTTGTCTATTTTTTGCACAATAAAATACAATTATAAATGAATGACCATATGCACTGCAAATGGGATGCGCACGATCGAAATGACATATCACATATGACATCTGTTGTTTTTATCATTCAATGTCAAATATAATTACTTCACACTCATTCATGGAAATTGTTTTGATTTTGCATTCAACATCTTTATGAGTATCTTTATGTCTTTCTGATGAGCTCCAGAATAAGGGCGATAAACGTTCCAAGAAACAGAATGATACATTTCATGAAAATGTAATCCAATAGAATGAAATTTTCTTAAGACAAGGCAGGTAAATAAATTCATTTTAGGCCTTTGTTCTCATTTTTAACTGAATCTTCGTGACCGTAGGGGGCTATGTGGATACTAGTGTTACGATGAGAATTTTCATATAAGAAATAGACAAATTTATTTTAGGATTTTAATTGCTAGCATAACTAGAATTCAGGTTATCGAAAGAATGCAAAGATTTCATTAATATTTTTACAGATACTTTTTCTTTTTAGTTCTCATAGATAGGTTTTTCTGCTGTTTGTAAAGTCCTATAAAGAATATGTTTCATTAGAATTATAAGCAAACAAATAATAATTCACTTTAAAACATACATAGAGTATATAGGTTCCATTACTAGTCAACTAATGGATTAGGTGAAGATCTGTTGGTTTTATCAATCAATATCAATAAATAATGGTTTAAAAAAACTAAAAAAACAGCAATAGCAATAGCAAATCGAACTGAAAAGTAAAAAATAATACAATACAATAGAAAAAAGCGTGGGGTGCTTATTACTATGAAATATTTATACCAGTTGATATCAAGCACCCCACGCTTTTTTGTATTGTATTGTATTATTTTTTACTTTTTACTTCGGTTTGCTATTAAAGCGTGTTTTTTTAGTTTTTCTAAACTATTATCTATTTTTTATTTTTTAGTCAAACATTTGGATCGAATAATTCTAATCTAGAACCTCTATAATCCACAGATACCGATTTTCAGTCGAATCTAACGGTACTTGATAAAACCTATCCGCCATGTTGACGCCGCCATTTTGAATTTTTAAGTTTTGAGGACATATTTGTTTTCTACTTGTCAAGCCCTTTCCTTTGATATCCATATCAAGGGGGGTTGTAAAGAAAATAATAACCCGCCATCTTGAGGCGGCGGCCATTTTGAACATATTATAAAATTGAGTATACCATATTGCATTGTCATCGGAGCTACATACAATTGCCAAGTTTTATGATGATACAAGAATTAGAAGTGGCTGAAAATTACGTTGAAAGATTCCGTTACATTGATAGATTGATAGATACAGGTGAAGCTAATAAAAGCGTGTTAAAAATATAATTACTTCATACTTATTCGTGGAAATTGTATTGGTTTTGCATGAAACATCTTTATGAGTGGCTTTATGTCTTTCTGATGAGCTCCAGAATAAGGGCGAAAAACGTTTCAAAGGAGCATTTCCAAGAAACAGAATGATAGCTTTCATGAAAATGTAATCCATTAATGAAAAATTTTTAATAAATTCATTTCAGGCCTTTGTTCTCATTTTTAACTGAATCTTCAAGACCGCAGGGGGTTATGTAAATACTAGTTTAATGTGCATGGCCGTAAGGGGTTATGTGGATACTAGTGTTACAATGAGAATTGTCATATAAGAAATAGAGAAATTCATTTTATGATTTTAATTGCTAGCATAACGAGAGAATGCAAAGATTCATTAATATTTTTACAGATAGTTTCTCTTCTTAGCTCTTATAGATAGTTTTTGTGCTGTTTGCAAAATCATATAAAGAATTTGTTTCATTGCAAGTGACGTTATTGTAACTCAAAGATTTTGGTCTAAATCACTCTATCTTCGTGGCTTAAAATTTGTTGGTCAAAAAATGGTGGTTAAATTTAAACCCGTAGAGAATCTGGTAACAGCAAAATTTTCAATTAAACCATAGTCTTTTGGGTTAAACTAGAACTGAAAAACCGACAGCAAGACAGAAAAGTTTTTAATTAAAAAAATGGCTCAACTATTTTGAGTGCCTGTATTGAAGCGTTGCTTGTCATGCATTCGCTTGCAGAATTCGGAACACTTCAAAGCACACCAAAGTTATCCCCAACAGCTTTCCATTTTCGCGTGGCTTTAGGAACCTGACCACGAAATTAGTCAAATAATCTATTACTAGAGTGTACTGATTACATATTTTTTTAACAGTTTCTCAGTGACGTCCTACGAACGCGACATAGACGACACACTAACGCAAACAACATATGGAAATGAAAATGAAACGTTCTGACTGAAAACGATCAGCAGGAATTTCTAAATATGCAAAAAGTCAGAAGTTTCCAAAATTTAGTAAATGTAAATATCTCTCAGGAGCCCACAACTCTTGCCGAGAAAATTGTAAAAAGAGCAAATACATCTAAAAGAATACTTCCAACTGGTAAATGTGTCATAAAATCTTCCAAACGAAAAAGCGATAATGAGAAGAGGCTTAGAACTTGATAAAGAAAACACAGAACAAGAAGTGACAACGACGACAACGAGACACCATTATGAGTTTGTGCACTATTGTTCCCAAAATTACAGTCGTTTGGGAACAATAGTGCGCAAACTTATAATGGTGTCTCGGTGTTTCTCGTATTCAATTACCTACATGTAACAAATGTGGGAAAATGAGACTATGAATCATCTGACAAAATCAGCTTAATAATTACTAATAAAGCAAATAATCTACAAAGTTTCAATAAAATTTCATATTATTTTTCAATATAAGGGATACCATATTGGATTTGGTTTTACTAAACTTATTCATAGAAAATGATCAAAGACGGCCTCTACTATCTTGATACATCTTTAAACTTCTAATAGCCCTTCATCCCCCAGCATCTCGAAACGATGAATTAAACATCTACATAGAAAGATTTTTCTTATTTTGGAATAGGGGATATGCCTCTGAATTTTTGTCTTCCATTTTCGTAACGCCTCAGATGGTTTAGATTATTATTAATTTCACTTGTTTTTATTTATTTTTTCGTTTAT
Organism: Stenurella melanura; assembly: GCA_963583905.1. NCBI lineage: Eukaryota > Metazoa > Arthropoda > Insecta > Coleoptera > Cerambycidae > Stenurella > Stenurella melanura. The sequence continues at coordinate 65,641,156 of OY757310.1, forward strand.
TTAACTACTTCTCTGGAAAGGCTGAAGCTATTTATTTGTTTTTTTTGCAAATTGTAGAATATAGCTCGGTGGTGGTCACCTATCAGTTTCGTCAAGCTGTGTTCTAATGTAAGGTGAGCAAATATCAGAAAGAAGTCATGAACAAAATTGTGTTCAAATTGGTAGTTAGATATTTTCGGAATAGCTGATACTGAATCTTAGGTCAAAAGTTCAAAATTCCAACTTTTGCAGATTTACATAAAATTTGGTATATGGAGATATTTCTTTTAGTTTGTAGAAAACTAGATAAGGAAGTGAAAAATAAATGTTGAAAAACATGGATAAAAAGGTTCAATCAATCGAACACCGGCGGTGAAACTTCGTTTCATATAAAATAAAAATAAAGCAATTTTAATTTGAATAAACTCCCGTGTACCGTCGCTCCCATTTCGTGGGTACAACCTTAACTTCTAACTTGTTATATCAAAGTGAGCTGCGGCCGCGATATTCATTTGTTCCGAGATGTTTCTATTGCTGACTCATGGCTTGTCCGAGTGACTGACTGCGTCCACCCATAAAGCATAAAGCTTTGTCTAGCTTATTCTACGCTTGTCATGGGAATTGCAGCCAACTCAGACTTCCTTTTCATCAGGAAATCGTAGTAATGCTTGAATACAATATTACTTTACCGAAATAATGAAACCCTACCGATTTTTTAATTTCCTCTTATTGCGTTTGTTTATTCTCTCTTTGGCGGGAAAAGAATATTAGAAAGTACATTTTGGATATTACACAATATTTTTTTACTGAATTTTTAAAAAGGGGGTCCTCAATTCGACCGCATGTTTTTTTATGTTTGTTCTATCATTACTCTGAGTTGGCTTAATCGATTATGATGAAACCGTCGGCCAACTATAGATTATGATTCCAGTGTGGCCCTGTTGAAGTTTCGTCAAGCTATGTTTAATAAGAAGAGTAAAAATTGGGACGGAATTTTTTTTAAAATTTGGCGAATGCTTCAGTGATAACGGAAAATAAGTCAATAATTTTTTGTATAGACTATTAGACCGAGCTCTCATTGATTGACTGATTGATTGATTTTCCAGCGTATGGTGGGCATTGCTGCCAATTCCGGGCATCCATGGAGGTTCGTTCCAACACGGTGCTAGGTCCTCCGTCGAACACGCCCAACGGATGGCCAAACCGCGTGCCGGAACCAAATCTCGGATGTTTTATATACCGCCGGACCAGCTGCATACGCCGGGTTGGACATTGGACATGCTTGTTGTCAGCAGCGAGAGCCGCATGACGCATGGGGTGGGAATAGAGGATGGGAAGTGTAGGTGTTTGAGATATGCTTCTTTTAAGTTTCCATGCTTCTAAGTTTCCATTTGCCATCATCGGCTGGGCTGTGGTGCAGTTGTTTGCGACATGCTTCTTTTCAGTTTCCATGCTTCTTTTAAGTTTCCATCTATCGTCATCTCCTTATTTTTCTTCTAAGATTTCTGCTTCTTGTGTCTCTGAATCTGGCAGTTTTATTTTTATATTTTTTTCCCCTTTTTCCATTTTTTTTATTTATTAACCGCTCCACAAGTAAATATCCATTTACGGTGGAGTTGTTGGGAAGGGCCTTATCTCGCGGTATCATGACAAAAAAGGTACCCCATGGAACACCTCAAATTTAAAAGGTGAATATGCTTGCAAAACATGCAAAGACGATGTTACGCCCGCCAGACTAGTAAAAATTTGTTAATTGTTACTTTTTATGAATTTTTGAACTTAGGCCCAAAAAAATTATTCTGCTTTTCAAAAGACCTGCTAGGCCGGTCGTTGTAACTTTCTTTTGGTCAGAAATTTAAACGAGTAATTTTATGGACTATTCTTATAGGAAAAATTGCACTGAACACGATGGTGACATTAAAATAATTATAAAACAGGCTTCATTGTTAAAAACAATGGATTTTAGAGAAAATTTTCATTTTTTTAATGCTATTTGACTTTTTAACGAAAACGTGCGTTGGTCAAGATATAGAAAATACAAATTTTATCAATACGCTTCATTTGAGACTTGTAAAGCGACCTTTCATCTTTGACCGTTCAATTGTTCTAAATTAACAATTTATTTTCTGTACAACAAAAGGTTATTGTGTTTATTGTGGTTAAATGTTGCATTTTGTTCATAGAACTTACAGTTTTTTGTGTGTGTCGATATCTCCAGTGTTTTGCAATTGTTTAAATAAGCTAATTTGTTTAACAATGATTTGCGACTTTCCACGGCATTTTTTGCGCTCTCCACCCATAGCAATAGATAAATATTGACAAAAACTACATTTTCTGTGTGGTCTTGCCCCGTTGTTCTTCTTTTACCCCCCCCCCCCCCCACCGCCAACTAAAAAAAAATTGCTTAGTAAACAAATTAAATATCTCAGCACAGGACCGTCGTATCGAAATGCAATTGTTGGCAAATGAAAGATAATAAAAAAAAAGGAAAATTGTGAGCCAAGTTACTCCTCGATCCGTTAACTAGAACCGGAGATATAGACCACTTTGTGTTTATGACTTGAATAAAATCTTGTGACAGCATAAAGTTATTATATCGGCTTAAATTCTTTGCTATAGGTTTTTGAATTTTCTAATAACTCAGAAAGTACCTACTTTAGATATTATTTTTAATTTTGGTATGTATTGATAGGATATTAAACCACATATTTTAATTAGAAAAGTTGTTTTATCGCTCCACCAGTGGCGTTCCTGCGAACATGTTCTCTGATATTGTTTACTAAAAAAATGGTAAGCCACCGATATTTTTCCACGTGGATATTTTTCCTGAGTAGCCTGACCAATTCTACATGAAAACGGTCTCTTGCATTTTTCTCGTCAGATGCACAGTTCTTGATTGAAACAATTAAATTCAAACTAAAACTAATTACACAAGTTACTCGGAGTGCAAACACTAAAAAACGTTGACGGCGTTCATAAATTATTTGTCATAAAAGCAAAAAATGTATGAAAAAACCAATGGATGTTTGTGCGAGCTGGAAACTAGTTAGTTTAATATATTAATTTTATGTCACAAGTTTTTTTTTTCAAAAAATTAATAAACAATTGACGGTCGTAAACGCAAAATGGTCTATCATCAACTCAAAATTTTCCTCTTTTTATTATCTTTCATTTTCCGACAAATGCATTTCCATCCGACGTTCCTGAGCAATTTTTTTAAAGGTTGGCAGGGGAGTAAAAAAAAGTATAAAGGGGCAAGACCACACAGAAATGGTAGTTTTTATCAATATTTATCGATTGCCATGGGTGGAGAGTGCAAAAAATGACATGGAAAGTCGCATATGCTTAATAAACAAATTAGTTTATTTATTTAAACAATTGCAAAATATGCGAGATATCGACACAAACAAAAAACTGTAAAATTCTATGAACAAAATTCAACATTTTAACCATAATAAAGTATCCGTATGACCTTTTGTCGAACAGAAAAAAAATGTCAATTTAGAACCCTTAATTTGTTTATTGAATGGACAAAGATAAAAAGTCGCTACACATTTCAAACGACGCGTATTGATCAAATATTAATTTTTTTATATCTTGACTTTTTATGTCCGACGCACCGTTTTCGTTAAAGTCAAAAAATATAAAAAAATGAAAATTCTCGCTAAAAACCATTGTTATTAACAATAAAACTCGTGTTTTATAAATTTTCTAATGTCACCATCGTGTTCTGCGCATTTTTTTCTATAATAATAGTCAATAAAATTGCTGTTTTAAATTTCTGACCAAAATCGATGATTTTGACTTTACGACGACCGGCCTATGCTTAAAATTTTCGCAATTTGTGGTAAATATTTTTTTAAAAATTTGTCTTTCTGACAATTTTTGGTAATTAACTTCTGACAGACCTTTTGTTATAAATAATTTTTTTATGAAAGTGCAGTTCATAAACACTTCCTTGATTTTAGTTTTAAAATGAAGTTTACGGTCTCTCCTATATATTACAATTTTTTAAATTAATTCCTCACACTTAATTTTGAATGCGCAACATCAATGCATCAGAATCAATCACATATGCATAAAAATTTGTGCATAAAAATTTGTCTGTCATTGAAAAAATGTTTTTCATCACGTCAGACTTAATTTTTAAACGCCGTGGCAACGTTTTTTTTAAATAATCTTTTACAATAGCCATGTCAAAACACCACCTTAATTTTTTTCTGTAATTAAGTCTGAGGTCTATCTTATGCTTAAAAATTGATCTGTCAGCGAACAAATGTTTTTCACTACGGCAGACTTCATTTTTTAAGTGCCGCGGCCACATGTTTAAAAGAGAATTAATCGTGTTGTACACTTAGAGTTTGAAACTCATGTTCTATCAATGTTATTAAGTAACACTCCCATGAAGGATGTTAACTACCGTCATTCAAGATGCAACGAAAAAAATGTTGCAATGACTACTGAAAAAGCCATACTGTTGCCTGTAAATCCGGTTAGTTTCTCTGTTCTTCCAGCATCCTACGGATATAGGGGTGGCATCTCGCAAGCCAGTGGGGGTGGTATTCAAGCACAGCGTCGAACATAGTCTAGTTTCCTCTCACTTCCACACAACGCAGGTGTTTCGAATTTTTATAGGACTTACTGTAACTTTTTAGTTAAATATTACATAAGGGGTAGTTCTCACACCCACTGAGGGTTGACAATGTAGGACGTTGTTGGTACGTAAGTTTCTAGTTCTATTTTAGAGTACTTCGCAATTTCAGCCAATCATAGCATCCATGAAAATAGAAATTCTGTTGGACTTTACGTTTTCTCTTGTTTTTCTTGTGTCCTTTAAACTTAGGGGTGGTTGTTCTCATCCCTATAGGGGCAGCTTATGAAGATTACGTCTGACCTGATGCAGTTTCTTATCATTTTAACAAAACTTAGACATTTCGAACTGTTTCAACAGTCATTGCTGTTTTGGATCGATTTTTTTATATATGGGGTAGTTTTAACTTCCCTTTCCTGGAGGGAATATCTATTATATGCACGCTGCTGTTTAACCTTAATTTGTATAATTCGATTGATCAAGATTTAACAAGTATTCTCGTAGCTTAAGTTTCTTTTAACCCCATTCCAGGGGTGTTTTTGGCTCTAGCTAATGATTTTGAGGTGTACGTTTTTTTGACCTCGGATTCGGATTCAGCGATCGAAAATACATAGGAATACATGTGTCTGGTTCGCTGATCTTTTTGTGGGGCTGTGTTATCCTTGGATAATCAGCATTTGCCTCGCTATTGTATCAACCCGTGTACTGTCTGCCTAAAATACAGTAATTTACAAAATTAATATCAATGTCACTAAGCCTTCTGCTGAGTACAGTGTACAGAAAACCATAATTAATTCTATAATTCATATTATCAGTTATCACCTGTTTCGCATATTATATTGGTAGATTCCGAAGAGCTCCAATGATCATTTTTTAAATATAATCCGTATAATTCTGATGTCGGTGGCTCATAAATAGCTGCAATAATAAGTTAATTTTTAAATAATTAGTTAAATGCTGGTTATTTCCCCTTAAAATAACCGTTTGTGTAATCGTGGTGGATAAGCTGTAGGCAACACCTGCTTCTGTAATAATAGAACACCTGCGCATTTGTAGAATGATTACTAACGTTTTCTATATTTTATGCTATTCTGAAAGACGAAACAATTCTTTAAGTTTTAGCTTGGGTGCCCATTTCAAACAGTCGCTTTTTACTATACAATTTATTTTATAACTACTTGATTGATTTTTACTCTTAATTCAACTCGGCTCAGAGAGCTAGTCATGGATCTGTATCCACATACGCTTGTTCAATCTGTTACATTTACTATTTTGAGAGGGTGGAATTTCACAGCACATAATAGGGGAAGTAGGGATGGGTTGGGGAAGGTACCTTGAGAGCTTTCTTTCATTTCCGTACGGTGAAATACCTTAATTGTTGTACAATATACATACTTATTGTTTTTTTGTTGCATTTTGTAACAATAATGTATCTAATTTTAAGACAGTACTTCATGGTCATCGAGTGCCTCAAGGATCAGTTTTGAGATTCCTATTATATAGGTATTATATTTATTACCGGGTTATTTCATTTTTCGCCAACATTTTATTATGGGTAGCACTGACCCCAATAAAACCAAACAAGGATGATTTAAAATTTATGATGAATGAAAATTGGAAACTGGCTTAACATTGAAATAATGCTAATGTACTAAATAGGAACAAGACTTAGAACTAGGCTTTCTTCAAAAAATACTTCAATTATAGAAAATATTTGTAATTATTTCAGACGAGTCATTGACTTGGTCTCCTCACATTAAATAATGTGTAATGATGCTGCTGCGACTATAAGGAGTGATGCACTGCTGAAGTTGTAGTGATGACAGCGCGTGCATAATCATATGGTCTTGTCGATTTTGAAACAAACAGCACCGAGAGCGAACTTATTTTTGCTTTCCTAAAGGCAAAAAATTAAATGATAACTGGCTGCAAAAATCTATAGGAGCGTAGATGTTGACTGATTGGAAAATTATAACATGCTGATTATTATGAATGTCGTATCACGTCAAGTTTTTGAGATATTTTCAATTAGAGGTGCAAAAATGAGATGTTTGGCCCAAAATATTTGATTCCTTATCGACCAGTGTTATTTGAAAGAATACTTACAATTTGCAAGTCACGTCGATCTCAACGAGAAATGTCAACATTTCTTTTTAACCACGAAGTCTAGTCTACCGAATTGTGTAACAATTTTAATTACATACTAACAAATTAGCAGCTAGGCTTTAGAAAATTCAAATTATAATGGTTTTTGGTTCACGATATGAAACGTGGTATACTTTTCGGTCCAACGACAAAATGACATCATCGATATTCTTTCAAATAGGTCTTTTCATTTAAAACCTTCAATGTGCACATACTAAACCTTCTTTTTGTTTATTATTCTGCATTGTTGAAAACTCACAAAGGTCAAATGCAACTAAAACCACTTAAATATAATCACCGTTTGCTACTTCTTAGTTACAATTTTACGAATGTCAGTTGTTCGCATTGTCCGCATTTTGCTCCCAATTTTCCGAGAACTGTTTTCTTATTTTATGTAGTAAGCCGAAGTAAAACACTTCTCGCGGTTTTCACTTTTATTCATGTTGTAAATCTTTGACCAATTAAGAAGCTTTAACATTTAATAGGGAATTGGGTAAACTAAAACGAATGAATGATGACAATATTTGAACATCCTCTTTATTTTCTCTCATTTCTTAAAACTATTTACTACGTGTGGTGTGTTTATGGCGTCTATTTTTTAATTTCGAGTGATATAAGGGGTCATTCAACAAGTGCGTTAGCAAAAATGGGGTATTTCGGTTATTTTGACTCTCAGACCCCTCTCTCGTTTACAAACTCCTCTTCCCCAATTTAAGGAAAAAGAATTACTTTTTTTTAAATACTGTTGCGTATTTTCCTCCTTTTTGGAAAAACCCTGTATGAATCCGTGGGTTCTAAATAATTTCAACAAGAGATAAACACTAACACTTTCTTTAATAATTTACTGTCTATACAATACTCAAAATAACCTTTACACTGTATTTACTTCTTATTTAACCTCACTTTTTACCGAACGTCACTTCTATAAACTTCCTTCTTAATAAACTTCCCCCTCTGCGCCGGTAATCTCGCCTTATATACTCTGAAATTACCTCTAGATTAAACCAGAATCTTCTCCAACCACACTCTAGAAAAGTCCATGGCTCCTTCTAGAAGCTTCCAGTCACTATTAGTAGGCATAGGCGTATCATCTCCAGTTCCAAGGGGGTGTAATTCATAACAATACATTGTTCATTTTTTGAAAACGTTCTTTTTGTGTTGTTTGTTTTAATTTAACAGTAATTGTAAAGGGAAACTTGGATGAATACTGCATTATGATATAGATCGCTACATATATTAAAGGTACATAAAAAAAGCCATAAAAACCGACCGTAAATCACAGTTTCGTTAGGATAAGGGATATCTACAGAGCTGCACTTAAAAATGCTGTGCCCAATAACAATAGAAATTTAGAAGTATTGTCTTTGGTAAATAAATAGTTATTTGGAACAGTGAATAATTAAAACATTTTGCTTATGTCAAGATAGGAATAATATCTTATATATTTGTGGAGCATTGACAAATTCGATAATCCATGATACACTGACAATATTAAGTTCGACTCTGTCGAGGGTAGAGTTTCCATACCTGCTGTAAACCGTTACATCCTAAAATAATTTCGGTACGAGAGAGTCGGGTAACTATATCAAAATAATTTGAAGTACTAATTGAAACAGGTGTGTTTCCGTTAATTTCTTATTTTAATCATGCCAAAACATTCTTTACATAGAACAATGTTGTTCTATGTATTATGTAAAGGTGCGTATAACGTTGGCGAACCGAGCCTGTAATGTAACATGCAATGCAATGCGCGTTGAAATTGGTCTCCCGCGATCACGCCACGAACATCTTACGAACCGTGGGATGTGACGAACACGCCGCGAGCAAGCGAGGTGAACTGTTTAGTCTATCCGATGGTAACAGACCAAAACCATGTCCGACGGTAAAGCTGAAGCTTTGATTTTAGGCAGTAATGCCTCATTAATTATCGCAAATATTTAAAAAAAAAAAACGAAATCCTCTACGATCTACTGGGAGTTTTGAAGTTCCAGTGCAGTAACGGCCAAAACAAAAATTTGATGATAATCAACTTATATAATAAAACTATAATAATAAACTTTTTTTTTACATGCTTCCTCTGGTTGCCACATGGAAGCAGCAATTTTCATCCACGCATTTTTCGTTTTGTTTTTATTAAAATAATTCGGGTCCGTCGGGTCCCAAAGAACACTATGTTGCTTGTAAATTTCTATTAACAGCAAAGCCGCTTCCTCCGACTACTCCATGTTCGTTAAAACATCATTAAAACACCACGAATGCGGTCCCACTACGCATTGCGAATCCCTTTGTGTTCGTCGAAATAACCGACAAGCGGTGGATCGCAGCGCGCTTCTAAATAGCCATTCGTATCGTGTTCGCAAGACCGTCCCAATTTGACGAATTTGTTGCATTGCATGTTACATTCATGTTCGGTTCGCCAAGCTTATACGCACCTTAATACACTATATTTATGATTTACCATTTTCTACGAATATATAGCATGTCCCACTCTCCCATCTACACGTAAAGGGAAAAGCTTTGAGGTATTTTTATGTGCCTTAAATATATGTAGAGAACTATGCATAGTTAGATTCATATTGAAGAGTTATACTTAGCTGTAGTATGAAAGTGAAATTCTGTCGGTTGAATATTTTGAATAATTTCGAGAACAATGATTTTGTCAACTTATAATAGAACAATTTCATGTAGGTCAAGGCACACCAGGTTAAAAATAAAAATTGACATTGAAAATTTTCAAAATGGCGTAAACAGTCATAAATTTAATAGTCATACGCAGAATGGCTTCTAAATTCCAAAAACGCAATGGCGGTCAGATAGTGATCTCATTGACATCCGGTATAATAAACATTTTATACTTCACTTTTTCGAGCCTCGCCCAGTTAATTGCACCTTATTACCTAATTTTGATATTGAGGTCGGTTAAAAATAAATTTTGTTATTTGCAGGGTCGGATTTACCAACGATCCAGAGCGCAAATGGCCGGGACGCACACGCAGTTCGAGAAAATTTATCTTTTCCTTTTGTATGTATCGATAAGTATGCGTGTTGTGTTGATGCAATCTTTCATTGTTAGCTTATCAAAGATGTATGTACCTTAGAGAATGGTAAGTTTAGGCTCTACGTATTAGGATTCTTTCCTAGAGCGTATTGGAGCCTAGGGCACAAATTATGCTAAATCCGGTCCTGGTCATTTGTTCATTTTTACACCAATATCAATAAAGCTTCTTAGGTAACAGGGGTCAATTAACTAGGCGTTTTCTAAAAGACTTCAATTATTTTTTTAAAATGTGTCCCCGTTTTAATGACCTTTTTTATGTGGTTTATACAAAGTGAAAGAAAATATCAGTCGCATTGAACTTTTAAGTTTCAGCATCAGATTCGTTATCGTAGAATCCTCATCTCCATGCACCAAAATTCATAGAAATCTGCAAATCTTTTGCAATTTTGGCAGCCCTATTGGATTCGCCATTTTGAATTTTGTATCAGCTACTTCGATAATATTTATCAATTTTAATGCAACTCCAATGATACTACCGGCGCATTCACCAAATTCTCGAATAGACACTATTTTATTAAAATATGAGTATTCATTACAACAAAACAGTCGGTTCTAATAAAGAATTACTATAAGTCAATATTTTCCAGTTTAACAACAAATGTCACATTTCTGGACATTTTTGAAGTTTCATTCATTTTACATTTGGAAGTATTGTTTAGTTCTAGGGTTTCTGTTCACATTGATTAGATGATAGCACAATTTGTATTATCAGTAAACATTATTATATTAGTCACCATTGAGAGGAAATTATTATTCAGCCACAATTGACACAATATTGTTAATTGACACGTTAATTAATATTATTGCACTACAGTAGGTATGAAATCGTTTCATTTAACACTTAACAGAAATCAGCCATAATAAATAAATTGATACGGGGACGCCATTTATTTATACACGTGTTACAAAGATCTTCTTTGCATATGGAGGTCGCCGTTAAAATGCAAATAATAAAAACCAGTATAAATATCTTGTTTAGATCTTAAGACGTCTCTTTAATATACACAAAACATATTTAAAATCCGAAACGGCAAAACTTGAATTTCTTGTACTGGATAAGTATCTGCTTGATATACCGTGTACGTAAAGGCTTACAGGGAGGTTTTTCAAAAGAATATCATTAATACATAAAGTAAAAAACATATTCAGAAGATATTTTGATGTTTGGTATAAAGAGGCATTGATGAATTATTAATGTACAACGGTTTTTAAAAATATTTTTATGCGCGTTGATTCATTGCGACCATTTAAATATATTAGTGTACAGATAGTGCGCCATGACAAAGAAAGGAAATATTTAATAACTTCCTCTGTTAAGAATAGTATTTACATTAGACATTGCCATTTTTAGTTACAAGTCGATATTGCTTCTTGCTTGATACTCAAAAAAAGTAGATTTATAACCGCAATAAACAGATGGAGAAACAAAATGACTGGTTTCTTGAAAGAGATTGCTGTTATTTTTGTTTAATCGATAAAAAGTTAATATAGTTGAAGAAATACATATAGTAGAGCGGAGGAGCAAGGAGAGCAGCATTTGTCGGTCGCTTTTGTCGGCCTTGGCTGCTGTATCGGTATGCTTTTCGGTGACCCTACTCACCCCGCTGGTCCCTCTACATTATCCCTTGCCGCTACTATACCTTTCAATTTATTTATTATAGCTTATCCAATGTCAATACTTCATAACATCAACGATGTCATAAGCGCCGACTGACAATTTTTACAATCACTCTTTAATCATTGTAAATATTGTTTTACTACTTTACATTAATTGCTAGGCATGACGTAAATTATTTATTTATACATTATCTAATTATAATAAATAATGTTATTTTAATAACAGCTTCATAACTGATTAAAATGAATAAAAGTAAATACATATCATTTAACCTACGGTTATGCTACCGGCAATATTAAGAATGAATCAAAAGCAGATAACGAACTTGTAATAGTGAGCCAGGTAACAATCCACTACTTTCGTTTGAGGTAAGCGCATACCATATCTGGTTAACTATATTAGTATACGTGTATTGTTTGTAATATTCAAGTACGGTCACGGTGTCATTATATCACAAACAGGCTTTGTAATGATTTATCCTGATAGCAACGCTTTAGGCTGAATTTTTAAATTGACAATAGAAATACCATACATCTATTTTTCCTTTTGTGTATACTTTTATCGAACTATTTACAATTATATTCATGTTTCAAAGTTACTGATCCTCATCACGGCAGTGGGTAAATTTTGGATCCTAATGGTTCATGTTCTCAATGTACTGTCTCGTGGTCCAACTCTGTGGGACATTAAGATGTATTCCTAACTTGGGATGAACTGCTACATGAAAGAATACGTCAACTATATTGATTTATCAATCTGGACCAACAGCAGCATAGGGCAGCATATATTTGTCAATTTTAGCTTAATTTCACATAGAATTTGATCACCCAAAACGAACTTACTATACTTGTCAATGAAATTAAATTTGGCTTATTTCACCCCAAACACCGCGCAACCGTAAACTAAAAAATAGTTAGCAAAATCAAAACTGCATACCCTGCAAGCTGTTTCATCTAATAAGTCCTATGGATATTACATTCTTTTCACATGCGATTATAACATTGAAAAGGACACCTCACAAATCTCATGGAAAATGGCTTTCGGAGGAATGATGTCCTGTGTCTTGATCAAATATCTCAATGGGCACAACATTAAAAAATGGCAACTTTTCGAGTTAAATCTTCCTTCAGTCTAGTACTACTATACCATAATAGGAAAGTGTGATCATGAATCTACGTTTATCTTACCAAACAGTGTATATACAAACAAGTTGGCACCTATGTAAAACAAGCAAGGTAGAATACAGGAAGTATTCTATATCACCTTTGGCGATATCCATCATACAGGGCAATCTCCAGAGGTGTGTAAAAAGTACCAAGGTGTGTTTTATTGCAATTTTAACGCAAAATGGTACAAAGGTTTTAGATTACGTACCAGAGAATATAAAGATGTAAAAAATATCGAGATCGTTCAAGATGTCGCTTAGGTTCGAATGAACTTTACGTATTTTTATTAGCTCTCAATGTGGAGATCTGGTATATTTTGGTAAAAAGAAACAAAAATTTTGAGTCCTTGACTCAAGTATCTGTTTCCTATCAGAATCCGTAAGAGATCGACAAGCTGCATTACATTGTTTTCACCTAACCGGTGAAATGGTAGGCTAACGCGCTTTAGGTAAGATACCATCTGTCGCGTCCTTTGACGCTTTATCATCATTTCCATCGTAGTGTGACAAAGGGGGAATAAATCCAACAATATCTCTGTCCTTCAGTTTCGACTTTAATCGTTCTTCGTCTCACAACAGCGCGAATCTCTCTGTTACAAACTCTCTATGTATATAATATGATATGATATCCTTGATCCAAGTACCTATTTACTATAAGAATTCATTACGTCAGCAGCAAGCTAGATTTGCATTGTCTTCATCTAGTCGGTGAAATGGTAGGCTGATGCATTTGAGGTAAGGTATATCGAAGTCACCTCTTCTTCTGACGTTTTACCACTGCCTTTCAATAACCTATAAAGGTTGGTGTTCCGTCCTGTAATGTACTGCTCTGTTATCAGTAAAACACAACACGTTCACGTCAGAATATTTATTATTCTTCATTTTCCTCGTGTCGGATGTAAACTGACTAGTTGTACCTAATCTACAAATATGTGTTTGCCATTTTGTCCCACTTACAGTTACCTCGTCTCTTCCCTTAAACTCTACATCCATCCGGCCCACCGCACAATCCGCTACTATACTTCTCTCTATCTCCCAGCTTTTTCCTTCTCTCACCTTCTCTTTATCCTTTTAATTTCTGTCCTTTCTCAAGGATCATATTTAGGGCTTCAAAGGAGAACTGACTAATGACTAATGAGCTTCAAACACTCCGGAATACCAACAAGTGTGTATTAGTGCATGTGAAGTTCTACGTATTTTAAATAAAATTACAATTTAGCTCAAAACATCATTCTAAAGAAGCTGTTATGTTTTTAAAATTCACCTCACAAATAAACTTATTTTATTTGTTTTACGATACAAACAGGCATACTTCCTTTGCGAGTTAAATATTATAATTTTTTTTCGAATATTTACCATTTAATTTAATGTAAACAAATCTCCGACATAAAAAAACAAATGAACATGTAGAAAAAAATTAATACATAGTATATTCTAAGAGAAACCAAGTACATTTACCTATGAGTACACTTTTATATTTTAATGAGTAATATTGTCAAATGAATAATTACTACTTCTTTCATGATGCTCTGAAAAGGAGATATAAAGAAATTTAGGATGTACTTTTAAGGTAGGTATATCTATAACAAATCACTGAACTAGTAATACCTATTAATAGAACTTAATGGTTGCAGTGTTTACCCTCAGCAAATTTAAATAATTCATAAAAGTCCTTAAGAAAATTCATCACACTGCGCATTGTTGGAAATTAACACTTGTTACTTTTTAAGAAACGGGTCAAAGTTTGATCCCTGGAGTAGCTCGACAACATCACAGGTATAAGTTTCGTTGACAGATTCGATAGCATTAGTCATTGTTTACATACAAAGAAATTAAGAGAAAGAAACGCCTTAAACGATACAGTTAATTCAAGCGTTCAAAAAGTACAATGGTTACTTGGTTATTAACAATATATACCTAAAAAGACCTGTTGATATCTAACCAAATATGTTAAAAAATAAATAAATGTATTATTGGCTCTGGTAATGCTGATAAGATTAGATAAAGACAAACGGAGAAAAAGACGACGCAACGAAAAGAAAATTATCTTAATTTTTTCATTTCTCGATCTTCAGTTCTTTTCTTAAAATTTCATATGGTAAATATTTCTGCATATTTTCTGGAATTTACACGTACTAATCTTTTTAGTAGTATAAATTGCTAAATGACAACAAAAGTTAAGGATATAGTTTATAACAAATTACATGGGCTTGGTTTTAAAAATTTGAACTGTATTAGTTGTTAAGTATATCATACTACTTAGGTACTCCCTATACAATTTGTTTATTTGGTATAAACTATAAATATCTATGAGTTGTTTCGAAGTACCTATTACTACTATCTTAATTATAATTAGATAACTTGATTGCAAATTAGTATAATAAATACATTTTTTTAATTGTTTGCGCTGGATTAAGTCAACTGTATCATTTAAAACACCGCGAGTGCTACTAAGATTAATAAACCAGATGAAAAGTGCGTAGGTATGTCTAAATATTAGCAGAAAATTTGAGAAAGACTTAGAATCGAATTTGCTATTTCTAAAAAAAAAAAAAAATATTGGAGATTCTAGGTAAATGAATTCTGTGATGTTATAGATTTCAGAAGTGGACGTAGCGTGTTGTAGATCTTAGGGCCAAGGTAGTATTCTGATTGATTCCCTACTGACATGACATGTGTTAAAGTATTTTTCATTTATTTATTTGGTGATACCCTCAAGAGGCAAAGCCCTATTACAATAATACATAAGTATTGCTTATCTCAGACTTATTCTGGGTATAAGAAACGTCGGCGCCTTTGATAGTGCGGTAAAGAACAAGGATCACGACATTTTTTATACCGACAATAAGTTTGGGATAAAGTATACATTTAATACATACTATTAACAACATTGATGAACTCACAATATTAATACTTAAATACTTAATACTACATAATATCGAGAAACAAACGTTAAAACAATTTTAACGAGGATTTTAAACATCTTTAGGTAATATCAAATAAATCACATTACTTTTGTATGGCATCACAAGAAGTACTGCATATTCTACGAAGGGGGGAATTTATTTGGTAGTTTGCATTAGCAAGTAAGAAAGTTCTAACTGTTCTGGTAGAATACAAAATTACATTTAAACATATTATTTATCAGGCATGGAAATAACATGACCCGAGCCGCTCAAATATACATAAAAACTATGCAATTATTTGGTTTCATTTCAAATATTAAAAGTTTGAGAGGATATTTGCTCAATGTTCAAATATTTTGTTTTCAATTATAATAGCAAATATGAACATGTGATTGTGTAATAAAGAATTGTATACAGGGATAGGCTTGCCAAAATGTAAAATTAATATATTTTCAGTTTTTAGCCAAAATCTTAAAATTTATGTTTAAGAATAGATCAAATGCATCTAGTGTGTTTAGTTGGCCAACTGGTAATTGGGCCAAAGATTAACACCAAAATATTTATAACAAATGTAACATACTTTTACATTTGTAATCGCTAGTTAAACACATATGTGTCTGTGTTCCAATTACATTCACCAATACCTTCAGCCCTCTTTATAATAACTTTGGATGTTACGAAACTTGCTAAAATAATTACAACGATACTGTCATAATATGCATGAACATATTTATGCATAATACATGATCTGGAGCCAACTCTGGGTTTTGACGTCATTTATCATTGCCTCCCGATTTCTGGCCATAAATAACTGTTACCATAATTTTTAACCCTTAAATTAGTATTAATATTTGATATTGGCATCTGCATCCCATTATTTCTCTGAATTAGTGAACACACTGTAGTCATTCGATAGAAGTAGGTATTAAAAGTACAAAATATATTTGCCCTATACTTAATAACAACAATTCCCATATATCAAGAAGAGTACATGTTTTTTTATTTTTCGAAGTATAGATACATGGACACTTCTGCAGAATGAATAAAAATGGTGATTAAATCAAAACATAATCCTCACTCACAGACCACAAGGAATCACGAGGCTCAAACCGGTCGGTCATTTAAAGTTAAACCTGGATAACATTCTATGTACACGGTAACACAATAGCCATAAAAGTCGACTAGATATAAAAATAACAATAAGCAACGTAGGGCAGCTGTACTGCATACATTAAGCTAAAGGCACAATGTTGACTGTAAATATGGAATTGACCTGCTATTAACACCCTGGTTTATAATTAGCGAGGTTAAAGGGGAAAGGCTGTTCGAAATAAAGTAGCGGAGTTCAGTATGTCAGTCTATCCGCTTTAAAGCCACCCCTACACTGTCTACTCTAATCGGTTACAGGCGTTCCCTTCATATTCTCTTTAGTGAATTCTACACTTTGGCCCGTTCGCGCTGTGTCTGCTTTTCTTTGGCCCGTTATGTTATCCCTTGGTCTTTCTTTCCCCGTTTCATGTTTTAGCTCGATACACCGACGATAGAAAATGATACATACCGATTTCTGTTTATCGGAACGAAGGGGGTTGCAAATAAATAAACTGAATCATAAATATCTAATAATTATGTGTAAGTAGCTTCGTCTATATCCAAGATTTTTAACTGTAATATCTTTATTTCTGTTTTCAAAATCATTGATTAGATTTGAAAAAAATAATAAATAACTTCTTTATGTAGACTGTTTTTAATTGTAATATCTTTTATTTCTGTTTCAAAGTCGTTCGCCGATTTACTGCACTTTTTATATAATTGTTGCACATTCTATAGGATACTCTTCGCAGATTTTTTGTGTAAATAATATTAGTTACAGACATTTTCTGTTTAATTCCAAAACATGAAAAATAGATTTTTTAAATTAAAAAAAAATAATTCTTTTATTTATTGATAGATTTTGTTCAGCAAAAATAGGAGTTCTTTCTCTAGCTAACCCTAACTTACTGTCCAAATTTCAATACAATCGGATTTTTTATGCTTAAGTGATCGTGCTTGCAAGAAACGTGACGGACGAACAGACAGGCAGACAGACCAGACCGGTTTTAGAAATGTGCTGATCAAATGCAATATTCTCTTCTTCGTTTTTTATTTGCGAAGAGTATAGTAATAGAATGAGTTACTGGGGTATAAGGATAATTTCCCTCTAGCTCTTTCTTTATTTTGAATCGACTTTAACACGTTGACTCCAGCAGTTCAAATTGGTGACCTATACCTGAACCGCCTACATTTTAATGTTTTACTGAAAAAATATTATTATAGTTCTCTTCATATATTCAAAGTAAATAAAAAATGTCGGGGTATTTGATCTTTACCGCAAAGTCAAAGGCGCCGAACCTTTTTATGTGCCTTAAGTATATGAAGTGAACTTTACCCATGGGTGCACCCTAAAGGTATATTTTCTGGCAATGTCCTATCCCCCCGCCTATTCACCACAGTCCTGGACCAAGTGATAGAAAGCACTATAGAGGAGAATCAGAATTTCAATGGAAACGATGGAACGATAAAGCCCCCCATCGTACTTGCATACGCCGACGATATACTCATCATCACCGAGGAAGAACAAGACATCGTTAAATTTCTAAGAAACATGATACCACATCTGGATTCCTCTGGAATGAAAATAAACTTCAAAAAGAGCCTAATAATGGTCAGAGACCCATTGATAAAAACAAGTCCAACAAGTGGGGAAGAATACAGCTCTCGCTGCTGAGAACAACCATGTCCAATGTCCAATCCAGCGTATGCAGCTGGTCCGGCGGTATATAAAAGCACCGGGGGTTTGTTCCGGCACACGGTGGGATGATCGGTGGGCGATCGGGCTGCACCGGAATCGGCAGCAATGCAAACCTTACGCTGGCAAATCAATCAATCAACAAACATTTGAAAAAAAGATGTCCAGTTTACTGAACTTCGGTTCGCAAGAACGATAATTACCTTAGTAAACCAATGTCCTGTTAACTGGACGGCAATCCCAAAATATCTAAAAATCACTTTGTCTTTATCAACCAAACATTTATTTTTGCAACTTGGGTAAATATTCCGCAGGGGTGGAAATTATAAAGGCATATAAAATGAGAGAAAAAAAAACATAAGAAACAAAACAAAAATGCTTAGTTCTTCAATCGCTCCATATGCCTTAAAGTAAGGAGAAACATATGCCTGGAGATCTTCTGGACACTGCACTAGGGCAAAAAAGCGAGATTTGCGGGTCTTTATTTTTGCTGCATTGCCAACATATTTTCATTATAATCGGTTTATCGTCACTATGGATAAAAATTACAGTGATTTAATTCAAAGCAAGTAAACACGTCCTATCGACAGAAAAATGCAACTTTCTACACTAAACTATATCTGCAACATATGGAGAAAAAAGCTAACCATTATACTCTTCGCCGGTTTACTGCACTTTTTATATAATTGTTGCACATTCTATAGGATACTCTTCGCAGTCCTTTTTTTGTAAATAACATTAGTTTTAAACATTTTTTGTTTAATTACAAAACATTTTTTTTTTATTTAAAAAATTAATAACTTTTTTATTTATTGATCGATAGTGTTCAAAAACAATAGGGTTCTTCCTCTAGCTATCACTAACTTACTGCCCAAGTTTCAATACAATCGGACTTTTCGTTCTTAAGTTATCGTGCTTACAAGAAACGTGACGGACGGACAGACATACGGACAGACAGATGGACGGACATTTTGAAAGTTGTTCAGAATTCAATCACCAATACAGTGATATGAAATTTTCTTCTCTACGAGCAATATTACAGGTTTTAGAAATGTACCGATCGAATGCAATATACTCTTTGTTTTGCGAAAAGTATAATAATACATGAATGTGCATTCGGACCACGTATAAGCTCCCATCTATCAGACGTTGTTACATGTGACTGTGCCTATACTCAAAATTACGGTAAATTTTGATAAAAATATTGGCGTACAAACCGTACTATTCAAATCTTGTAAGACTCACGTACCGCATGAGATTTGCAAGTTATTTAATGATACAGTTTTTAGCGTCTAGTTAGCTGGACGCGGTTCCTAGGGAAAGACACTCGCCGTCCAGGAGGTTACTGGACGGCGCACAGTGTGGCAAGATACCTCAAATACCGGCATTAAATACAAAAATAAAGTGTCATAGCAAACAATGTATTGTTACTAGTTAATATCAGCACAAGTTTGTGCATGTTTTCCCCCACCACTTAAGGTAGATTCGTGCTTGCATATCCATCGAACCCGCAGGCTATAAACGCCTAATAACTGTTGTTCACTAGTGCGTTTGTACAGTGAATATGTTCTTAATACATTATTTTGTTTTTTTGTTAAACGCGCGATCAATACTTTGTTTCAAAATGGACCCTCAATACCCTCAGCTATGTACAATGTAATTTTGAATGATTTATTTTTAGTGAATGGAAGGTACGATTTTTATAATATTTTGAAAATACCCTTGCAAAGTGCTAAATTTTTACGTATTCTTCTAAAATCCTTAGAGTAATAGTTTACTTCCTCACGCTTTCCCACATAAAATTTTATATATTAATATAGTGGTACTATAACAGATTCATACTAAAGTTAAATCGAATACACGTATTTACACATTTTCATTTTATTTGCTTTTTTTCGGCGACTTTACAACATACTACTTAATTAGTAAATAACTGGTGCTGTACATGTATACAATTTATTACCACAGGGTCGCGTTCAAATGACTTATTTATGAATAAAATTGATCTATACACCCTAATGAGGGAATTTGAGTGCCAAAAATTTGAGGAACAATTCAATTTTTTGAGAGAACACGTTAAAAATTGCACCAATTGCCCAACAGAAGGATTAAGTGAATTATATAGCAATGGTTCGCATTTCACGTCGTGTTTTAAAGAAAAATGGCTTGAAGCTAACAGAATAGCAACAAGGTTTCTATAAAAAGATAGAGAGTGGCTAGAAACAGCAATTAGATTTAAATTGTATGCCGTTGTTCGCGAAAACATGAGAAGACGACCATTACACTTTGAAGAGAGTTCTGCTCGAAGCAAACGAGTAAAATCTAAAAACCTTAGAGAGACCACCTCGCTTGCAGAAACAGCATGTTACTGAAATGCGTTTGCGAACTCTGAAAAAACCAACTGCAATAAAATTGATAGAGTAGATTGCATGCTCACCCACACGAGCATCGAAGTATATTGAAGCTTACGAGGCACTAGAAGAATCTCAGGTGAAAGGGATGTCTGGGGAAGAGGCTCTTTCGACCATTGTGGAAGCCATACTCACTACTCACCAATATAATGTGATAAGATCCAAAGACCCAAAAAGATTTCCCTCATACCTCTAAGGTTATACACGTTGCCGAAAGATCTTGTTACCCTAATAAAGTCGACACAATTGTCACTTCAACGTCTGCAAAAGTTACTTTGCAAGCGCTATTGGATCACACTACCGAACGTATATCTTTAACATAAAAAATAATTAAACAAAATACAGCGTGTTATTTAAAATGTCGAAGTGAGGGCAGCTGGGGGGCAAGGGGAGGGTTTGTGGCATGACAATAATGCAGAATTACATCCTCCTGTATACTAATTAACATCCTGAAATTCTAAACCTGTCACTTTAAAGGCACCAGAAATAAACCCACCCAACCTTTTCGCGGGGACACCCGGTATATGCCTACGTATTGCAATAAACAAACAAATATCATAAAATTGATTTATATACATATTAATAATCGTCCTCAATTATATTCAGTCAAAAATAAACTGACAATCTCACTCTATGAATTGATGCCACTATTTGAGGTATCTTGCCACACTGTGCGGCGGCGGGAGTAAAGGTGTTAAGTTTTCTTTTAAATGAGGAGGTTCTCAATTCGACTCGCATGCAGCTTCTTTCAGCGATTTCTACGAAATCTTTTGCAAACTGTAGAGTATGACTCGGTGGTGGTCTCATATTTTTTCATCAAGCTCTGCCTAATACAAGATAAGCAAACATCGAAATGAAGTTATATAGAGAACTTTTGAAATTATGGCGAAGGTGCAGGGTAAAAGAAGTACTTTCCATTAGACAATATTCGAAATTATGGCGGAGGTAAATAGTCAGGTAATTTCGGGGTAACTGATACTGAATCATAGATTTTAAATGGGAATCTGATAGGACTATCATAACTGTATAACTTTTGTAGATTTACATGAAACATGATCACTAAAAATGGTGGTTAATTCTTTTAACCGAACCGTTCACTGAAAATTATGAACTAAAATTTCACCCTCGTTCGGTTAAAATGGTTAGTTCATGTTAAAGAAAAACTTAAAAATATTTATCAATTTGAATATTTGAATATACAAGAATAATGTATTGGTAATTACTATTTCTTTATTATTTGTTATTCATAAATCAATAAGAAGCAAAGTCAATAATTTCAAATTTTATTAACTTCTGGCGTCACGGTTTACAAAATCTAGGAATACTCTGTGTTAAGATTCCTCACATCCTCAAATATAAAAGAGGTAGAAGAAGAATCACTCGTATGATAGTTTGCTTTGTGTGCAACTTTATTATTGTAGTTTGTGCATTTTTTTTACTAATTATCACGTTATGGTGACTAATTTCGTTAAAGCTAGCACTGAAAATTCACCTGAAGTGAACTACGTTATAATTCAGGAATTCTTTGCGAGAAATATGGACTATTTCAGTATCGAGTGTATTAAAATGAGTATAAACATTTTCTTGTGGTAGAAACTTACCTGATGCTCTTAACAATACTCGTAAAATTATCACTTGGTGATGAAAAAAAAAACAACTGATATAACATATAACTCCACACACAACATCTTAAAAATTAACAAATCAAAACGAAACCGCTAAACAAACAAAACACCAGAAAAAACCAATAGTCCAATAATTTTAAAGATTTCCATAACAAAAAATGTTATCTGAGATTTTCGTACAGTAACTGTTAGTGGAGGGACTGTACATCACAAAACCACAAAAATCAGTTCTGGGGGTACCGCGCAACCGCCCCAAAAAATCACCTCTTCGGTGAAAAAAGCCTTATTTTACTGATAACTCGTTAACCGTTGAAGATATAAAAAAAATTGCTCATCATAAAAAAGAAAGCTTGACTAATTGCCTAAAAAAAGTTCTTGTATATGCCATGGTTTTCGAGAAAATCGATATTGAAAGAAATTGCAAAATTTGTATTTTTAATGCGCACGAATTTTCGTTTATTTGAAATTGAATTGTTCGAAAACCAAACATGCTAGGAAGAAAACTCAAAATGGATTTTAAAGGGGATATAAAATACTCTTGTGTTTCCATTTTGGATGGCTGTTAGGCGTACGGCCTCATCCAGCGTTTTGGTGGTCGTTCTCTTCGCCTTTTCCTTTATTCTGTCCTCCTTTCAGTTGATGTGGCTAAGAAATGAGTTTAAATCGAGTAAAACTAATTTAAATGTCTTTTTTTCTGGTGCGTTAAAATATTATTTCGTTCTTTATGTACCCTATGAACATAAATGCGTCATCATTTGGCTGACTATTAGCTCTGAGCTTGTACAGAATTTTTATCGCACATTTTCTTGAAGAAAACCAAATATGTTATGTTGATTGCAAAATATCAACATTAATGCCGAAATTTCAGCTCAAAACGTAAACAGAATGACGCCACCCTCGGTCAATAATCCGTAATCGGAAAATTATTTAATTTTTAAGGAACAAAAACATAAATGCACTGTACAAGCTTTATGGGAAAACTGAAACTTTTTAACTCAATTTTACTTTATTATAAACTTGAACAAATGAGTATATTTATATGGTTCATTTTTTTTTTCAAACTCTTTAGAGATAAAAGGTTGAGGCCTCTTGACATGGATATATACCTAAAACCCTCCCCTAAACATCAAGTTTCATTTAGAGAAAATGTAATTAAAATACTATCAAAATTTGGATTCTATTTACCCGACTTTTTTCAGAGACAGCTTAAGCGCTTTCTATGGAAAGTTCATGCAAACAGTAGAGTATGGCTCGGTGGTGGTTCCTTATTAGCTTTACTCAAGCTATGTTTAATATAAGGTGAACAAAAATTGAAAACAAGTCTTCTATTCGGCAATACGCGACAATAACGCCAAGGCGCCATGGATAAAATTGCGTTGAAATTGGAGTTATTTTCGGAAAGCTGATACGGAATCTGATGTAAACATTTCAAAATGGCGAATGCAATAGGGCTGTTCCATTGCATAACTCTCGCCACTGAAAAGGGTGCAAATTGAACCGTCTTTAAAAAAAACGGTCTCTAAACATTATGAAGCAAAATTTCAGTCATTAGGTTAATTGAGCAGTATTACCTAATATCAATATTGCGGTCGTGTAAAAATGAACAGAATCGAACTTCAATATCGATATTAGGCAATAAGGTTCAGTTAACCAAACGGTCGTTTTAATAAAAAGTTTTAAAAAATTTCCTACCTATCTCCTACTTTATGATCGTAATGATATAGCCTAACACTATTCCCAGCTAAAAACCATTAGATTCGTGGCATCTGCATTGAAGCACATTAGAAAAATAACCGATCTGAGAAGAGAACTTTCTTTTGAAGTCCGTTAAGAATCAGTGTAGTCGTGTCTGAGATCTAGATCATCAGCTGATCATATTTAAAAACAAAGGTTTTATGAGTTCGAAATGTAAAGATTTGACTAAATTCTCGAAATGTATTTTTGGCAGGGTTGCATTACTTCACTCACTTAGTAAAGAAAAGTAATATGTATACCGTGAAAGATTTTACTATTGCAACGAATTCAAAATGGCCCAATCAGGAAGGTTCCTTCAGAGGACAATAGTTGTTTTAAGAAAGATTATTCCGTCAAGCACAAGTACCTCCTACTATGATTTATATAAAGAGAACGTTATAACTTCTTAATATTATTAATGACAAAACTTCTTCAAGGCTTCTAAAGTCAAGATGATACAAAATCATTTTAATAATAATCTATAGGGACAGGGCCGGAGCGAACGGGGGGGGGCCACACCCCCCCATTACGAGCTTAAAGGGGGCGCCGCCGGCACGCGCAAAAATATGAATATCGATATTCAAAAAGAATTATTGAATTATCTTGAAGAACTTTTCGTATTTTTTACCTTTAGCACAAAAAGAAATCACGCCTTGAGAGAGAAGCTTTCTGAAGTCGAAAATACACTAAATTTAAAAAATTTATCGAAAACAACGACTGCGCGTGCTGAAAGTATTAAAGCTGTTCATACATCATACGAAAAAATATTAGATGTTTTAGACGAATTATCACAAAGCAGCAATTTCGATAAAATGACTCAGATGAAAAGTTTGCGGGCCTACTAAAGAAAATTTTAAATTTTGATTTTATTGTGTCTCTATTTTTCATGAAAAATGTAATGTACAAAATTAAAATTCTAATTGAAGTTATTGAGTCCCCAAATCTTGATATAATTGACTGCAAGAATATTATGGAAATTACGACAGAACTTCTAGAAAATATGACTAACGACTCCTCAGATATTAATAACCTTATTTTAGCGGCGAAGGTAATGGCAAATAATATAGGAGTAGATGCAGAAGCAGATTTTCGAAAATATCACCGAAGGAGATTAGCCCCAAAAAGATTAGACCCCAATAATGAAAATGAAGTAGACCTTGACATGTGCACATTTTACAGAAAGGAGTTTAGAACAGTGATGGATACCTTGCTTTCTAAACTTCGTTCTTCTGTTGAAAATATTTCGATGACTTTATCTCCAATATTTAATGTGTTTAATTTTCCTTTCAAAGCTGAAAAGCTAAATGTTGAAGATGTGGAAGCCTTATTGCAAATGCTTCCACCAAAACTTCCAAACCAGATACGCAGGCATTGCATTCGGAGTTTGAAATTTTGTTTGCAGCTTGCGATAGGGCCTCAACACTTCAAAATGTTATAGAAATATTGATAACTAAACTTCACATGCTAAAGCTAGCACGTTACATAGTTCAATTTGTTGTTACAGCTGGTTATGTAACTGCATCTAATGAACAGTCATTCAGCCAACTAAAAATTGTAAAAAACCTACTTAGAACCACTATGAGTGATGATAGACTGAATGATCTTTTATTATTAAAATGTGAAAAAGATTTGGCATATTCCTTGGATTATTCAAATCTAATAAATTCGTGGGGAAAGTTGAAGGAATGCCGAATTAAAATTAATTAATTTTTAAGTACCTACAGGTCGACCATCCTAGAATGGCCAACGAGATTAGGATGCGCAGTAGTTGAAACCACCCCACCTTTACGGAGCTCACTTGTTTATGTTCCTTCCTCGTGTAAACATCGGTACAGTAGTACAGTCTTGAGAAAAGTGCTCGTAGTGTATAACTTATATTTAACACATGGTACCTATTAGAAGTATCTACTTATAAACATTAATGCTACGTGTACAAAGATCTGTTGTTCAATCGAAAACATCAATTGACCTGTGACATACCCGGATTGTTGGTAAATAAGAGAGTACCTTTTACTTGAACTTCTTCCCCCGACTGTACTACGTTCATAGTTACGAAACTTGTCTTTATTCAACAGCGACGATATTTCTTCTCTCTCTGCGCGGCTGCCGCGGCTGTTGGCCATCCTACAATCGTTTACTTGTACACAAAATACAAAAATGCAATCCATTTATAATCTCTAGCTGTAGATTACCTATATTAAGTTCAGATTTTAAAACTATTTTCGTGTACTATTTTGCCAATAATAAAAATTTGAGTGTTCTTAGTTTCCACTTGTTTATTTTGGTTTTTCGTATCTGCGGTGTGATAGCGTAGATCTAACCGCCCCTTGTTTTTCAAATTTCGGCTTATATGGAATAGACAAAAAAATCAAATAGGGGGCGCTAAAATAGTCTCCCCCCCCCCAAAGTTATCGACGTTGCTACGGCCCTGTATAGGGATAAACACACATATAAGTTAGCATATTGTTGACACTAATAGCTCTGACCGAAACATGACGTCTTTCAATATAATGCCAACAAATTGGGAAAATTTACTTACGATGGCGCCTATTAGATTTAAATCAACTGAGTTATCTATGCTTCTAATGTTTATCATCAAGCAGGAAAAATGTTGGCTGTCATTTACAGATCTAAACCAAATAGGATATCTATATATATTACAGTTTCTGAGAAGTACTTTTGCCTTGGTTTTCCCATTTATTTTTATTCAGTGGTATTAACTATGAGTTGACATTCTTGATAAGAAAATAAAATAATAATAAAAAAAATTTAATCAGAAAAGGACTTCGTGTTTCCTTTATATTAAAAAAATCTGTCTACTTAAAATTAATGAAACGTCTATTTAATGCCAAATGTCATTAACGAAACAGATATACCAGGCCTACTCTTTCATTCACAAACTTGCTTACAGATTGGAAATCTGTGCGATAATGATACTTCTTTAACTTATGGCCATATCTAGAGGTTACAAAGGTAACGGAAGGGGTCTAATAGTACTATTTCCCTACCAGGTGTAATTAATAGTATATTACATATCCAGGCGGAAAGTGTTTCATTGTTGTCGAAATAGTTGACTGAGGTGCGAAGCGCCGAGGTCAACTAATTCTCGAGACAGCAATGAAACTTTTCACCAAGTTTTGTATACTATTTCATTAACAATCATCCTCCTTAATGAAGAAAAAGCCAAACAAACCGTTTAAAATTCTTATGTCAAAGGACAAATGTCAAAGTGACGTCCCGTCGTTTTTAATATTGAGGTTGCAAAGTGGCCATTTTTCAACCCGAGATATTACTTTCCAACCCGACATATCACTTTCCAACCCGAAAGGTCATATTTTAGTTCAATTGTCAAATCAAATTAGAAATGTCATACTTTCTAACTTTTGACATGCAAGACAATTTGATTATTACTGTATTATTGTGAATTAAATCATTTTAAGGTGGGTATTTCTCTTTAATAACACGAACACACAAAAACGTCAATTTTCTGAGATTCCACGTATATACTACATGGGTCTTGACCGCCATACACGATCCCAATGTCAGTTTTACAGGGTTTTTTTATTAACCACAGAAAACAGGTTAAAATAGTCCTGGATAAGATTTGAAACTAAAGATTCTAAATAAGTAGACCATATATTCGATGTATCTTCTACTGCTGAACACGATCCCGATGTCAGTTTCGCTCCATCAGGTCAGGACTTTGTGTTAAGAACGAAGAACAGGTTAAAACAGGCCAGAATATGATTTAAAATTAAATTAAAGGTTTTAAATAAGTAAACCATGTATTTTTGACCTCTGAACAAGATACCGATGACAATTTCAACCAATCAGGTCATGACTTCTTATTTATCATGATTTATTCTTTTCTGAGGTACCATACTCTTTTGTCTTCAAATGATCTGCGTAATGGTTTTCTTTTTCGTTCGATTCCTTTCGTTTTCACATCCCTCTTTAATGTCCAACAGTAGTCTGCCATCATATTAATATCCCATCGACCTTGATATCTACGCTCCATTTCCTTTATGACTTGGTGAAAATTTAGGTGATTATAGTGAAGACCATGGTGAATGTTTTCACAAAAAATCCTGACATCAGGATCGTGTTTAGTAGTAAAAAATACATCGGAGTTACATGTGAAACATCAGAAAATTGACTTTTTTAATGTACCTGTGTAATTAATTGTGTTTGCTACGAATTCCTTGGGTAGTCCACTGCGTTAAAAGATCGATTGTTTAAGAAATACGTCCCCAAAAATGACTCTCCAGCATCGTATCTTTTCGAATCCTCAAATTGTTGGGTATGTTAATCTGAAAGGGGACAATATAAAACGGTTGATAGTTTAGTGAAAAACAGATGGCACAGGCCGAAGACAGCATTCAAAAGGTTGGGCTGATGTCAAAAAGGAGCTGTTGGGAAGGGGCTTTAGTACGGCTATGCGCCTAAGCTGCAAACGCAATAAATGGCATACTGCTATTAGGCGTGATATGCAGCAAACGGAGGCCAACCAGAATAACGCATGAATCACAAAACGTCTGGCGAGACGTTATAAACAAAATTTCAATGAAACTAAGTTTTCCATCTTCTTGTGTTTATATTTCCGAAAACCCCAAAATTCATAGGATTTGGTCCAATCTATACTTGATATGACACAGGTAATATTGTAACAATTAAATAATATGTCCATGAATGTGCCACGTCTTATTCCTGTCACGGAGGTACATGTAACATGAGACACGATAGCGCAGTAGGCTACAAAACATGTTAGTGTCGAGCATCCTTGGCCGCACTGTCTATTATGTACTGGGTTTGATCCCCACTTCCGACATTGGCAATGTCGATGGGTAACAGATGTTATATGCGTGTTTTAAATGTGTAACCTTCTTCCGGACAGTCTAGGCTTTCCAGAGTTGTTTAATATATGTGGTGTGTTTATGTTATATTATCTGACGACTAAGCAGTGAGCAATATATTAAAGAGACTTTACAACTACATGGCGTCCTGCATACAGCTCAATATGGCGAGGATTTCATCCTGCTAAACGATGGTGCAAGATCATACATAACTACAGTGTTAATTGCTTTTCTTACTGAAGAAAATATTAAAGTTCTGGAACAGCCAGTTAATAATCTTGAGCTTAATCCTAACATTTATAGAAAGTATTAGAAGATATCAACCCACGAACACTTACAAGAATTAAAGGAAACAGTAAATAGGGAATCTATGTTCTCTATCATACTAAAGACGGGAATATTTGCTATTAATCTTTTGCTTCATTTTTTTCACTTTAAGATTTTGTAAACAAAAATGGCCAGGGTCTACCACTATTGCCATAGGTGATTTGCCCAAGAAATCAAATCCAACGATATGTATCCTGTTATGTAGCTTAGTGAAGCAGTAAATAAAATATGTAGGTATTTTCTCGTAATCTCTACATTTTGCCGAGTTATCAAGAGTTTTTCAAACTTTTTTTCTCATGAACTATAATCGATAAGGAAACACAATCAAAGGGATACCTTTTGGAATGTTTAGTACTTTATTACATATTTTTCCTATTTTAAATTAAAAATACATACTATTCCTAAAACACAAAAAAAAAATTCATTCGCTATTTTCAGATAGTTATATAAGAGTGACCACTTTCGGATTACTCTCAAAAAGAGCTAGTGAATACTTCTTTTATTCCTCAAAATTAGATTTTAACCAAACGGGTGGAGCATACTGAAAAAAAATCATATATTTGGTGGTCCCATATTTTATTTTTGTCAGTACAACTATAATTATTATAATATTTATTTCAATTTACTTATTACCAGTCACACACGCAGCTCCAAATCAATTCCTTGTTAATTTTCCAACAAGAGACTCTGTCTAATATATATTTCAACTATTAAGTATATAAAGCTTATTACCCTGAGAAGCTTCTTAACTCCCCAATTAACCCTAATGCCATTTGTTCTCTGTGACTGTAGCATGCGACAGGATCTAACATGTTGGTCCAGTGACAATCTGGAGACAAGAAGCATTAATCTTGTGCGTGTTATAACCCGTTCCCGGTTAGGAGCCATGAGACTTATCGGTGTGAGCATGTAGAAGGAGGAACCAATTGAATCATATTTAGTCAAAGTATGTGTGAGATTTGAGGCTAGGAAAGGGTTAGTTTGCTTGCTTGCAGACATCTTAGTGCAAGGACTTGATGGACGGCAACACATTTTTTTGTTGTTTTTGGGTTAAACATGTTGAACTGTAAAAAATATAAGAGGATCCTGAAGAAATTTAGCGGCCGTAAAAAAGTTATTTTTAACTTAATAAGCCTACATTTAGAGTATAAAACGTCGTTAATAACAATTTGCTTCATGGTGGAAATACTGTATTAATTTAGCATTTGTTGCGGTTAAAATAACTTTTTTAAGGCCACAGGAACCCTCTTACAATTTTTACAGTTCAACATTTACAATGCAAAAACCACAAAAAGAACGTGTTGCCGTCCAAGTCCTTGCACCAACACGTCTGCAAGCAAACTAGCCCTTTCCTAGTCTCAAATCTCAAACATACTTTGAATAAAACACGTTTCAATTGGTTGCTCCCTCTTCATGCTCACGCCGATGCGTCTCGTGGCTCCTAACCGGGAACGGGTTATAATATGCACAAGATTCATGCTTATACTTTATGTCTCCAGATTGTCAATAGGCGAACATATTAGATCCTGTCGCATGCCACAGTGACAGATAATAATGGTATTAGGGTTATCGTATAACTAAACTGAAACAAATAATTATAGTTGTAACGGCACAAATATAATATGGGTACCACCAAATACACATTCACAAAACTTGAACTATTGGATTAAATTTGGCATTTGTTTCGAGTAACCTTTTCCTGTAACCACACACTGTATGAATTTTGAATATAGTTTTGTAAAGAATACTGACTAAAATGCAATTGCGTCTTTCTTTGTTTTGAACAGTTTATTTCACATTATACCAATGTCTTAATAAGACGTTAGCGTTGGTAGCGACGTAGAGTAATAAATGTAAGCAAATTTGCATGTAACAAATAAAATTGAGGCGTACATAAGTATAAGCTTCTAGCAGACAAATAAATCAGGAATAATAATAATAAATACGGTCGTAATCATATGTTAGGATAGTTGAAATTGTCTGCCATTTGCATAATTACTAAACGTACATGTTTTAAATGTAATTCATGTTCTTTTCGCATCAATAGACGTTATATTTATATTCACCATCAGGTCGAATGTTGTAATCACGCTACTTTTCTTACCAGAGTTCTACTAATTTTACTGATTACTTGCCAAATTAATTACAATTTTGTTTTTAATCTAAACATGGATCTAGGTTTGATTTAAGGTCAAGTATTCCTATATGAGAAAACTTAATAAACGTTCAAGGATAATGATTCGCAATCTTTGTTTTACAAAGTGTAGGTAGTGAAGAATTATACCAAGATGTCAAATTTTTTTCAACAATTAAGTTATACAAATTTTTCTCAAAAGCAGGACAGTTTGGCGTTATATACATTCATTTCTAACTACAGAGAAAATTATATGTAATTTGGCTAATTAGTAATAGGCGGAGAGCCCGTAACATCAAAAGAACCGTCATCGCGGATTTTAAAATTTCTAGTGAAAATTGACTGTAGAAAACCATACGAACAAAATGAGCCCGGTATGACGCCGTTTTTCTTGCCGGCAATATTTTTAATTAAATCAACTATCATTAAAAACAATAATGTTTTACCGTTTTCGCAGAAATTGAGTTCAATTAGAGCATTTTTTAAGGAAATTCCATGCTCTTTCAGAAAAACCTGGTATGACAACCTCTACTCTGCCTAAAATATCTGTCATACCTATTTGAAGGAGATAACAAAGTTTTACCGTTATGGCGTAGAAACATTTTATTTTATATTTTCTTCGTTTTTGTGCGCTCTTTCAGAATATCATGGTATGACAGTCCAAAAACTGCCGAAAATACCATACCTGTCGTGCTGAGAGGATTGACTGAGAGTAAATTTAAAAAATATATAATACACTCCAATGTTCTTCATATCAATATTTTGTAAATTATTCAATAAGTAGAACTTTTTTAAAGCACATTTTATGAAACAAACGACTAATTTTTGTCTTATATTTGAAGCTTTATAAATTTAAGTAAGTACAAATAAAAAATAGGCTAATTTTTAGAGCAGTTAACCTACATGTAATGTTTGGGATTTTGAAATAATCCATTCAAATCTTACTAAAAGAAGTTGCAAATTATATAAAGTAAAATATCAAAAACCAAGCATTCTACAAATATTATACCAATAATAAAAATAAAATCAACGCTATTGCTAACAAGATGAGGAATGAAGATTATATAAGTAATTAATAATTGTTCATCTTTTAAGAAATAGTATTTATTAATAATCATCAAAGTTAGAGGTGTTTTAAAATCTCATGAGCTGTGACCTTCATATGCGCAGAGACATAATCCCTCCTGTCGACTCAGTTACACTTCTTAAAAATATTATATTTATTGTTTATAATTTATCTCGAGCTCTTGCTTATGTATCCAGCAAGGCAGCCTCCAGTGTCTTAAAAAAAATACTTAACGCAAAATAAACTTTGTCTTTTGCGCATTTCGCGGCTCATGAGATTCTGAAACATCTCTAATATCATGTTGAACCTGTTGAACAGAGTATACAATAAATAAATAAATTAATAAATCATCATACTACATGGATGTGGAAGCAACTAAATCTACATGAATATATATTACAATCCCCTATTTTAAAGTAAACAAGCTAACCATTATACTCCGATTTACGGCATTTTTTATACAACTGTTTCATATTCTATAGGATAGTCTTCGCAGTTAAGTGAACGAGTGACGGCCTTGTCTAACTGCGAGATGAGATGAATGGAAGCCGCCAAAGTATGGTCCATAATCTTATCGTATTTGTGATAATTTATTGCTCTTTTGATAAACATTAGGGACTATCGCCTAATTAGCAGGTTCTGCAATGAAGCAATATTATGTAACATAAATAATATGTAAATTTAATACATTTAAATAATTAATAATTTTCTTATGTATTGTTAAAAAATGATAGGGTTCTAGCTAACACTGTTCAAATTTCAAAACAATCAGACGTTTAGTACTTAAGTTATCGCTTACAAGAAATGCGACTGACAGACAGATAGACGGATGGACATTTTGAAACTTGTTCATAATTCGATATGAAACTTTTTTCTCTACAAGCAATACTACCGGCTTTGGCAATATACCCTTCATTTTGTATTTGCGAAGAGTATAATAATATCCTTGTTGTAATACATGTCATTATAATATTGAACTCTACAAACAAAAATTTTTCATACTAAATAAAACAGTAATTATAAAGAACTGAACACGGTTCTTAAAGAAGAAAAATGAAACCTTAACAGTTTATAAAAATGAAACAATATACTTAGACATTTTCATAGCTGGCTGTTATAACACTAATTTTAAGAAAATGTTATCTGATATGATTTGATGACATGGAACATTTAAGTAAGACGAAAAGTAAAATAGCCTCTCTGGAACGGAGGATGGCCAAACTACCAAATAGCAAAGATTATTGTTTTTTAATAATAGTTAATTTAATTAAAAATACTTCCGGCTAGAGAAACCTTGTCATATGGGGCTCATTTTGTACGTATGGTTTTCTACAGTCAATTTTCACTAGAATTTTTAAAATCCGGGATGACGGTACTTTTGATGTTACCGGCTCTTGGGCTAAAACGGTGTTTTAACTATTACAAGTGCAATTACGAATACCTAAATTGTTACTTAAAAAGTAGGTAAACTTCTAAAAGTAGTAATATAATAATATAAGGTGCATTATTGAATCTGATGGTATACAGGGTTGGGCAATAGTTCCGGAACGGCTCGATTACAGCCGAACGGGACCTCGTATCAACTTCGGGTTTTCGACACTGGATTCAGTGAAATTTTTAGAACTTCTTGACATGTATTTCAGGACCGTGACGTCATTACGTTCGGAGGTGTGACATAAGTGTCAATTTTTTTAAATGAAACACCCGGTATATTTTTCCATATTTGTATACTTTAAGGAGTCCCAAATTCCCAATGTAACGTTTGTATGGATTCTGTTATGTAATGTGGTAGTAATTAACAGAGAATAGTTTTATTTTATTAAATGTTCAAATTGGAATCCTTCCACTGCTTGACAATGTGCTAGCCTGTCCACAAATTCCCGCTGAACATTTTGGAGAGACTGAGGTGTAATATTATCAGCAACCGCTCGAATTCTTTCTTGAAGCTCTTGTACCGTGGCAGGTCTTGTGCGATACACCACAGACTTCAAATGACCCCCAGAAAAAAATCAAGAGGGGTTAGGTCAGGTGGCCTAGCTGGCCATTCCATATGACCCCTTCTACCTATCCATCTCCGGGGAAAGACAGTGTCCAAAAAATCTCTTACAATTCTGGCATAGTGTGGCGGAGCTCCGTCTTGCTGGAAGTACACGTCATTTGCGATCACCTGAGGATTTTCGCGGTTTTGATAAATCCATTTAAACAAAATGTAGCCTCATCGGAAAACAAAATGCGACCTACAAACTGTGGTGTCTCGTCTAAGAAATTCATAATTTGTTGGCAAAATTGCATTTGACGATCAGGGTCATCTTCCGCAAGTTCCTGAAGTAAGCTGACTTTGTAGGGATGTATTTATTTCTCCTGAGTATTCTTCGAATGGATCTTTCACTGTTACCAGTTTCTAATGAAAGTTTCGGAATTGACGTTTTAGGCTCCTCCTGAATCGCTAGCAGTACATCTAAAGCTCTGTCGTCGTTTGTCGCTGTTTTTGGGCGGCCAGTTTTTGGTAAATTCTTGACATTTCCCGTATGTTCAAAATTGTGCAAAATTCGACATGCTCTCGACTTGGAAATCGGGTTTCGCTCAGGAAAGGTATCAAAAGTATCGTTGAAGGGATCGACGCCTCTCTCCGAATCCAATCATCATGAGTAAAGTTATCCGTTCAGTGTCGTTCAGTTGAGCCATTTTAAAGACACGTTTTTAGAATCATAAATTAGTAGTACAAAAGTAATGTCACAGTGACATTTATACCACGACTTACTTAGATAAACTAGTAAAATAATGAGAACAATTTAACTATGACCTGTGTTTTTATTAAACGACTACAAAAAAACTTGTTTACGTGGGTCTTAGTTTTGTAAAAAAAAAATGGTAAAAAAAGAGTTTCTTTTTTGGATACAGCTGTTTGGATATCCACTGTTCTCTGTTAATTACGATTGCAATTTCTAATTTTCCCTTATTGAGACCACATTACATAACAGAATCCATACAAACGTTACATCGTTGAATTTGGGACTCCTTAAAGTATACAAATATGGAAAAATATACCGGGTGTTTCATTTAAAAAAATTGACACTTATGTCACACCTCCGAACGTAATGACGTCACGGTCCTGAAATACATGTCAAGAAGTTCTAAAAATTTCGCTGAATACAGTGTCGAAAACCCGAAGTTGATACGAGGTCCCGTTCGGCTGTAATCGAGCCGTTCCGGGACTATTGCCCAACCCTGTATATATCTTCTCTAATGCAAGAAATATTTGGGCGAACTGGATCTATCATGAAACAAGCTAACCATTATACTCTTCGCCGATTTACTGCACTGTTTATATAATTGTAGCACACTCTATTTTTGCAAATAATATTA
This sequence comes from Stenurella melanura, assembly GCA_963583905.1. Lineage (NCBI taxonomy): Eukaryota > Metazoa > Arthropoda > Insecta > Coleoptera > Cerambycidae > Stenurella > Stenurella melanura. Next base: position 65,676,919 of record OY757310.1, read on the forward strand.
GTTTTAGACATTTTTTGCTTAATTACAAAATATACAAAAAAAAAAAAATTAATAACTTTTTTATTTATGGACCGATATTGTTAAAAAACAATAGGGTTCTTCCTCTCGTTAAAGATAACTTACCTACTGCCTAAATTTCAATACAATCGGACTTTTCATTCGTAAGTTATCGTGCTTACAAGAAACGTGACTGACGGACAGACAGACGGATGGACGGACGGACGGACAGACAGACAGGCAGACTGACAGACGGACGGACATTTTGAAAGTTGTTCAGAATTCGATCACCAACACAGTGATGTGAAATTTTTTTCTCTACGGGCAATATTACCGGTTTTAGAAATGTGCCGATCGAATGCAATATACTCTTCGTTTTGTATTTGCGAAGAGTATAATAATATGAATATGTATGTTGAACTTTTGGCTTTCAAAAACTGCAGGTCATATAATATGTCAACGTTTGAAATTATCAACACAGATTTACGTACGTGTAACCACAGCAATTAAATTTTAGGTGCGATTCGTTAATCAGCCACTGAAACATACGAAATTATTAAACTTGCTTTTTTGTGTTAGTTAAACGTGAGGTTAAATGAGGGAATTGTATTGTAAAACATTGTTTCAGTTGAGTGACGCTTCAAGCTCACCAAATAAATATATTAAAATAAATTTCACGTAGTTATTACATTAGTTTAAAAAGTACATCCTAGTAATATAAACAATGGTTTTAAGAGCTTTAGATTTGGAATATTTAAAGATACCAGAATAGTAACTGATGTTATGAGGAATAAGAAAATTTTATTTCAATTTATTAAAAACGGCGGGTTTAGCATAACCCAATGATTTAGACTTGGTAGGCATAATTATCTAAGTTATCCCTTGGGACTCACTTATCTTGTCTGCTTACGTGAAATTTCCACAAGTTCTACAGAGTTCAACAAATTGTATACTCGATTACGTCTCAAAAATTATTTATTGGTCGTATTTGAAACATGGAGGTGACGATGACATATATTAAGAAGATAACGCAATATCTTGAAAGAGAAAATGGAGGTATTTCTTAAAAGTAGTTGTACAGGGTGGTATCTTGTCTTCTATATATTTTTTTTTTCGATATATTTTCATTAATGTATATTTAGTGAGTCGCAATTGAGAAAGATTTTGTTGACTTCTTTCTTTGACGAATTAAAAAATTTAAAATTAAAACGAAAATTTAAAGCTAGTGAAATTTATTTGAAAAGTATTTGAAAATAGTGTTTAAAAATGATTTGTACAGAAGTCTAGTCTTACATTCGCCAGTATGGTTATCTCCAATCAAAATTAGACATTTACATTTTACTTTTAATTGTGACATTTTCACAAAGACCCCTATGTGTAAAACTTACCAAAACTAAGAGGTTATTACCAACCGGATAAACTAGTTTGAAATTCACTTACCTGAAAAAGAAGAAGTATATTAATAAATATTTTTGGAACAAATCTATAAAAAGATATTTCTAGACGCTTTTTGAAAATGGACGATAATGCTCTAAAAAGTGCTAACATTTTTAGATTGATTTGAACTTTCGAAAAATTCTAAAATTGTATTCGTCCCCGTCTGTACGAACGGAAGCTCTCTGCAGGTCGCAATTCTTAAGGGATTTGGAACTTGTTTTTATCGCTTGATCTACTGTTAGATAGACTCATACAGAATTTTATAATGATCTGTCGAGTAGTTTAATTTATCACTAGATATGTTTTAACAATTGTGTTAATGTTTAGATCAACTTTTGATAAGTGTAGAAAACATGATTTTTCTTTGCATGTCGATAAAATGAAAAAAATTGCAGGGGCAAGTATGACCAGCGGAAAAATTAGTTCTTTCGAAATAGGTATGAAGTACATTGCGAAGAAATGAAGAAAAATGATGGAGGCAATCCTTTTATTTCAAACGTTTTTCTAGGATTAGCTGTTTTGCAGGAAATCACGTGAAAAAATTTGACCAGTAAACTAATGTTATACGCATAACACTTATAGGATAAAACAACCTGCGGGGTATGAACTTTTAGTTTTACCCAACGATTTTATTTATCTGTTGAAATTCAACTTGTAAATGCGTATCGTATTCTGCAGCATATTATAATTTTTCGACCGCATCAACCGGAGAGAGGACAATATGGAACGAATCATGGTTCAGTGAAAAACAAAAATTCGGCCTGCTATCGGGGAACTGTTAGTAAAGAGCTTTAGTGAGGTCCTATACCTAACAGACACCCGTGATATACAATGTAATGTCAGACGTACCATGCAGCCAAGGGTGGCCAACTTAAATACTGCGTGGATTACAATACATCTACCCAGATGTTGTAAATAAGATAGTGGCACTACTTCATAACATCAATTATAACCAACAATTCCAAATACTATGTTACACATTCGAGACTTAAATTTTTACCTAGCGGAAATATTCTTTACTAAAAATCCCTTTTAAACGGCAGTTTTCATTAAATCGTGTTGACATCAAAAAGCACTGTTAGCCGAAGAGCATGTCCACGCAATAAATAAACAAACGTTAGCTACGCTGATGTTTTAACTGATAAAATTATAATTTAAAACATAGTCCGCGCATATGTTGGGGTCAGTCAGGCCCCGGCCAGCTTATATTTATGGGTCCGGGGAGATGCAGGCTCCGCAGATGTGAATACTAAATCAGACTTATCAGGGGCACAATGGAGGCATGGCTCAATCCTTTTATATAAATTATAAAACAATTTTAAATTTTACTTCATTTGTTTGCCGCGGTCTGGCTCACTATTCTTTCTAATTTGATTTATTAAGCTAGGTATGTGTGCATTTTGAATTAGATGCAACCCCCGAAGTGTGGTGTTATGGTAGTGTCGGAAAGCAGTGGTGGGTTGTCCAGTATTCAATATAAATGCAATTAATTTAAAATATAAAACATTTTGGGAAACATAATGTCCCATTATTTCGACTTTCCTGTTCAAGTTTAAACGCAAAATTAATTATTTTTCATTTGCAAATAACAAATTAATTGCTTACGATGGGCCATTTCCTAGAAAGAGACACCCAATAGGAAAATATTTGCTATTTTTGACCATAACTTTATTTCTTAGTAAGTACGTATATTTAAAAGTAATTCTACGTAAATAGAACCATAACAATACTATTACTATGAATTTTCACTCAATAATTCCAGTCGTTTCCAAAATAGTTAGATTTAAAACTACGAAATAGGAAGATTAGCATAATCTTTAAAAAATCACTAAGTATTTTAAGTGAAAATTCATAGTAAAATGCAACTAAAACGAATAAAATCTTGTGTTTACTATATTTAAACGCAATTTAAGTCATTATTAAAACCGATGACGTCACCGGCAATCATAACGCATTTTGCATACTTATTCAATTACTAAAACTTTGTTATTTATTTTTTGAAATTTTAATTTGATGGATGATAGAGTGCTATTTAAATGTCAAAACGTGTTAGTTAGTTAGCATACCAAGTATTTTATTTTAATAACATCAAGAAAGAAAATTTGCACATTGTGAAAACCCTGGCGCAGCCGCAAAATTTGTGAATATGCTAGTAATAAAAAAAATATTTCCAATTTTTGTTCAACTTATAACTTATCCTAGACGTAGCTAGATGAAGCTACAACGGAACCGCCGCGCGCCGCCCCATCATAATCTGCTGCAAACTATTTGGGGGTAGTATGCAAGTAAGGTAGTGTCTCAAAATATCTTTTTTGCGATATAAACCATTTAATAGTACATCGTTTCTTTAGATACCTCCAGTTTATACAATAATACATATAAATAACATAATGTGGACACTGGTGTGGTATTTTTCTTATCACCCATTCACTCATTGTGTTCTAGTATAAGAAAAAAGTCACTATATTCTGAGTTGTTAACTCAATCCTTTTTCATGCTATAAAAGGAGTGAATCTTTCCTTGTATTTCTTATGGGTAAACTAAATTTTTTCGTACATTTGCGATAGAATCTCTCGTAGCAATTGATAACCATGTCAGCTGAAAATATTGACAATAGAGTTGTTTAATGCGGATGGGCACTAAAGCTCCTGTGTGGAAGAGTTTCCTGAAGTTCTCATGAAAGCCAAACTTAAAAAACGGTAAAAATATAATTTGATGACCATTATTAGTCTAAATACAAAGCGCTTGGTGTTACGACTATGATTTTAAATAGAATAATTGTCAAAATGCACACTTTTATATACCTCTAAAACACTTGTTGTCTGCAAACTGCCACTGGTAACGTATTCATACAATTTATAATTATATTAACAGGTGTTGGCAAAGTGCATTGCATTGTAAATGGGAAAATCAAGTTAAAATGCACAAAAATGAGTTACATATTTGTTGTTTGTATAATGCTTGCAGGCTTTCAAAACTTTTAAATTACAAAAAAAAGTTAAAGTTAGGCTTTGATATAGAAGGGCTATTGTTATTAAAGTATTGCATGAGTGAAAAAGTCAGCCCTCGAAATTTATTTGGATTTTCACGTTTCAGATCATGTAGACATGTAGACTACGAAATGAAGATCTTTCAATTCCGTCTGTCTGTTTGTCTGTCGCTGTTTTGTCTGCTGACGCTATATCTAAAAAACGTTTTGACGGAGACCAGTCAAATTTGGTAGGCAGTTGACGCTACTGCTAGCCACAGGTGTCAGGAAGACAAAAAAAGTTTCGGTACGATAACGACGAAAGCAGAATGTGCAGAGTGATAGATTAGATAACCAGAAAACACAAAATTTCGATCTACAAATCATAGCGGTTCATTTGCATGAATGATTCGTGAATTTGGAATGTTTTTGAATAAATTTTCCCACATTGCATTTTACGTGTTAGCCGATGAGCGGCATTATGTTCAAGATGTCAAAATCTTATAGAATAAGCTATTTGGGTCCGATTTGTATATATACTCACGAAAAAAACTCTAGTATTTCTTGCTATACCCAGAAATTAAATAATGTATGCGCCATGTGTGGTTGTTTTTTTTTAATTGTTGTTATCACTTTTTGAAGATCTTGGACAACTGAATAAGATGGTCTGGACCGTTTTACTAAATCTCGTATCGTGGTCCAGTTATTAGGGCATGAACATAGACCATTTATTATATGGCCATTTTAGCACTTTTAGGTTAGGTTTTCTCAAAAGTGTGACGCGATGGCGCAAAACGGCCAACGGCATTCTGTTCAGCACGTCAAAAACCCTCGGAATCACTTATCTGGGTTAAGAAAAAAAAACATGCGGGTCAGCGTTATTACATTTATAATGTAAAATTATATACAGGGTGTCTCAGTTCTGTTTAGACAAGCATTATCTCGAAAATGGTGAGACGTAGAAAGAAATGTTAAATGGAAAAGTTATTCTGTTTAAGAATAATATGCATTTAATCATTTTATGTTCAGTACATCAAAAACCTTTGGAATCAACTATTCCGATTAAAAAAAAAACAAGAAAAGTGTTTTTTGCAGGTCTGCGTAATTAGTTTCAATTTAATTGTTTTAATCAAAAACTGTGCGTCTGACGAGAAAAACGCAAACGTTTTCATGTAGAATTAACAAGGTTTATCAGAAAAAATAGCCACATGGAGAAATGTCAGTGGCGTACCACCTTTTTGGTAAAAAATATCAGAGAACATGATTGCAGGGACGCCACTGGTGGAGAGATCAAATAATACTTCTAACTAAAATATGTGATTTTATATCCTATTGACACATACCAAATTTAAAAATAATATCTAAAGTACTTTCTGAGATATTAAAAAATATGAATATATATAAAAAAAACAACGCCCTGCCCTGTAGCAAAAAACTTAAGCTTCTCTCCTAAGGAATCACGCCTGGAAATATTGGCACGTCATTAAGGAACACCCTAAATATAAAAAATACTAAGACATGGAGAATAAAGAGAGAAGTAAATCTTATCAGAAAATCAGTCCAATGAAATGTTACAAAATTTTGGCCGAACTTTGCATTTTTTTCTTTCGAATGACTTTAGAGTTTTTTAATGCGCGCAGTACTTTTTGAATTTGTCTACATTATTCATACACGTTCAGAAAATGCACAATTATGCAGTAATGGGCAGGATGCATAAAACTCAAAGATGTGAATAAATCAACTGTTTATTTCTCTATGATAATATTTTTCATGAATTTTGTGATTAGTTCCACATTAAAGCTGAGACTTTTCTCTACACTTTACGTTGCTTTCATTTTTTTTTAACGGCTATGAATAGTAATAATTATCGATCGATATGTCCAGTCGTACGAAACTCCCAGAGAATTCTCATTTTCCGCGCATTTCGGAGCGGCTCAAAAATATAAGTGGAAAACTGGATTTATCTCCAAAACGGCTTAAGTAAAATAAAAATTGGTATAAAATTTTGTAGAGAAAAGGTTTTTCCAAATTTTTTTGAATTTTCCCGGAATTTGGAAGTGCAAAGAATGCATCATTCCATTCTACAGGTTATTAACTAGTTACATCCCAGAGATGATTCTTTTATTAATTTTTTCCGAGGTTTTTACAACATTTTGCCTGCATTGCCTGAACTATATGTTTCATTGCAAATACGGATTGTCACACACACTTTGAGATATATTAAATTACCATAAGAGTAAATGGCGTCACACAGACGTATATGAGAGCAAGTTCTTGGTCAATTTTGAAGTTTATAGAGACTGTAGAATATTCAATTTTTTTGTATTTCGCTCTAAAATCAAAAGATGTTTCAGAAAATATAATAAAGAATATATGCTAAATGAGTAGTAATTTTGAGTAAAAATCTTTAAAATCAAAACCGTTGGTAACAACTATTGATGATGTTTTAATGATTTTTACTATTTCTACGTTCCCGTCGAGCACGTTATACTGTTATACGAAAAAACAGACGTCAGAGCATTTTTACAGTATCCCTTTGAACGCTTTTAAATTAAATGCATTTCTTGTGTCACACTGTTATTTAACAGCTGCCTACATTTATTTCAATAAAACAGGTAAAAGAGAATTGATGTTCAAAAAGGCAGGAAGAGGAATCCTATTGAGCCGAAGCAGTCAATAGGTAAAAACAGTAACTGGATATTTTAGAAAAGACCCAAAAAAAGGTAGCACACACGAAGCGAAGTGGTAGTAAAATATCCTGGAACACAGTCACGTAAGGATCGAGTTGATACAAGATAACTTGACAGGTTTAACAATTAAGTCTTTTGAGAATGAATAGAAAAGAGAAGGCGAAGCGTATTTTATTGAATAAGCATAGGAAAGGATATATGCTTGGGAAGTATGAACTGTTTACAGATAAACTGAATGCTTTACCATTGCAATTTAAAGAAATTGTTTTTCTTTCGGTGTACCTTTTTTGGCATTACTGTCATTGTTATATTGTCAATAAGAAATGTTTTAATTCTCGATGCAACTATTCCAAGAGTCAGAGTAACACCCAAAAGTTTATTGCATGTAAACTGACAGTCATTTTTATATGCCGATTCAGAAAGTCATAGAGGTGTTCTGTTGAAAACTATTAAGTGTTCCCTATCAGCGTTTCCTTGTAGTGGGGATTATTTAAAAGTCTACTTTTTATGCAAACCCCAACTAATAAGCATTTGTGAAATATCTTCAAGTGAGGAAATATAAGAATTTCGGTAAAATTGCCTGCTTGTTATACAGGAGTGGTTCCATGTAAAAGCTGAAAGGAAGAAGTTAGAAATTATGTCCTACCCAAACCACTTGAAATTGGTGTCATCTTGTCGAATTTATTATCCTTACGCCTAATCAAGCGCCTGTTTATTTATTGAACATGTTATGAGATGAAAAAACTTTTTTTTCAACTTTTTTTAAAGATTTAAAAAAAAATTACACTTGCACATTAAGACCCCAAAATACATGTTGTTGAGCGGTGGGGCAATGAGAATTTTCCCCATTTTTGGTCAATTATACACATATAGAAAACATATATATTAGCATCACTCTGACCCCTAAACTGGGTCAAACCAATATTTACCCTAGTAGTCCCCCCTCCCCCTCCCGCCGACACGGAGGGGATATGGGTAAGGCACTTGACTATTCTCGTTGCACAACCTCTCGACAGCATGAGTCTTAACGTGCATTCTAACTGTACTTTAAAATTGTTTTTAAAATCCTTATAAAAATTGAAAAAAATGATTTTTCATCACATAATATGTTGAATAAATAAACAAAAACTTAACTGATCGAGTAGGCGCTTAATTTGGCGTAAGATGGTAATAAATCCGACAAAAGTAGACTTTTAAATAATCCCGCTGATAGGGATTCCTAAATAATTTTTAACAGAGTACATTGATAGCTTTCTGAATCGGCCTATAAGAATGACTGCCAGTTTACATGCAACAAATTTTTGGGCGTTACTTCCCCTTGCAATAAACAATAAGAGATAACTAGTTGGTAAATTAGATGAGAGAAGGAAAATAAGAAAAACATATGTTAATCGATATCGATATATTCCTTGGTGTTTGGTATTTAAGATGTATATTTCATTATTTTAATTTTTTTAGCAAAATCAAACGTCTTACACATGGTATAGTGTTTACGAAGTCAATTGAAACTGGTCAGTGTTAAAGCACAGGACCGTGCGCACTTAACTTGATATATTGTCCTATGTATTTAACAATGGTATCGAGAATCGAACAGAAGTTGAAACTGTGCAGGCGAGTCCGAGACTGGCAATGTAATTAGCCTGAATGAACCATCTACGACTGCACTACTGGTTTAAAGATAATAAAACGGACAGGTCCACTAGCATAAAAAAAACTTGTAAATCGTTTCTCTGCAGTCAACGTGGACTTGTGAGATGTGCTTTCACTGGCCTTGGTTTGAGGACGGGTAGCGACGATTGACTGGTATTCCTCAGTCCGATTGGTCGGTCGGTGTTTGAGTTATATCAGTCATTAGTCAACGTGGACTCGATGCAGTGCGAAAAATGGTTTTCAGAACGGCTTTATACCAAATATTCCGTCTAATTCGGTAATTGTATTAGATAATGCTTCTTATCACTCGCGAATATTAAATAAAATACCAAACACCAGTACAAGGAAGACATTTTAAAATTCACGAGAGGAAAATTATGGAAATTCCAGTAAAAGTTCCAATAAAGCGCGAATTACTGAAATGAATAAAAGAACAGAATTTCAAAAGGGAATATGTTATTAACTTATCCAATATACACGGTCATACACTTTTGCGGTTACCTCCGTACTATGCATATTTAATCCTATCGAGATGGTTTGAGCAACTTTAAAAAATCGTTTGCGAAAATGTAATGACTCTCCAACGTTAAGCGCAATAGTAGTTGATCATAAAAGAGAAGTAATAAATGACCTGAATCCTCTTCAGAAAGTGAAGATTCGAACGTGTCAACTTTTAGCATTTAACTTTTTTAATATATATTTTCAGAACAAAATATTTAGCTATTATATTAGGTATGAAATTTACTTTTTTATTGTTACATTTCTTGGAAAATATTTTATTTAGTTGACAAGAAATTTTAATTTAAGTTACTTTATTCTAGAGACATATTTTAATTTTGTTTTTATTTATGTCTTATCTATACCTACAAGTATTTATTTTTGTTGTACTAATTCTTTGCTTTGGTTAAGAAACTTACATTTTTATTTTTATTTTAGAAGAAACTTAAATTTTACTTTTACTATTTAACATCCTTGCCCCTCGCCAATCTAACCTGTTACATTCCCTCATCCCGGCAAGGATATGTTCATACCTTCTCGTTGTTCCGTGCTGAGCAATAATATATTTCAATATAGAATGGGATAACTTTAAAACTAAACCCAATAAATTTAAATATTTAGACTTTATATCTAAAACTGATATAATACTTCAAAAATATGTTATTGGATAAATGAACAAAAATAACCTATCTAGTAAACAAAAGATAATAAAAATTAATACAACTTTCAAAAAATTATAACATTTTCTTATGACAAGCATTTCTATTTACCTCCGGCCTTGTACAATAAAGAGTTGCCGACTGTTTTTGCTAGATTTTAGTTTTTCTACGATTTCAATTGTGCTTGTATACACTTTACATCATAAATTTAACAAAAAAGTAGTACTTAAATAGGCATTTCTTTATTGAATAATTTTATTTGAAAAAGATGCATCTGCACACATCGGCAAATTCAAAGAAGGAACGGAGATTAACTGGTATTTTTTTCTAAACATTTTTTTCATCCGCACAAAATAATAGGATTTTGGACCTCACTAAAAATGTCTGAATTTGTGGTGTCAGTTTTTGCAATACGCGGAATAGAAGGTCACCAATAACCTTTTCTAAGCCAACTAGATATGCAACAGAAGATTGTGGAAGTTGCGAGGCAAAACAGTGAAATGTAACTATGTCTTTGCTAATTTTAAGAGAAGATTTTTACCCTAGTAGGCTTAGCAATGACAGAGAAAAATATAACCGTGAAATAATAGATGTGCAAAAATATTTTTAAAGATAACAATACTAAGATTTTAAATAGTAGATACTGTATATTATATATTTTCTTCTATTCGACGCCTTCATTATCAGGCTGGTCAAAATGATTAGCATATGTCTCTTATGACGAAGTAAATGGACTCCGAATATGTAATTTCGTTAGACTTCGAGTACGTACGTACTTTATAAATATTATTTCACACAACCCACCTCGCTCTATGGAGCTGAACCCTTGGAATTATTATGTTTGGACTTGAGTGTAAAAACGAACAAAAAAAAAACAAAATCAAACATATTTTTAAACGACATTAATGTCGATAAGAGGTAAACAAGGTTCAATTAACCAACAGTCGATAAAATTTAATTTTATAATTTTGAGTGAACCTTTTTGAGGACGATTCAATTTGTCTCCAAAATGTTTTTCACATGTCAGATTAAACGTATACTTTGATTTATTTGAAAAGTGGAAATGAGATATTTTTCAATACAATTCATTAAATGAGATTTTTCTTATAAACGGTGCAATCGGTACAACCTATGGCTTTTTATCAAGAATAGTGCTTTCTTCACGCAATCTTGTCCAAAAAGTCTAATGTCTGGCCCTAAAAGTAGAAAAAAATTTGAGATACGGTCCTCTTTGATCTTTTCAGATAAAACGATTACATTCCTCGTCCTACACCAAATTTCACAGTTTTGGTGAAAATAATTGGTAGAATAATGAAAACCAAATTTTGAATGACATCGTCAGACTGTCGTATCTCCCTCAGGAAGCAATTGGGGCACTTGTTCGTTTATTGTTATTTTTCATAAATCCACCCCAATAACTCCCCACCCTCCCACCCCAAATATTTTGATGTTATTTCCGGATACCCTGTATTTAGAAGTGCTAAAATTTTTACCAATTAGTTTTATATGAATGAGGATTAGGTACACAAGACAATAATTCTATACAATACAATAACTGAATGTTTATGGATTCAGTAATACACAGAATAGACTTTTCTTGCAGTAATTTACTCGTTCTTGAGGTCATTTGCCGTATTAAACAATATATAAATTTGACCTTGCAGCCGCTATAATATAATACTCGATACCAGTACCGAAGGGCACAACAACTTATTATAATTTCTTACAATTTCTTGACATTTATGCTCCGAACGATTAGAATAAGATAAGAAACTTGGACACATGGACTTGAGATAAGAGGGATGTATGAGACAAGAATTCCAGAAAACGTCTCCTTTCCTACAAACAGTTATTTTTGTACCTGACATCTTAATTCGACTATCGTTATAGTAACCATAACTGCATACCACAGAAAATTCCAATAAAAGAAACCAGAAATCGTAGGATTTACTTCTACTGGATGTAAAATATTCAGATTTCTCAATATATCCTATACATTCGGCAATAAATTTAGATAATAAATTTAATTAAACGATAGTCATAAAATTTGAGATAAGAACAGTATTGCAATAAACGGAATGTAGATATGTGTATGTTTTATATTATACAGGAACCATATTCCTACATTTCAAAATAAAGAAACACATGTAATTAAATATTATTAACAGTGGCCAAAGAGTAATAATGGGTATAATCCGGTTGGTTTAAATGAAAACATATATAGGTAAAAAGGATCTTTATTATTTTGGTCTACATCAAATTATAATTATATGTAGGAACTGAGAACAGAATTACGTTTTGTTTTCTTCTTACTCAGGAAAAAACAAGATGAGAACAAAAACAGAGAACAGTTCTTATAAAAAAAAAAATGCATTCAAACTTGGAGCAAAATCCAAGTTTCCAACCCATTCCAATGCAAAAATGATTAACATATCTTAGTAATAAATACCCTAAACTAAATAGTTCTGAGAATTTTACCTTACTTATCTCTTCCCTCATATTTTTATTATGACCGTTTTATAAGGGATTGCAGGACTGGTGCAGGTCAAGTAAAATTGAGTTTATGATTAGACATTATTTAGTAAAGGTGCTTTATTGTGTTGAAGTTATTTTTTGTCATGAAGAATTTTCTTTTTCCTTCTTTAATTCTTTGGGACTTCCTGCCAATGAATTGAAGAAGGAAAAAGAAAATTAAGATAATGCCACAAATGGACAGCATTAAACAGAAAGGAACCAGCACCCTCAGCTAAAATCAAGAAACAAGCTTGCAAAGAAAGGTTTCGCATCTTAATTACAATATTGAAAGTACACCATTAAATTCTTATAAGGAAAATGAGTTGGACTTTTTCAGCTGAACACACTATATCCTACATTTAAATAAATTAAGAAACAATTTTTTTAAATTTTGTGGGTTGGCTCCTTTCTGTTTAATGCCGTCCAAATAACATTTAGACAATATCATGAAGAATGTACAACAAGGTATGTAGTTTTTTATTCTTAAATAAAATCACAAACATTTAGCTTTTAGTACCTTATATAGGGGTGTCACTTTTAACCAAACGAGAATTGCCATTTTCTGAATATCTACAAATTTTTACAGCTGTATAGTAATTAAAAAGTAAAATCATGATTAAAGTAACACATAGTAGCAACTTTTCCTCCTTAAAATGATAAACTACCTATTACTACTTTATCATTTTAAGGAGGAAAAGTTGCTACTATGTGCTACTTTAATCATGATTTTACTTTTTAATTACTTATGCTATGCCACGGAAAAGCCGCCTCTTTTAGGTATGGCCAATGGAATTTGACAACTGGAAAAAAAACTCTGCCTATGGAATCACTACTTCCACATCCAGATTTTTCATCCGTCACTTTAAAGGAAACATCATGATTAGATTTGTACTCTAGTATGTGGAAATTATTGGTCATAGAATTATGTTCCTGATTTCACTATAATATATGCGTGTACCAAATTTCAAGTAAATATCTCAATTTTATGTTATCATGCCCTTTAACAATGGAATGGGGGATGGTGGGGGGATGAAAAATATTATAAAAAATGTTGAGGGATTGGTGTAGTACATACATCAAATTTCAAGTTTGTGTACTCTTATCAGCTGTCTTTACATGTTTCCCCCTATTTACCCCCCAACCCTTCACCGGATATCTTCAAAAAACAATCTAGTTCAGATTTCGTTATAATATATACGTGTACAAAATTTCAAGCCATCATCTTAAACCATTCCGGAGAAAACGTGCGGACAAAAAAAAAAAGTTACAGACAGACAGACTGACAGACAGACAGACTGACATACAGACAGACAGACAGACAGAAATTTTTCGCCCAAATTTAAAATCTCGACGTTTCACGGCATTCTAAACCTATTTCAAAAAAAAAAAATATTTGAATTTTTTTTTTTTTGCGATTACTATACTTCCAATCCACTACGTGGATGTGGAAGTAATAGGATGTACTTGCATGTCGTTAATCATTTTGGCGTACAACATAGTAGAAGAACTTTAGAACAGGCAATAATAGAAAATATTTAAATCAATTTGATATCAAATTTGTGAAAGATGGCGAAACATGAGTAGGATTAAGGTAAAGTTTTTAAAAATTAATGATTCCTGGTTGGATGGGAAAATTAATTTTAGTGAACTGTAAGAGTTGATAGAGGACACGTCTAATTGAAACATAAATTTCCGAAACACCTGGCCTGCCAAGAAAATTGTTTGTGATGATAGTGATAGCGACTAATTTTTTTGCTTGCTTACTATTATTTTCATTACCACTGATATACATTTGTATATAGAGCAATTAATTTTAAATACAAGTTAAGTTACAACATATCTGAATATTATTTCAAGCACAATCTAAGATTATAAAATTAACCATTTTGCTCCAAAAACAGAAAAAAGATTATTAAAATAATTTCCTCCTAGAAATATAACACTGTCCGCTGCACCTCCTCAAAAACCATCCCCTTGGTCCTTAGAATTTTGTTACTATTTTTGTTGTATTCACAGGTATAACATTATCGCACCTACAAAGTTACAGAATTTTACAACTAAATACATTTTTTAAACCCTCTCAAAATACAACCGTTTAGTGTCTAAATTTTTTTCAATATTTTTCCACTTCCCTAACGAATATTTTCTGCTCATTTGCAAATTTGTAGAATTTTGTCCTCGTAAAACTTGAAAATTGACCACTGTACGGCGCTATGTCCAGTTTAATTGAGAAAAAATTGGAAATAAGCTTTTCTATTTTTCGATTTTTTGTTCGAAATTTTTCTAAAGAGTCAAAATTTTCCTGAAATACATTTAAAGTTTTTCTCTTGTAAATGAAATTCAGGGACAAGCAGTATAAATGTGTTTTTATGCTTGAACCCAGTTATAAAAACATTGCCTAGTGTTTTTATAAGCACATTAAAAGTTATATTTGTCGGTTTTCCAAAATTAAACGTATTAGGTAGTTAATAAAAAACGTACTTTGTTAAGACCTCACATATCCAGCCATATATAATTTTCTCTAGGCAAGTTCCGTTAAAATCACCTAATCTTCTTTACGTCTTTATTGAGGTATCTCGACATCCCACATAATTTTTAACTTAATTAAAATAAATCACCATACGCCTATAATTATTATTAATAATTTTGAGCATTTTACAATCTTATACCTTGGGAACTAAAGTCTTAATCGGTATAGAATTAGTAATTATATTCATTTATAATAAACATTACCTTATAATTTATTCTAGAGATATATGAGGAAGATTATAATATGGAAACAATTTTTAGTGCCTGAATATTATATTGGATTCCCATATTAATTAGAAAAAAATCAAAATGTTTAAGTTTAGTAGATAGAGCATTTTTAAAGTAATTTAATTATTTCAAAACACAGATACATACAAAATGACGAGTGCAATGATAAAAAAACTGTTTAAATTATATCAGGAATCTAAAAAAATATATATTGAGTTTGTTGTAAGGAAACGAATCCCTCCACAAAAAAATACTCATACCAGTGTGTTACTAATATGCATATGGTTCACTGTTTTTTCGAAATTTTTAAAGCAAAATTTAAAAACTCAACAAAAATAAATTTAAAAAAAGCTCTTAAAACCTAACTAAAAAAATCGGTAAAAGTATTTACACAGAACTTCCCTCTTTATTCATACAAGACGGTCACACTTAAAAAATTATTAATTAAGAGATGACATATGAGAATTATAATCGCCATGTAGTTAGCCCCATTATTACAGAGAAAACCTGATAACTTCTTTCTTATCATCTACTGTATAGTGGTGGGCGAAACATCTTTTCAAATTTTTTTTCTTTTAATTTACAAAACATTTTTTTGTTGAAATAGGCTTAGAATATAATGAACCGTGGAAATTTGAAGAAAACATTTTTTCCATCTATTCTATTGTAGTGGTAAAAAAAAAATATTCTTGAATTTTCAAAACAATTTTTTTTAAAAATAGGTTTAGAATGTCACGAAACGTGGAAATTTTAAATTTGAGCAAAAACATTTTTCCATCACCCTTTTCATAAAAAATTTTCAAAATTTCAAGTTTTTTTTCTATTTAAAGAGATGACACATGATAATTATAGTCGCCATGTAGTTAGCCCTATTATTACAGAGAAAATCTGATAACTTTTTTCTTATCATCTACTGTATAGTGGTGGGCGAAACATTTTTTCATTTTTTTTTTCTTTTAATTTACAAAACATTTTTTTTTAAATTGGCTTAGAATATAATGAACCGTGGACATTTGAATCAACATTGCACTGGTAAAAAAATAAAAAACATTTTTTTTTTAATTTTCAAAACTATTTTTTTTTTAAATAGGTTTAGAATATCACGAAACAAGGAAATTTTAAATTTAAGCAAAAACTTTTTTTTCATCACCCTTTTAATAAATTTTTTTTTTAATTTTCAAAATTTTAAATTATTTTTCTATTTAAAGAGATGACACGAGAATTATAATCGCCATGTAGTTAGCCCTATTATTACAGAGAAAATCTGATAACTTACTGTTTTCTTATCATCTACTGTATAGTGGTGGGCGAAAAATTTTTCTTTTAATTTACAAAACATTTTTTTGTTGAAATAGGCTTAGAATACAATGAAAAGTGGAAATTTGAAGATAATTGAAGAAAATATTTTTTCCATATATTCTATTGGTGGCAAAAAAAAAATTATTTTTGAATTTTCAAAACATTTTTTTTTTTTTTAATAGGTTTCGAATGTTACGAAACGTGGAAATTTTAAATTTGACAAAAACATTTTTTTCCATCACCCTTTTTATAAAAAAATTTCAAAATTTTCAAAATTTCACATTTTTTTTCTATTTAAAGAGATGACACATGAGAATTATAATCGCCATATAGTTAGCCCTATTATTACAGAGAAAATCTGATAACTTTTTTCTTATCATCTACTGTATAGTGGTGGGCGAAACATTTTTTCAAAATTTTTTTCTTTTAATTTACAAAACATTTTTTTGTTGAAATAGGCTTAGAATATAATGAACCGTCGAAATTTGAAGAAAATCGAAGAAAACACTTTTTTCCATCTATTCTATTGTACTGGTAAAAAAAATAAAAAACATATTTTTTTAAATTTTCAAAACAATTTTTTTCAAAATAGGTTTAGAATATCACGAAAGGAGGAAATTTTAAATTCAAGCAAAACATTTTTTTTTCCATCACCCTTTTTATAAAAAGTTCAAAATTTTCAAAATTTCATTTTTTTTCTATTTAAAGAGATGACACATGAGAGTTATAACCGCCATGTAGTTAGCCCTATTATTACAGAGAAAACCTGATAACTTTTTTCTTATCATCTACTGTATAGTGGTGCGCGAAAATTTTTTTCAAAATTTTTTTCTTTTAATTTACAAAACATTATTTTGTTGAAATAAGCTTAGAATATAATGAACCGTTGAAATCTGAAGAAAATTGAAGAAAACATTTTTTTCCATCTATTCTATTGTAGTGGTAAAAATATTTTTTAAAAATTTAATTTTCAAAACAAAATTTTTTTATAGGTTTAGAATGTCACGAAACGTGGAAATTTTAAATTTGAGCAAAAACATTTTTTTCCATCTCCCGTTTTATACAAAATTTTCAAAATTTTCTAAATTTAATTTTTTTTTTCTATTTAAAGAGATGACACATGAGAATTATAATCGCCATGTAGTTAGTCTTATTATTACAGATAATAACCTGATAACTTTTTTCTTATCATCAACTGTATAGTGGTGGGCGAAAAAAATCATTTTCTTTTAATTTACAAAACATTTTTTTGTTGAAAAAGGCTTAGAATATAAAGAACCGTGGAAATTTGAAGAAAATTCAAGAGAAATTTTTTTCCCATCTATTCTATTGTAGTGGTAAAAAAATTAAAATATTTTTTTTTAATTTTCAAAACAAATTTTTTTTTGAAATAGGTTCAGAATGTCATGAAATGTGGAAATTTTAAATTTGAGCAAAAACATTTTTTTCCATCATCCTTTTTATAAAGAATTTTCAAAATTTTCAAAATTTCAAATTTTCTTTCTATTTAAAGAGATGACACATGAAAATTATAATCGCCATGTAGTTAGCCCTATTATTACAGAGAAAACCTGATAACTTTTTTCTTATCATCTACTGTACAGTGGTGGGCTAAAAATTTTTTTTTAATTTACAAAACATTTTTTTTGTTGAAATAGGCTTAGAATATAATGAACCGTGGAAATTTGAAGAAAAATGAAGAAATCATTTTTTTCATCTATTCTATTGTAGCGGTAAAAAAATAAAAACATTTTTTTTTAATTTTCAAAACATTTTTTTTTAAATAGAATATCACGAAACGGAAATTTTAAATTTGACAAAAACATTTTTTTCCATCACCCTCTTTATAAAAAAAAAAAAAATTCAAAATTTTCAAAATTTCAATTTTTCTTTTCTATTTAAAGAGATGACACATGAGAATTATAATCGCCATGTAGTTAGCCCTATTATTACAGAGAAAACCTGATAACTTTTTTCTTATCATCTACTGTATAATGGTGGACGAAAAATTTTTTCAAAATTTTTTTCTTTTAATTTACAAAACATGATTTTATTGAAATAGTAGAATATACTGAACCGTGGAAATGTGAAGAAAACATTTTTTCCATCTATTCTATTGTAACGGTAAAAAAATATATATACATTTTTTTTCAAAACAAATTTTTTTTCGAAATAGGCTTAGAATGTCACGAAACGTGGAAATTTTATATTTGAGCGAAAATAAATTTTTTCTATTATCTATTCCCTTTAGACGGTCCACCCTGTATATTTTTCAGTGAAAGTCTAACCATTTCTTCGGTGGCAGTGGCGTCAGCTACCTACCAAATATGACAGTTCTTCGTCAAGCAGTTTTGTAGTTAATGCACCAACAGACCAGACCGACAGACAGACAGACTGATGGAATTGAAAAATCTATATTTTCGTAATCTACACGATCTGAAACGTGAGGGTGATTTTTTCTCTAATACAATACTTCCCTTCGGTATGCGAGGGAAGTAAAATGTACTAAAAAGAATAAAATGATGTTATTAATAATGGAGATGCGAAGGGTTGATAATGATTATTATGTTAATAAACGTAAAAGTGTGGGGCGCGGGCGCCCGAAGAGTTACATTTTTTGTTTTTCTAAGTATTCTATTTTCTTGTTTTTAATGGATTTTTAATAGTTTCGGTTGGTTCTTAAACGCGTGTATTTTAACTTTTTTTAAATTAATTATTTATTTTCTTTTTTAGTTTTGTCCCAATTAGACCATCGTGTTGGTCCAAAGTGAACTAACGTCTTGTATAGATGCATTGTAGGACGCCCCCGAAAAATAAAGAAAAAAAAGCTGTGCACCACAAAGTTATCTTCTCAGTGAAGGGCAACGGGTTGGTTTCTAACGAGTGGAAGTAGTGTAGGAATTCTTCAGAAGAGAGAAGGAAGCTACCAACAAAGACAACGGATGAAAAGATAAGTTCTATTTAAGTTCTATTTATTGATTTATTAATCCTTGTCAAGGAGACGTCTGCAGATATTCGTATGTCGATACGAAACTGCAGCAACATCAAGCGCGGTTAGTACCACGATGGGTCAACCAGTCCAGGAAAACACTTCTAACATCTGCTAGCGGCTTGTATACCAGCGCATGCGTAGAAGGTATGTACCATTAGGCGGGGGTTACATAGTGGTATACCATCCCTCGGAGGGGATGTAAAGCAGTCGGTCCCTTGACTATTAAATGTTAGGCGAGTAAAAGATCGCTAGATCCCTAATCTTCGATAGAAAAGCGGTTCGACAAAATTTCCAGGTTGGGGGTAGCTTGTCTCCTGGCGTCGGTGATAGGCCTCAGTAGCGAAAACAAGCCGACGTTAAATAAGTGAGAAAAGTCACACGGTTCATATGTATATTGGGCTTATTTACAAATACAAAAATGTCTCCCAGGTCAAAGGAGTCGGCGTCTGCTTGATACACAGAGCGTCCCAAACGATCTCTTTTTTATGTTTTGCAGATTTTACTTTTTATTTTGCTTTACCTTGGCGGATCGGTAATACAGGGTATTTCAAATTTTTCTCGGGGCTCCTCCTTACACGTCCACTGTAAATGGCTATTTACCTGTGAAACGGTTAAAAAATAAAAGCTTCCTGCGACGAACTAATTGTATATCTTGGCAGACAAACGAAGTGGAAGCACCGAGGCAGGACGTTGAAACCAAAACACAGATTTCTGGGAAACATAAAACCATATGTGGACGTAAGTGGACAGGAGGAGGTGTACACTGCTAAATTCAGAAACAGAAGAAATAAAAGACACAGAAGAAGAAAAAAATAAGGAGATGCTGATAGATGGAAGCTTAACAGAACTATGGAAACTAAAAGAAGCATCTCATAAACGCCTACACTTCCCATCCGATAATAACAAATGGAAACTTACAAGAACCTTGGAAACTCAAAAGAAGCATCTCACAAACACCTACACTTCCCATGCTATATTCCTACCCCATGAGTCATGTGGCAACAAGCATGTCCCATGTACAATTCGGCGTATGGGCGGTTCGGCGGGATATAAAAACATCCAGGCTGGATGTCGGGAAGTGGCAGCAATGACTACCATGTGCTAGCCAATCAGTCAATTAGAATATCGTGTTTGCTCGACAATATGCCATACCCATTACAAAACCTGTTCATCATCTTGAAGCAGCCATTGTGAATTCTTGAATTTCGAGTAAAAATTTATAATCTGCGATCTCGAAAATCCCCAGACCATAAATTACTGAACTTATCCGCAATATTAAATTATTAAATTTCGACCAAATTTTTATAATCTGCAACATCGATAATCCTCAGATGCAGATTTTCAGACGAATCACGCGAAAAATGATAAAACTTATCTACCATATTGACGCCGCCATTTTGAATTTTCGGGTTTCGATCACATATTTATATTCTACTACCACAAAAATCTCCAGATACCGATTTAGAATCGGATATTAAATGACAATAACCTGTCCGCCTTCTTGGATTTTTCTATAAAAAAAAAACTCAAATTGTATTGTCATGTGAACCATATATACATGCAAAATTTCAAGTCAATACGGCATCTGTATGTGGATGACAACTGAGTTGCAAGATTTTCTTTTATACAAAGTTAGAGGTCAAGTTTTTATTAGCGTATTAAAAATTCAATTCAAATCAACACCTTTTTCAAACTCCCATTCAGCGTCATATATTTGTCAGTCAGCTTAGGTTAAATCGCAAGTCAATTTAGGACCACTTCCACTTCATCTATTGCCTTGAAATTTTGTCCACATATGCAGATGACAATACAATTATCTGATGACCATGGCCATGATGCTGTAGTCAGGAAAATCAGCTGACTATATAACAGTGTGTGGCAGACATGCCCGTGTTTGGGCTCGTTTTGTTGGGCACACGGTTCCGATGATAATATACCCGTGCCATGTGCTTGACCTGACACAGCAACCAGGATAGTCGGTTCACTATGCAACTTCTCGCCGGTCAAAGATAGACATATTAGATATACCACAGTTACGACGATAATACGTTAGTGGGCCTTCTTATTGAAGAACTGGATTGCGCAAAGTTAACCGGAAGAAGACCTTGTAACCTTGAAACCCTATTTCTGTCGAACTAAATACGCTTATGCGTTACGCCTCCTAGGGGCTGGAGACTGAAGGTCATGACTAGAGCTGGAAATTAGGTAGCAACATGCAGGAAACTGCATATCTGAAATGTACTACCTATGTATGCCATCTCTGCGGTACTAGTGCAAGATGGTTCCAGACTTTACTAGAAATACTAGAAAAATATCCAAGATTAGATGTCTTTTGTGGGATATATAAAGCAAGATTCACGGGGGAGGGGGGCAGCTTTTGAATGGAAAAGTAAGGTTAGAAATCCGAAGTCAATACAGAGTGGAAATATCAAGTAATAAACGTTGTTAAAGGTTATTTTAGTCAGTAAAAGTGTATTTTAGTTTTTAAAAGTATTGTGGAGTTTCCATTAAGTTATGAAATAAATAGTGTTAGTGTTTATTCCTTGTTATAATTTTTGAACAAATGAATAATTAAGGGAGGTTTCCTAGGGGTGGAAACACGTGACAATACCATAAACTTCTCGCTACAAGGTTTTAGGTCAGATCATCAACATCTGATAAAATGATAGAAAGGCGAAAATTCAGGTGGTGAAGAGGACGACCTACAAAACGTTGGCGTTGGGCTGATATCACCAAAAAACAAATGCCAAAGAGTTTTGGTGAGGATGTGCGCCTAACAGGCAGCCGCAACAGATGCCGTGAAGCTGGCGGATGTGCTGTATAGCACAGGGAGCAAAGAAGCACTAGAACATGCATAAATAACAGAACATCTGTTAAGGCACTGTGACAAAGAAGAATCAATGGACGTGATAACATTAAGGATTTTTCTTCATCGACTTGTTTCTAAGTCTAACTATTATAATTTATACCAAATATGTAGTTTGAATTCCACTATAAACTGTAGGTTCCCGTCTCCTTTCACCAAACATTTAGATTTCACAGCAACGATCTAGCAGTCGGTAAAAAAACACAACAGAGCAACTACTCCCTATAACGTATTTTCCACAAACACTAAAACACTTGAACACTATGGGTGTTTCGTTAACCATATAGAAATGATTAAACCTCCAGTTTTAATCATCTCCAGATGATGCCAACATGATTGGCGAAACGTGCGTCAAGTAATAGTATAAGCGTGTCTCGTTCAAGTGTCTTGGTCTTTGTAGGAAATAAGTCATAGGCAGTGCCTCATCAAAGCTTCCAGCCCCTCCGGGAGAACAACTGCTGTTGATAATTAATTAAAATATATTTTATTTTTATACAAAGGCAAACAACCGCATGCAATTTTTCATAAGCCTTAAGAAAGAAATTTACATTTTAAATAATAAAAAAGTCACAATGGAAACTATACAATTGCCTTTTGTTCGGCAATCCGTGGAGGAGAGAATGTGACTTCCCGACCTATTCTTCATAAACCATAAGTAGGAAACGCCACTGCCATGAAGAAATAATAAGAGTCGTAATCGCTCGTCGGCGAATGGTAAAGAGCAAAGCAGAAGCAGGGGGCACGCATCGATCGCAGTAAACGCGCTTATTCCACACGTAAGCTGCCCGCAGCCAATGGCGGTACCTCCGAGCCTATCTACTAAATTACACATGGTCGCGGTGTGGTGAGTATGAAAAAGCTTTCTAGTGGTGTGCCCCCTTTTACGAGGGTAAAATGATAAGTAATGTAATGGCTGTTTTATATTACGTTACCTTGTATTAAAGGGTTTGTTTATGTTAGTTACCTTATGTGCACTGGTTACAATTCGCTTTTATTTCCTTCCAGGGCCAAAGTGTCATTACTTTTACGTTAAAACACTATTTGTACCCAACATCAGTTTATGAAAGGTAGCTCTGCAGCTAATTTAATGTGTTACATACAAACTGATACAATATATCGCCAACTGTAATATATTTTACTTTTGCACGTACTTCATTGTGAAAAACATTCTTTGGGTATTTTGCAGACAACACTCCATCTAATATTTGACATGAAAAACAATAAATTAGTTATTCATTATGTATACTGTTAATCTAATTATGACCACGTCTAAAGTCTATCAATGATATCATTCTGAAATTACTGAAATTACAATAATACGTTTTTAACTGAAAGACAAAACTGAGAGACCGGCCTCTCTGCGAATCTTAAATAGCCATAACCAGAGAACACTTTATGTGACCAACATTCGTTTCCTTTGAAAGTAAGGAATTATTGAGAAATAAAAATGAAACTACAAAGATGGATTCTCTCATGTCATATCCAATAAAATAAGGGGTAGGTACACTTTATCGGCATGATTCACGCACAGATGTTGAAGACGTTGACAAAAATCACCCAATATCCATATCAACTAACAGTCAGCGGCTACTTGCTCAGTTCATTTTGTGACTGAACGAATCGCACGATAGGGGATGAACGTTGGCGGGTGGGCCCTATCATAGAAGGACTACGATGCTCGAATAATTAAGATTGGATCTTCCTTACAGGTAAGTCGATCAATCTTT
Source organism: Stenurella melanura (assembly GCA_963583905.1). Taxonomy (NCBI): domain Eukaryota; kingdom Metazoa; phylum Arthropoda; class Insecta; order Coleoptera; family Cerambycidae; genus Stenurella; species Stenurella melanura. The sequence continues at coordinate 65,700,973 of OY757310.1, forward strand.
TAATTATTCATCGCATCTCCGTCCTTCTATGATAGTACTGGTAGATGTTGAAAGACCAAAACAGACAAGTGCGATTGAGTGCAAAAAAATAGCTACTTATATTTTAATTTGCTTTACTTTTATTGTTTTGTTTTTGTTTTTGCATGTTATAAAAAAGGTGATGTATTTATATAAATCATAATTATTTACAGCCGTATGCATAGTCGTTCTGTTCTTTCGCCAGCGAATCGCCCAGCGAGTCGCTGGCGAAAGAACAGAGCATAATTTGCATTACATTATTTCTTACTTGAACGTAAACAGATAATATCTCTGGGAGATGCTACTGGACATCAATGGAATTCTCATCTGGCGAACGGCGAAAGTTCAGCGAGTCGCTGGCGAACGACTGTGCATACGGCTGTTAATGTTTGCAGGTTTAAGGTAGCGAATGTTTTAGTGGGTGACTTGCAGGAAAACTATACACTATAGCGGATGCAGTAAATTCAAGTTTACAAGACTTTTGAGTAAGAAATATGCAGAAAATACGGAAGTTCTTATTAACTCTTACCAATTGAGTGAATCATATGAAAGCTGCTGGAAGAATTTTGAAAAAAACTTATCGGAATATACTGCATGTAACATGTTTAGCGCATGGACTTCATAGGATTGCTAAAACTATGAGGAGGTGCTACCATAATGTTAATAAATTAACAGCTAGTGTAAAGAAAGTTTCTCTTGAAGCACCAAGTCGTATAAGGTTGTTTTGCGAAATTCTACCAAATACCCCATTATACCTCCAGAACCCATTACAACACGATGGGGATCTTGGCTAAAGGCAACATCGTACCATCATTGCCATTTTGAAAATGTGAAATCCGTAATACAGCAGTTAAATCCAAATAACGCAGTTGCTATTTCACAGGCGCAACAGGCATTTATGACTCCAACTGTTCAAGAAAATCTGGGGACCATACACGGATGTATTTCACGAATTCCAATAGAAATATGGGTTCTTCAATATCAGCCAACATGAGAATTTACTACAGTGGATGCAATAAACGTTGTGTTCGATTGTCGTCAATATATGTTTTAATTACAGGGAGCTATTGCTGCGAGGGTACAAGGACTGATTTAAAAAATCCCGATTTTTTTACGATGACAAGTGACAAGTGTAATAGACTTTTTAGACGGCAAAGAAGTTAACTTTGCGAAAACTTATATATTTTAAATATGCCCCAGTTACATCTGTCGACGTCTAGCGATCCTTCTGGCAATATAAATGGATTTTCAACGAAGGACGCCGAAGTTTAACTCCAAAGCATTTAGAACAGATATTAGTAATATACTTTTATTCTTGTAATCGACATTGAAAAATACTTGTGTATGTTAATTCAGTGTTAAGTACGTCCCCTTAAACCTTCAGTTCTCTTCGAGTGAGTGTTTATAATACATTGACTTTATCGGCTTTGGATAATACGAAATTTACTCAAAAAAATGTCAAGGTCAGACATTGTTTCACACATGCATGCAAATCTTTATGCTCTGTCACATAACCACCTAAAGCCAACCCTGGTTTTACCACATATCCGATACGCAATTCCGACCTCTGGTCATATCTGCCATACAGAGCGACCGCTAGAGACGTATAAACTTTAATTCTTATACAAAATGCATTTTGTTCATATTTTAGAGCAAACTATTAAAGTTGATTAAGCACACAAAAATAAGATGTACCAGAACTCGAAACTGCATTATACAGTGTTCTAGATTCAAATGAATTTTACGTAGATTCAGTCATATTGTCAGTTTTACTTTAAAGTTGTGCTGGAAGGTATTTTTAATAGAATTATTATGAAACAATTGAGAGTTTGTAGTAGATCTGTGATTGCCTATTTGAATAATAAATAAGCCCTACAAACAAAGAAAAAAGTTCAGACCCAGAAACCAGACCTACCACCAACCTTTATGTATTGCAACATATTTTAATACCTAAATATTAAAACATGTTATTCCGGTGCGAACGGCAGCCGATTTTTTTTGGAGAGCATAGGGCCGTGGGTTAGGATTGTGTGTGGACACTCAAAAGGGCGCCACCGGCTGTATGTTACGTAATATGATTTAAATAACTTTGCCAGCCCGGAACAAAATTAAGTTACTAGCAACCATGCGATGGAATTCTCAAAGTATCTCTATAAAATCAAAACTTACACTTTACTCTATGAAATCTCAAAACTTAAGCAAATATCAGGAGTACCAGTACAAATAATGAGAACATGTAGACATTAGACATTTATTACAACACACATGAGATGTACAACAATAAAAAACAAATAGTTTCCCAATTACCCCCTAAACATAATCTATGTATACAAAAGAAATTCAAAATGTGTATATAACCCCATCTAAAATTGTTTCAGTGATTTGACCTTTTTCTATAGAAATGCAACTACGGCTTAAATGATACCAACAATGAGTTTCAGATCTACAACAGCGAGTTAGAGATTCACAATGGATTAAAATTACAGCTCATCAATAAAATACTACATAACAAACAAGATTCTGTGAGCCAATTTTCGCAATGCTCGCTGTGTGCACTAGAATGTTACAGAATGATCTAAAATAATTATGTTCTATTAAAAATACTTCATATGTGACACAGTAGAAGGTGAATTAGTATCACGTGGTACCATGCGTTACTTACAAAAAATCTTAAGATATTTCATCGTGTTAGGTATGTAGTTGCAAAATCAAAAAATTACTGAATGAAACTATAAAAATTTCTTTAAAATTATGTAACTGAAATGAAACAATAAAACCTGGTCGGAGCCTTGGCGTTTTCTGCGACGACTGCAGCGTGACCTGTTACCACTTCCTAAGATGTTCTCGACGTTGCTTACGACTACGGCTCCATGTCACTCCCAAAATTCTGCCCAAATCTCTTGGAGACTGCTGCGAACAACTCTCCAACTAAAACTTCTCTAAACGTCAGCAGGACTCACATAAAACCAAATATCTGAGTAATAGACTTCCTCCTATTACTCCTCTAAATACTGGGCCCCTTACATAACCAAAATGACAGCTCCAAACATATGCCTATACCAAGTACAAGCCTCTACAAAACATAATTTATTTTCAAAGGGCCAGTCCCTCCAAACATATATGCCCCTCCAAACACTCTCATATAGGGAGTATTACATAATCTCACGAAACACGTGGCGATCAAATTACGACAATCAACAGACTTCCTTCCTGGAATTTACAAAATGCTTTTGGCAGGACGGTAAAGAAACACTGGGTACATCAAATCAAATCCCTTTTCAGTGTAAGCGATGTAAAACCCAAATTCTTCCATACAAAGCCGGGACCGCCGCCTTTCAGCTATCTCGTCGCTGTCGAAAAACGAAACCATCAGACGGAAATCTCCTTCACAGTTCTCAGTGTTGCCAACTTGAGCATCTAGAGAACACTTTCTCTAGCCAATGAAAATGTGCCAACAAAGGACTTTGGAATTAAAAGACTGAATTACACAATTGTGTAATATCTCACCTACAAGAATATGTGAGCAACACCTCTAACTCAAAATTATACTTAAAAGAAAACACGTTTTCTTTCTGGATGCTGAGAATTGCAAATATGCGACCTGCTATACCCCTTTAAAGTATGGGTGGTTGCTTATCTCTGCTCGAACAAGTGAATTAGTTAAGAGTCAACTTACCACCAATCTATATAAATTATTCATGTAGCCTTTTCAAATGCTACAGTATTTTGACCTGAATTCGATGCCTCTATCAGAATTTCAATTTATCGTTGGTTTTTTTATCTTAGATTTTATCTGAAGTAGCATGCCACGTCCGATTGCAATTTTTAATTGTATTACATGTTACAGTGAAAACTGGGCTCGCCAGTGTTGGCCATCAAATTTATAAATCTAATAGATTTCATGGCACACTCGGTGAAATCATTTTCAGTTTACCATAATATTGGCATATTGCGTTGGTGCGATTTGTGTTATTTATTCAAAATGCCCTATGCGAGGGCGTTATGCAGTTTACCAGCAACATTTCTTAAGTAGGTATATTATGAAATAGCATATATCTTTCTTCTGTAAAAATGAAGTTTAATTGACAATACGCCCGAGGAATGTTATCGATTCGTTTCACAAAGTATTGCTAAATGTGTCTATCTTGATATACGATGTCATTTCAGGTGCAATTCACTTTACTTCAAGACGATCCTCAACCGATTTCAGATAAGAACTCATATATTCTGAGTGATATGTAATATATACACACATGAACGTATAGTGACAATTAATGTGTAATTCGCCATAATGGTTTGCAGTTTAGTTTATACACATGCCAAAGAACCCCGCACCCTTAACATTGGAAAAATAATTTCGTTGGAATTTTCTTCAAATCTTGGGAATAGGTAGTTCAAGGGCTTCCGAACAAAAAATGTCATATGAAAAAATTGATTTAATGCCTTCCCTGAGAATTACAGCGATTGGAAGTTAAAAACCTTTGAATTTTTAAAGATTTTAAACTTCCAGTCACTGTAAGGCATTATCAATTTTTTTATGACATTTTTTTTTTTCGGAAGCCCTTCAACTACTTATCCCCAAAGTCCAGTCACTTTAATTCTGCAGAGAAGGCATTAATCGTTTTTTTTTCATATGACATTTTGTTCGGAAGCCTTTAAACTACATATTCCCAAAGTTTGAAGAAAATTCCACCAAAATGATTTTTTCAATGCTAATGTTGAGGGCTCTATCACGAGTTTAGATAAACTCTCCTGAATTCACTAAATTTCGCCACATTTAAAAATATTAAAAGTCGAATCTTAAATATTCCAACAAATGTGAAAGAGAAATCTGTAACAAACAGAAGACTTTTTTTAATTTTACTTCTTCAGGCGTTTTTCAAATCTCGTCACGATAAAGGGAAAAGTATACGTATATTGTTTGAATTATTGTGGAGCCATAAATTCATGAGATTTTCTGCAGTTGAATATAACTTTGAGAGAGTCAAATTCTATGTCTGTAGGACTCAAAGGCAAAGTTAGTGACTAAGTGGTCATTATACAACTTGAGGTTCTTTCTTATACTGTGAATTACTTTAGTCTATTTCTTTTCAAGGTGCAGGGCATGTAAACAATAAGCATGACGTGGAATACAGATGATCCTCGATATCCGCATTGCTACTGGATAATGAGCTTTCAGTAAAAATTGTTTATTGCATATTTGGCAAATACTCATTGAAATAACACTGCCATTAAAAAACAGCATTAATTACAACACATAATATCAAAGAATGAATCGAAACAAAACTGAAATGTGCTTAAAAACTTGGGAGTATACTCTAAGTCAAATAGTGGCTATACGAAATGAACTGTGTGATGTTGAGAAAATAAATAAATATTTTGTCGACAGCACACAGTCCAATGTAAAACCAGATAAGAACACTTTCGAATATTACTCTAATAATAGAAAAAATTTAGTAGCCGACTTGAATTTAAAATGATTAACGAAAATGAAATATATAAAATTTTACACTCAATTAAATCTAAAGCGGTTGGTCTTGATGGCATTGGAATCGTAATGCTCCTTCATTGCTGTTTGTTTATTTTACCAGTTTTAACTCATCTTGCAAGTTACTATGTTGAAAAAAGTACTTTTCCTTATATGTGGAAAGTATCGCATGTATTACCATTACCAAAACTGACTATAAAGATCTAAGACCTATTAGCATACTTCCCACTCTTTCAAAACTTATCAAGAAAATTCTGGAGCAACAGATTAGAGAACATATAAAGAAAGATAATATTCTACCTGAAACACAATCGGGGTTTAGACAAAATTATAGTTGTGCTTCCGTATTACTGAAAATAACGTATGATATATTGACATATAGGCTGCTAGTTTGTCACTTATCTCATGGTCAGTTGGCACTTTATATCATATGTCGGACAGTTAAGATAGAATTGTGTTTATCAGTTAACACAAAATGTTTAAGGAGTGTTTCGTTCCAAGTAGTGTAAATAATAATGATAACGTCCTGAATAAAATATTCCTTTACTTTCCCAAAAAGGAAAATAAAATAAAATTCTGGTTGAAACCGATAAAAGTAGAAAAGAAAGTACCTACAACTGGGAACATTTTCCGCTGTGAAGACAAAGGCCAATTCTCGCTTCGTCACTTGTCAAATTGTCGTAACCATTGCAGCCAACATAGATGATTTAAGTTTACTGTAGGTACGTAAAAGAGCAAAATCTTTTTCCATTCCAGAGAATTAAAATCGGTCTGGCGCTGAATCATACTCACATACAAATAAACTAGATGTCAACATTGTTACGTTCGTCGGATTGTTGAATATTCTATAAAGAATGGTCCAGCCAAATTCGAACATTGATGCAATATGTCCAGTTGACTTTCGTCCACTGGCGAGTCGATTTAAGATACGACGATTTCCCACGTGTGACGACCAACTAGCTTGTGTTCAATATGGACCGTTCCGACACAGATGTACTACAGTCGAAGACGTACAATCCACGCGTGGCAATAAGAATCAATTGGTATAATTTCTTCGTATATTAAGTGTTCACAATGTTCACATTACGATGGACCGACATTCTATATTATGCTTCTCGCAATTTTTCGACAATTTGTTAATTTTTAGGTATACTTGCTGGTTTTCGGTATACTTGCTGGTAATTTTAATCACCTCCCAATGATGCTGCTAGATTTTCGAAACGTTCGTCAGCATATTTTGCAATTTATTTTTTTGCCTTTAGAGAATTTCATCAATGGTTATAACGCGCGTCATGTGCATTTTTACTTCGGTTACCGACGGGAACTATTGTAATAAAAAAAAAATATTTTTGGGATTGTCACGCTTCAGGCTTTGTAGATTTCGAAAATTAAGGTGTTTCAGTTTCATAAGCTGTCTCTCTGGTGTCAGATGACTACATCTACAAAACTATTTGACAAAGAAAAGGAAAATTTGGTAGATAGGTGACACCATTGTCAAAGAAGAAATGGGATACATTTTCAATGAAAAATACACAGGGTGGACAACCTAAAATAAATTGATTAATGAAAAAATGTACTAGTTGGCATGTAGCTAATATAATTGTCATGAAAGCTGCTATACTTTTAGTGGAAAATACACAGGGTAAACAACAACAAAAATATATTGGAAAATATGACGGAGAACAACACCATTTAGTATGTAATTAAAATAACAGTCAAGAAAGAAAGCTACTAAGTATAATTTTAGTGAAAAATAAACATGGTGGTCACCTTACAAATTAATTCATTAGGAAACGATGGTAGAAAATAATGGAATGGAATGTCGTTGTCACTATGGTCAAAATTAGAATACTGAAATATGATGATATACTGTTAGTTAAAAAAATATACAAGATGGTCATGCTACAGAAAAAGTAACTAATAACAGGAGCAATTGTAGAAGAGATAACCTGAATTCTGGTTATGCTAGCAAATTAACATCCTAAAATGAATTTGTTTAATTTCTTATTTGACAATTCTCATTTTAACACTAGCATTCACACATTCCCCTACGGCCATGCAGATTAAACTAGTACCTACATAACCCCCTACGATCATAAGATTCAGTTAAAAATGAGAACAAAGGCCTGAAATGAGTTTATTTATCTACTTTGTCTTTAAAAATGTTCTTTCCAATGGATTACATGTTCATGAAATCTATCATTCTGTTTCTTGGAAATGCTTAGAGTTTGAAACGTTTTTCGTCGTTATTCTGGAGCTCATCAGAAAGATGCCACCCATAAAGATGTTTCATGAAAATGTAATCCATTAGAATGAAATATTTTTAAAACAAGGTAGATAAATAAATTCACTTTAGGCCTTTGTTCTCATTTTTAAATGAATTTTCTTGATCGTAGGTGGTTATGTAGACACTAGTTTAATCTGCATGGCCGTAGGGGACTGCGTGGATGCTAGTGTTAGAATGAGAATTGTCAAATAAGAAATTAGACAAATTCATTTTAAGATTTTAATTTGCTATCATAAGCATAATTCAGGTTATCGAAAGAATGCAAAGATTTCAGTAATATTTTTACACATAGATTTTCTTTTAGTTATAGATAGTTATTTTTTCTGCTGTTTGTAATTGTATAAAGAATGTTTCAATACAATATAAGCAAACAAATAACAATTCATTTTAAACATTGTAGAAGAGAGTTATATGCCTGTCTTTAGAGATTTTTTTATTCTTAAATTATATATTTCATACCTTTTATATTTACTAATCGATTTTCTTGCAATACAATAAGGTTCTTTCTCTAACTAGCACTAACTAACTGTTCAAATTTCAATACAATCGCACTTTTCTTTCTTTAGTTATCGTGACTGGGAGAAACGTGACAGACAGGCCGACCGGCAGACAGGAGGACATTTTAAAAATTCGATGGTTAACACAGTAATAGGAAAATGTTTATTTATTTAATATCTTTTGTTCTCGTGTTTGCGAAGACTGCACATTGGTGCCTATTAGATATTACGACATTAATGAATTGTATGGAAGTGTAGGTACTTGAATACTCTACGATAGTTCAATCAATATAAAAGGTAACAATTGATATGCAAAAAAAACCACCTACCTACTGAAAAATAAATCGAAAATAAATCTGCGGTGGCATCTACGCAAAAACAGCAAACAACAAATAACACTAAATTAGAAATGGATTGATAAACCTGTACGCTAGATCGACGTTAACATAACGATTCGATAATTTTAAAAAATTAGAAAGCCCACCGAAGCCAAACTATTTTTACGCAACAGCAAAAATGCGAATACCTCTGAGAGATAGAATTTTCAGCGTGACATACTGTCGGTGTGGTTTTTTACACGTGCCAAGCGAATTCCCCCCGTATTCGTCCCCGATGAGCGTTCGTGTCGTGTGTTGACGATTTTTGCCTGCCTTTTATTATCAGGATTAGCTTGGAAACACTGCGACTGACATTTAAGACAAGAACACTGTCAAGAAAAGTTTTCCAACCGAAATGGCAGAACTGTGATTGGGTTAGCCGAGCAGAGATCTCTCGCACACAATAAATTGACTCGAAAGGATAAAATGTACAGCAGTTAGTTTCCTTGCAAAGAAAATTTAACAGAGCACAATTGAAAAATATTTCAGAGCGACTTGTTTATTAAACTTACTACTACTTGGAAAATCAATCATTATTTTATTTTTCCTTACACTTCATATAGACCGAATTTTTTCAGTTAAAATTACTGAGTTTTAAACTTTCAACCGACTTGAGTGACTCTGGTCTAAAATGAGGAACAAATTTAACACTTAAATCATTATTAATTCCATCATTCACTAACGTTTTCTTTTTTTCTTTTTTTACTTTTGGTGAATTTTAAGAAACGTGAACTTAAATAACTTAGGGAATTTCTCAAACTTTACTCGATAAAATATAATGGAATACAAAGTGGATATTTAACTAAGAATACAAAACATATACGAGGTTCATTTAAGTTAGCACAACAAAATATCTCGAGAGCAATGCATGTTCGAAAAACATTTTTTTCCAACAACAGTTATTCGATTCTGATTATTTATATTTATGGGTGTAGTTGTCTTCAATATAATTTAACGCTTAACTTTGTTTTTTCAAATAAAACACTATAATTTAAATTTTGCAACATATTGACACAATAACTAGATATTATTTCTGTAATTTTTTATTAAATAATCCAAAAATAATCTACTGTTTTGCAACAAATGTAAAACACGTTGTAGATATTAGCATATTCATGATTTCTTTCTGAAATATTTTATGCAAATAGAACTTGTGCTTTTAAATTTAATCTATACATTTTTCCTCAAGCTTGTTGCCTAAAGTTAATATGACTCGTGTAAATTGTAACAATATATACTTAGTATCCCAATGAATAATTTTTGTTTTGTAAAGGTACTCTGAACATCGCCATCACCGAATAATAAAAACTTTAGTATAACGTATATTGTCCATGAAAACCTTTCAATTACCGCTTTATACCACTTAAAGAGCTTAAATGGCGCGCTCTATAAAGGTTACCATTAGCTATCTCTAAGTTTTATGGTAAGAATAGAAATGTAACTGTTACTCTTATAAACTTCCTTATAAACTTTAAATACAGAACCTCTCCTTCTCGATATTTCTTTCGCCACAAACATCTTCCTCTTTCTTTGGTTGTTGATGACGAAATTATCACATCTTTATTTCTAACAATATGGAGACTTACTCTGTATAGGAAATTTATACGTATAAAATTACAAAGGTATTACACTTGACTTTTATGGAAAATATGCCTGTTCATGCAAATGCATCTTTACTGTAAAATTGACATTTGTACCTCAAAGAAAAAAAATAAATAAAGGCGCCACCGAAATTATATATATTTAAAAATTTTACCTATAAAAATATATTTTTTAATTGCTGATAACATTCGATTCTTCATAAAAAACTGCACTTTTTAACTTATGGTACATATTTATATTTACATAAAATGTAGTATTAGCTCAGTATATTAAATATTCCAACCTGTTTTTCAACAGTTTTCTTAAAAGTATCAATATGGCGTCCACTGACAGGATCAAAAATACGGCATCCATATTGAAAATACCAAAAGGACACTATAAACCCGAAAAGAAACTTCTGGGATTCTTATAGAACTTCTGTTCCTCTATATAACCAAGAATGTGAGGTTGAATTTTCCCCAAACATTTCAGGGGCGGACTTGAATTAATTTATTAATATTTAATAAAATATATCAATTCAATTAATTTATTAAAGCGTTTCCACAAAAATATTTAACATCAGCGGGTCCTGCTACAAATGTTACTTTATGGATCGACCAATCATATGACAACGAGATGTAAAATGGTAATAGAGTCGGGTACAATTTAAGCTGACTTGTGTCATGGCCGCTAAAACGTCTGAACTAAGATTTTACTTGATGCATAAGAAATGTCAGTAGTTCTCAAGACAGTTCTTTCCTGTAACAGCAATGATGTCAATAAATAATTATAAAAAAATAGGAAAGATGTCATAAAATGTTAAGATTATGAATTTAGTGACTTCGTCATTTTAGTGGAATTCTGATTATACAGTGTCCGCCATAAAGTTGGTTATATATGGGAAATAATTGTATTTCTAAAAAACTCTATTGAGGGTTCGTTTATGCATGTCCGACAACAAAAAAAAATTACATTTTGACACGTGATCACTGGTTTGGCAGGACTGTAAAAAAAATAGTTGACTGTGGTACCGAAAAATGGATCAAATTGTTAAGATATCGAAAAATTTTATTAAGAAAAGTGCATATAGAATACAACAAGGACCTCATATACCAATTTTGAAGCAGATATGAAAAAAATAAAATAGAGCAAATTTTACCCCTACCATTAATTACTTATATGAAAAATCATTAATTCTTGTGTCTATTTCAAAAACATTTTATTAGTTTCGACAAAAACTTTATGTATTTTAGTTTAATAGAGGTCTTTGATTGTAAAAAAAGAAACGAACCCCCAATATCGCATATTTTAGAAATTTCAATAATACAAATTTTTCTCATTTGTAGCCAACTATATAGTAGACACTGTAGGTATATAGGCTCGGGCACAAATGAAACTGATAACAAAAAATGAATTGCCCAATTCAGTCAACAACAATGAGTTATCAGAAAAAGAAATCAACAGTTACAGTTACAGTCCAGCAAGAACCACGGGGAAGTATGGGCATTTCTTGCCAGGAAAGGATAGGAGCGTAGTATTAGTAGGGGAAATGATGTTAATAAAAATAAAATATTTTTTTAGCGGTAATAAAGAAATATTCTGGTTGACAAAATATATATTAAAAAAATTAACAATAATTTTAAAATAAATAAATTAAAACAATTCTGAAAGAACAACGCATTGGCACGTTTTCATAAACACTAAAACACTTGAACACTACACTTAACAATTTATGACACGTTTTCATAAACAATACAACACTACACTTAACAACTTATCTACTCGACGCACGTTTCACCATTCGTGTATTAATATATAAAGTAAGAAAGTCAATTTTATTAGAGATAAACACGCGCTAGTAGTAATAAAAGACACATTTCTGGGGAAAATAAAGTTTTAACAAAACTCGCGGCGCGGCTTAATAAAACAAAAATGTTAGAAAGAAAATTATTAACTTTTAATAGAGTTTAAATAAAAAAAAAGTAGAAGTGAGGATCGAGATCGAACTCGCAACCACCCCATTTACATTTATCGCTGCTCGAGTATCTTACTGATTGAGCTACGCGATCCTATGTTCATTATATTCTAAAACGTGTAATATGTACATACTAGAAAATTGTAAGACTTAGTGATTTGACATTGTTCGTTTGACGGATGAATATCCACTATTTACAACTAAAAATAACTTAAACATTTCATATAAAGACGTTTTTCATATTTAGAGTGGTGTTAGTTCACGGAAATATATAAAAATATTCGTAGTCAAATTTAGTCACAGTTTGAGAATCGCTGAGCTTATGACTATGTTTCTCACTCCTCAGTGTACATTTCATATTTCCGTCTTAAGAGAAGTGGGGAAGAATCTTGGTAGACATACATTGACAATGTCTTTAGGCTATTGCTTTAAGTTTGTGTGCAAGAGACAGTGAAAACGTATGCGCAACATTAATTCATACATCCGTCATTTTAAACTGGACCCGACTTTACTCGTTAAAATGGCAGAAAAATCGTCGATCTTTTTCTGGACGCCCGCAAACAGAAAGGCAGATATGCTGCAATTTCAAATGCTATTAAAATGTGTATTCATTTATAGACTGATGTCCAGGTTTACCGACTTATGGGTATTTACGTAAGTATAGTAATGACAATGGTTAGGTGTAAGTTTAAATTGCAGCTTTTAGATTGCATTGGTACCTGTTTGTTTTAGATATTTATTGTTATTAAGTTTTGTGAATTATTTCATCGTTATACTTATCTCAATTATTACTTTGGGATAAAAGTAACGCAAATATAATTAAATAGCAGTAGAACGAAATCCGGTCCTGAAATTACCGTGAAAATTCAAACTCTGACCCCTAATTATTATAAGTTGAATTTCCAACCTATAAAAATTAACAATATTAAAAAATGTGTATGTATGTGAGAGCTTATTAATGTAATACTGATTCTAATTTAGAAATGTGAAAAAAACATTAAACAGAAGAATAAACTTACAAAAACGTAGAATTTGAGGTTAACTGTTATTGTGGGACCAGGAAGTTTTATAATCATCAGAGTCAATTCCTATATAGGAATTAAACATATTAGTTTTATAAATTTATAACTGCGACTTCTATAAAAACTCTTTATATAAATTATAGTAACAGTTACTAAAAGTTGTATAAGTCTGTCATGGAAATGTTTCCGTTGCCGTTTTATAAAACCTAAACTTATAAATCTTTTAGTAATTTTACATTCCCATTATGCAACTTCGCAACTCTTTAGTAATCTTTTAAACAACTTTTATAAAGTCACAACCTTAATAAGCCACTTATACAAATAACAGTTACTTTAGGTGAGCAAAACTGTTCATTGGGATACCTAGTAAATGTGTAATATATAAGTTAATATATAACCGCGCCCCTGTCTATTTGTAAATGACAAAGTTACATATAGAGACATCTGTAAAAGGCATAAGATCTTAAGCACAAAGATAAAGTTAAGGTTTAAGTTACATGTCCCGTTCTTGTAAAAATGTAGAAAAATAATCTTAAAAAGTATTAAATAAAATAAAGAAATAAAAATATCGCCCTTAGAATTAATATTTCCAATTAAAATTTTAAATTCATAATGTAAGGTAAAAATATTATTTATTCAAATAATTATTAAACGAGAAGGAATCGATCAAAATATAGAAGGAATAATTAAAATTTCAATTAACAATCTTATTCAGTTTACTGATTAATAATAATCGTTCTGGGAAGATATACGCTAAAAATGTACTTACGGCAAAAAATAGTAACAACCCGTTAATAATTCGGGAAATCAAAACTATGCACTGTACAATAGAATTCGTGGTTTTTGTTGAACTTTTCAGACAGTACTCTCCTACTTAACTAAATTACCTTAACTTAATTTTTAAATATCTTAAATACAAAATAAGAATTAAATAAGCAAATATATACGAATAAACGCCTCAATCATAATAATAATAATTCTTGTTTCATTCACTAGTGTCTGAAATAGGGCTTTAGTAGCAACACTAGATGGTACTACTACAATCATATTCCATTTCGATTTCTAACAACGGAACCACGGATAAATAATGCCTATTGGTTAGTGTAGTAGTGCTCTCTCTTTACTCGTCCTGTGATTAATCGAAGAGTATGCGAGAACTCTTGTCAGGACTCCTCAGCTGCTTTGGGCCAGAATATAGTATTATACCAAATGGTTAAAACGTGCCAATTTGATTCTTAGTTGCAGGAACCGTCACTACATTGCATTTAAAATTTGGCGAATTCCGTGGACTTTCAAGTTTCTGTAGCTGCATGATACCTACATCCTCTTTCCTAGACGAAATCGTTTTGGAATTATATTCTTGTGTAACATAAATGACGAAATAGAAAAAAGTCACTTAGCACTAAGAAATGTCAAGAACGCATCTGCAGATTCTGAACGGGAAAACTTAAAGATGTTTTGTGCATTTTTAATTAATTTATTAATATTCTCCCCAAATACGACTCGTACTTTTAAATTTTATTTTCTCGCTCGAGCTAAGTTGCCAAAAGTAATATAATTTGTGTAAATTGACCATTTATTATCAAAAATTGAATCCCTTGCGTTAAAGCGCTTGAGATTTAATCACATAATAAACTGTTAATTTAAACTCAAGCATTGGTGATGTATGTAATGCCACCAGTGCTTAGAATTTTAGTGTTAAAATATTAAACACGAAAAAAATGAGAAGGGACATGTAAACAATGTGTGCTTATTGATTTTTCACACAAATTAAACCGACGAAACAAAGAAAACTCAGCTCACAATGAAAATTAAATTACGCACGAAGATAGAAAAACTATATGTAAAAAAAGTTAATGGAAATCACATCAGCACTAGATGGATATAGCTACGAATAAATTCTATTTTCAGAGGATATTGACGAATAATTTTTCGATAGTTCTGAATTGGCTATATTTACGATGATGTATTTGAATTTGATGCCATAATATGGATCAATAATGGGTTTCGTAGAAAACTGTATTTTATCTAGATTAGATTATCTTTCCTATTTCCATAAAAACTGACACTCTATATAAATGCATAACGTTTAGGATATAATTTATATAATAACTACATATTTTAAAATTGCAGTGTCCATCGATAGTTGAGACATCATTAGTTAAGCCAGAGCAGTAGTTTAAACATTAAAATATGGTAACATTAAAAGGTCCTGAAAATTTCAGCTGAATATATTAAGGTTTGCAGGTCGCTAGTAAACGTTTCTAGAAATTCAAAATATTTCTTTGATGCTGGAAGCGGATAAACGGTCGCAAAATAAAGAATGATGCTCAGTAAATTTTTTGAAGGCCCAATTGTATGTATTTTTGGTCACTGAATACTACAATTCTAGTTTGGAAACTCTAAAATCAATATATTTCTCGTTTTTGGTCAAGAGAATGGCAAAAACCGTATAGAAAATAGAAATTTTGCTTTTCTAGCGCCGGAGGATAATTTTTTCCTGTCCCAAAAAGTTCATGATTGTACTCTATTTCAATATGAATAAAATCAGACCTCTCAAGATATTTCAAGCATTGTACTCGTCGAACCATTGGTCGAAAACCAAAACGTGAAGATTTTTTTTTCATTGGGTCTTTCTACACAACTTTTCACAGTTAACTTCAATCGGTTTCAAACTTGGTCAGCATCTTCCTCGAGGATGGACTAAGATGCTAGACAAGAACGAGCCATGGCATACCGACTAGTCCAGTTAAAATGCGAGGGGGGGCTTGAAATTGGAAACCAAAACGAGCTTACCTTACCGGTACGTTTTTTGGGTCACTGAATCCGAAAATCGGGGTCCCGAGGGCTGGACTCTGTCCGTTCACCCTTAATTTGCAAAATACACCCCTCTTTAGGGGGTTACTAACAAATTTATGTATTTGAGGTCTCAGATTACGTTTTTTGGGTTGCTGAATACAAATTTACGGGTCTCGAGTATTGCCAGCACCCTTAAATTTGCAAAAACTACCCTTAATTAGGTAGATTCTTAGTAAACTGTATTTCAACAAACTTTTACACGTAGGATAAGTTTTTTGGGTCGCTGATTACGAATTTCAGGGTCCCGAGCCCAAAAAACATTGCCAGCACCCTTAAATTTGCTAAAACTGCCCTTAATTAGGGTATTTTTGCAAGATTCTTAGTAAACTGTATTTCAACAAACTTTTACACGTAGGATACAGTTTACTAAGAATCTTGCAAAAATACCCTAATTAAGGGTAGTTTTTGCAAATTTAAGGGTGCTGGCAAT
Source organism: Stenurella melanura (assembly GCA_963583905.1). Taxonomy (NCBI): domain Eukaryota; kingdom Metazoa; phylum Arthropoda; class Insecta; order Coleoptera; family Cerambycidae; genus Stenurella; species Stenurella melanura. The sequence continues at coordinate 65,717,507 of OY757310.1, forward strand.
ACTCGAGACCCGTAAATTTGTATTCAGCAACCCAAAAAATGTAATCTGAGACCTCAAATACATGAATTTGTTAGTATTTATGACGTAAGTGCAGAATATTTCACAAAAACACCCTAAAAAGGGGTGTATTTTGCAAATTAAGGGTGAACGGACAGAGTCCAGCCCTCGGGACCCCGATTTTCGGATTCAGCGACCAAAAAAACGTACCGGTAAGGTAAGCTCGTTTTGGTTTCCAATTTCACAGCAAAACTCGCATTTTAACTGGACTAGACTAGAAAGATCAGGACACACGAAACTTTGGATTTTTCTTCAAATTTTCTCTAATTTTTTTTTGTCCGTGCTCTTTCAAACGGTCGTAACGGTTTACGGTCAACTACAATCGGTTCCAAACTTCAGTCAGTGTAGTTTAGCCACTGTACACCGGGCAGGACGACTAAGACACATGAAACTTTAATTTATTTTCACTTTTGTTCAGTTGTGAGCAGTGTATTAGTATATTAACGATATGATCATGATGTTTATATGGAGGATCAATATTTTACTCAAAAAAAAAAAAAAAAAAATGTTTGGTCGACGCCAACTGGGAGCTGAGATATGACACTTTTTGCGTTTTAGCGCATATTTTTTAATCACATGAATTGTTGGAGAATTATCTAGTTGAAAGATCAACTGTGCAGATTTCAAACTAAAACTGTACCTGCTTCCTATTTTTTTCTTAACTGCTCTTTTAGTAATTGAAACAAAATTGTGTTTACATGTTCTAAGTAATAAAACTTTTTCCACTTTTATGCTTAAATATTAATTTAATATAAATACAATATTAAAATGGCCGTTCTTATACAGGTAAAATTGCATAGAAAGTGGGTGAAACTATGCATTTTATTGACCTAAACCTTCGTGCTAAATTTTGGCACAAAATGTTTATTACGAGCGGGTTGTATGGACCAAGTTTAAACCACAATATTATCTTGTTTAAAACATTATTTCATTTCAATTTTAAAAACATTTGATTGTAAAGTTGGCACAATCTTTGGATTTTCAAAAAGTGTAAGACTTCTCTTTAACGACTTTAACACTGAAATTAATACTTTAGCAGATGTTACTGTAGATACAAGACTTTAAATTATCATACATTTTCTAACAATTAAATCATGGAACTATTCTCACAACTGCCATCATTTGTTTTATAAAATAAAATTACAAAATCAGGCATGTTATGCTTTGTGATGGAAATAAAATAGTCTCACAAAAAGGCGTAGGACTAAAATACTTGTCATGTAATCAATTTTTAGGTAAACCACTATTGCAACTCATGCGAATCGTTCTCCCATAACAATTTTGTACATTTTTTGTATTCGGAGAGCAACTGGGAAATGTAGATAAGAAAAGTTTCAACTTAGTTTTAGCCCCTATGGATGGAACTAACGGCACAGCTGGGATGCATGTTTATAACAGTCTACCGACGCCAACGTATGTAATTTTATATAGCTGTCTATCTGTTATTTTAAAAATAATTAAAGTGTTTCAAAGCATATATACAGGATGTTTTTCGTTAGCTTTCCCAACGTCTTCATTTAAGAGCTAAGTCTTTGACTTAGACCAAATAAAAGGTATTTAACGGGGTGTGATGATCTTTTAAATAACTAATCTACTGAACTAGTTATCCTCGAGAGTCTTCCTCTTCTTTGTCTCTGTCAGCCGTTCATATTGTCCTTTCGTCAATTGTCGTGGCCAAAAGTGAGAGAATTCGGGAGAACACGATACTGGAGAGTGCGACGCGTATTGCGAGATTCTCCTGCATTTTTTTAAATTTCGAATATTAGAAAAACTGGTACCTGAGCATGATAAAATCTGCACTGGATTGAGTGTAAATATTTATGAAAATGTCATTGAAAAAATCGACATAATTTCAAAAAAGCTCTATAAAGTGGGTAACTTGGCGTAATGGCTAAATACATTTGTAAAGGCTATGGTGGACTCTCCCGAGAGAAATCATCAACTAAAACAGCACAAAAATGGTCTAGAATAAAGTTGTGTTCGCCATATGAAATGACGGTTGGCTCCACTAAATGGTGTAATAGTAGCATCTGCACACTTTTGATTATTTGAATGGATGATTCATTCGTAGTGAAGCGACAGTGAAAGGTCTAAACTTGCATTTTATAAAGAGTAGGCATATAGTATTAAGTAAACAGGCGTTCAGATTGAATTAACATGATTTGCAATTTAAAGAAACTGGGCCTCATTCATTCTTAAACGATTCCTGTAGCTTCCAGAGTTTTCTGCAGCAAGTTCCACTCATAGTTTCGTCGATGCATCCAACTGCCTTCGTCGTCAAATCCAAGGTTTTACCCACCACCGACTACGTCGACCGTTTTTATCTCTTTCTAACATTTTACGACAAACTTGCAAGGACTACACTTACTAACTCAATTCCAATACACACTACTTCAGTTGCTGACATGTTGAAAACTAGTCAAACGAATTCAACCAGTGAGTGGTGTATTTATCTCCGGCTTTCATCTTTCACATACACTACAGATGAATAATCAGCGATGTACATTCAAAGTGTAAAGTTCATATTCGCTTTAAGGTGGCCATTCCTAGAAAGAGACATCCGATGGGGAAATATGTATTATTTTTGCCGAAAACTTTTTTTTCTTAGTACGCATATTTAAAAAAACTATGAGAGTACCTAAGTAGAACCATAACAAGACTATTACTATGAATTTTTACTAATTAATTTCAGTGGTTTGTAAAATAGCTCGAATTAAAACTACGAAATAGGAAGATCAACATAATTTTTAAATTTAAATCTAGCTATTTTGGAAACCACTGAAATTATTGAGTGAAAATTCATAGTAATAGTCTTGTTACGGTTCTACTTAGGTAGTCTTATAGTTTTTTAAAATATACGTACTAAGAAAAAAAAGTTATGGCCAAAAATAATAAATATTTCTCTATCGGATGTCTCTTTCTAGGGAATGGCCACCTTAACTGTTCTACGGAAGTGCCCTATCACGGCAAAGAAATATATATGTCAATGAAATATGTACCCGAAAACTATGGTAAATTGCCAAACATCTTTATACTGCTCGGCACTCCTCTACCTTCCGGACTGCAAGTACAAACGTAGCGCCATTCTAACAGTCATCTTGTTTGGGTACTGATATTTAATTGAAAGAAAAAAAATAGTGTATCCAGTTTAAGATTGAAGTATTCCTGAGACCGGTTGACACAGCCACACGAAATGTAGTTAAAATACCGGCCACTGTTCAAGTCGACTCGTCCTCTATCGCATAAACTTCTTACTATGCCTTACTAACTTATACGTGGGCAAATATTTGAATAAATTCAAAACTGAATGACGCTAATAAAATGTATAACCACAATCTGGTATATAAGCATTTCTTAAAGCAAAACAACACGGAACCAAGACCAGTCCAGTTTACAGCGGGCAAGGTCATAAGAAACTGTAGTGTGAACTAGCCTCGCCTTTTGGTCAATGAGAAGCTGGGAAATAGCTTCTTACCCAAAAGCAACGATTTAGTCTTACATTGAATGGACTTTAGTAGACTAATAGTCGGCATATGTGAGCAGGCCAGGTCGTAGGTGGTACCAATGTGTCAGTATCCTAGAAAAAATCCAATGCGATATCTAAATATTGACGGCACAATATTTTCCACTTCAAAATGAGTTTAGATATCCAAACTAAAAATAAACCACTAACCTGACAAAGTTCAGATATTTTTTATCCTCATCAGGCATTAAAATATCAATTATGTTTACTTAGACCAGCAGAATGCAAACGGCTAAGACTTACTGCAAAAATCGAAGTCAATTATTTTTTTTAAGTATAAAACCTACATGCAAACACTATATTCTTCATCCGTTTATTGAGGATTATATGTAATTAATAAGGATCCTCCTATAGGATGCTCTTTGCAGTTCTTTGAAAATAAGATTGTGAAACGATGCTCGTTAGTATACCATGCAGTTTTTGTTTTCGTAAAATCTTATCAACAGTTACAACACTTATAGTTCTCTTCATATATTTAAGGCAAATAAAAAATGTCGGGTATTTGATCTTACCACAAAGTCAAAGGCGCCGACACTTTTTATGTGCCTTAAATACATGAAGAGAACTTTATACAGTTTTCCTAAAACGTTTCATATTTCTATATTTCCTGACATATTTTTTTAATAATGGGATTTTTTTCACCCTGTCTGAAATAGAAAATTGCATCACCAATATATTACTACAATAGTTGAGCGTGAGAGGAAATCGAAATTTTCAAGCGTGGCGTTATGAACATGCGGTCAGGCCAGGTTCTGGCGATAAGATTCTAATAAACTCTAAGAATTAACATTCTTCATAATACCGAAATACATTGGAATTTTGCAAAACTATAACTGAAAATTTGAAAAATTTAAGTTGAACTCTCATTAATCAAATAATACATAAAACTTCGTTCAAAATTTTAAGACAGTTTACACAATGTGCAACGTGTCAGAAGCGCTTGCAGTAAGCGAAAGTCCAGGGTATTTTAAATTCGAAATATTTGAATGAAACAGATTTTTTTTCTAATAAAACTTTGAGATGTTTTTATTATTAAAGTTACTTAGATATTGTAGAAAATCTATATTATTTACCGTGAAAACACGGTAATATGAGAAGTGCTATGAAAGATTTTATAGTGGCCCTAATATAGAACCTTGAGTCAGCTGTTATATTGACATTTGAACTAATTGACAAAGCAAGTAATAATATATTTTTTGCGGGATGTGTATGGATCCCATGACAAAAGCAGATTTTCGGGTTATGTTCTTCGTTAAGCGGTGAGTAGCTGTATCATAACAAGCTAACCATTATACTCTTCGCCGATTTACTGCACTTTTTATATAATTGTTGCACATTCTATAGGATAATCTTCGTAGCTTTTTTTGTAAATAATATTAGTACTAGACATTTTTTGTTTAATTACAAAACATTTTTTTTTCAATTTAAATAATAACTTTTTTATTTATTGGTCGATTTTGTTCAAAACATCACCGTGTTGGTGATCGAATTCTGAACAACTTTTAAAATATCCGTCCGTCTATCTGTCTGTTGGCCCGTCCGTCCGTCACGTTTGTTGTTAGCACGATAACTTAAGAACGAAAAATCCGATTGTATTGAAATTTGGACAGTATATTAGTGTTAGCTAGAGAAAGAACCCTATTGAACAAAATCGATCAATAAATAAAAAAGTTATTAATTATTTAAATTTAAAAAAAAAATAGGTTTTTCTATGTTTTGTAATTAAACAAAAAAAATGTTTAAAACTAACATTATTTACAAAAAAACCTGTGATAAGTATCCTGTAGAATGTGCAACAATTATATAAAAAGTGCAGTAAATCGGTGAAGAGTGTAATGGTTAGCTTGTTTTTATTTCATTTACTACCACACTCTATATAGTATAATAATGACTTAGTTGAATTATTAATACTTTGATAATGTACTACAGGTCAATGGAAAGTTCTTCAATAATAATTCTTTGACTAGGAAGAAGCAGACTGTATGTGAACATAGCCATGTTTAGTCATCTTGGGTAATTTTTGTTTTGTTTTGTTAGTTTCAGATAGAATTTTTTGTCGCTCTCGCCAAAATTTTTCGAATTTTATTTTTCTTCTAGTTCAAAATATTCAAAACTATTTTATAATTCGGAAATTTGTTAACTTGAATGCTTGTAACTTTTTTAAACTTTAACTTGAAAATCAGACGTAGGGTCGAAGTGGATCTATGCCAGTTTTTAATTACAAAGCATTACAACATATTAAGAACTTTTAACAAAAAAATCAATTTCCATAAAAAACAGAAGGGCCCTTTCAAGAAATCTGAAAAGTATAGTTTTTTATCAGGATTAGATTTTTTCTTGTTTTCGTAGAATTTTTTCAGTTTTTTTCCTATTAAAGCTACTTTCAACCTAAGATACAATGCAACCAACAAGCCACAATATTAGGATAGTTTACACCTTAAAAAAATTGAATTATCGATCAAATTAGAATTCACAAAGTCAGAGTTACTGTTTAGACACCTAAATAAAATGTTAGCGACTAGCCTAATTTGTGTGATTTCTCTTAAACTTGATTTTTAATAAATACATATGGATGACGTTTATCTATGTTTAAAAGTGAATTATTTATTATTTGTTTGCTTATAGTAATGAAACATTTGATCTGTTGTTTTTTATCAGTCAATGTCAATTATAATTATTTTATACCATTCATGGATAATGTCTTAGTTTTGCATGGAACATCGTTATGAGTGGCTTTAGGCTTTTCTGATGAGTCCACAATAAGGACGAAAAACGTTTCAAAGGCTAAGCATTTCCAAGAAACTGAATGATATTTTATGAAAATGTAATTCATTAGAATGAACATTTTTTTAAAGACAAGGTACGTAAATAAATTAATTTCAGGCCTTTATTCTCATTTTTAACTGAATTTACATATCGTAGGGGATCATGTGGATACTAGTTTAGCCTGCTTAGCCGTAGGGGACTAGGTTGGATGCTAGTGTTAAAATGAGAATGGCAAATCAGAATTTTTACTTGTTAGCATAACCAGAAGTCAGGTTATCGAAAGAATGCAAAGATTTCATTAATATTTTTATATATAGTTTTTCCTTTAGTTCTCATAGATAGCTTTTCTTTCCACTGTTTGCAAAATCCCGAGCAAAATTCTATAAAGAAAATGTTTCATGACGTTTATCTACTGTCAGAAGAGTTTTAATTTGTGTACGTCAGCTAGTCAAAATGTTTCTCAACTTATAAAAAAAAAACTATGTACAAACACTATACACTTGCCGATAGAAAAGTTCAACTTGTCCTGCCTGTTATGTCGTAATTTTCGAAATATCAAAATGTTACTATTTCAAAATGTATGATCAGGTGATTAAAAAAAGCTCCTGATTTCGTTCCATACATTAAGATTGATGGTTCTCTTATTTTCTGAATTACATCTTGGAAAGACCAATTTAATTTTAAAAAAGCTATTTCATAATTTAAAAGTAGAGCAGGCTAAGATACGTAATACAAATAATACCAAATTACAATCATTGGAAACAATCGCTAGTTACATTACGCACAATATTAGCTAATGAAAACAATTAATAAATTGCGACATGATTATATAAATATATTTGGTTACTTTCTTTGTAACAAAAACCAATTACATTTTCAATCACAAAAATTAATTCCATTTTCAACCATCAGCGTAGAGGAAATGCGTAAGAGGAACAACAATACATGCATAAAATTGACAAAAATCGATTGTTATGGATAATCAATATCTGTGCTACAAGTAAGTCAGTAAAATTAAAGCATTTCAAGTGAAAATATTACGCTAAGAGAAATTTAAGTACTCACCGCAAACTGCGTCTGTTTACTTTGCTAATGGAGGCAATCGAAGACTTACCTTGAAAAAAGATAAAACTTATTAATATAAAGCATGTATAATTAGCTTATTTAAATAAAACATTAACGATATGTAAATAAATACAAAGTAAAATTTAAAAGTTTCGCAGAACGGCGATGTAAATTTAAAATTTACATTTGAAAGTAGAAATTTCATGAAAAGAAGGTAACATAAAACGTAAAAAGATGTGCATATTTCGGTGTTAACATAATTATACTTCTAATTTGTCGAAATTATTCCAACAGAGTGTGCGGACTGTGCAAAATGTAGAAATGTAATATAATACTGGAATTTCATTTATTTAAATGGTATATGATATCCTTTATTATTCAGAAAACTATAGAAAGGCTGAAAATTGGGAATTGGTTGAGAGGAGATGTATGAGTGGTTCATCTGTCAAGAAATAAATTGCAACAACTTGTAGGCAATCCAAATGACAAAATCCGGGTTTTTTGGAAATTAGCTATAAGGATTGTAATTTGAAGTGTGTTGGACAAACGAAACTTCCAATTATAACATGATTCAAGGAATATACGATCCATCCCAAAAATGGAAAAAATGAAAAGTTTAGTGTTGCCTAAGCTGTCTTTGATAACTTTCACAGAATAGAAATCAGTAACTTAAGGTTCATTAGAAATGTAACAAGTAGACAGCTGGATGCTTTTGAAAGCTAAGAACTTGAAAATTAAAACTGGTGTGAATCATGACAAATAGTCCGCTTTATTAAACACGGTTAGTTGAACTGTGACAGAGTTTAGGTAGAGATGACGGGATTGGCATTAGCAGGTTAACTGAGGTTATTTGAGGTTAATTTGTTAGTTAGAATGGTACAAAATGATAAATATTGGCATTAATAGGTTAACTGAAGTTATTTGAGGTTAACTCGTCAGCCAGAATGGTAAAAAATTATTAAATATTAGCACTAATAGGTTAATTGAGGTTAAATTGTCATTCAGAAGGGTAAAAAATATATTCAGTATTGGCATTTATAAGTTATCTGGTGTTAATTAAGGTTAATTGGTCAATCAGAATTGTCAGAATTAATAAATACTGGTATTAATATGTTATTTGACATTAACTGAGCTTAACTGGTCAATAACAATAGTAAAAAAATATTAAATATTTTCCTTAATAGATTAACTGAGATTATTTGAGGTTAATTAAGGTTACTTTGTCAGTCAAAATGGCAAATAGGTGAATTGTGGTAAATTGAGGTTAATTTGTCATAATGGTTAAACTTTTTAAACTATTGTATTGTATTGTATTTATTTATTTAGCTATTTAGCTATTTTAGTACACGAAATGTAAACAGACAAAAAATATTTATATAAATGCGAATAAAAAGATAACATATATTTTTAACAAAAACATTCACATTAGGAGCCTCTTTTATACCACTGAGCAGAGCATTGAAATGACGAAGTCCTTCCTGATATACAGAACCTTGCAAAAATGATTTTTTAACTAATTCAATGTCATAATTATTTTTTGGTTAATTGAATTAAAATATAGGTTAATTGTGGTTAGCTCTTCAGTCAGAGTGGTAAAAAATTATTAAATATTACTATTTATAGGTGATCTGAGGTTAATTGACGTCAATTTGTTAGAATGGTGCAATGTTATTAAATTGTGGGGTTACTAGGATAACTGAGGTTATTTGATGTTAACTAATGTTGAATTGTCACTCAGAAGAGTTAAAATTATTAAATATTGGCATTAATTGATTAACTGAGGTTATTTGAGATTAATTGAGGTTAATTAGTCAGTCAGAATTGCCAATATTTAATAAGTATTGACATTAATATGTTATTTGATGTTAACTGAGGTTAACGGGTCAGTAAGAATTGTAAAAAAAACTTGAATATTTTCATTAATAGATTTACTGAGGTTAATTGAGGTTACCTTAGGTTAATTTGTCGGTCAGATGGTAAATAATTATTAAATACTGGCATCAATAGGTTACCTGAGGTAAATTGAGGTTAATTTGTCCGTTACAATGGTAAAAATTTTTTGAATATTGGCATTAGTAGGTTAATTGAAGTTAATTTGTTGGTCAGAATGGTAAAAAATTATTAAATACTGGCATTAATAGGTTAAGTGAGTTAAACTTGTCGGTCACAATGGTAAAAGATTATTAAACATTGGCATTAATAAGTTAATTGAGTTTATTTGAGGATAATTCGTTAGTCAGTCATTGGTTGAATTCTTTTAACCATGACATTATTTAGCATAAACAAAGGTACTTTTTTAGTACTTTATTTTAATCATGTCCAGACGTGGTAGGCGAAACGGGCGTTGAGTGTCAGTATACGAGTCTAGTGTTCAAATGTTTTGATTTTGTGTAAACTACTTCAGAACCACTGATATAAATTAAAACAAGACAGTCTTAAAATAAACATAAAATATATTACATCGTCAATAATAATAGATAGTACACTCAAACTAAAATGCTTCTGAGTGAAATTCTACCAGAGATGCTCGTTACCAAGCGCGTTAGTAATACAAGAACACGCAAATCGTGTTTGATATGGTTGATTAGTACTCCCATATGACAGTGTGGTGGACAACAGTCGACCACACGTTACGTGTTAAACTCTGGCGGTTGGGCCTGATATTTGTTAATTATTCACACTTCCACAACTATACTACTCAATATACAATTTGAAGAATTTATTTCTTGCTTTTAGACTGCTGTCTTGTCGATACCCGGACGGGGAAGAAGAAAAAGAGATCCAGAAATAGTCGTTTAACAGCAATATGTGGTAGATTTACTTTGCCAAAGTTTTGTGCTTTGTAAACAAAACGTTAGTAACACTATAGAATAATGTTAATTGTCGTTCGAAGCACCTACTAGAGCACATAATTCAAGAAGCCACTGGTTTAAATATGTCGAAAAAACGAAATTACACTCATTGGGTTTTACCAAAAAACAAGTTTCACCCGTTAAAGTAAACCAACAAGGCATTATTGTGCAGACACAATTATTTCTGGGTGTTTAAATCAAGACAACTAGTACACTCTGTATAGTTTCTTCAAAGGTCACGGTAAGTTATTTGTGTTTTATGTACTTGATGAAACGTTAGCTGGATTAACGTAGTCAAAACAACTATACCCTGTAGATAAAATACCTGAATTGTCGGACGAATCTGACAAATAAGTAAGTATCTAACTGGGAAACCATCTGCTTTTTTAGACGAGCAAGCTTCTTTTTGAGGACCTTAAACTCTTCTAAAATCTTCCTTTCTCAATATTTCGGCATTTTCACTTTTTATTAAGAAACGAACACTGCACATAAAGGCATCATCAAGAAATTTTACAACAAACGAAATATGAAATAGAGGGAAACATTTAAGAAAGAAAATATGTCAGAGTTGGTATTAATCATGAAAGCAGGCATCCATGATTAATACCTCCTCTTAACACAAAAATTGGGCTCGCCTTGTGGCTTATCTAAGGACATACTACGAAAGAGGTTGTAGAAGGGGAAAAGGAACAGAAAAAGTTCCATTGGAGGAATACTCCAGGCCAAAGACAATTGAAAAAGTTCATTTAACTTATTCGACAAAGAACGTCAGCTTCTAGAACTTGAAAAGTCGGGCTTAAGGCTGGCGACAGTCCTTCAAACGGGCACTTTTCTTGAGAAATCATCTTAAGTAATAGGCAAGGCAGAATAAATGTAGATACTGCGATCCTGCAGCAACTAATATACATACAAAAATTTTTTTTATTATGACAGGCAAGTTCGTTTGAGATTTTTGGGAAAAGAAGAAAGAAAGAGAGACTTAACTGCAGAGAGGATAGAGTTAAGTATATAGGGTAGAAATATTTTGAGAAAACGATCTTTCAAATATCGCGTATTTAAGAACTGGCGGTGTTAGAGTGCCTTTGTGTCTAATATTTATGTTATGTACATCAGTCCGAAATACAATTTTTCTGAATAAATAGCTAGGACTATTAAACAATATTATTTTATGGTAACATGTAGCGTAATTTAGCTTACGTCTGTTTTTCATGCTTATCCACCTGGCGTCTGTTAATTTGTGACTGATTGGTTCGCGTTTTCTGATTCCATATACGAATCTTAAGCAATAATTCTGAATTTTTTGTATACGTTGGGAGGAAATTGCTGTTAAACAGGGACTATAAACAGTATCACAGTAGTTAAAAACAGAAAGAACCAGGGAATCACACAAAAGTAGTTTAAGCTGCTGGACATATCCTATGTCTGGAATTATAAAGCAATTTTAGTCTACATATGGTTTTTTTAATACAGGTCACAGTAGTTAAACACAGAAAGAACCAGGGAATCACACAAAAGTAGTTTAAGTTGCTGGACATATCCTATGTCTGGAATTATAAAGCAATTTTAGTCTACATATGGTTTTTTTAATACAGATCGAAATATGTTCCTGAAATCTGTGATCGGTGTCAAATATGTCCTAAATTTTGTATATTGTTTTTTATGGTTATGTTATTGATCTTAAGCTTAATATTTGGGGTTAGGCCTGACGGCCGAAAAGCATTACAGCACACTTACTCGGATTTAAATGAAGACAGAGTTCTAGCGATGTTTCAGAATTTTTTTTAAGTTCACGACTAACAATTTCACAACTGCTGTGAAAACAACTAGGATCAAATGAATGAAACAATTGTGTGTCGTCTGCGTACAATAAATTTAAATAATTAAAAACATTTTAATTTATTGATCGATTAGGGTTCTTCCTCTACCTAACACTAACTAACTGTCCAAGTTTCAATACAATCGGACTTTTCGTTCTTAAGTTATAGTGCTTAACGTGACGGATGGACAGACAGACAGTCAGAAAGACAGACGGACATCTTGAAAGACCTTCACAATTCGTAGGACCGTCAACTCGGTGTAAGCGGTAATTAATTTAGTTTCTTAAAATAAAGCCAACTACCTTTTTCAGCTTTTACCATTTTCTACCAAATTAAAATTGTTTACGCCCGACAAACTGAACAATACTAGCAAAACAACGTTCGCGTTATGGACTCACCTGGTAATTATTTATTAATAACAAATTGTCTTTAATAATTCATTCGGTTCGGTTTATTTATATTACATTAATAAAATCAATAAAACTAATTTACAAACGGCGCCAGGAAATGGTCGATATAGTTTTGAGTTTATTATTTTTGTTTTACTTGATTGAAGTTCCGTTAAATCGTCGCGTCCGGTTTGTACAAAACGATTACGATGTCGAATGCAGTTACCGAGTTAATTTAAGGTATAATTGCCCATAATATGTTTTTTAATTGGGCATTAACAAGACCGACCAACCTACCGACTTATTTTTTTAATAATCAAAACGCTTCCGGGAGTCGTTTTGTAATTAAGACAAAATTCACTGTTACTTGACAGAACGCAAGAAGCAAACTAGTTCAGGATAATGTGAGTGTGTCATTATATATATATGAACTCTCGTCGGGATTGTGCAGCCTAATCATATGATGAAAACAGGATATTAAAATAAGTCCATATGTGCTCCCTGAAGGGTCTGAAGTACCAATTCCTTTTCTTTCTTCTTCTTATTCACAATGTATTGACCGACGTTTTGTGTAGTTGGCGTTTTCTTGCTGTAGGGTGCGTCTGACATCATCACGTCATCTGTCAGGGTTGCCTGTTGCCTGTAAAGCGCACAATCTCGTAAGCTCTTGTTCATCTAATTCTTGATATCATCAGCTCAATTTCGTCTCTTGTCAAGCGTTCCATATTGTCTTCTTCCCAATTGATGTGGACCAAAAATGTAAGCATTCGGGAGAATATAATATGATGCTGGAAAGTCACTTTGAGGGACGCATTTCTCGGACAATCGAGTCTTCAGGCTTTTCCAAAACCTTTTCAACACTTTTTCGGTAAGAAAGGAAATCAGATATTATACAATGTGTCTAGGCTCCCGGTACCGGTAACCAATTTTGTCCCGGTATAAATGACAACGTCACAGTTATGACGTAATAATTACCGGGATTAAACAGGATCTCGGTAGATGTTTCTATCTAGTAATGTATGAGGAATGATTTATAAGGAATCAGAATAATTAATTAGGTAAATCAGAACAACTTCATTTTAAGGTTTTTTCGTCCACATTTTTTATATTACAGGTGGAATCACAACAGTTTTTACTTTCTTTTCTTTGGTATCCCAATAGTGGTCAATTCAGATTCTTTTGGACGGCCTCTCCGTTATACTACAGCTGGTAATTCTATATTTTGTTAAATTTGGATATTAGGTTCTAAAAAACAGAACGTTTAATTTTTATATTTATACAGTGTCCGCCAAAAAGTCTGCACCATATGGAAAACTTATTTATTCTATTTTTTTTTACGGGTTTCAGAATGATTAATAACCAAAATTATTTGTCATGTCTCAACTATGATACCTCCAGAATAACATTAGAAATTTTAAAGTGGCCTGAGAGGTAAACAAAGAATTTTGCAATAAGACAGTAATATGGAAAAACGTTTAACGTTTTGAAGTAAATTAATAGGAATTTTGAGATTTATTTATGTGATCTAAAACTGATTTAAATGAACAATCGTTTCTTTAATATTAAAGCCGATTATCGTGCAAATTTCCACAGCAAGGGTTCAGAATTACTGAAAATAATCCACGATTGTCCTGTTTGTTTTTAGTAAAAATGTTCTTTTGTCATTATTAATTACATTTAAAGAAGAAATGCAACATTTATGTATTTTTCGCATTGTAATATTTCAAATTATCTCAACTGTGAACAAAAAATGAAAAAGAAAAAAAATGTTAAGTATACAAGGTGTAATTAGTTTCATGACATTAAAAAACTGGTGGTAGGGTACGACAAGACAAACAAAAAAACCTTATATAACATGGCGTCTAAAGCTCATAATTTTGGAGAAAAAAAAAATAAACAAAAATTTCGCAAATTTTCAATAAAATTTTTTGAGAACTGCTGGAATATTGAGGTAGGTTTAGATCTAGATCTGAACTGAAGAAAACTATACTCTAACTCTCCCTTGTGCAATATTTTAGTTACTGTCGGTGTTTCGTTATGTACACACGTCCAACCCGCCGTTCGTTGTTTTTGTTATTTTTTAATTTCGCGTCATTGTGTATTTATAGTTAAGTGCGCATGTACTTAATTCGACGTACCGAACTGTGTATTGATACAGATGCAGAGATTTTGAATCATTTAGGTAGGCAGTAAGCTTTTAACCCAGGACACTCATTTATGTTACAAACGTTAATAAACCACATTTAAATTTTCTAAATTATAAACAATCCAATATTTTGTTCCAAATTAAAAAACACACATGTAAAGAAATGCTGTTTAAACCTCTATGGCCATTATTTGCTTGCAATTGTACACGAAGAGAGAACGAATTATTTACCTCTTTATACTTGCCTCAGTTCAGTTGAGGCGGTACATCAAAGGCGGTCGATGATCCTTTGACACCGCGTGTGCCGGCCAGCACTTTTCTATGACAATTTAAAAGTTGTATAATTGGGAAGTACAAGTCCATCGGCCAAGAAAAGCAGTGGTTCTCAATAATTGTCTACCATAATATTAAATATGTTAACCTAGATCAGTGTTTTTCAAAGTGCCTCTAGAGGGAAAAGTCATAAAGGTTTTTTGTTTGTCTAGTCGGTCCCCATTACCAGTTTTTTTAATGACATGAAACTGATTACACCCTGCAAAAAAAAATGAAAAAGTAGAACATTGAAATTTTCAAACCAAACTTTACATTTAGATTCTTAATGTAATTACAAATAAGTTTTAGTAAGCAAAAGCAGTGTAGTACGGGATTTGTACAAATTCCGGTAATTGTTACGTCATAACTATGACGTTGTCATTTATACCGGGATAAAATTGGGTACCGGTACCGAGAGCCTAGACACACCAAATATTATATTGATTATTATTATTACTTTATTCACATCAGGGGCGTAGTGTTTTTGGCGGTGATAAAATGTAAAGCCTTGTTTTAAGGCGTTAATTGATTGGCTGCGGAAATTCAAGTGTTTTTAACTATAATTAAATATCATTCTTATTTTAATATTTGCATGTCCACCGAGAATTTTTCAAGTTTTCACAAATTGAAATATCTGTTTTTTCAAGAAGACATTCCGACGCTTGTGGTTTTATTTTATTAACACTAAATAGCGAATCCATTGGTTCTTGTCGTATTCAGAATAATTAAAACTGAAAATCTGATGAGGTGTGTTAAATTTAGGCTATTTTCTCACGAAAACATTTCATCAAAAACGCAGAAAAAACGCATTTACTCGTACTGGTCAAATTCACACTGACAACGAAATTCTCACCGAGAAACAATTTTTACCATTGAATATTCATGAATAATAACCATGGAATAAAAACTCATTTAAAATTCCTTATCATTCTCCAAATTATCTACCACACTCATTTAGAAATCGTACGCATTATATTTACCTACAAGTGTAAAATTTTTAAGCAACATTAACATATACATGACGCTGCTGTGAATAACAAAGTAAAGATGATAAATAATAACAACAATGGACGGACGACACTTAGCATGAAACAAGAGAGCAGGAGAGAATGTGTGGAAAATAAAGGTCGGTCGACTACTCCCCTATCAGAGGGTCAACGAACTGATAATTTAATTCTTTCATCTGAGCCGGGAAGTGCTAGTAGCCGATATGCAAGTGCAGGTTCCCCTCCATAATTCCCTCGGTGCGTTTTTAACATAATTCGACGCTCTCTTAGAGCATGTGGGTATGCGTACGAGGGTTGTAGAACATTTGTAGTATAGTGCAACAAACGACAGTTGATCCAATAAAAGATTGAAAATAAAAACAATACGTTACAAAGACGTGCCCAATACAGTTAATAAATTAATTAATATGTTCATACGATGTTATCATCAGCTTATTCAGGGTTCAGACCTTGCGAAGCTGAAAAAATTCCCTGAATTTTCCAGGTTTTCCATAACCAAAAATATCAATTTGCATATATTTTTTTAGTGTAGTAATTTTTAATTTGACACAACTAATTCCTTGAATTGAACTGAATCAGTAAAAATTCTTAAGAACTCTGTGGTTTTCCATATCTAGATGCAAAATTCCATGATTTTTTAAACAATTTATAAAATTCTCTGATAGTTTCAGGTTTTTTTAAACATCTTTAAATTTGATCGACACATTTCTAAAACCGGTAGTATCGCTCGTAGCGAAAAAAAATCATATCACTGTGTTGGTGATCGAATTCTGAACGACTTTCAAAATGTCCGTCCGTCTGTCTGTCTATCCGTCAATTGGCATACATCCCGGTTAGTGGAAGTCCAGCGACAGACATTCTAAACCTGCACGTTGTCACTGGGCATGACAAAGTAGTATCAAATCGATTTCTTCGTTATCCATTAATTGCCATTTATGTTTACAAAAATACGATCGTACATTCTAATTAGTGTAGGTCTAGACAGTCTAGAGGTAGGAATGCGTTCCAGTTATAGGAGGCACAGAGATTTTAAATATGCAAAGTAGTAGTTAAGTCATGATTAGTAAATGCCAAGCTGATTTTTTTAAATTTCATTTATAAATTAAGTTTTCACCACTACGAAAAATTCTCGTTACTTTTCCCATTTTAGGATCTCCTCCATTATGTTCTCCTTAGATCAGTCGCAAAATGGTTCGGGCCCAAAAAATGGGGCTTCAGCACCTTCTTTTTGCAAGGGCGTCAGCTAATTTATTTCCTTCTATTACCTCGTGCCCTGGCACCCACATCAAGGTAACCTTATTGTTGTTTGCCAGTTGCTTCAGGGATTCTCTGCATTCCCAGGCACTTTTAGACTCAAAGGTGTAAGACCTGAGAACTTTTAACGCTGTCTGGTTATTTAGACGGAGAGCTGGCTACGAAAATTAAAGATGATAAGGTGCTTTTAACTGTAGAAATAAATAAATAAATGCGATGTAATTTTAGGATAAGAAATATCAGCCAAAAAAGTTCAAAACAAATTTTAAAAAAGTACATCCATACAGGATTCGAACTGAGAAATCCGCTGTGTAGTCGCTTAACGAGATGCTACGGTCGGGGGGTATGAAATTTCAATTAGTCTCGTCGGAAAAGGCAAAACATGAAATTTTTAAATGTTCATAACTAAATAGATACATCAGCAGGAAGGCTTCCTAATGTCGATATCGAAAGATCAAAATTGGCATTTTCACGGCATTTTATGGGCGAAATAAAAACTCGAGCCGACAGAAGTGAACGAAAAATAGCATTTTTTGACATTTCGCGAATTTGATTTGTTTTTTGTTCCATTAATGTCACTGGTATGTTAATAACCGGAAAACCCGAACGAATAGGAAGATTTTAAAAACTATAAAAATAAAATCGCCAGACTTGCACCTTGACCAATAACAAATTTTAATAATTTGAACAATTTCCTTACAACTTTACCGACTTCTGGCAACGTTTAATCCCCGACCTAAACTTCTGGCAATAATTTTACGCAATTTCTACAGTTAAAAACCATAACTACACAAAATTTCAGAGCTGCACTCGAAGATTTTATTTTGATTAACGCGTTTGACCGCCCACGCTTCCCTCCCCGAGATGGACTTCTGGCTGCAGAGCTATGTACTTTTCAGCTAGAATGGAGGGCCCTTACATAAACATTTTCACTGCACCTTATTATTTTCACTGCACCTTATCATTTAACTGCCGCAGTCAGCTGTTGAGAGTACACACTCTCAAATTGATTCGATTTTTGCTCTTCGAATGCCTTTACTTATCTCTAGCTTACTCAAATGTATCAGGCAATTGCACGCTGGCTCCTGTACTATAATATTGAACAAGAAAACATCGTATATTTCTTATTCTTTATATGTCTAATTATATTTATGTGTTGTGTCACATATTGAAGTATCCTTTAGGGCTAGAGATACTACCACCTTCTTTTGAATATCCATAGAGACGGCTGGTAGACGGGGAAGCATCCTGGTAATCTTTTCCAGATAATGATATATTAATTTCAGAGTAATGCCATTGATTAGATGTATATAATAATAATAATAATAATAATAATAATAAACTTTATTTTCATCAGACTCGCCTACACAAGTATAGAATATTGTCAATAGTAGTTACATGGAATATAAAATCACATAAAATATAGAAAAGTAAAGACACATACAAATATTGAAGTAAAATACATATTAAAAACTAATTACTAAAATCAGCAGTAAAGTATTCTGTGACAGAGTAGAAACTAGACCTTATTAATAAATTTCTTATAGCGGCTTTGAATTCACCTAATCTTTCCAGATTTTTAATATTAGCAGGTAGCTTGTTAAAAAGTTTTATACCCATAACAGTGGGACCATTAGCAACCAGCGACAAGCGGTGATGCGGAATACTTATATTAAAATTCAGCCTAAGCCCATAACGGGAACTTCCATCTCGAGCTTGTATGAATTTTTCTGGATTTGATTTCACAAAAACCAGTGCATTAAATATATAAAGTGAAGGTACGGTTAGTATATTTAACTGCTTAAATAGTTCTCTACAGGAGGTAGTGATAGGTTTAAACAGCATAGTGCGAATAATTTTTTTCTGAATTATCAAGATTTCATTAACTCTAGAGCAATTTCCCCAGCATATAATACCGTAGTTAATAGACGAGTCTATATGTGCAAAATAATATGACTTTAAGATGTCCAAGTTAACTTTACTTCTCATTTGCCATAATACGAAGCAATGTGTAGCTAATTTTCTTAATAAAAAATCAATTTGAATGCTCCACGTTAAATGGGTATCAAGATGTAATCCCAAAAACTTGACAGAGTTATTTTGCTGAATGCTCATATTATTAATATTTACGAGAAGACTCTGGTTGTTCTCTTTTGCAGAGAAGAACAATATTTCGGTTTTTGAATTATTTAATGCTAAGCCATTGTTGGAACAAAATGTTATCATATTATTTACAGCAGCATTTGCATATATGCTGAGTTCAGCTATACTTGGGGCAGAGACAGCAGTAGATGTATCGTCCGCACATAAAGACACGAATGAGTCATCAAAATGATCAACAATGTCATTTATAAAAATTATAAAAAGCAATGGTCCCAGTACACTTCCTTGGGGGACGCCCATGTTGACCATGCTAGTATCAGATTTATAAACGACACCGCTGCTCCTTATAACAACTTCCTGTGTCCTATCCATCAAATATGATTTCAGCCAATTTAAAGCGGTATTTTTTATTCCATATTTATCTAGTTTATTTAGCAATAAATTCAAATTAACTGTGTCGAAGGCACGTTCCAAGTCGAAAAATATGCAAGCAGTGTTATTTTTTAAGTCAAGATTATTTAAAATAAAATTATATAATGATAGAACGGCATGCTGGGTAGAAAGGCCTTTTCTAAAGCCAAATTGTCTCCCAGTTAGTACGTTTTCATCTTCTAAATAAACTATTAGTTTCCCATGAAAAGATTTTTCATATATTTTTGAAAAGGCAGATAACAGGGCTATACCTCTATAATTTGATATTAAATTTGTGTCTTCCTTTTTGTGAATTGGTATAATCTGAGATTTTTTTAATAGAGTTGGAAATATACCTTCTTGAAATGAGAGATTTATTAATGATGTGACAGGATTTGTTATATAATCAACAACTTTAGCTAATAGTGAGCTAGGAATGCCATCAAAGCCGGCTGAGTGTTTTGAGGATATTGACAATATTAATTTATGGACTTCTTCATAGGTTATAGGTGATAATTTAAAAGTTGAATCTTTAGCAATAATATTATTTAAAGAATTACTAACCGACATACTTCCAGTTAAGGTTTGAATAGAATCAATGAAATAATCACTAAAAGCGTCGGCCGCCGCCTATATGAAAGTTAACTGCTAAATCTTGAAAACAAAATATTTAAAAGTGAATTATTTTTTGTTTGCTTATACTTGTAATGAAATATATTCTTTACAGGACTTTGCAAACAGCAGAAAAACTATCTATGAGAACTAAAATAAAAACTATTTGAAGAATTATTGATTTACAATCTTTACATTCTTTCGATAACCTGAATTCTGGTTATGCTAGCAATTAAGATCCTAAAATCAATTTGTCTTTCTTATTGGACAATTCGCATTCTAACACTAGTTTCTACACAGTCCCCTACGGCTATGCAGAACAAACCAGTATCCACATAACCCCCTACGGCTATGAAGATTCAGTTAAAATGAGAACAAAGGCCTAAAATGAATTTATTTACATACCTCG
The DNA here is from genome assembly GCA_963583905.1 of Stenurella melanura. Taxonomy (NCBI): domain Eukaryota; kingdom Metazoa; phylum Arthropoda; class Insecta; order Coleoptera; family Cerambycidae; genus Stenurella; species Stenurella melanura. The sequence continues at coordinate 65,738,230 of OY757310.1, forward strand.
TCTTTTGGGAAATTTTTCATTCAAATGGATTTCATAGCCGTAGGGGGTTATGTGGATACTGGTTTATTCTGCATAGCCGTAGGGTACTGTGTAGAAACTAGTGTTAGAATGAGAATTGTCCAATAATAGATCGTTTTTTCTTCTGTTTGCAAAATCCTATAAAGAATATGTTTCATAACAAAATATTGTTCAACAATAAACAGATTTCACGATTTGTTATTGATATTAATATCGTAATGAACCGGTAACTAATTGTAACATTTTGACCATCTGAAATATAAATTTAATTTTATTTCAGTATTTAGAAACTGATTATGATTTTCAGTGACTTATTGTGTATACGCGCCAAATATACAAAACAGACGGCTGAGGTTTAATTTATACAATTTTCCGACCTATAGAATTTCTAATAAAAGCATTGCATATGCAGCGAGATAAAATTCTGTATTGTATACATAAAATCGTCTGGATTGTTATTATTCATATAAATTATGACTCGCACCCCTGCTCCTTAATGCAGTCGCTGGAAAACGGATCGTGTGTACCCATAATTTAGTAGTTGGACTAGAGCTCTCAAAGGGTTCTATTAACAATAGATTGTCACATTCAGGTCTCAGCATAAATATCTTACCATTGTCCTGCCCCTTTACTCTGGATTTAATTAGAGATATTTGGAATTTAATTTGCCGCTAGCCCGAAAACTTAAGAACTCCGGTATTGTTTATGAAGAATTTTATGCTTGTTCGCTATTCAAATTCCGAACATAGAAGGAAATTTCTCTATAAAAGCAATGCAATCGATCAAGTTCTGTTCCGTTTATTATTTCTTGTAGTATATTGTAATATTGTGTAATAAAATGCCGCTTTGCAATATAAAGAAGAAATTAGTAGATCAATTAAACCTTCCTGGCAAATGTTACTCTTACAGCAATCGATGAGTCTATATCAGATTCGAAGGTAAAGATTTTTTTAGTGGGGTAGCAGGACGGGAAATGCATTGCTTGCAAATATTTCGAAAAATTAGCGTTGTAACGAAAAACATAAAATGCTTTTTTAAAGATTATGAAATTTTCGTTACATTGAGACTTACCACGTCCATATTCGACAAAAATTGACTGATATACAGTGTCTGGAAGTTATACTTTCAAATCATTAAAAAAATCAAATATGTAGGTACACTTTATTTTCACAATTTGCTCAAAAACAACGCGCACTAAGTTAAAAATACTCCAAGTCTTATTGAATTACTTATAATTTGACACATGTCACATCTCTTTACAACAAAAATTAGCCAACATATGGTTAAAAGTTCCTAAAAAGTGCACGTTCATTAAAATCCAATGTTTATAAAGCATCCAAGATGTAGCGACATCTGGAGCTAGATTATATTTTGAGGTGATTCCGTTGAGGGTTAGGGGCTGAATAGGTAAATAGAGGAAAATAAGTAAAGCAAGCTAGTAAGAGTTTGGTGTATATACTAGAAGACAGGGCCTCAGAATATTTTATGACATTCATTATTAAAGGAGTTAACAAAATAAAATTGAGATATTCACTTGAAATTTGGTACACGTATTATAACATCTGGAACAAAATTTTATTTTTTGAGATGATTCCCTTGAATGGTTGGGGGATAAACAGCAGGAGACACCCTGCATTTTGATTGATTAGCCAGCGTAGATAGGCATTGGTGCCACTTCCGGATATCCAATCTGGATAGTTTTATACAGATTCGGGAAATGTTCGTTTAGGTATGGCAATAAGCGCATGCGAGAGCGAAGCAACTAGGCTATTGTGTGTGAGATGCTTCTTTTAAGTTTCCATGCTTCTTTTAAATTTCCGTCTATCATCATTCCCTTGTTTATTCTTCTGAGTCTTCTGTTTCTGAATCTGGCATTCTGCATATCTTTGATATTTCTTTATTGTATTATTTGTTTTGATTTCTTCGTTCTGTAGCTGGGAGATGTTATTTCTGCTCTTATTTCTTCTAGTTTATTGGATGATCTGCCTGAATAGCCGTCTTGCCCGCTTGCATATTTTGACCTGAGAAATATTTTCGTATTCGTAAACAAGTTTAATATATGAACCACGTAACAATTGCTAGTTGAAACTGCCCTGTTGTGACATATGATATATTCATGTGTAAGTAAAAATTCCAAAAATGATAAAAACTTATCCTTTCTTTCTGTCATCGCTGTCTTGTTGATCGCTAGTTTTATTTTCTTGAGCTGATTTATACTTTCCAAATCCATTCCACTTTGGGTCTACATTTGGAAATTGGAGAACACCAGATGGCCCGATCGGAACTTGCCAGTCGATCAAAATTTGGTGTGATAAAATCAGAATGCGTTCCTCAACTTTCTTTACGGCTCCAAGACATGGATCATATTGAGATGCGAGTTTGAAGACGTTTGCTACCAATTTCCTGGACAGCCCATCAGATTGATAGCTCGCTACGTTCCCAAAAACGACTCTGAAGCACCATATTCTCCCTAATCTTCTCATTTTTTGGCTATATCACCAATAGAAAAATTGATATAGTACGGTTGATAGTTCATAGAAAACCTGATAGAAACAGGCGAAGATGCCCTTCAAAACGTTGGGATAAGGTCACCAAGGAGCTAATAGGAAAAAGCTTTGGCGAGAATGTGCACCTAACAGACAACCGCGACTGGTGGGGGGATGCCGTCAGACGTGCTATGTAGCAAACGGAGGTCAACTAGGATAATACATGGATCACTAAGCGTTTCACGTTGTGAATAGGAAGGTGGATGAGATAGCCCACGTAGAAAATGTTAGGCATTTATAACGAAAATCAAAAATAAATCTAAGCTATTGAAAATGTCCCTTGTGCCTCAACGATACAGCACTCATTTAATTAATTCCGTTTATCCTGTAAAAACCTTTCAGTAATTATGACATATTTAATTAATTTCATGATAAATTAAAAATTATAACTTTTAAAAAGGACTCTCGGCCTCCCTTTAGATACAAATGTGCCTTATTCGTTTTATATTAAAGTACCTCGAGACCTTTGATCTTCCACGGTTTCTCTTGCACATGTATATTTTATAACTTTTTATTGATTTCACTACTCCGTTTTTGGTTAAAAAATTATTAGTCTACCATTTTGTTCTTTTGAAAATTTAATGTTGAGCTGTGCCTGCTCTGAAGTATCTGCTGAACTTTTTCGGTTTTGCTTTCCGGCATTTCATTATTAAAAGCTCGAGTGTGTAACTGACAATGTATATAATACAAAATTCCATCAATTTTCATTAAAGTCAGTGAAAAGGTCATTGCATTTGTGGCTGGTGCGTGAAGTTACGCACGCGCAGGGATTTTCAAGTTAATTTCTTCTTTCTGATGAATAGTATCTGAAAACGGGCTTGATAGAAATTTAAATGAAGCGTTTGTTCTTTACTTTAACCGGAGCCTATTGCACATTTAGTCGGAAAGCTCAAACGACAATCGTGCGAACTTTTATTTTATACACAAAGATAAGGATAAAGTTCATTTCCGATTAAAAAAAAACATGTAACCAACATTTTAGGCATAAAATTTTAAACTGTTAATTTTCAAGTTCTGTTTATTTATGTATATTAATTCTGTTATCAATTTGGGAGAAAAACGGATAGAACAAAAGCTTATAAAATCAAAAAAAGAGATAACTATCGTCTCGTAACTTAGTTTACTTTAAAAAAATGTCACCTCTGTACATTTCAATATAGCTTATACCTAAAATTAAATCTGGCTTCCGAAAAAATCGTGAAACGTCTACTGCTTTAACAGCTATTCCTGATGATGTCGTGACCTCGATTAATTCGGACACATTAATTGTTTTGCTGGATATACCAACAGCCTCTTTAAATACCGAACCATTAATAAAGAAAAGAACATTTTACGGATTAAACGGTAATACCTTAAAACGGCTCACGCCTTACTTCAATATCAATATCCATTGTCTTTGTACCTCCAATAGAAAGAAATTCTCATAAACGCATTTTAGTTTCTGGAGTACCTCAGGGTTCCATTTTGGGACTTCCAATATTTAATATTTACACCTTAGACCAGCCTCATGATACAAAGTATTGTTCTATACATATGTAAGCTGATCTTCAGATTTATCTTGCTTTTAACATCTTCGATTCCGAGGAAGCCCAATATAAAATAAATAACCGCTTAATTTACTACTAAATACTAACAAAAGCAAAAAAATTGTCATTGGTACATAAACTAAAAAATCTCGGTAATTTTGAACTATCAATCGATAACATTATTATCGAACAAGAAGTGGAAGACGTTGAAAATTTGGAGTAGATGTTTCTATCCTTTTAACTAAACTTTAAGTTTTATAAATATTCTTTATAAAATTACTGAACTACTACGGACGGATCTCATTAGTTTCATTATCCCAGAAGAAATATTTAGGCCTTTGTAGTTTTAGGCAGGGTAGAAAAATATGGAGTAAATTCTCATTAGCTCTAACATCCCGGAACAAACAAAAATCCGGCATTTGATTAGGCATATGCCTAAAACTAGAAATGCCTGAATTTTTATTCATTCATTTATTTTAGAACTAATGAGATCCGTCTATCTGTGGGGACGGATATCATTAGTCCCCCCCCTACCCAATAGGGATGATTTTCGACTTTATTAAGAAGATTGGGTGGTTGCTGCACCAGATTTATATATTTGGCACAATGAGCTACAAGTATGTGACCCTTTCCTAATGCCAATAGCAGACATATGCATACTTTCAGCATTGGGGTGGTTCTTACCACCAGATATTTTGTACTGAAAGACGCAAAAATTTGCACTTCGTTAAAAGTTATTACATTATTTCCATGATTTTACACCATTTTCAGGGATATTTTTTAATACAAAAAAAAAAATGACACGAACCTCCTTTTTTTGACTACGGATTCGGATTCTGCGTCGAAAAATACCAAATCCATAGATTTTGGTTTGCGGTACAGAATATTTTTTTTTTGTAGCTGTGTATTTATGGTGATGACATTTATTTGTTAAATTAGTCAAGTATATTTTCGTCTAATTTCTTAGAATATCATTAATAACATTCTTTCAAACGAAAATACGGGTATATAGTTTAATAATATACGCATGATTAGAATTGGTTGTGACACGCATGCCGCACATTGCCAGGAAATAGTGGTTTCTTATGTCTATGAGAACGATCGAAACTTGAAACTATTGTTAGCATACTTTTATTGGAATGTCAACTCATAGCAAGGATTAATAAACACAGCTACAGAGAGTAATGAAATATGTAGGTATGTGAGCCGGTACAATTAAAGAATAAAATTAGGTATATAAAAAAAATATGACAAAAATCGTTTATTTAAAAAAATGTAGAAAAAAAAATTATTATTTTTTACACTAGTACATTTTTTTTAAATAAAAGCTTTTAAATTTGTTTTCCCAGGACGTCCGCCATATTGGATTTAGAGCGGCGTTACATAGTTTATTGTATTTTACTCGTCAAGCCCTTTCATTTGATACCCACATCAAGGAGGTTGTGACGAAAAAGATAATCCGCCATCCTAGGGCGTCCACTATATTGGATTTAGAATGACATTACATAGTTTATCGTATTTTACTCATTAAACCTCTTCATTTGCTACCCATGTCAAGGGGGTTTTGAAGAAAAGGGTAATCCGCCTTCCTGGGACGTCCGTCATATTGGATTTAGAATGACGTCATAGTTTTCCGATTTTTTGCTCGTCAAACCCCTTCATTTAACCATATCAAGGGGGCTGTGAAGAAAAAGGTGATCCGTCATATTGGAACGTCCGCCATATTGGAGTTAGAGTAATAGATATACTACGTTGAATCGTCATCAGAGTTATACACGTGAGCAATATTTCAAAGCTCAAGCTTATATACTAAACATACTAGCAAACTAATCTACAAAGAAGCAAGTTAAACAAAAGCTCTTCCAAACAGATTTTGTCGGTAAAATTTGTTAAAAATCTGTAGTAAGCGGTGTTGTCGGGGCGTGATGTTTGTAGGGACGATAAGAAATAAATCAACGCAATACGTTTCACTGTCAACATCTTTGGTTGTGAAATTGCGTCAAGCGTTGCTGCGTCCGCGCGACTGTTGTTCGCATCTACTTGTCGATCCTGCCTCATCCTCCGTATTCCTTCCGCTGCTGCAATAGGGGTCTTTTTGGATTCCTAATTTAACCTTATTTGACTTTAAATTGTTTACCATAATTATTTACTTTATTTTTTGAAGATATTTAGAAGTTTAAAATTTAAAGTTAGTCCAAGGTCAACACTGTATCAATGTATATTTTTTCAATTGCTGTCACTATTAGTATTTTATTCCATAACACTTGTCGAGCTCTGTTAAACGACACCTCACACAACGGCCAATGTGCACGCGCTCTTGAGCTATACTAATTTTTCCGTGCGCGGCGAACCGGTAATATCCCAATACAATTTGGCGGATATGTGGTGACGTGTGACGTAACGTGCTCAAGACAAATGTCGCGTTTCTTAAATATTTGCTCCTTTAAAATGATTATTTGGATATACGTTATAGTTTTAAAGTTATTAAGGTTTGTTTGCTATACACAAAATCATCTTTCGAATTTCGCCTAGGTTCCCCCCATACGGGACCCGCGCCACGGTATAAGACGTTTTCCGTAAAAAAATCAACCCATTACAGTACAAGGTTCGTAGGTTCCACGAGGGGGCACATTTTTTAGGATTCCGTAGAACCCTTATAGTATTTTCGGATACCTCCATTATACAGTTTGTGAGTGGCTGTGGCTTTTAGCTGTGGGTGGGCATTTGTACAAACACACAAACAGATAACAAATAATAATAAATTCGTTACATACTTCCCAAAATGAAACGATGTTTGGCGAGAAATTACGATTGTAAGTGAAAGCGAAGGGATGAGGCAGGCAGTGTCCACATTCCACCCGCAAACTACAAAGCCCGGTATCTATTTGAATTTGCATTTCATCATTTACAAATAATATCATTTTCATAATAGTAATAATCATAATTAATGTCACACTAACTTCCTTTTTTTCTATTATTTATCAAATATCAAATTAGAAATTAGGGGCACAATTAATATTCTATTTGATAATCTCAATATTCTCATAAGATTAAGAAAGTAATTAATCATTTAATCAATTTTAATTAGTCATTTTTCCATTTTCCAGTTTGATTTTGATATATTGTCAAATGTATATTCCATTCAATAATTCAAAATTCATTATTCATTAGTTCATATTAAGTTTAAGCGGATTCGTATGTGAACTTGGCGGAGGCGGATTGATATGCAGTAAAATAATAAAAATATCATAAATAAAAATAACTTTTTAATTTTATAATTTTTACATTAAAATTAATTCATGGCAATATTTTATGACCAACTACTGCTTGGCCTTAGCGCTCTTAGGTAACTGGGTGGGCACTGCCTACCCCGCCATCCCTGATGGGCCGCCTATCCTATCTCTACACAGCCTCGCATCTTCTTCAATTTTTCAGACAATTTCAAATTTTTATCAGTTATGCAATCAATGAAACTGCTTATTTTTAATCTAAAAAAAATACTTGTCGATCATGGCCTGCTAAGAACGGATAAAATATACAAAAATTTAAAAATGCACAGTATTCTTTGTTGAATCGAAAAATTTCATTAAGAAAAAAATATTCAGAATTGCAAACTTAGCCTATACTTACTTATATTATACAAATTTTCGAAGAAGCAAATTCCAGTATTCGGCAGGCATTTCAAAAAATTATTCCCCAAGAACCGAGAATAGTATATTATAATACAAGTGTATAAGTAAGCCTTTAAAGCACGCACGGGTTTACGTACGACGAGCGTAGCGAGGGTCCTTAGTGCTCTAAAGGCCACTTACACACGGGTAATTATAAGCTATTTTTTATTATACCTGCACTGCAAAATAAAAATTAGAAAAATTAATTAATGTAGAATCATTTTACAAGGTAATTTCCGAATTTAATTTTTAATCGGTAATAGAGACGGTTCGAATTTTCTTGTTTGGTTGCTAAAAATACCTGTGTACTTATCATTGTTTAAAATTGTTGTTACCTAAGCAACTTTAAAGCACTAGTGCTTTAAAGCCAGATTTTGCACGCTTTTCAGTTTCAAAAATAGAGATTATAATTTAGGTATAATAAAAAAGACATTAAACGCGTACGATAAACGTATTATATGTGGGATGGTGGTTCAGTGGAAGCTGATTAGCTTCCAACAGAAACAACTTAATTAAGTTCTTTCTGTTAAGCTCTGTTAATTTCTTGATACTAGTAATATTAGTGTATTTGTAAAAATAACTAATCGATATGTTAACTACTTGACTAAATTAAATATTAAAAATGAACATTTTTGCCAAAAATGTACTTTAACATTTTTATTTATGAATCGCTTTTTTAAAAATAGAATTCTTCTTCCAGTTAACTTAGGAACTTAACCGACGAAGTTTAAATAAGATCGGTCTTTCCGTTTTAAAGTTATCGTGTTTATCAAAAAAGGACGGACGAGCAGATAGACACAGACAGACGAATATATTGAAAGTTGTACTAACACAATGAAACGAAATATTTTCTTTGTGTATACTATTTATAAAGTTTCAGAAATGTGACGACCAAATGCAATATACTCCTCGTTTTCGAAATAAACGTTGCTATCATGAAGAAAATTCACATGTACATATTTCCACACCCCACCCCCAAATTACCAAACAACTTTGAAAACCGCCCAACCGCACACCCCGTATCCACATGTTAATAACACTCGCTATTTATTATTACTACAAAGTAATGTTTATATATTTTCTTTTTTCTCGCCTTTGAAAACCATGCTTGCCACCCCACACACGGAATTAACTCTTACTCTAAGTGTCTCGGAAAATTTAATTTTCACGCTAAATTCACTTATAGTGTACTTAAACATCGACAGTCTTTAAAAAATAGCCAAAATGTAGGGGTCCAACATTTTTCTCACTCATAATCCGCCCGTAATCGTGGAACCTCCGGATCACTTTTATGTTCAAGTTCAAAAATGCAGTCTGCTCCCTTTAAATTAATAAGTACTAAAAACATTTCGCTTTAGTACAAAGACATAATAAAGCTATAAATTTAGTACATATTATAATAGTTACAAATATCTATAATCGTTTATTATAAACAACTGTATTGAGTCACACGAACGAGATGTTATTGCACCTAGCTCATATATTTATTTATGTATAATGCCCGATACGATGGAGAATTATCACTCCAGGATTATTATGACACACTAAAATGACATTAATTGTTCGTGGACTAAATTATAGGGAATATCATGTAACAACTAGGATTCTGATCGGATTCTGATATTCTCTATATAAGTATAATTTTAAAACTATGCTTGGCGTTCAAAATATGATAATAAATCGTGCATGGTTGTAACAAATTCGCCCTATATCATTTAATTATAATAATGAAATGTGACTGTCTGGATTCGACAATCTAAAAGCAAATCTTTTGTATTTATTGATACTTCAGCTTTATTTAAGGGTTGTAATGCTGTATTCGGCAATTCAGCATCCAAAATAATCCTTGTAATGAAAGATACAAGTAAACAGACGTTTGTTACGATACAAACACTTAATCCACAATTTTTTTTTTTTACTTGTTCAAGAGGAATCACCATTCTCCACACCTTGGGTGTTAGGAAAATAATTCATGTCCGTTTATAAGATGATTCTGCACGCAAATATAGTAAGAAAAGTTCCTACACATAGGTCGGATATACTTATTAAGGAAGCTACGTGGGAGAAATGTGCCCTTTTTGGACAAAAATCTGCCGACAGTAGACATATCAATCAATTCAAAAACCGTTGCCTAGGGAATCACTACTTCCACATCCAGAATTTTCATCCAACTCACTTTAAAGGAAACATCGTGACTATATTTGCACTTTAGTGTGTGGAAATTTTACCAAATTTCAAGTCTCAACTCTTTTAATAAGGGAGTGGGAGTGGTGGGGGGATGTAAAATATTAAAATAAAAACCTGAGGCCTTCGTTTCTAGTATATACACCAAATGCCAAATTTCTGTACTCTTACCAGCTTGCTTTACTTATTTTTCCCTGTTCACCCCTATTTAACCCCCAAACCCTTTAAAGGAATAATCCCAAAATATAATCATCTAGTTCCTGATGTGATTATAATATATACGTATACCAAATTTCAAGTCAATATTTCAATTTTATTTTATCAAGTGGTTGGTGGGGAGATGGAAAATATTATAAAAAATGTTGAGGCCTTGGCTTCTAGTACACACACCAAACTTCAAGTTTCTATACTCTTACCAGCTCGCTTTACTTATTTTCCCCTATTTACCCTCAACCCTTCACCGGATATGTTCAAAAAATAATCTAGTTCCAGATCTTGTTATAATATATACGTGTACAAAATTTCAAGTGAAAATGAAAATATTATAAAAAAATCTGAGGCCTTGGCTTCTAGTACATACACCAAATTTCAAGTTTCTGTACTCTTACCAGCTTGCTTTACTTATTTTTCCCTGTTCATCGCTATTTTCTGAACAACTTCTATACCCTATAAGTATAAATGTTTCCAACTAAATGCAGCTTAATTAATTCACAGAAACTATGAAATTTTTTATAATTTTTCACATAAGTTCAAAAAACCAAACTGAAATAAAACACTAGAGGGCTAGGTTTAATATGGTTCTCTTTTATGTTGAAAATATGCTGCACAAAGACACATTTCTATAATTTCATTTGAGGCGATGCAGGGGTCTTCCAGAACGTATCGTTGTCACCAAAGAGTTGATGAAAAAGATCTTTGGTGGGGCCGTGCGTCTAACAGGCAACCACGACAGATGGCATCATGTCGTGAGATGTACCACACAGCAAGAAGACGCCAACTTTAATAATGCATGAATCGGAAAACGTCTGATAAGACGTTAAGAATACGAAGAAAGCTTGTCCTTTTGCAACTCAAGAAAAAATGGCGGATAACCTGCACTTGCAAAGTTCGCAATTGAGACCCTCGCCTATTCTGACCACATTCGTTATGCAGTCAAAACCCACCCTTTATTCAGGCTTGAATATATTCAATATTCTAACAATTCATTCAATCAATACAGAGACAAAGGGTCCTTTCAACTATCTAATCTGCTAACGGTGAACAGGGTCATATTAAAAGAGTATCCCGAGTATTAGCTTCCCAATGGACCTTTGAAGTTTTTTGCAAAATACCTAAAAGGATATTTCGTTAATTGAGACAGCAAACCAGAAAAGAGAAATATATTGTAATGTGGTTTAACTCGGATATTTGTTATATTCCTTACCACACTGTTTTGTAATGAGAGTAATGTAACAATACTTTAGTTAATTCAAGTTATTTTATTTACTGAATGTATTTAATTTACTGACTGAAAGAAAACTTTCAGATCTCATACTGAAATGTCTCTAGCAACGATTTGGGAACAATTAAATATGTTCAGCACTACCCCTAAATGTTTCAAATAATTTGTAAATCTAAAATTGCCTTCCTTTTGGGTTATAAAATTTTGAAATTAAGTTACTAAATTTATTCCTGATGAAGAATGTCATGTTTTTAACTAATATATGATTCAAATGTATTGACCCCTCACTTTAACCGCGAATATCTCAAAACGGAGGAGCGGAAAAAATTGAAAATGTATGTGTTTCATTATCTATACTAATATATTCGCTGAAAGTTGAATAATGTACATTGGACGGTTTTGAAGTTCTGCTGAGTTATATTGAATCTTTTTAAGGACATTTCCACCATACCAGTTTTAAATCCATTATATCTTGGAACAGATGCCTAATATGTAAATAATATTTTAGACATCGATAACGCACGGCATTTTTTGTACGAGGAAATGTTTTCATAATTTCTTGTTCTAAAATTTTGCAGTTATTCTTTTAAAAACGTGACCTCATGTTTATTCGGTTATTTATCAATTAACTTTAAATTTATTTTATAAAATAGTTAAGTATAAAAAATGTAAGTATTTTCAGAAAAAATAATTGATATATAGGAAATATTAATTTAGTTATCGAGCGCAATAGATAAATATTACAAGTTTGCAATAATATTATCTATTGCGTCTGATAACTAAATTAATATTTGATACATACCAATTATTTTTTCTGAAAATGCTTACATTTTATATAATTAACTATTTTATAAAAAAAAATAAAATTGACATTGATAAGTAACCGAATAAACTTGACGTCATGTTTTTGAGAATAACTGGAAAATTTTACAAAAAATTATGAAAAAATTTTCTCGTGCAAAAAATGCCGTGCTTTATCGGTATCCAAAATATTATTTACATAGTAGGCATATTTTCCAAGATCTAATGCTTTTAAAACTGGTATGGTTAAAATTTCCTTAAAAAGTAACGACATTTTTCAATATAACTTAGCAGAACTTCAAAACTGTTCAATGTACATTATTCAAATTTCAGTGAATGATTTGGAATAAATACATAATGAACAAACATTTTTTTAAATTTTTTCCGCTCCTCCGTTTTTGATATATTGGCGGTTATATTGTCGTAATATATTCGAATTTCTTGAATATTATCTAAAATATTGGAATTATTATTAAGAATATGTAATGCATTGAAATAACTAGATCGCATAGTGTACAGGCAGCGGATGTAACATTAGATTTCCGTTGCCTGTGCAATCCATCACATATCTATTGGCGTTTTTCTACAAGGCATTGCACTAGCAATGAACTGCACATTGCTGAGTCAGGAAGAACGCGGATAGATATTGATGGAAAAATGCGGAGAAGAGATCAATCGTGTAAAAACCTCCGCAAGGAGAGGTCTGGTGGGCCCCGCTTCGCAAGGAGCGGGCCAGAGTTGTATTACCCGGAAGGGTAATTTAATTAATTCAATTGTTGTCAAGCCTCCGGAAGGAGATAAATTGTTGGTTAGGCTCCGCAAGGGGAAGTTGCGACAAAAGTTGAGTTGTTGCCCGAAAGGGTTGTTTTGAGAAAAGCAGAAAAGAAGAGAAAAGTCCCGAAAGGGTGAAATCAGAAAATAGTTGCCTCTTTTCGGCCGGCGCACGGAATTCAGCCATCATCCAGGGATGAGGAAAATATTGATGTAAGTACCCTTTGCTTCTTACTTGTCAATATATATATACATTTTTCACGGCTAAATTGGGTATTATTTTCTGTGTGTGTGTGTGTGTAACCCTACCACCCTCTTTACGACGTTAAGAGGACCGACCCGGCCTCTTGCAAATTTAAGTCGAGCACCAAGCGAGTACCCCGATAAGAAGGGGCGCGCACCCTGGGCTCGACACATGGTGGAGGCGCCGGGCATTAAGTTAGGCCGGGTAATTAATGGTTTTTGCCTACGCATGGTGGAGACGCCGGTGTTTTTAATTATACCGGGTACATTTTAATTTTTTGTGTTAAGTTAGGCTAGCATATTTTGTTTTGCCGATGTATGGTGTAAACTTATTTTAATTTTTTTTAAATTTAGTAATAACGCCGCGTATATTCTAATGTTTTTTTTGCCGACGTACGGTGAAGACGCCGTGATTAATTTTTTATTTCTTTTTATTATTGATTCTGTGATAGATTGTTTTTTTTTGACTAAATATTAGTTTTATTTAATCGTAAGAGCTAGTAGTACTTAGATTAGTTTTTTCCGATTTATTGGGAATTTGCTGAATTTCGCAAAATTGGGGTTGAAGTGCAAGGTTTTTTTTAGCTTGAATTATTCGTAATTTTTTTTCCTTGTTGGTTATTTAATTACTTGCAAAATTTAGTGACAAATGATTTGTGGTACCGACGAAATTATTTTTTAATTCATATATATATATATGTATATATATACTTATAATAATTTTTTTTTGTGGTAATATCTATACTTTCTCTAGTGCCCGTTTACCTGGCTAGAGACAGTGTGGCAATAATTTCCTTTATTTGATTTTTTCAAAATAACTGCTTGGAAATTCTATTCTTTTCCCCGACCTGGGTCACAGGCGGGAGAATTGTAGATTTAGTTAGTATACGGTGGTAAATTAATACCCTTGATTAGTGCCCGTGTACCTGGCTAATCAAGTCTAATTTCCATCTGTACTCCTGCAGTTGTATGAAAATATGTTCTAATTTTGAATAAAAATATTATTCGTGGAAACGGTACCTCAAGTTACCTTGTATGTCAGATTTTTCTTTTTTGGTTTTGTTAGAATTTTTTATTGTATTTTTTTAAATATTTTCTTTTGAATGCCGCGCCTAAAACCCGGTAAAAAGGAAAGGCAGGAAAGGAGGGAGGCAATTAGGAAAGCCCTCTTATGTTATTCGCTAACACCAATTGAGGTGCAGCTAAATAAATCAGGTCTGCCTTTAACCCCGCGTGTCGTAGAAGAAAATTCTACGAATTACTTCTCTTTCCCGGAATCAACAAATAGTCAGAGACAGAGGGGAGAGCGAAAAGAAGCCCTTTTGTGCCACTCACTAACATCAATTGAGGTGCAGTTAAACGAGGCAGGTTTGCCCTTAACGCCACGGGTAATAGAAGAAAGTTCTGCAAATTATTTCGTATTTCCTGAATCAAAAAACAAAACAGAGAGCTTAATTTTAACAAAAGAAATTATTGCTAAGTTTAAAATTTTATTTGGAGATGACGACGACATGTAGTGTCAGTTTAGCTATTTAGGTGAATGGTAATTTGTTTTTTCTGATATAATAGTCGTATGGAGGGAGGTCCATCGCGAAGTAATTTCTTTTATGTATTTTTGTTTTTTATTATCACTGTATAGTTTTTAATTTTATTTACGAAAACACACACACCCATTTGAAAAAGAAAAATAAGGTAATGGCATTAGACTGAATAGGGAAATATTTTTTTTTTATTTTTTTTGTGTATATATATGTGTCCATTTTTTTTTCTCTCTATTCCTCACTTATTTTTATAAATAACTTGTGGTGTTAGGTGAATTTTTATTTGATAAGTATTTCTACAATTCACCGTTATTTATTCTCCTTTGATTTTAAGTTAATTTAACTTTTTTTTCCTTAATTTTGAAGTATTTACCGATTTAATAAACTAAGTTAAGCATACCTATTACTTTTTTAAATAAAACATTAGGGTCCTTCATTTAACAAACTCTGCACAAAGCCTGTATATTAATTTTCTTTTAAATTAAATTTTTCGCATTACTATTTATGAAAATAAATATAAAAATGCGGTAGTGTCAGGTAACGAGAAGAAAATAACATTACGAGTAGAACCAGCGCCTGATAACTTTAATCCGGAGTCCAATAGTACGAAAATATCAGACAATCAGACGTCTAACCCTTTTCAGGCGAGTAGTAGTTTAGATAATAAATGGCACCTGAATATTCCTCACATTAACTTAAGCACTACGAGGTATGAAATTAATTAAATTAAGGAAGCGATAGAAGCTACTAAGATCCCTTATTATATTGTTATACATTATTATTAATTTGGAATACTGTTTTATCCGTGGGATTAATTTATTTAGTTCTACACCGCAATGGTCCACTGACAGTATTGACTACAACAGCCGCCCCCGTTACGGCAAGCGATACACATCCCGTACATCATAATGTACTCATAGGTTTACTGTACGCCATATTTACAATACTAGCGACTTACGTTATCATTAAAATATGTTGGTTTTATATAAAGAAAAGAAAATCAATAAACAGGGGACATAAAAGCGCTCCTGTACCCCCACGTCGAACTAATCACCAAAAATACAAATCGTATATTTTAGAGACAAACGACGACATAGATATCATTACCCTTAAAGAAAAAAAACAGATTAATTGTGTTTTAAGGCAAATAGATGAACCGTCACAAAGTACGAGCAGTGAATGTGTAGTTTAGTAATAAAATTTTCTTTCCTCTTTGAAGAAAGAAAAAATGTTCATACTTAATATAAATATATTTTGTTTAGAGTATAAGTATTAGATTATTTTAGTAAAAAATTACTCGGTAGAAATTAAAGCTAGATGTAAAAGTATTCATATGAAAGAAAACTGAAACTTAGGTTAAAGACAAAGCTATAATTTTTGTATTAATTAATAACAATTGGTAAATTATTAACAGATAGCATTCATTTAATTATATTACTCAACCTAATTGAAGTGAAAATAGCAAACATTTGGAAAACTAGTACCTATTATGGAAATTGTAAGCTTAAGAGAAAATAAATCAATTAAAAACGATTTGTAAATTACATCAATTCCAGGATACCCATGGTATTGGCATTTAGAGTAATCTTTTTGTTTTACAAATGTCTAGTATGGATGACGCAAAAGATCCACTGATAACTACATTCTTAATTTATTATTATATTTCAGATTAGTTATCAACCCAAAGTGAAGCCTATATAATTCAATATCAGAAAACGCGGTGTGCCATGATAATATTTAACACCAAACTATTCTTAACCCCGTATTATTTTTCAGAGATCCCGGCAGAAGATGAGGATTACCCAAAACAAAAATTTGTTAATACATAGGGTGTGCCAGGAGTATAATTAACACCCAACGATATGCAAACAATCGCGTTATAAATTTACCGACCGGTACAATTTAAAAATTAGTTACCTTTAGAAAATGTAATCCGTTATTTACACTTATAAATTTTCCACACACAGATCACCAAAATACCGGAAGAACACTAATTTTCGGTTGTTTCACTGTTTTCTTCACTAACTAACTCTAAATTAAAACGAGTTTTGTGACAAAGAACAAATAAAATCAAATTAAAGCCGCAACGTCCGGAATTTGACTGAAGAAAAATCGCGTAGTAAAGTGTTTCGAGATTATTTTGTAGAGATATGAATAATACTTTCAAAGCACATACTCCATCGGATGGTCAGAACAAAAGATTAGAAAATGCTGAAATAATACTTTAGTTATCGAAATGGCCTTAACGCTCATTAGGGCACACGTGTACATTACTTTGACAACATTCTTTACTACTACAGAGTGATCTGCTAAAACACTGACAAAATCATTCAAACAAATTTTTGAATAATTTTTCTTACTAGGCAGGGCATTACGTTATTTAATATTAATTTGTAATATAAATATTGTTTTACTTTAATTTCATTTCACTTAATTATTTATAAGAAATGTTAGGGATGTGCTCGAACTGACATTATTTGTAACTGCGTAGAATCGCATTAGAAGGAAAAAAAGGGCAAGGTACAACGCTAAGTTCGCATGCACAGATGTTGGCAGACGATTTTCTTTTATATAATTTTCAACTTTTCCTTCATAGTTTTATAGAAAAGGAAAGATAATGTTTTGAGTAAATTTATGGGTAGAATTAAGCACTATTATTAGTAGTATTAATTCAGTTTTAAGATGTATGCTAATACTAGTTTCTCTTATTTTTTATGTAAAATCCGGCGAACACGCTAAGTACAACAGGAGATACGAGAGGAAACTTCCCCGCCCCACCCAAACACATGGCAGCCAGTTGATCCGGGGAACAACCTGTGGACCTGTAGAGCCAGCCGTACAGATATCTACAGATGAAAGGAGAGATCCAGTTTGGTATTTCCAGAAATCCAAATCTAAGGCAGCTGAAAAATTAAAGATGGAAGTGGATGACCAAAATGTGCCAGGAACGTCCCAGTGTAACTAAGTGTGAACCACTCTGTACATACCAAAGTGCAGAAGTACTCTCTGAACATTTCCCAGCAAAGCTTATCTAAACTTCGAGGAAATATAGAAACGGTACCTCTGCTACAAGTGATAAGTTATGAACCTGAATATGACCTAAACTATCATCTTTCATGGTACAGAAAGTGTAAGTGATTGACATTATAGTACTTGTTAAAGTATGCTTGGACTTCTATAACACGGGCGGACCAAATAAACTTTCATAAATTAATTCTCATAAATTTAGTGCGGCTACGGACTCTTACAGTTCACTAGGTTATACCCAAAGACAAAATTCCAGTGGCGTACAAAAGGGGGACTACAACACTACCGAAATTATGCGTGTTTCGTCGGGATTATTTTCTATATATTCTTTTTTTTTAGTAGGATAACGTTGAGTTTAGGTTAAGGAAAAAAAATGTCTATCTGTTTTTTTATCAATTTTGATCATGTTAGTATAAGGCTTAGGTTAAGGTAAATTTTCTTTGTTTTTCTTTCTATTTTATAAACATTCCAGATGATACCTCATACATGGAGGATGGCTGATTCATTGGACTTGTACCGGTTTTGAAGAGAGGCAAATATTACCATTAAATTAAAATTAGAGACAATTTAGTAAAAGTTGGCATCACTGGAGGCCAGTGATTAGTAGGGTGGGGAGTAATGTCGTAATATATTCGAATTTCTTGAATATTATCTAAAATATTGGAATTATTATTAAGAATATGTAATGCATTGAAATAACTAGATCGCATAGTGTACAGGCAGCGGATGTAACATTAGATTTCCGTTGCCTGTGCAATCCATCACATATCTATTGGCGTTTTTCTACAAGGCATTGCACTAGCAATGAACTGCACATTGCTGAGTCAGGAAGAACGCGGATAGATATTGATGGAAAAATGCGGAGAAGAGATCAATCGTGTAAAAACCTCCGCAAGGAGAGGTCTGGTGGGCCCCGCTTCGCAAGGAGCGGGCCAGAGTTGTATTACCCGGAAGGGTAATTTAATTAATTCAATTGTTGTCAAGCCTCCGGAAGGAGATAAATTGTTGGTTAGGCTCCGCAAGGGGAAGTTGCGACAAAAGTTGAGTTGTTGCCCGAAAGGGTTGTTTTGAGAAAAGCAGAAAAGAAGAGAAAAGTCCCGAAAGGGTGAAATCAGAAAATAGTTGCCTCTTTTCGGCCGGCGCACGGAATTCAGCCATCATCCAGGGATGAGGAAAATATTGATGTAAGTACCCTTTGCTTCTTACTTGTCAATATATATATACATTTTTCACGGCTAAATTGGGTATTATTTTCTGTGTGTGTGTGTGTGTGTAACCCTACCACCCTCTTTACGACGTTAAGAGGACCGACCCGGCCTCTTGCAAATTTAAGTCGAGCACCAAGCGAGTACCCCGATAAGAAGGGGCGCGCACCCTGGGCTCGACAATATTGAGGGATCAATACATTTGAATCGTATATTAGGTATAGTGCATGATATTTATTTTAAGTCGTTTCTTGTTTATATCGCCTTGCCTGTTGACAAACTTAATTCCTCTGATTTTCTCATAGAAAAAGTTCCTCCGAGAGCGAGTTAAGAAAATACAACGAAATTGCTTATACCCTTGTACTACGCACGCAATAGTTGATAAGTCCAATACTGGCATTATTTACTGTTTTCACTTCGTAATAAACGTATTAGAAGTTACAATGCAGTGCAATTAGTCATTAAAAATGAAAAATGATCAGGACTGACGAGAGGGGGGGCGGTGGTATTTCCCCCCGGGCCCGGACTTTTTCAGGGGGCCCGGATTCCCCCGAATTTCTGAAATCCGGGAAAAGCTGGAGATGCATATGCAAATTACAATGGGATTGTTCGGCATTTTTTTTTATTTCATAAATCGAAAGTGCAAGTATAAATTAATGGATTTGCAAAAAATCAGAATCTCATTCGCACGTTTAGTATCTTAAAAACCATTACAAATCTCCATCTCGCGAAAATGGGGTGTGGCCAGGCGCTACGTCACTATACGCATAGACTCGGCGATCTCAATAGACTTGATGCTCCTTAGTTGTTATGATAATTAAATTGTTACCACCGAATCTGATATAGAATCACATTGTAAAAGAAAAAGGTGATTTACAATTTTGAATGAACATTTATGTTTTCCAAGTTATAACTATTTGAAGATTACGATTTAGCTTTAAAAAATTGGTACCTTGTGACTTTTTTTCGTAAATAACTCAACAGTCTTACATTTGATTTAAATGTTAATCTGTTAAAATTGTGTTGTCCACATATTGTTTTATATTTGACGCATATAATTAATTTCTGTTTAACTGAAAATATTTTTTCAACAATGTGGAAGAGGGCCGATGTAGCTGTGCTGCCTAAAAAAAAAATATCCAGAAGAACTCAAAGATCTCCGAGCTATTAGTTTATTACCGACCATGTCAAAACTTATTGAAAGAGTAATGGAACAACAGTTAAGAGAACACACAGAAAAGTACAATTTAATACCTTCGGTTCAATCAGGATTTAGGCCCAAACATAGTTGCACTACGGCTCTCTTATTATGATATTATAGCGGCTACTTTGGATTTTGTACCACCTTAATTTTGCTTGACTTCAGTAGGGCATTTGATACTATAAATTACGATATACTTAATAATATTTTATACTACATAGGGCTCTCTGAGGAAGCAATACAATTATTTAATCCTACTTAAAAAATCGGGAACAACGTGTAAAATAAAATAATAATATTTTAAATTACCTAACCCTAAGATCTGGTGCTCCCCAAGGGTCAATCCTTGGTCCATTGCTATTTACCATATATACAAGCAATTTTATTAATCACTTAAATTACTGTAAAGTACATTTATATGCAGATGACACTCAGCTCTACTATTCTTTCAGGCCCTCTGATGCTGATATCGCCTGTTCACTTGTTAATGAAGATCTTCAAAATTTTGTAAAAATTGCAAATTATCATTGCCTTGTCAGTAATATTAAAGAACATACAAATATTAAAATTGGTAATGATTCTTTGGTAAAAGTAGACAAGGCAAAAAGTTTAGGAGTTATATTAGACTGTGATTTAAGATTTGAGGCCCATGTAAACAAAATGTTACAAAAAGGTTACTCCGTATTAAAATTAATATATGGTAATCGCCATTACCTCCCACATAAAACCAAAGTTCTCCTCTGTGAAACTTTGGTTTTATCTATATTAAATTATGCAGACTGTTTATATGGCCCTTGTATAAATACACTGTATGCAAGGAAAATTCAGAAATTACAAAATTATTGTCTTAGACTCATCCATGGAATTTATCGAAATCAGAAAATTTCTTATAAACTCAAGGAGGTAAAATGGCTTAACATGTACAACAGAAGATTGCATCACACAGTTTGTCTTTTTCATGGAATTATATTAAAGAAAAGTCCTATATATCTTTATCAAAAAATTAAATTTCGAACTGATGTGCACACATTAAATATTAAATTTAAGGGTCTTCTAACTCCACCTCAGCACGGTACTGAACTGTTTAAGAGATCATTTAGTTACCAAATTAGTAAAACATAATGGTTTGAATAATCAGCTAAAAAGGAACAGCATTACTAGGTTCAAAAAGATATATAAATCTTATATGTTCGAACGTCAATGTACAGGATTATTGTAGCCCTTTGTATAGAAAATTAATAATAATAATAAAAATTCTAAATCTCATTCTTGCAGCCTTGTCTTGTTTGTATTAGTGTTGAAAATATTGCAGATTATTTTCGATTCTGTTCGAAGTGTACAGATTTCGCCTCCCTTGTGTACCTCCAAGATACAGAAGGGACGGAGTCTGTGCGCTGCGAACAGAATATATGGTTAAGTGTAAGAAAAGCGTTAGCGATTTCTTATGAATTGTGACTGTTTAACTTCACCATGTATTTTTCATTGTTTATTTTATAAAATCAATAATAGATTGTATTTTTTTAGATGGAAAATAATAAAGACGTGTTATTATTATTATTTATGGAAAAAGTGGCATGGCACAAAAAAGATTTTAAATTAAGAAAAATTTTACAATTTTGCAATTCCTTTTTTTTGTAAATAATTCCAAAACAATTGCATTAAAGGAAAATATGACAATATATACAAATAAAGCTTAAGAAGTGATATATTCATTTGTATTTTTTAATATTTGTAGAATTAATATTTTCGGAAACATGACAGTATTTAAATGTGGGGCTTGAACTTCTAGTGGAAAAGAAATACATTTAAATCTCACCTTTCTTTAAAACTTATGATAAATTGAAGGTCTCAAAATTAAAGTATATTGGTAATACATAAAATATAAAAACTGGTACAGATTTTTTGAATTTCTATTCTATGGTCAATGACAGCAGGAAAATCCTACATTTTTTATTTCAAAAAATTACAAAGCACTCATTGTTTTGCTCATAACATCGTTATTTTTCAAGCCGTACGGATAGAAAAAAACTCCTATAAAAGAGCACATCAAGCCCTTTAATTTGTATTATATGTATTTTTAAATAATAATAATACATTTATTTTACTCAGAGTAAAAAAGGTACAAATTGAACTGTAGAGCTCTTTTTCCATTTGCCCCATACAAAAGAAATCTAATTCTAAGATTTGGATAAGAAAATATAAATCTAATACTACAATAAAAATAAAAAAATATGTATATTAATTTGCTTTTTTATGAATGTTATACTAGTAATTGACATATTTTATAATAATAACAGCAATAGCACCACACAGCAACACGAACAGACACAGGGAACAGGCTGACCTCACGAAATAAAAACAGAAATGCCAAAGATGAGTACGATTTATAGCTAGGAAATATATACTCCCACACACGACATCAAATTTGCCAACCTCTGGCCGGTTAGGATGTAGTTTTTGACTACTTTGATGTGTATTTTTTTAAAGTTTATAATGTTTAAGTTCATTTGGAAGTTCATTCCAAAGATGAGACGCAAAATAAGTAAATGATCTTTGAAAAATCATAGTTCTATGTTAAGGTACCAAGAAATTTTGTATGTGCCTTGCATTATGCATGTGATCTCGAGAAGTTAATTTTCGCCTGAAGTATTGAGGTTCATCATTATAAATTATTCGCCAAATAAGTGTAAGAATGTGAACACGCCTACGATTTTCCATATTTAATATACCATGTTCGTTTAGATATGGTGATATATGTTGTCTATACGGAATGCAGTAAATATAACGCATACATGAATTTTGAAATTTTTGAATTTTTTTTTTTGCTGCCGCTGACAATAACTGCCCATAAACAACATCACCATAGTCAATTGTAGATAATATGAGAGAATCACAAAATTTTGACTTACACTCGCTGGATATATCCTTCGCAAAACTGTATAAATTTTCAATCGACTATATGCTACTTTCAGTTTGGATAAAATATGTTTTTCAAAATTTAATGTTGAGTCTAGCCAAAGCCCTAAATTCTTTGCTTCATTCACAATGGGGAGGACGTTATTATTTATACTGACATCAAAAGAAACTTCCGATAACTTTTTCAATGTGACGGACGTACCAATTACCGGAAGTGACGTCAAAATGGGAGGGTGCGGGCAAATAAGAAGAGGCAGCCTACTTTTTTAATAACTAGAAGGCCTGTGCGTTAACCAAAAAATAATAATTCACGTATTCGATGACTTAAGGAGGTTGAGGCGTTAGACGAAAATAATGAAAAAATTCTGAAATAAAGTTTTTAAGTAGATTTTTATATGAGGCAATTTTCAGTAAAAAATCTAGTCATTAGGAAACTCACAAATTTAAAAAAAAAATTTACTTTTACATGCAGTCTTATAGAAAATATGTCAACCCAGCATGCAAACGGTACATTTTAAGGTGGCCATTCCCTAGAAAGAGACATCTGATAGGGAAATATTTATGATTTTTGGCCAAACTTTTTTCTTAGTACGTATATTTAAAAAAACTATAAGAGTACCTAAGTAGAACCACAACAAGACTATTACCATGAATTTTCATTCAATAATTTCATCGGGTTGCAAAATAGCTAGATTTAAATTTAAAAATTATGCTAGTCTTCCTACTCCGTAGTTTTAAATCGAGCTATTTTGCAAACCACTGAAATTATTGAGCGAAAATTCATAGTAATAGTCTTGTTATGGTTCTACTTAGGTACTCTTATAGTTTTTTTAAATATACGTACCAAGAAAAACAGTTATGTGCAAAAATAATAAATATTTCCCTATCGGATATCTCTTTCTAGGGAATGGCCACCTTAACACAAATAACTAAATAAAACACATTACTGTTTTCTACCACATAGTGGTAGAAAACATAGTGTGTTTTATTTAGTTATTTGTGCAAAATGATTAACTACCATAGAGTAACGGTTCCTTCAATCAATTTTTTGGTACACTTTAATTTATAGCAAATAACCAAATAATGTCAGCAGTTCCGAAAACTAACTATGTAAAGCATTGATGTCTTACGCATATTTTAATATTGTTTCCAATTTAATTAGGAGACTTTTAATAAATAAAAAAAATTATTAAACATTTGTAAACTGTGATTTAATTTTAATTTTTACTGCTTCTCATTTTTTTAGAAATTATTTACTGAAACAAATTTCTAAAATACATCGATATTTACATAAATTTATTTTTGTTTTAATAAGTTTGGACAAAACATCCAAAAGTTAGTTCATTAAGTAAAATAATTAATTCTACTTAAATAATCAATTAATAATAAAAAATGATTTATTTATGCCTTTATGACAATAATTATTGGTATCATCGACTTATAACCTTTTGTAATAATTTATTATGGAAAAGTTCCGATTTAGAATTCGACTTACTTTTGGTTGGGACTGTAACGCCTCAATCTCCCTAAGAAAACACAAAAAAAAATACTTTTATTGAGGGTGTCTCGGGGTTGCGGACAAATTAAGCCTGGCACCCCACTACAATCTCATTGTATAACTTAAAACCTACATTTTGACGTGAGTTTTATTCATGTATTCGATAACACAAAAAATCGTGACCGGAAGTGACGTCATAATTTCATGATGCGGGCAAAATTTGCAAAAATGAAAACTATCTCCCTGTATGTATGTGCTAGTACTTATTCACTCACATAAAGATTTTCATGTATCTTATTCATAGCTGGCTCTCCACCTATCATATTCCGCAATTCCTGATCACATCAAAACCCCCCTAACAAGAATTTTGAAAAAATGCTAAGCCAATACTTTTAAGCGATTAAGTACTACTGTTCTAATTTGCACTTTTTCTTAGACGCATATTTATGTAGTTGACTACCTCTCTTCTTTTAAATATTACTGATTTTGTACTCTCTGTACTTAATTAGGCACAATGTACTTATCCTGAGTTTCTGGTAGTTTAATGGTTCATGTTAACATATTTCTTCACAGGTGAATAAAAAATGTTCAAGGATGCCAGGGTGGCAGCCGTCAAACTGGAAATAATACATCCTGATAACCAAAAATACGCAGAAAAACTTTGGATATATACTACACTGCAAGTTTGGCATAAATTTGCTCTCACTGTCAATCCGATAGTATAAAATTACATTCTTGGATTTTTCCTTTACTTATATCAAAACATTTATAAAAATATGAACTTACAGTACTTACAATAACGTTTTTTAAAACATACTGCCGGACCTACTGCCATATTAGATAGTAGTAGTTTGAGTACACGGAATGTTGTTCGTCCACACATTGTACAATCTCTACGGTATGTAGCTATGAGAGATTAAATTGGAAAAGCCTCATGCAGAAATAGTTATATCACCCCCTGGGTTCGACCTGATGGTGGTGGTTTATTATAATACGATCGATCGATGGACAGAGGGTTGTTGTTATCAAAAGAACCCCTGATCTTGCATAAATAAGGGGTTGAAATAGATGATAAGATCGATATTATCCAGCAATTGCCACTTAAAGTCCACAGACCTACATTTATAATGCAAATTAGAACATAAGCGTATTTAAAATAGGAACGTTAATGGATGGAACTGTAGTTAGGATTATTGCGGATAAAAATGGTATGACTAATATTATCATTGCAATAGTTAATCGGCAGATTGAAAAGATGAGAACGTTCATAAACTTAAAATTTGGATGGTACAAAAACTTAGAAAAAATTGTCAAAATCACAAGCTCTAAAAAATGTTGTCACATTCTCAAAATGTCAGATTTCGGTATTTCGCAGATAAACCAAATTGTGATTATTATTTGATAAATTGACACTCCGAGTCTCCATTCCACGTGCGACTGTTAGATTAGATTAGATAAGAGGAAGCTGGCTGATTGGGCCTTGACCACCGCAAACTGCGTAGATCTATTGTGGTGCTCCTGTTCCCTTAGAGCTCTTTATCCACCATTTGTCTCGTGTACCAGACTTCATAGCCTTGATAAAGGCCCCTTGGTATGTAGCTATCAGGCCTTTGGTTTTCCATCGTCAAGTATTGGAATCTCAGTCTAGTTAGGCTTTCACAACGGCTCAGTGTGTGAACTGAGATTCCGACGAGATACTTGGTCACCCGTCTAAGCGCTAGACCCGACCAGAGTTCCTTAACTTCGCTGTTCGAGTGTCCGGAGATCAAACCGGTGACCTCCCAAAAAAACCAATCCAATCCAATCCTCCCAACAAAGCTCCTTTGTGCGAATGTTAAAAGATATGTGACTATAGGCCATAGCAGAATGTATATTTGACAAGACCTGCCTCTTCTTGGAGTGGATATTAACTCTAGAATTGCAAAATATGCTCGATTCAGTTGACTAAACCAAACGGCTATCGATATTGTTTACGGGGTCGTTGGCTCTTTAGCCTTTTTTCACCTCGACTAAAAGATCTTTTGTAAATTACCCTACAATCAATTGTTGCTCAGCATCCCCAAAACCCAAACGGAATAAAAAGACTACATTAGAGGTGGTTCCAGGGCGTAAAATACAATAGGGATCGAAATTGGCAACATAAGTGCAGTATTTACAGTCAGTTGTCAATTTTAGGTAACTTTTAAGATTTGATCTAAGTACAGTATTCCTCAATATTTTTAGGCGCAGCATTAGAGAAGTGACACCGAAATGTTGTAACAATCTCATTAATGTCACTATTAAGGCGTCTTTTTACTTCAACCTAGTATTTTACTATGTCCTAAATGTTAGAGTGTTTATTAAAAATATATTAATTTTGGCGTTATATTAAGTTTGTATAGTATATTATCTCCACATCCACGTAGCGGAGTGGAAGTATAGTAATCGTAACAAAAATCACAAACATTTTTTTTGCTAAAATACGTTTAGAATGCCATGAAATGACGAGATTTTCTCTGAAAAGGTTTAAGATTGCAATTTAGTACACGTATGTAAATGTATTATACCGACATATGGAACTTGATTATATTTTGAGATGATTCCAGTGAAGGGTTGGGGGTTAAATACGGATAAACAGGGAAAATAAACACATGAAGCTAGTAAGAATGCAAAAACTTTGGATTTGGTATAAATACTACAGTCTAAGGTATCAAGTTTTTTTATGACATAAGCCACCCTCACCACTCCATTATTAAATACAAATGTTAAGGATTCCATGGCGTTAGACAAGTGATCCACAGAGAAGATAAGGTTTTCTAACAGGTCGTATCGCAGGGTAATATAACACGTTAAAAATTTGTTATGCTAAATTAAGTTGGAAATTCCTTGAAATTCATCTAAACCATCGTGCATTACTTGCTAAAGAGGAGGTCTATGCCATTGATTAATGTATGAACCTAGAACGGTAATCCAATTTAACTGATGCTTTCAAATCTTGCACCGTCCCCTCAACTGTAGAACCCACACGTCCCAGTATCCTGCCCCACAAATAATGGTAGTTCCAAAGCCTCTGCAATCTGTCACGAAAATAAACCACTAGTGAAAGATGAGAAAGTTACAGCAAAATCTAAAAATAATTGTCAGACCAAAAGATAAAGTTTGAGAAAACAAAAAGAGCCACCAAACTAACAAACCTCTGACAATTTATGAAAAGTATTAAAGTTAAATTCCAGTTCGAACAATAAGAGTTTAGGTACCAATGTTGAAAGTAAAAAGTGATAATCAGAGTATCAAGAAAGTCAGTTTGCAATGCAACAGAATTTTGTTTAATTTTAATCTAACTTCTCAAGACATGATTAGTAATCAATTTATGTGTGTAAAACTTAAATTGTATAGTTTTAATCATAGTAATCATAGAGTATACTGCCTTTAGTTCATACTCAAATAACATACTCCAAAAAGTGTTCCATCTTCTCTAATTGTTCTATCTGGCGTGCCTCAAGGATCGGTCTTAGGTCCGTTACTATTTAGTATGTATACTTCTGATATAGTACATTCCGCAGAAAACTATAATATACAACATATACAGGTGACATGGATGTATACAATAAATTTCACATTGAAGATTCATTAGTAGCTAAAATAATTTAAACAGTACTTGCGTAAAATTACACAAATTTCTCAGGAGCATAACCTAAAAAACGAAACCCGAGTAAATGTATATTATTATATCGATCCTAAGAAAGATTTAGCATCTATTTGTGAAAACTTTAATTTATACACTAGATGATGAGATCTTCTTTCCTGAGACTAGGCAAGAAATCCATGATTGAATTAAAATCAACATCTGAAGTTTTCCAGTAGTAGATTTTTCATTGGTCGTAATTTGAAGAAATTTTTATGTGAATCATTAGTTTTATCTCTCAACTACTAACTGTAATGTGATGTATGGTGATATCATAGATGCCATGGAAAAAAAATGCAAATATGATCACACGTCAAGTACTTTTTGTGGTTTAGTGACTGAATATGCAATATAGGAGCATATTGCCTGATACCTTCTTATCTCTCCCGTAAGCTTAGTTCTGAATTTGTTATCACTCTCCTTTTAAATTTTTACTAACATTCCTTTGTTAATTGATTGATTGATTGAATAGTCAGTGTACGCTGGATTGGACATGGGATATACTTGTTGCCAGCACCGAGAGTCACATGACGCATGGTGTGGGAAAATAGGATGGGAAGTGTAGGTGTTTATGAGATGCTTCTTTTAAGTTTACATCTCCTTGTTTATCTTCTTCTGAATCTTTCTGTGTGAACACAACTCTGTTATACTGAAAGAGGCAGACCCTTTCCCTGGCCTTGAGTCAGTCTTCGGTCTGCCAAGAAGTCTCGCTCAATCAGAGTTAAGAGACTGGGATATAGCAAGGTTTAACAACTATTGGACTCAGGCCCCTGGCCGACCCAGTGGTTGCTTGGACTCGGTAGGGAAAAAATGAGAATAGTGAGCTTGATAATAGGACACTGTCTTCTAAATAAACATCATCATACGATGGGGTTGAAAAACAATCCTATTTGTCGGATATATGGAGTGGAACATTAAAACTACCGCACATATTCTATGCAGTTGCGCATCACTAGGTGCGTCAAGATATAGGCATCTCCAAAGGCATTTCTACAGCCGAAGGAACCATAGGAACACACTGCTATCCTTAGTGGAGAGCGCTGATTTCTAGGACGTCACGTCGCAAATACACAATGGGCCGACTGGAGTGCTGCGGATCCTGTAGGTCTGCTAGCGTTTGTAATAATAAAATCCATATATTAGTTTCAACTTTAATGCAATTTTTAAGTCGTCTGTAAATAATAGATATCTGGAAGATTCATTTATTTAAATTGAACTATTTATAAACATGAAAGATAGGTCCAAGGTTGGAACCGTAAGGAACCCCGGACAAGAAAATAAACATGTTTTGATGCATCTCCATTATGTTTTCTATTTTGTAGGTGTCATGTGTGTCAAATTTGTTTTTAAGTTTGCAAAGAACGCATTCTGAAAGTCAAATATAGACTATATCTACCAGACAACCATCGTGTATTACTTGCGATATATACTGAGTAGCATTAAGTTACTAGCAATTGACCTATTTCTGATAAAACTATATTGCAATATGGATATTCTATTGTTTACTGAATCATAGATATCGCTGTAGATGATGGATTCATAAAGCTTTGCTGGTACTGATAGTATAGCAATAGGCCTATCATTTTTAATGTTGGTTTTATCATCTTTCTTGTGTACTTGACAGAGATGAACTTCTTCCCATTGTAATTTAGATGACTTGTTATTTAGTTTGAGAGTCACTGTAGGCATTTCATATCGAGTTTTGCCCAATCAAGTTTATGACAGAGTTGGTAATATAACATTGTGGTAGGATTTATTTCAAGATTAAGAAATAGACAAGTTTAAATACAAATTATTTTATTAAATAATTTATGTACTAAGTCGCTTTCGATTTACATTTTTAGTAAACTGAACAGCATAACAAATAACGAATTTCAGGCAAAATGTCATGCCAGGATACTAAAAATATGGAAGTATATTAATCATTGCCGTTGCACAAACATTTAAAAATGGCTCTTGGACTTGGCTCGAAATATGTACTATTTCCAACGAACATTTGTCTTCTGTGAAATCTCAAATATTTGGTATGTAATAAAAACATTTCGAAATAAAATAAATACGTTATTCAAAGGTTACATTTATTTACAAATGTACACTATAAAGTTCTTGGGCTAAATAATTTCTGTATTTCTTGTGCCATATTTATTTTCCTTGAGCCTATCCAAAATATTCTGTTCTATATAATGTATAATTAATTATTTATATATTATTTGCTGAGGATATTTTTTTATATTATTATTGGATGGCTACTATTCGTCAAGGCTAGTTTATCACTCCTATATAATTTATTATTTAATGCCCTGAAATATACAAATTCTAATGTGAATGCGATGAGAAAAAGAATAAAAACGTAGTAATATAAAAAAACGCTGCCTATGGAATCACTACTTCCACATCCAGATTTCCCATCCAAGTATCTTTAAACGAAAACATATTGATACTATATTTGCACTCTAATAAGTGAAATAATTGCTCATATAATTTAAATATCTGAAATCGTCTCCTCCGAGCGGTGACGTAATGGGGGTGGCTGACGTCCGAAAATATTTTGAGAACTTTGTTCTAATACACACAAAACACAATTTTATTTTGATAACTCCTTTAATAATGGAGTGATAATGTTGGAGGTGGCAGATGTCATAAAGAAAATTGATACCTTGACTTTTAGTATATACATCATATCCCAAGTTTCTGGACTCTTACAAGCTTGCTTTACTTATTTACCCCCAACCCTTCAACGGAATAATCATAATATATTCTAAATATAATCTAGTGCTAGATCTCTTTATAAGTAATACGTACGTCTACTAAATAAGTTAATATCTTAATTTTATTTTCTTAATTTCTTTAACGCCTTCTTTATATTAACGACCTGGCGGAGTTTGGCCATAGCTATTCCATCACTATACCAGTGCATGCACACACAGACAACAACACATCAACCATCACCTACGACATTGACATCTGCCGCAACTGACATTCGAACTCAGGAGATATAGCAGCGATTAGCCATGCTGTGTCACTCAACTGCGGTCTAGTATACTGATACCATCTCGATAACACATTTAAGAGACCACTAAATATCCTTGCCTTTGCCGGGTTCGAACCCAGGATTTTGTGGTCTCAAGCCCAACGCCTAAGCGCTACGCCACCGACTCGGTATTTTCATAACAATACTTTAGTACCTGTAAAGTATGGATAGAAAGCATAAACTAGCATTTTTACAGTTAGGCCGGGTCCACACTATGTGTATTTCGGCTGCGTATTTTCGGCAAGATGACAAAACATTGTTTTCAATTGGAACGTTCACATATATGCGTAGAATACGCAACCACGCAGTATGCTGCCGGAAATACGTACGTGCGCAAGCAGGTGCCGAGCTCCATTATGGGGAAGTTGATAGAAAACACGTGCATCCCTGAGCGAGCGTTCATACTATGCGGATCGGTTGGTGCGTATTTGCAGTTTTATTAATGTTTGCAGTTCATTAAAGTTGTGTTTTTGGTCATGTGTGATCTCAAAATTTCCAGCAACTCGTCGAACGACTTAATCGACATTCGATAATAATTAAAAAACATGCTGTCGTGTTTTCTAATATTGCTGTAATACACCTGAAACCGTTCACTTGGGTTGTTTTCAGCATGACAAGGATGAATCCAATCCTGCCTGCAGGTGGGTCCTCGAAGTAGCCCCGCGGCTTCCAAAGCCCAAACAAATTTTACTTTAAACATACTTCATTTGTTTGACAGAAACTGACGACCACATAGACGCCGAAAATCTGCATACTTAATGTGAACGCAACACTCTCTTGCCGATAATACGCATACGTATCTTACGCATTTGCGCAATTCGCATAGTGCGGACCCGGCCTTATGCTGTCATGTTAATTAATATCTTGACCGATGATAAAATAGCACATTCATATATATTTTACGTAATAGTACCTGAAGCCAAAACACAGAACACGGAAATATCAATCAATAACAAAGGAATATAACAACAGCTATAATTTTTTAATGTAACCTAAAAGAAATATTAACTCCCGCTTAGTAACGTAGGTATTACATTATAATTAGGTTTCTTACAAACCATTTTATTTATTCATTATAATATAGCATAATTATTCATTAATGGGCTTTTATAATGACTGAAAAATAGACATGAATAAATTACTAGCTTGTATAAAAAAATAATTGCAAGCAATATATTTATTCTATTTATTGTTACCAAACAATATGCATTGCATGATTTATATTAATTATTATATATTCATAAGTTTCGCAATATGGTTACGATGATATTTCAAGAGAACAAAGCAACGTAAATTTTATTTTTTTAATTTAAAATGGTACAGGGCAATCCCACATACTGATACCTCCCTGCTATGCCATAAAGGGTAAACAAACGGAAAAAATGTATACTTTTATACTAAATGTTCATTCCGATTTACTCCATATTTAACGTTGTGACGTCACTTACAGGAGTCGACTCAGTAGCTCAGTGCCTACAAGAAACCACAGAATTCCGAGCTCGAATCCACGGGTACGAATGTTTGGTGGCGCTTTTAATGCATTAATTAATGCTACCGAGACGGTAGCAGAGGGTTAGAACGCGTTTGAGAGGGACAACGCGGCTAGGGTGCTCCCTATCTTTTCCGAGTTCAAGTCTCCGCAAATGGAAATGTCGCTCGCAGAGAATGGTCGTTGTGTAGTTGTCTTTGTTAAATTCCTCCAGAACGATAATATAAATAAGGCGTAAAATTATTATGCAGTAAGATATTTTTTTGTTGCACTGACAGTCAAACGCAATGATCTACTATTGCATGGATAAAGCATTGGGAATAGTTGTCTTTTCTGGTAGATATTGACACCTCGTCTTCTCTATATAAGCGCCATCTATTTTTATTAGTATATTATTATTATTAAACAATAATGTTGTTAGGAGTGATACCCCTACAGGAGTTTGCTTCATCCAAACCGATTTACCCACCAATTTAGCAAATCAACAATAAATGCTCTATATGGCCTGGTTAAATACATTGAAATGACATTTGAGATATAAAAAATGGCTATATGCGCATTTGTATAAAGGTTGTATTTAACAAAACTTCTATGAATCCATACAAACTGCAACTGAAAAAAGGGATATAGGCCCCAACAATTAAATCATCAGAAGAATTACGTTGAGTCCGTCACGGTGATTGCGGTCAAGGGGACTGCCCTAGGGGTGGAGTTTTATCGCCCTGGTTGTGATCAACGGTAGTGAATGACCTCCTCCATATATCTATGGAGTACCTTCTGAAAAACTTATGAAGTAATTCCTAGCTTCAACGATCAGGGATATGTGATGACCAAGTTATTACTGTGAGAGGCAGGCATGAGTTTATGATTTCATATCTCATGCAAGGTGCTTTAAATACAATATCCAAATGGTGCTAATCAGAAACCTTTAGAGTCAATCAGAACAAAACAGTTGTTGTTTCATTTAGAGGAGGAAACTAAGTAAGACAGTTAAAACAGTACTAACATTTTACTGTTAAGTTAAATGTCTAGAAGTAATTCTGAATCGAAAGTTTACTTGGAACTCACATTTAGAAAAAGCATTTACCAAAGTTACTGCAGGCTGTAAGGTAAGACTCAGGGTCTGAAACCGAAAATGATCTTTCGGTTGTGAGATCCATGGTAACCTACGCGTCAAGTTGCAGAAATTTCGGCGACTTTAGGGATTAGAGGAGTAATGTCAGGAGCACATTGCTCCATAGCAGCTATGGAAGAAATTCTGAATCTAGTTCCTCTACATCTGTATGTGAGGAAGGAGGCAGCATATAGTGCCCTAAGGTTGCAGTGGATTTAAACCAGACAATCTGGTTGGTTACTTAAGGATTTTGGAGCAAGGCTTCAAGCAGGACTTGGATTATCCCTTTGATGTGTTGATTAAGAACTACCAAACGAGCAGAATTGAAGAACTGCGGTTGGAGAAAGGGTAACTCATCTGGTACACGGATGGATCGAAGATGGCTGAAGAGATTGGTGTGGGCGTACCTGAGCCTAATTGCAGGATGTATAGATCCCAAGACAGCATCTCAACTATCTTCCCGACACCTGTGCTATAAATCCATATGCCCAGGAATTCATGCACCAAGGAATTCCAAGGGCAATCTTTAGATACCCAGGCAGCATTGAAGGCTCTTACGTCTTACATTATTAAATCCGTGACTGCCTGGGAACGCACACAATCTCTTAAGCAATGGGCAAAGAATTAACAAGGTGACCTTAGCGTGGGTGCTCGGGTACTAGAGACACCCTTGTAAAAAATATGCCCATTTTTTAGGATTAGTGTAGGAATACTCCAGGCCAAAAACAAACGAAAATGTTTGCGCCATTTATAGTTGTTTTTTTATTGTTACTAATGGTTTTTGAAGATTTTGGACAGCTGAATAAGATGGTCTGGTCCGTTTTACTCAATCTCGTATCGTTGTCCAGTTGCTAGGGCACGAATATATGCGGAATGGTCTTCTTAGCACTTTTAGGTTTTTTTCAAAATTGTGACCTGATGGCGCAAAACGGCCAACGGCATCGTGTTCAGCACCGCAAAAACCTTCGGAATCACTTATTTGGGTTAAGAAAAAAAAACTTTGCGGTGAATTGGAATTACAACATTCCAGCTATACAAGATCGAAAGGTTTTTCTTCTAACTCATTTGTACTAACAGTCAAAATGTATTTTACTTTCACACTTTTTAAATTTGAGAGAAACGAATTATGTCTGTAACTTTTTTTTGTGCGCGCGTTTTCTCTGGAACAGTTTAAGATATTGACTTGAAATTTTGTACACGCATGTATTATAACGAGATCTGGAACTGGATTCTATTTGGAACTCATACGGTGAAGGCTTAGAGGTAAATAGAGGAAAATAAGTAAAGCAAGCTGGTAATAGCACAGAAACCTGGGATTTGGTGTATATATTTACAAGCCAAGGCCTCAGATTTCTTTTTAATATTTTTCAGTTAAACTTTCATATCCGAAAGATATCAATCACAATGATTTTATTTATACCTATGCTTTGTAGGTACCTACATTATTTAGGTTAAAAAAGTATAAATCAAACTTTCCAGTTTGCATTAGGTGGATGTTCTGTAATTCTAATTCTACAGTCTTTTCATATCCCATAATTATATCCCTTAAAATTAATACAATTGGATACATGTATAAGGCATTTTCATTATATAAAATTATGGAAATATAATTTTCTAGAGGGAGTGTACAGACAACATAATACCACTTTTAACTCGAATGTATCATCATCCTACATTCCCACTCTTTGGCTTGTCCTTAAACCGCAGCAATCCACAGCGGGACCTTGCAATAAACAAAGCACAACAAACAAAGCACACTATTATACTTTCAGCATTATTTTAACAAAACAAATCAAGTTGTATCTCGGTCTCCTCGGCATGTTCATTGAAACTTGAAACAGAGTAAAAAGGAGAGAGAGGTATGTGGCTGCGACACGGCCGAGCAACAATTTCACAGGAAGTTCCGAGCTATGAGCCACACGTTTGTTTCTTCGACTCGGCACGCTTGATATCGCGAGGACACGTGCCGCTCAGGGTGGCAGGCGGCCGAGAAATGAACGGGGAGCGAGGGGCGTAAGGATTACCGGTAGAATAGGAATTGAATTCTGAAATCTAGTAGGTGCTGACACCGTGTGCGGCAGACGTTACTTTCTTACGTACTTGACTCAGACTTGGTTTAAGAAGGAACAAGCAAGTAATTAATGGTGTCACTTTGATAATGTAGGAAGGGTTTATTGTTGGATGAGGTGGGGCCAGCTCACAGCACAAGAGAAGAAGGCGTGTGTGAATATTAACTAGTTAAGAGTGAACTTTGGGGTGAATTAAATCTAAAGGAGAATTGATACTTTCAATCCCCCCTTTTTATCTTGAAGGGTAAACCAGTCAGTTCCAGAAAAACATTAAAATTGATGCATTATAATTACAATATGTTTTCCCTATAATGCTTAATGATAAATCAATGATCAATCGAAAATCAATGTTTGCTTTTGTAAACAGTCCGCACAATGATCACTTTCATCACATGAAGTAAAAATTGTTTTCATAGTGGTTTATTGTGGTTTACTGAGGTTGCGAATTAATATTTGCGGTTTATAAAATTAAATGGTTGTGAAGTTCCATATGGGGCATGTAAAATTGCTAAAAGATACGTATTAAGATCTTAAGTTTTTCAAAATGACGAGAAACATTTCTATCAAATACCTACTTACATAAATTTTGGTAACTGTCACTATGGTATATATAAACAGTTTTTATAAAAATTACAGTTACTAATTTACAAAACTAATTGTGTTCAGTTGTAGGTATATAAATAAGATTGACATCCTCCTGGTCCTACTGTAACAACAGCATCTTTATGTAACATGGGGTTATTTCTAAATAACGGCAATAAGACAGTTTTATTTTATTTGCAACTTTTTAAATATAGTTGCTGTTTCAAAACCTTTAATAACATTCAGGAACATCAATAAAGATGACCGCTACTACAATGTATATGCTTAATATCATTATAGTTAACTTTAAAGGCCATGAAAAGCTATATTAAAATCTTATTGTTTATGTAATCAGAGTTATCATTGGACGTTCATGTTGATATATGCTTAAGAAAACTGTTTAAAACAAACAAACGGCTTGTTTATGATGTGGTTTGCCACACAATTACGTATTGTCTAGGTAGGGCTAGAGACGCTACTACTTTTTCAAGATACACAAGCAGACCATTATAGGTTCGCAATAATGCCATTGATTGACCATATTAGTATACTAGCGTGGTCTGAATTAGATCAACACTATTCATAATAAATAAGTAATTTATTGTTTATCATACTAAATATTAGATACTGAGAGCGTGAAAGTTATCTGCTCAATACTCAGAATAATATTTTCAATCATTTTGGAAGTAGAAATAAAAGATATTACAGTTAAATAGATGACTCTATCTCCAAAGCCGAAGTATATAGGTATGCAATCGGGAGATATGCAAAAGAAAACGTAAATAGAAGCTATCTATACAAATTAAGAAATCTAAATTCTTTCAGACAGTTGAGCTGCCTTTAAAGTTCCTTCCTCGTTCAAAGTTAATGTTATGCTGGTATTGGAACTTGCTAATACACTAAAGATCTGGACGTTGGATACCTGGATAATTCGGATTAGAAGGAAATGAAAAGGCTGATAGCCGGTGCAATGATTGGAGCTCAAATCCCCTTAATAGGTCCAGAATGTTTCCGTGAGCTAGCTAAAAACTCAATCAGGAAGAATTTCATACTATGGATGTTGCAATGACTAGAACAATATTGTATATACATTTCAGCATCAGAGCATTCAAAAAAAGAAGCTGAAAATTGTAACAGGAGTTCTTACATAACACTTACTACTGCTTCAATGAAAACATGTACAGGTAGTAATGGTTAGAAATGACACGTGCAGATTCTGTCACACAGAAGAAAAGCAGAATGTGATTTGCAATTGTGAAGCTCTTGGTAGATACCTTCATATGAGAATGACCAGCTAGTCATCCTCATATGGGATGGAGAGTTCTGCAGTGAATTACAGAAGACGTCTCTCAAGCTAATTTGAAGGTTTATGAAAGTCATTGGTCTGAATTATGTTTTAAACAGGTGGAGATTTCATATATTGCAATGCAGGCATATCTTTCTGATTGCTAGAGCAATATTCTCCCTTTGCATTTACTCAATCAATCTGTTAATGAAAATAGTTTGGTTTCCAATAACGTTTGCATCATTTGTTTCATCTTAAATAATAGTTACTGTTTTATATTGGATTATTATATACAAAATTTGACAGTTATATAAGACTTACCCAAGAGAGATATTATTTTCGTGTAGATCAGCAAATTTGAAATTAACTTACCTGAAAAAGAAGAAATATATTAATATATTTATATACTGTATTACATATAAGTATATAAAAACGTGTATATCAAACAATTAGATTTGGTATGTAGTCATATCGACCATATGATATCATCTCTTACAAAAGTATAATGTCCACCATCCAACACCAATGATGTTTCTTTAGTTTTAGTATCCGTACGTACAGAGAGATGTATGATATGTTCTCCAATTGTAAACAATTACGTTCCAAATTCTCCTTGAAAAATTACTGAAACAATTTGTGCAAATAACTAATAGTCGGATTGATATGAGAGCAAATTTATGCCAACCTTGCAATGTGGCGTGTCTAAAGTTTTTCTGCCACACACAGAAAATCCGAATCTATTTAACTCCATCACGTCAGGATTTTGCCATAACTTCAAAAAAACCCATAATTTAAGCGATTTCGACATATCTTCACATAAATCGCTGTAACTTTTTGTAGACAAAAATTAACCCGTCTTTGTCTAGATAGATTGCAAATTAAATTTCCAATCCGATGATGAGGGGCACGATATTCTTCCGGAGCTTTTTAAGTGAGATATGGGCCGCCAAAGTGAGAGGTCCGAGGATGCCGAGCACGATGGTGATGTCGACCATCAAGCGGCCACAAACCACCCCCATAGGAGTGAAACGCGGAAAAAACGCCTTCTCTCGGTTAAATTCGCGAAAACTCCCCCGTCTTCGAGAATGCTGAGCACGATGGTGTTGTCAAGACCCCTTTTCGACCTCTGTCAACCCCTAAACGGCCAAAAACCACCCCCATAAGGGGGTAAACCGCGGATAGTTCATTTCCTACCAGCCAAACTTCCCTTTTTCGAGAATGCTGAGCATGATGGTGATGTCGAGACTCCTCCTTGACCCGCGCCAACTCCCCAAACGGCCAAAAACCACCCCCAAAAGGGGTGAAACGCGGATAGGCCGTCTTTTCTCGGCTAAACACGTGTTACCTCCGTATTCGAGGATGCTGAGCATGAAAA
The DNA here is from genome assembly GCA_963583905.1 of Stenurella melanura. Lineage (NCBI taxonomy): Eukaryota > Metazoa > Arthropoda > Insecta > Coleoptera > Cerambycidae > Stenurella > Stenurella melanura. The sequence goes on from OY757310.1 coordinate 65,777,428, forward strand.
AAATATCGCGACTTCTCGCTCACCAAACGGACAAAAATATAATTACACTCTTACTTCAGCTCGTTCAGCATCTCGACACTTTTACTGTAGCTGGCCCACGTGCATGATACCTTCTCTGGGTCCACTAGCATAAAAACAAGAACTCAGTTGCTGTTAATGCCTACACGACTGATCTCACCATCGACCTCAGCATCCTCGAGAACGGACGTAACACAAGTTTGGCTGGTAGGAAATGGCCTCCGCGGTTTACTCCCTTTCGAGGGTGGTTTTTGGCCATTTAGGGGTTGGCAGGGTCGAAAAGGGGTCTTGACAACACCATCATGCTTAGCATCCTCGAAAACGGGGGTTTTTCGCGGGTTTAGCCGAGAGAAGACGGCTTATCCTCGTTTCACCCCTATGGGGGTAGTTTTTGGCCATTTAGGGGGTTGGCGGGGGTCAACGAGGGGTCTCGACATCACCATCGTGCTCAGGATTCTGGAAAAAGGGGGTAAGGCAGGTTTGGCTCGTAGGAGATGGCAGATACGCGGCTTATCCCTTTCGGGGGTAGTTTTTGATCGTTTGGGGTGTGGGGTGATCTCGGAGAGATTTAACCACCGCCATCGTGTTCAGCATCCTCCAAAACGGGGGCGTGACATAGTCTCGTTACGTTAGAAAATATTTGTGTTTTTCGAGGTTCAATTCGACTCACAGAATGCACTAAAATTGTTGTAAGAGAAAAAGATAGCATGCAATTTATCTGCGAAATGGATATTTTAAGTTTTAATAAGTTAAACATTGCAATTTTACCATAGAAAATTGGTATTTTGAGTCTGTCTTTCGTAAATAACTCAAAAAGTGTTACTTATAATGAGAAAGTAGTATAGCACAAAGAAAACTAGAAAATGACAAATAATTTTGGTTTTTTAATTTATTTCTGTATGGTAAAGTGTTCTAAGAATATAGTAGTTTGAAGATGGCGCTCGGGCGTTTATAAGTCGAGATATAATATTTAAATTTCAAATATCTCGAATATGATCAGTCTGACGATAAAAATACATATCGGGGTGGCATAAAAGTATGGGAACAGCAGGATAACTTGAAAAATACGAATTCTAGAAAAAAACTTTAAATACAAAACTTGTACAGAATTGACCTGGCTATCTGATGGTGACCTTGGATTTGACCTTCAAGGTCATTTGAAGGCCAAGTCGATTTTTTCAAATGGACCCCCCCCCCTACTTTTAACACCGGAAATGAAACGAGCGGAAAATTTGACCTTCGGCACTTATAAATGCGACCTCTAAAGGTCATATTTACATCATAATTCTGTATGCCAAAGGTCATCTCCGAACGTAAAATTTTCCGCTCGTTTCATTTCTGAGGTTAAAAGTAGGGAGACCCATTTAAAAAAATCGACTTGTCTTTCAATGGCAAGGTCAAGGTCAAATCCTCCTACAGATAGCCAGGGAAATTTCCTACAACTTTTGTATTTAAAGTTTTTTTCTAGGATTCGTATTTTTCAAGTCATTCTGCTGTTCCCATGCTTGTCTTGTTATTACAGCAGATGTTCAAATTGTTAGCTATTGACAGTTTGATAGTGAGCTAGACGGATATAAAAATTGTTAATTGTACTTCCTATCATTTCTGATGTAATCTCAGCGCCCACATACATTATTCGCTGCTGCAAAATTGAAGTTCAAGAGTAAAGTAAAAATGACCTTTAGAGGTCAATTTTGTAAGCACCGAAGGTTATATATCCGAATGTAAAATTTTCCGCTCGTTTCATTTCCGGGGTTAAAAGTAGGGAGTTCCATTTGAAAATATCGACTTGACCTTCAAAAGACCTTGAAGGGCTTATACAGCGATGTAATTGTATTTTGTAGATTCCACACACATTATTTTTAGAAGTGAAGGAAGAAAAACAGAGAAAGTATTTAATGTAAGGAAATATTTATTTGAAACTATAATCAAATATTTGTTTTTGACTAGTCTAATAGTTCACTACAATAAAAAAAAGTCAGAATTTATTGTGTCTATTTTGATAAAATTATTTAATTTATTTTATTACTCCACTGTGTATAGAACTTTTACCAATTTAATTTAATTAATGATTTACTTTCTTAAATATGTAAATTCTGAACAAAAGTACTGTTTTCACTACAACTGCAATTATTATTTTCGATAAGAATAAATTGTGAGTTGGAATTCCTTTGTGCGACGTATATATAATTTTGCACTCTCAAGTTTGATATTTTACGTTAGGAAAATATCTTTACAAACTCTAAACGTCCTTTGTCGCAACTGCAAATTCACAGACTTCTAAAAACGTCTGCAACATTTGGCATCTCCAGAGAGGTTCGCTGCATGAATGTGACACACCTGTGTCATCTACCATTACTTTTAAACCTTGTGCTGAAAGTGACAGCATATTTTGGTTTAATATTTAAACTGGTATTGGCTGTATGGGTGCCGCTCTAGACGTGCTTCTCACAAAGCAAATAGAATACTATCAAATATAAAATGTAAAGAAACAAGTTATTGTCATTCAATGCTCCTATTTGTACAAGTATTTAACAACATTTAGTTACCCTGTATTATGCATTAATGCTCGCTTGGTGGACTTGGATGTATGGTCTTAAAGGGAACTGGCTTTGGGAATTACGGCCATAAAAGTTTATAAATAATAAAAAGAACAGGATCGACCTGATACTGTCATGAAATTTAATGGATAATGTTTGGAATTGGAACATATTGACAATAGGAGAACAAATGATTCGAACAAAATTATGTCATAGTATTTTGTACTCAAATGTCATAGAGTGATCTATACACATCAGGGCATTCAGTGCCGTGGCAGCGAATCCCAAAATCATTGATTCTGGTTGATTTGCAATATCGAAAATATCAGTATTAGAATAGACTTAATTTCGGTATTTTCGAGGAACGAACTTTACTATAGTAGCTTTAATTTACGCAGGTTCTACATACAAACACACTAAGTTTTCGTTTTTTGTCATTGAACCCCTTGGAATATATTGAAAATAAAAGATGCATTGCATCTCTCTCTAAATTAGCGTTAAACAATGCGTCACATGATAATACGAAATATGGATCTGGGGCAAACATGTAAGTAGCTGGATATCGAAGAATGTGCCGAAATCGACGACGACGAAATTAATAGTACAGAGTAGCGGGACAGTTACATTTGTAGACAAAAATCGCCTGCCAGCTCAAATTTTGACAACATTAATTTTGTATTAATGCTCAGGAGGAATGTAGCTTCAACACCCGACAGCTACATATCTGAAATAAATAAAATGTAACCTAAAAAATAAAAAATAATACTAGACAATTTTTATAAAAAAAATTATCTAGATCAAATTATTATCTATTATCGCACAAAATGTTCTATAATGGAATTACAAGGTAGCAAATAAAGAACAATGCTTTTGTGAACAACAATGCATAAGAATATATGTTACATAACCTACAAAAGTTTAATAAATTAATTTTTAGGTTAAAATCGACTGTCAGATTTATATTTAACCAAATTTGATCTTTTTTCTTCAATGCGCAGGAGGCATCTTCAATGGCCATCTGCTACAAATTTGAAAAATTTTAAACATAACCTAAAAAATCCAAAATAATAGTAGAATATTTCAAAATAAAATTTTCTCTATACTGAAAGAGCATATTTTCGCAAAAAAGTTATGTAAGGGAATCTCAAGGTAGAAAATAGAAAAAAAAACTTTTAAGAACAATACAGTCGAATATATATTACATAACCTAAGAGATTTTAATAAATCAATTTATTTGCTAATATCGCTTGTCAGCTTTATATTTAATTAAATTTCTTTTTTTTATGTTCAGGATGAATGAATTTTCAATGGACATCTGCTACAAATTTGATAATAGTAAAACATAACCTAAAAAATCCGAAATAAACGAACATTTCTGTTAACATTTTTTATCTATATCAAACGAGCTTATTATAGCAAAAAATGTTCTATAATGGAATTACAAGGTAGCAAATGAAGAAAAATACTTTTAAGTAACAAAATACATACAAATTTGTCTTACATTTTACATGACCTAAAAAATAATTCGAAATATAAACGAGCAGAAAAGTACACCCGATACGTTGAAAAAACATACCATAACCTAATGGATCAATTCACAAATGAGCAGAAAGGTATAAATGACAAGTTCTAAACCTAACATAACCTATTGGATCAAGATTTAAAATATTTGGACTTAGTATATATGTTACAAGCTTTAATACTAACAAAGTTTAAGTTTCATTAAATTTTTCTATTCCTTGTTCTTACAGCAGTTTTTGTTTTACACATCTAGTTTCTATATTCTAATATTATTTTGGATTTTTTAGGTTATGTTTTACTGTTATCAAATTTATAGCAAATGTCCATTGTAAATGCATTCATCCTGAACATTTAAAAAACAGAAATTTGGTTAAAAGAGCTGACAGGCGATGTTAGCCAACAAATTTGATTTATTAAAATTTTTTAGGTTGATATTTGAATATGTATTGTTGTTCGCAAAAATATTTTCTCTATTTTCTACCTTGAAATTCCCTTACATAACATTTTTTTTCGATATAGGCGCTTTTAATATAGAGAAAACTTTATTTTCTAAATATTCTATTATGCCGGATTTTTTAAGTTATGTTTAACATTTTTTAAATTCGTAGCAGATGGCCACTGAAGATACATTAATCCTGCGCATTTAAAAGAAGATTAAATTTGGTTAAATATAAAGCTCTTGATTTATTAAACTTTTTTAGGTTATGTTATTCGAATGTATTGTTATTCGCAATTGCATTTTTCTCTATTTTCTACCTTCAAATTCCCTTACATAACATTTTTTGCGATAATAGGCTCTATTTATTTAAAAATTTTAGCGGTCGGGCGTTAAAGATACATTCCTCACGAGCATTAAAAAGCAATTATTAAATTTAACAAAATTTGAGCTGGCAGGCGATTTTTGTCCACAAATGTAGTTTTCTGCCCCACTGTGCGGCGGAGTACTACTAACACATTAGGACCGACCTAAACGCCAAGAATAATGCAATAAACACTTCTGGTAACCGAAAGCACTAACAAGGTCGACAAGAAAAAACCACTGCCTAAGGAATCTCTACTTCCATATCCTGATTTTCCATCCGTCTCTTTAAAGGAAAACATCTAGACTATGTTTGCGTTCTAGTATGTGGAAATAATTAGTAACAGAATATTAATAATATTTGAGGCAGATGTCATATAAAAAATTTGAACCGGTGGTTTTTAACATATACGAAGAAAATGATGATTCTGAACTCTTATTACCTTATTCTCCCAAATTTACACCACCACCACCCTCCCCTCCCCACAACCCTTTCAACAGAATGATCCCAATCAGATGTCATTACAATACATACGTGTACCAAATTTCAAGTAAAAGTCTCAATTTTATTTTATCAATCCCCCTGATAATAGAGTATGGGGTGGTGGGGAGGATGAAAAATATGAGAAATTTACTTATTTTTCCTTATTTACCCCCCAACCCTTCGTATAAGTTTCAAATACAATCCAGTTCCAGATCTCGTTGTAATACATACGTGTACAAACAAGTCAATATCTTAAACTGTTCCAGAGAAAACTTGCGCACAAAAGGTTATAGACCGACAGAGAGACAATTTTTTTTTTCGCTCAAATTTAAAACTCGACGTCTCGTGATATTATGTGGATGTGGAAGTAAAACTACAACAAGACATTTTAAAGTTTTGATTTGAAAGTCAAGAGTCAAGTTTGGGCCCCCCTGGAGGCTTGGGCCCTTGTGCGTTGCACACCATGTTATGCCATAGCTTCGCCACTGCTTAGTAATACCTTTGGAAAGTTGACCACGTCACATCTATTAAATAAGACTGAATAAGTTTAACTTTGCTCGTCTGCCTCCAGCATACAATTCAAATAGTGATGATGTAGGAACACAAATTAGTGTTATTAAAATAGATCCCGCTGAATATATTTTGGTTAATTAGTGTATCTGACTAGAGATCATATCACTTATAAAAAAAAGTAAGACCTTTTGTTTCACAAACCCGGCATTTCGCTTCGTTGGGTCATCTGATTGTTTCAAATTATAAGCCTCTCGAAATATGGCACAAATTATATGAATGAATTTCAAATGACAAGAACAATAGCGAATAACACAAGCAGCATACACAAAATACACTCTTTAGATTTAATTTCGCTTATTTTATTTTAGACAATACCTATATAAAATTGTTTACAAAGGCAACAATGGGTTCCAAATAACAGGCGTCAAGTTTCCAGATTTAAAAAAAGTTTATTTTAGCAGGGTGATTTTTACAAATTCCTGAGTAAAAAAATACATTTCTTTATTTAGACCTAATTACTAACCGTATTAAAACGACTTCCGTTCGCAAAAATCGCCCTTAAATTATAAAATAAAATTTCACAGTTGAGTCGTTGGGCTAACTGAACCCTATTATTATTACCTCATAAATTTTGAGCTTGGGTAAAAATTCGCCCCATTTTGTCATTATTTGTTCAATTTTACATCGACCTCAAAATCTGCATTGTGTAACAACAGATCAAGTGGTATGGGCGCATGCGTTTCGAATACATTTCGAACGTAGTTTCCTTCAGTGATGCCAACTCCACTGTTCCTTTCTGTAGATCTACAGTTTTTTTGCTTTAGCCCGCTGCCAAATCTACAGTTTTTTTAACTTTGAGCAATTATCTTCGTAAATAACAATGCAATTTTTTGCTATATAAAAATAGCTACTGTATGATATTGTTACGGATTTCCACCTTTTTGGGAAACACCCTGTATGAATCCGTGAGTTCTAAATAATTTCAACAAGAGATAAACACTACTAACACTTTATTTATCAATTTACTGACTGTACAATACTTGTTTACTTAATAGCTAACCTCACTTTTCACTTTTCAACTTGTTCACTTTTATAAACTGCTTTCTTAATAAACTTCTTCTTCCGCGCTGGTAATCGCGCCTTATATACTCCGAAATTGACTCTCTAGATTGAAGCAGAATCTTCTTCCACCATACTAGAAAAGTCCATGGCTCTTTCTAGAGTCTTTCCAGTCACTATTAGTAGGCAGGGGCGTATCATCTCCAGTTCCAAGGGGGTGTAATTCATAACAATATTTTATCTGTTTTAATTTTTCGAAGCTTAAACATAACATAACATTGAATTTTGTAACTTTAAAAAAATGCAGGTGTGGGTTTTGTATCAATGGTACAAATATTTTCTTTGAAGGACTCGCTCCTTAGTTACATCCTTAAAGAAAAGTACTTATATCAATACTTTCCACAATGTGTATTTGCCATTATTTTCATATTTGTGCGTCATATGTAATAGTATATAAAAAGCTACTAGGTTTTAAATCACACAAAATTTGGCAAAACGAGTAGGTTGATGATTGTAGAATATTTCAAATTTTGGTTGATATTACTTCATACCGCTCAGACCAGTTGGTTAGAGATATCTAAATAGGATAGGAAAATAAGGTTTTTGGAACAAGTGCTTTAGAGAAATAAAGCTTTATTTTCAACTATCGGTGGTAAATTAAAAAAAAAAACTGTAGATTAACAGATTCAGCAAAATAAACTCCCAGTTTTATATTTTCTTTTATTCATCTACAATTTTCTCGTCAGAGTTGGCAACACTGGTTTCCTTGCTGGAATCAGTTCAGGAGACAGTACCGATTATGAAAATCCCATGTTACCAGACGGCAACCTAGTCTGATATTGTTTATAACAAATTTATTTATAAGAGGGTAATATTAAATTTTGTCAATGAAACGAATGTTTTAAATATTTTTTAATCGATTTTCAACAAGAAATGGACAATAACTTTTTTCGTAAAGTTGATATATTCAACTTTCAGTGGCCACTATGAGGTATAAAATTAAAAACCGTCAATTCATTTTTTGAGTTCATATGCAAGGTCTAAAGATATAAAAAATTATGTATTGTAAAAAAAATTATTTATTACACTTTTAGAGCTTCAAGAAACGAAAAATTTGAAATTTTTCAATTTTGAAAAATTAATAACATTGAAAATTTCCCCCATCATTTTTTAACCAATCAGAGGCTTGTTTTTTTTATTGCATTTTTTATTTAATCGTCTTATTTATACTAATGTCCTGGAGGAGTTTAGCCAATGCTATTCCACCACTCAACCAGGACACGTACACATAGACATCAACACAACAACCATTCCCTGCGATATTGCCATTTACCACAGCTGAGACTCGAACTCAGGATAGATAACAGCGACTAGACATGTTGTGCCACCCAACAGCAGTATAGTTCACTGCTACCATCTCAGTAACACATTACAAACGCCACTATACATTCATACCCTGGCCAGGATTCGAACCCGAGACTCCGTGGTCGCAATCCAAATGCCTTAGCATTGCGCCACTGAGCCTGGCTTAAGCCTCGTTAAGTTACCATAGCAACTCAAAAAAAAATTTATCCTCCCTGAGCGAAATTAATAAGTGGAAATTTTTCTGTTAAAGATATTTGGTTTTACATCAAAATACATCGCCTGCGGCTCGGGATAATTTTCAATATATTCATGACCTCGAAAAAATTACCGAAAATAATTTACACAAGGGATATTATAAGTGAAAATATTAACTTTACAAAAAAGTTATCGAGCATTGTTTGTTGGAAATCGGTAAAAAAATATTTAAAATTCTTTAGAAAGTGCAATAAAATCTGACTTGCTAGCAAAAATCGAATTTTGGGCGACAATGCCCTGCCAGGACAATTAAAATGTATACATAATGTTCACTCTTTTAAAAAATAACTAAAATTGTACTTAGAAAATACATTGTATTCATCCAGTGATTTTTTAAATGCATAAGAACAAATAATTGTATTAATCAATTGTATTTGTTAGATAATAGTGTATTATTTTACCCTTAGTTTTAAGTTCATTTTAAGTGTATGTTTTTTACCTTGTTAAAGTTGTTCCCCTTTTATATATTCTACAAATTTTAAAGTGTCACCATATTATCTTATTTTATTTTAATGTAGCAACATCTTAACCACTTCTTGGCAATGCTAATGTCTTTCTTTCTTTGTAAGATCGATAGCAATAAAGTTTATTATTATTTATAATTTTCTATCAACATTTTTGCGAAATACAATGAAATGAGGATGCTGCCTTTACATAGGTATCGGTCATAAGCTGGTTAAGGTGACGCAACTCAGGTTATATGTCGCGGGTACAATGTTACATACAAGTTTGAAAACTCATATAGGTAACATGCATTATTTAAAAAAGCATAATTAGAGGTGTTTTAAAACCTCATGAGCCGTGACCTTCATATGCGCAGAGACATAATCCGTCCTGTTGACTCAGTTACACTTCTTAAAAATATTATGTTTATTGTTTACAATTTATCCCGAGCTCTTGTTTATGTATACAACAAGGCAGCCTCCAGTGTCTTCAAAAACATACATATAACTCAGATTAAACTTTGCCTTTTGCGCATTTCGCGGCTCATGAGATTCTGAAACACCTCTACCAGTCCGGATGAATCATACAGTATTTAGGGACTCATAAAGTTAAAGCGCAAGCGGATCAAAATTTTCATTATTATTATTATTACTTTCAATCTATAAACTGAACTTCCCAAACGTGTCTTTTAAGGAATTTAAACCTTTTTGTGCCAGTCGGCTGCACCTCACTATAACATAACTGTATGCAGCTCAGATTAAACATAATCAGGATGTGTCCTGACTTACCGTGTATGTTACACAAATTTGATTTATTTACCACAGCTATTCAGTTAGGCATTGTCTTATTTTTATTATGCGTATTCCTAGTCTGAGACGCGGAAATATTAAAAAGTATTAAACTTATTGCGACACTCAATGTTCGATTTTGTTATTTATTTTTACACCGACCTCAATATCGATGTTGAAAGTTTAATTAATCGAACGACGCGAAACGGAGAAATTTGATTTTATAATTTTGTGACTATTTCTTAAAGGTGGTCTATTAAAAAAAAAATTCCACCCATTTTAGTAGTCTCTTTTGTAGTTTCTACAGAATAAAGGAAATCTTTCCCCGTACCAAACATAAAAGTCTGCAAAGGTTATGTAATTACGGTAGCCCTACTGAATTCGCCATTTTTAATTTTTGATGTAAGATTTGGTATCACCTACTCCGAAACTACCTATATACCAATTACATGTCTTATACATTCATAAATTTCTCGAAAAGTTTTTTTTCCACATTATACTAGCCTCAGCTTAATGAAACTAATATGGGACCATCGCCGAGCCGTATTCTACAGTTTGCTAAAAATTGTCACCAGAAATTGTGTAGGCCACTACAGACTAATGACTGAACAAACATAAAAAAAATATACTTACGGATCTAACCTCCTTTTTAAAAATTTCCAAAGTCGGATAAAAAATGTGAAAATCCTATTAGCGCAGTAAAAAAATACCAAAAAAGCGTTATAATTTCATACATACTAGGGTACATATATATCTGAGTTTTGGAAAAGCGTTATTTTTTTCATCTTAACGCCCAGGAACGTTAAGAGTCGGCTTCAAACTTTCAGAAAATAAGTATACCTTTTGTTGAGAACAAAACACCCTCAAAATTTTGGTGCCCAAATATTGAACTCCGTGGACATAAATGAATTTGTTATCCAAAATGTGTATTCCCGCCAATTTATGCCAATAAGTCCAAAATGGATCTTTTTAGATTTGGCCGAAAAATCCATTTCTTGTTATTTGGTTAATAAATAAATGCCAAAAAAGTGGCCAAAATGACTTAAAAAACTGTTTTTTAATGTCAACGGAAAGCTGGCATTGAAATCTACATTTGGAAAAAAAAAAGATTTGTTGAAATTTTAATTACGACGTTGGTTTCTTGTTTGTCCCGATCGGACCTCTAGAACCGGAGATATTCACCTTTTTACCTAGAAAAAACACTGTTCAAAAAACTAAATTGTTTATAAAAAAACGTAATAAGCTTTGGAAATCCAAAACTCAGGTATGTGATACCCAAGTAGAAGGTATGAAATCATAATTTTGCTGTTACAAAACTATGCATATCAATGTCCTTTTTTACTCCACTATATGTATTATACTGAAAGTTATAGATATTTTCTCGATTTATAGTTATATTTAATTTTTAATCTACATTAATATTTTTAAATTTAATGATCAGAAAATCTTCAAAATTATTATTGATTTCTATCTAGACCCGTTTTAAACCAAATCCTCCTAGAGAATTAAGGCAACCTAGGGGAATAATCAATCCTTGAGGATAATCAGTGTCTGTTTGGGGTCTATCTGCTCCTCCCTATGGTGGTGCGTTGCATAATGATGACTGCAGGGGTCGTAACTGATATTCGAACGACATGAACAGTATGAACACGGAGTATACATACAATATATCTCTAGATTGTTGGCAGCAAAACTAGGAATGGATTAACTACATGGAACTAAATTAAACTACTGAAATTTACTATCTTGAGGTTTATATTTAGATTGCCTCTTGTCTATAGTGGGCTGGATATAATTGTTTTTCTCAACTTACATGAATATGCTCTGATTCCATACAATAATTATTGTTGTTTCTCAATAATAAATCAACCATAACCACAGTATAAAATATATTAATTTGGGTTATAAAATATATATATCTAGTCGATTTGATATAATTCATATAGAAATCTCTTATTATTATTATATTATTTTTATCATAGAAAAAAAAAATTTGAACAAATCCACATCAAACCAACAAACTTAAAAATAGAAAAAGATACTTATGCGTAAATACGTGGGTGTATATACAGTGTGCCCCAAATTGAACCTGCAATTATTGTCATCTCCGTTATTATAAAAGGTAGAAAGTTGGCTAAATGGAGAAAGTTTTAGAGAATTTTCAATTTCAATGATGCTTCTAGGTTTGATCTAAGTTTTTGAAATAATTGGGAATGTTCACAATCGTGTATCTTTCCGTCATATTTCCTTAATTTAAATTGTTCCGTCATTTTACCTGTATATGCATTGTCATACAAACACTTTTAAAGATCTTTACGTAAGGGCTAGTACAAAAAAATGTTGTTTTTTGTTTTGGAGATATTCACTATAACTTTTGTCTTTTATATGGATTTCATATTGGATTTCTTTTTCTATTCAATGATATACTACAATAGACCAAATCGATGCTTAAATAGCTAAAAGCAATTTTTTGCACAAATTAATTAATTAATGTTGATTCTTCAATGTTTTCATTTTATTTTTCAGTGTTCACACCTTCAAGGTGCCACAAGTTCACCGTTTTACTTTGATTTTAAACATTGAACTCATTACTTTAAAGTCTTACCATCAGCAGCTACTTCAATTTTGACACGTGCCGAGAAGATTCTTCGTTGTCGTTTGACCTTTCAGAATTGAAATCGTTTCCAAATTTCAAAAACTGCCAATGAATCGTTCTACTTTTTCTAAACTGGATGGTAAAGAATTCAAGTGTAACAATCTTTTCATCTATTAATTAAAAAACCGCACGATAAAGTTACATCAGTATTCTAGTATTTTTTACATGGTTCAAGCATTGAAACAATGAATCATTAGGACTATTGTATAAAACTCTGAAAGCACAATTAAATTTTCATGTCACACATAAACTTAGTTAAGAAAAAAAAGAACAAGAATAAGCTGAACTGTAGAATATAACTAACTGAATGTCTGCAGGAGACAATCTCAGTGAAATTGCTATTTAATTTTCTGAATTTATATATTTAAATTATTTACTTGGATACAAAAGCAAATAACTGGTATATTAAATTTCAAAAATAAAAATGACAAAACAGAACTGCCTATGACACGTGTTCGGAAATGCTATGGGATGTTAAAGAAAATACAAAGATACACGTTTTTATTCTGTAAATATGTTAGGATCGAATTATTATTCAAATTCGTATGTAGGATCAGCAATTATTGTTAAAAATTAACCAGAACTTATCACTTAAGGACATTGCCGTATATTTAGGGTAAAATTGAAGAAAAAAATTGTTTGTTTATATAGTCATATATTTTTTGAAAAAAAAAATATACAAAGCGCGTGAACGTCGCATGGTCGGGCATTTTTAAAGGAACCTGATCGGAAATCATACTTAAAAGATTCAGAATACATGCTTTATCACTTAAACTGCATAATGCATAAAATATTGTTACCCCCAACATCTTCATCCATTTGTTTTGTGAACTTTCTTTATATTGAAACATATTGCGAACTAAAAGAAAAACTATGTGTAAAAATAATAAGGAAATCTTTGCATTCTTGCGATAACCTGAATTCTGGTTATGCTAGCAAATTAAAATCCTAAAATGAATTTATCTAATTTTTTATTTGAAAATTCTCATTTTAACACTAGCATCCACACAATCCCCTACGGCCATGCAGATTAAACTAGTATCTACATAACCCCCTACGGTCATGAAGATTCAGTTAAAAATGAGAACAAAGGCCTAAAATGCATTTATTTATCTACATTGTCTTAAATTTTTTTTATTGTAATGGATTACATTTTCATGAAATCTATCATTGTGTTTCTTAGCCTTTGAAACGTTTTTCGCCCTTAGTCTGGAGCTCATCAGAAAGACATAAAGCCACTCATAAAGATGATTCATGAAAAACCAAGACAATTTCTATGAATAAGTATGAAATAATGATATTTGACATTGACTGATAAAAACAACAGATCTTCACATATCTATTAGCTAATTAGTATTGGAGCCTATATACTCTATGCATGTTTAAAAGTCAATTATTAATCGAAAGCAACAAGTTGCAATAAATGGTCATCTCTCTAGTATAATGAACATGTCTCGAGGAGTGCCTCAAGGGTCAGTCCTAGGGCCACTCTTGTTTGTATTGTTTGTAAATGATTTGTCAGAAATTGTAGGCGGTAATAATCTAACTCTATTCGCCGATGATACATCTTATTTAAGTGTGAATACTGATACTGTAAACCTAAGGGAGACAGCACAAACTATGTTAAATAAGCTTACAGCATGGTTTTATAACAATAAATTATTAGTAAACAAGGACAAAACAGTATTTATACATTTTACACCTAGAATAATGCAATATAATGAAAGCAGTTTGTTAAAGATAGATGATATGTCCCTGGAACAAGTACAAACTACAAAATTTTTAGGAGTGTATATAGATAACGCTTTAAGCTGGGAGTGGCATATAGACATTCTTTGTAAAAAGCTGGCATCGGTTTGCTTTGCTTTATATCGTTTAAGGGATATTGTTAATAGATGCGTTATATTGTCATTTTATTACGCGCAATTTTATTCTAGATTAACTTACGGAATAATTTTTTGGGGCTCTTCACATCATATGGATAGAGTTTTAAAATGCAAAAAAGGGCAGTTAGATACATATCTGGTATAAATAGATATTCTTCATGTAAACATGTATTTAAAGAACTGAAAATCTTACCTGTTGCGTGTGTGTATATATTAGAAATAGTATTGTTTGTAAAGCTTCACCTAGAAGACTTCTTAATGAATAATTTTTACCATGATTACCAAACTCGTAATCAAAATGATTTACAAATTCCCATTCATATTTTATCAATATATGAAAAGAGTCCCAGATACATGGGAATAAAACTGTTCAACAAGTTGCCACACTGCATTAAAGACATTACTTCAATTAAAAGTTTTAAAAATGCCGTAAAAAATGTTTTAGTAGAAAATTGTTTTTATTCTGTGTCTGACTACTTACATCATGAATTTTAAATATTCACTAGTACAATTATTTTTATGTAATTATTTTGCACCACGTGTATACATATTTTGTATGTTGTATTTTGTACTTTGTATTTTAGTATTTTATATTTTGCATTTTGATTTTTGTACTTTGTATTTTGTATTTGTATTTTGTATTTTGTATTTTGTATTTTGTATGTTGTATTTTATATTTTGTATTTTGTATCTTGTATTCTGTATTTTGTATGTTGTATTTTGTATTTTGATTTCGTATTTATATTTTATAGTGTTGACTATGTACATCTTGTGCCAATATTTTTCTCTTGACCTGTCCCATGGCATGTGTTTTATGATCTCTTGGACAATAAATATTATTATTATTATTATTATTATTATTTGTTTGCTTATAATTGTATTGAAACATATTTATGTGTTTCAATACAATTATAAGCAAACAAATAATAATTCACTGTTTAACCTTCTTTATAACTAACAACATTGTCCATATTTGACAGCTCTTATAAAATTGATTCAGTATCATTAAAATAATTATAGTTCACATACTAACGGGTGTCTCAACAAGATCGCCGGATTTGAATTTGCCGCCATTTGGTTTGTGCGACTAGTTCCGTGTTCATTTGTTGACAGTTCTCATGTACAAATCACGCGGTTAGAAGAAGAATTGAACATTACCGGACCCACCCTGCAACAAATTAAAAAAAAAATCTTCATTTGCACGCATATAAGATTCAATTGACGCAAGAAATCAAGCCAAGGGACCATGCGCAGCGACGTGGATTCGTTGATGGGTGCTGGATCACCACGAAATGGATGCTGATTTCTGTAACAAAATCATTTTCTCCGATGAGGCATATTTTCAACCAAACGGGTATGTATATAAGCAGAACTGCCGAATTCGGGGTGCCGAAAATCCTCGTGTAATACTGGAGAAACCAATGCGTCCACCGCGAGTAACTGTTTGGTGCGCATTTAGGGCTGACGGAGTGATAGGATCGTATTTCTTCCAAAATGCGGCTGGAAATGCGCTATCTGTTAATGGTGTGCGGTATCGCGAAATGTTAACAGAGTTTTTGTGGGCCGAATTAGATCGAATTGATGTGGATGATGTTTTCCAACAAGACGGTGCGACCTGCCACACAGCTCTCAAAACAATGGCGTTACTGCGGACCAGGTTTCCAAACCGTGTCATTTCTCGGTTTGGCGATCAACATTGGCCACCAAGGTCGTGCGATTTAACCCCGATGGACTACTTTCTTTGGGGTTATCTGAAGGCCAAGGTGTAGTGTTTTTTTTTTTACATTAAATCCGGCGCTCTTGTTGATATACCCCGACCCTGTAAATGGAATGTAATTTCTGTTGGGTTCGTGTATGTAAATAAATAAATAAATAAATAAATAAATATACCCTTTATATGTTATTTCTCCACTTTTACACAAATCTCTACCATTATTCTTTTAAAACAACAACTTTCTCGGCTATTTAACACGTTAAATATTGAACCACAAAAACGCAAACAGCCGCGGAAATAATTGTTTAAAAATTATATATGTCTCGAACTTACCTATGCTAAGTTTTTACTTAACTACAGAAGCCTATGTTATTTAAAAAAAGACGAAAATACAATCAAAATAATTTGAGTCGGATTACCAAAAATTTGACAAAATGAAATTTCGTGGAAACTGCATTAAAATTGATGAATAGGTTATTTTCGGAGTAGCTTTCTTTAAAGGCGGTTCAATTTCTTTCATATGGTTATTACCAGGACATTACAGACTGCATACAATGAACAGTATGGACAGTATAGGTGCTGCTCTATCGGACACCTTCTTTAGGTTTATTGCAAGTGTTGATAGATTTGAGGAATACAAAGTTCAGGTAACGCCATTATCTGTGGAGATCGCACAAAGGGCCCATATTCGAGGCCTGAGAGCATATGAGCAAATGCGATAAGATTTTGGACCAAGCTTTAGGGGCTTTCATTCTTCTCGCAGTTATAGTATATGATATCAATTGGGACAGCATAAAAACGAAAACTCGGAGTAAAGTCGGCATCTCCTTTATGGGACACAGGTGGTAGCGGTAGAAATGTAAAAATGCTTTAAATACTAATAATTATTTTTTAATTGTTAGCGGTAAAGTTATGTAATCTTAGGCGGGAGTTGCAGAGATGGTACATAATCCTTCTGAAGGTGTAAAGCACCATCTGTCTTGTTTATTAAATGTTAGGCCATGATACTATAAACTTTGCAGTATCATGACGTTAGGCAGGTAGAAAATTTCTACTATTCTATAAAGGAAAGAAAATTTTAAAGGGGGAACTCGTTTCCTGGGATCGGTAATTGGTCTCAGTAGGGAAATAGGTCGACGTTAAATAAACAAATTTCAAAAAAGCTCTGTCTATGA
This sequence comes from Stenurella melanura, assembly GCA_963583905.1. NCBI lineage: Eukaryota > Metazoa > Arthropoda > Insecta > Coleoptera > Cerambycidae > Stenurella > Stenurella melanura. The sequence continues at coordinate 65,794,645 of OY757310.1, forward strand.
ACTTTAAATAAACAAGATTTCATTCGTCACTATCCGAGTTTTCAGAACTTGAATCTGTATTTCCATTAATAATAATTGAATTGATACGTGGCAATACAGAATACTCATTTTCCTTTTTTATCACATGAGATACACACTTCCTCCATATATCGCTTTTGCCTATTTCGTCTACTATTATCTTTATATTCTTTAAGACACTCACTTAATTGTGGGGATTGATTATATTGACGTGGTCTTGATTTTACATAAGCCCACACCATTTCAATGGGGCTGAAAACGCAATAATATGGAGGCAGACGTAAAATTGTATGATCGTGTGCTTTTTTCAACGACATATTCCTTTTTAAAATGTTGCTTTCCAATCAGTTCTAATAAAGTCTTTTTTGTGTTTTTTTCTGGTATTTCCAAGCCTTTACCGTTCATAAATTCAATGATATCGCCTTTTCTTGTGTTGGTGTTCGGAATTTTTGTGTGTTGCCGCGAACGGTATGACGCATTGTCCATAACAATTACAGAATTTGGTCGGATATTTGGTAACAGCTGTTCCTTTGTCCACTTCTCAAATAATTCGGCTGTCATATCCTCGTGGTAGTCGGCAGAGAATTGCTTGATATTTTTAGCTGATAACAACAACGCATTTGGAATAAAACCGTTTTTACTTCCAGCATGTAGAATTATAATTCTTTTTCCCCTAGAACATGGAGCACTTAAGTTACAGTTTTTGGTGTTATCTACTCAACCGTATTGAACTACATCATGAGTGTCAAACCGTGTTTCGTCAAGATAAATTATGTCTCTATTTGTATCTCGGTATTCTTTTATTTTACGCCGGTACTCGTGTCGATGATCAACGATGCGTGCTGATTCCATAACTACCATTCGTTTGTCGAATTTTTTGTACCTAAAACCGCAATCGAGTAAAACGTTTCGTAAAGTATCTAATGATTAATAGTTATAATCTGGATAGTAAGTAGATAGCGCAACTTATCCCTAATTATTTCTAATGTGGGCACCTTCTCTGTTTATTGTAAAAGTCATACACAAATCGACGAATGACATCTTTGGACGCGTTATCAAGTTTTTTAAGTTTTTGTCCAACTCTTTTCAGTTTAATAGTATGATCAACTACACATCCCCGGCTCTAATAACCCTATAAATTTGGTTAATTCACAAATTCTCTTCACATTATGATTATATGTTTAAACGTGTAAGTCTTTATTTTCAAATTTCAAATATTTCGGTATCAAAATCGTCCGTTTCGTTGTCACTACTATCGAAAGGCCTCCAAAATGCCATTTTAAACAATTAATTGCAAAAACTCACTGAAACACAGTAATAAAACGAATAATTTTTTCAAATATTTACTAGAATTAAGTAATTTATAGATCATACGATACAAATAGTTCATACGTATTTTTTGTTTTATATATTATGGCATGCAAAAACTCTGAATAAAGGCTGGTGCTGACAAATCAAATTCGCTAAGCATCTAATTCCACATATATTTCTATGTAACAGGCGGATCAAGTCCACGTGGACTATAGACGAGGAGTGGTGAATATAAATCTATAAAATTATGTGCTCTCTCATTCAATGTGAAGCGATTTATTGACAATACCCCGTAAGATCCTCTAGTTCCGTGCTGTTCCAATTGAGTTCGTAAATACTATAAACAAGACTCGTGAGTATCTTACAGAATGTGCAAGAATTATATAAAAAATGCCGTAAATCGGCAAAGAGTATAATGGCTAGCTGTTCTCCTATTTCATTTCTTAATTAATAATTTTGTAGAGTTGCCATCCAGCAAAAATAAAGAGGGAAGTTCTGTGTAAAAACTTTTTTTCACCAGCACTTGACCCCTCAGCTATTTATATTTTGTTCTAACATAAACCAACGCGCTGAGAAACAGGTTTCAATGCAACCTCTTTACAACGTGTTTATTAATCAATTTTCAATGTCTATGTGAAAATAATTAAAAAGGAAAAATACAAATGTTCCAAGCAGGTGTAAATCAGGTACATTTTCGAATAATTTGAAAATAACTACCAACGTAATTCGCATGTATTTTTATCGAGATTTTCTGCTCGACAAACTTTTTAATAAAAGAAGAATGTAATAACACGATTGACTGATCGAGTATAAAATAAATTTTGCCTTCTATTGAATAAATAATGTAGCTTAATATCCAGTGGGCCATTGTGCACGTATGCTACAATTTTTGGAGCGCACATTCAGTATAGATGAAATCGGTGATACGTAGGCATTGGCTTCAGGTCGTATTTAGTTCAGAGTCTGCCCCAAAATTTATACTTCATAACCACCTTATCAAATTAAGCAGTGCGGCATATTCTTAATGCTTGTAATAAACCATTACCTTTAATAGTTAGCAGTTAAAATGGTGTCATTTTGTTATAAAGGGTGCGGCAATGAATGATGACTAAAATGTTGCTAGAGGTTTAGTAATTAAATATACATATAAGACATTCAATTATTGCGTAGATAATGTGTAATGTGTTTTTATGTATATTAGTCATTTTAATTACAACAGGCCATGCCGAAAGTTGTTACGCCAAAAGCGTAATGAAACTTAACAAAATTATCTAAGGTGGCTTTTTTGTTACTCACTACTTTTGCTACTACCAGAATTTTTTATCGGTGAGTAAAATTTAATTGGCACAGTTTTCAACATCGTATTTTTTGCGTATATGCATATATTAAAATTTAATTCAAGACAGAAGTTCAGAGACGTTTTGTGTTCAATTATGTGTCCAGATCAAGGTAGAATTCTTTCACGAAACATAATTTTAAAATTGCAAATTGTCATTTATTAAGTAGAATGGTCAGTATATATGCTATGCTGATTAACAAAAAACACTACATAGAGTCGGGTACAACTTAAGATGACTTGTGGCCGCTAAAACGTCTGATTTTATTTGATGCATAAGAAATGCCAGCAGTTCTCAAACAGTTCTTTCCTGTAACAGCCATGATTTCGATAAATAATTATTAAAAAAATAGGAAATATGTTGTCATAAAGTGTTAAGACTATTAATTTAGTAACTTTGTCATTTTAGTGGAATTTTGATTATACAGTGTCCGCCTCAAAGTTGGCTACATATGGGAAAGAGTTGTATTATTGACATTTCAAAAAAACTCTATTGGGGGGTTCGTTTATGCACGTCCGACAACAAAAAATTACTTTTTGATACATGCCATGTGTTCAGCGGTTTGGCAGGACTGTAAAAAATAGTTGACAGTGGTACCGAAAAAGGGTCAAATTGTTAAGATATCGAAAAATGTTATTAAGAAAAAGTGCATAGAATACAACAAGGACCCCATATATCAATTTTGAAGCAGATATGAGCAAAACAAAAAAGTGCAAATTTTACCCCTACCATTAGTTACTATACGAAAAATTATTAATTCTTGTGTCTATTTCACAAATATTTGATTAGTTTCGGCAAAAACTTAATGTATTTTAGTTGAATAAAGGCATTTGCACGTAAAAAAAGAAACGAACCCCCAATACAGTATTTTTTATAAATCTCAATAATACAAATTTTTCCCATATGTAGCCAATTTTATGGCGGGCACTGTAGATATATAGGATCGGGCACAAATGAAACTGATAACAGAAAATAAATGGCCCAATTCAGTCAATAACAATGAGTTATCAAAGAAAGAAATCAAAGACTAATATTGTTACAGTCCAGAAAAGGATAGGATCGTAGTATTCGTAGAGGAAATGATGTAAGCAAAAATAAAATATTTTATATAATAAAAAAAAAAATCTGAAATCTCTATGGGAATAACGAAAATGAATTATTTTTCTTTTGGCGATAATAAATAAATATTCCGGTTGGCAAAATATATATTAAAAAAATTAACAATAATTTCAAAACAAATAAATTAAAACAATTCTGAAAGAACAACGCATTGGCACGTTTTCATAAACACTAAAAAACTTCAACACTACACTTGAATAATTTATCTACTCGACGCACGTTTCGCCATTCGTGTATTAATATATAACGTAAGAAAAGTGGATTGTATTAGAGATAAACACGCGCTCGTAGTAATAAACTGAAGTTTTAACAAAACTCGCGGCGCGGCCTAATAAAATGAAAATTTTAGAAAGAAAATTATTATTTTTTAATAGAGCTTAAATTAAAAAAAAAAGTTGAAGCGAGGATCGAGATCGAACTCGCAACCACCCCATTTACATTTGTTGCTGCTCGGGTATCTTACCGATTGAGCTACGCCATCCTATCTTCATTGTATTCTAAAACGTGTAATATGTACATACTGGAAAATTGTAAGACTTAGTGGTTTGACATTGTTCGTTTAACGGATGAATATCCACTATTTACCACTAAAAATAACTTATATATTTCATATAAAGACGTTTTTCATATTTAGAGTGGTGTTAATTCACGGGAAAAAATAATATTCGTCATCAAACACACACTTTGAGAATCGCTGAGCTTATGACTATGTTTCTCACTCCTCAGTGTACATTTCATATTTCCGTCTCAAAAGAAGTGGGAAAGAATCTTGCTAGACATACATTGACAATGTCTTTGGGCTATTGCTTTAAGTTTGTGTGCAAGAGATACATCGGTCATTTTAAACTGGACCCGACTTTACACCCAAAGATATTGAAAGAGTTTGTTTAGCCACAGAAAGAAGTTCAAAGCACTTTACAATCAAGCAATTCCAGAGGTGCTACTTATTTTGTCAAGTCGAAGTTTAAAGTTGGTGCACTAGCTCGAAAGTACGCAAGCGAGTAAGGAGACGTTAGACAAGCCGAGTTTCTATCTTCCATACTCCTTGTACACTATCACTAACATTCACGAGTACGATTAAGTACCGATATGGCAACTGGCCAGTGCAATAATAGCCGAGAAGTCACCATTAGTAAATCTCTTTCCTCTTAAGTTCATTCACAGAGCATTTGCCTTTTTTTAATCTCCAATAATAACAGAAATAAAGGGGATCAAAGATAACGAATAACCTTGTACATAGGGTTATTCACAACTGATTTCTACGACATTGCAAAGTCGACTATTTCGAATTTCCGACCTTGCATTTGTTTTTTAGACGTTATAATAACATTTTAACTTGGCTTGATGGTTTAGCTCCACAAGGGATATGCTCTTCAAGTTTCTTTAAAATATGCGTGCATTATTATTCAAGTTATCATCAACTGTTTAAAAATGGCCTCTATCAAATGTTTTTATGTTTTGCAACTTGACAAATTGACCAAAAAGGAGGTCTGGATAAATTTAGTTTTCTTCGCAATTTCGTTGTGAACAATTTGTTTCTCTTTTTTTAATCCGACAGGAGTTTTACAAATAGAGATATTTAAGAAAAATGCAAAAACAGCAATTTTAAACATTATTTTGTTTAAACAAAAGCTTCCTCCGCACGGATTTATTCCAAAACTTTTGCTACACCCCTTGAAATGTTTACACTAACTTTCAGCAAAAAAATTGCTAACACATTTCCTTTTTAGGAAGTTTAGACACTTAGTATTATTCCACTTGATGGAGAATAAATAATAATAACTAAATATATGTATTGCATTTGTCATTTGTCAGATACGTTGATCCGTTTCCAATATTTATATTAAAACAATGACGTGCACGTATTAAGAGATGGATGCTGGACTATTAGATTACCGCTTACCCCATCCATATCCGTACCCATAAGACTATCGTATGTTCTAAATGAGCCAACCTAGCGAGATTAGCAACTAGAAATCGGACCAAGGACTGAATAAACTAACACAGCACACGCGATGAGCTTAAAGCAAATCCAGATCCAGAAGTTGTGCGTAAGGGATCTATATAAGGGATGCTAAACTAGCACGGCCGCCAGCTTTATTGCCAGGGGTGACTGCGTAATCCAGAGTGTTAGGGGTGTGCGAACTCTGACTCATGCCAAACTCGCATATCATCCAGCCAAGGCGTCAACAAATAACTTAAAAACAATGGAACGACTTTACGGGCCTTTTTACGTGTCCCACAACGGCAAGATTTTTTATTACCTTATGTAGGGGTGGCTTTGATGGGTTCTGGTGTTATGGTGTTACTGAGAGTATACAGCAGTGGTGTCACTAAAATTATAGAGGACCTGTCTCGTGAATAATATTGATATTTTATTACAACTTAAAAACGGCAGAAGTGTGTTTTAGTTCATCTACTACAAATATTAATAAATTAATATTATAGTTCATAACAGAGAATTATTGCTGAAAACCAATAACTTAACATAATATGTAGCAAAATATCACATTTTCAATAAATGCAATAATAATATAGTATTACCAGGATTCGAATAACAGCTCTATTTGGAGATTTACGCAGAGCGGACTCCGGGCGCGTTTGTAAGAATTCTTTTTTTTTGTAGATATTTCATATGCGAAAATGATAGATCTTGTTATTGTGATGATGCTAACCACGATTTAGCAACCTTGATTAAGACAGATATGCATTCCCATAGATTAGACAGACCTAATTAAGGTGGCCATTCCCTAGACAGAGACATTCGATAGGGAAATATTTATTATTTTTGCCCATAACTTTTTTATCTTAGTACATATATTTTAAAAAACTATAAGAGTACCTAAGCAGAACCATAATAAGACTATTATTTCAATAATTTCAGTGGTTTGGGAAATAGCTCCATTTAAAACTACGAAATAGGAAAATTAAACATAATTTTTAAATTTAAATCGAGCTATTTTGCAAACCGCTAAAATTATTGAGTGAAAATTCATAGTAGTAGTCTTGTCATGGCTCTACTTAGGTACTCTCATAGTTTTTTTTAAATATACGTACCAAGAAAAAAAGTTATGGCCAAAAATAATACATATTTCCCTATCGGATCTCTTTACAGGGAATGGCCACCTTAAGTTAAATAGATCGTAGGTGGGCAAAAATATTGGATAAATCATCATAGATTCAATATGTTTGAAGTTATGATCGACCAACGGAACAAAGAGAATAAATAGAAAAGAAAATAAAAAAATGGTTTTCTTTTAAAATTGACTTGCACTAAAAAGTGGAAAACAATTTTTATTCAATGATTAAATTACAAAATGAAAACAAGGAAAATCATTGAACGCTCATAAAATAATATTACCTTTATCAACAATCAGCATTGTGATAAAACGTTATGAATATAACAGCAACAGCAATATTTTATGAGCGTCCATTATTGGTTTTCTTTTTCATCATCATTTTGTAATTTAATCACTGAATAAAAATTATTTTCTACTTTTTAGTGCAATTCAGTTTCAAAAGGAGACCATTAAAACATTTTTTTAATTTATTAATTTTTTACTTTTTAGTTTCCCGTGTGCCTCATTTTTTTTTATTCATTCGCCATCATTTCGTTTACTCTTGTCAAACTTTTTTATTTAATACCGATATCAAGGGGGTTGTAAAGAAATAGGTAATCCGCCATTTTGTGTCGGCAGCCATACTGGATTTAGAATAACGTCACACAGTTATTGTATTCTACTTATCATACCCTTTCATTTGATACCTATGTCGAGGAGGTTCTAAAAAAAATAGGTGATCTGCCATTTTGTGCCGGCCGCCATATTGGATTTAGAATACCGTTACACGGCTTATTATATTATACTTGTCATAACCCCTCATTTGACAAAAAAATAGGTGATCCGCCATTTTGTGTCGGTCGCCACACAGCTTATTGTATTCCACATTATATACCCTTTCATTTGATACCAATATCGAGGGGGTTGTCAAGAAAAAGGTCATCCACCATTTTGTGGTGGCCGCCATATTGGATCTACCATAATATTGTCTTCAGAAACAAAGTTGTATGCAAAATTTCAGCATGATTGGATATCGGGAAGTGGTTAACAATTCGGTCACCAGGTTTAAACATAGCGCTTAACATCTTTATTCATTAAAACATTCAGCAGACAATAAGCAGTATATCTACGATTTTGGTCGCGGACAGTAAAACAATATCAAAAATTGCAATGAAAAATAGCAATTTATGATACGAGTGTGAAAAATGCATGTTTACGGCACGCGTATGAAAGTTAAACAACGATGACCAGCCGAGTCATACAAGTGCCTTAACCGCATTTTCACACGAGTATCATACAAGATTTTTCCTCTACGAACGTACAAATATTTAAAAAAAGTTATTGAAAAATATTAAATATCTTGACGTTCAAAATGTCAAAATATTTTGAATTTGCATCTTGACGTTTCTTTGAATAATCAATTCTATCAAATGTCACAGTACGATATTTTGAGTGATAGTTATTTTCGCACTGAGTGTGAAAAGTGACAGTAAAGTTGTTTTCGCACTGGTCCACTAGTGTGTTGAAGTGACGTTTTCACACTAAAATGACAGTTGAAAAGTACGACATTTCGATATTAAATTTGAAAGATACATTTATATAACAATTATATTATAAACCAGTTACTTAATAATTAGTTTTCATGAACTTGCACATTTTGGGAACATTTGACCATCTCTTATTCTAATTCTACTTTTCTTGCTGAATTTTTAACACAAACTTATGCGGACCTAATAGTAAAACATTTTCCGTTGAGAACCTGTAAGACTAATAATAATAAACCACCGGTCGGATGGTTTAATGTCGACCTAAGAAAAATGAGGGACACATTGTCCTCTCTTAAAACTGTCTGTGACTGCTCAAAAAATCCGGGTCTTATTACATCATATAACATGCTTAAGAAAGAATATAAACTGAAAATTGTGTCTACTAAGAAAAGTCAATATGATGAATTTATTGCAAAATCTGACAATAAGATTCGTGACAGTTGGCGTTTGGTTAATTTTGAAAGAAATAAACCACAATCTAATACAGTTGACCATGAAATTGAAGCCGTCGATTTTAATGATTTTTTTACTACTATAGCCGAAAAAATTATTACTACTTTACCCAGTAATACTTCTCAAAGTAGAGAAGTTGACTATATGGACGGTGTGACTACTCCGAGTTTAACCTTTTTTATTCATCCGATTACAGAGAGTGAAGTCATTGAGGCCTTGGAAAAATTGAAAAACTCGCGCTGTACAGACATCTATGGCATGGATAGTAAAATTATCAAAGCAACTGCAGATATAATTATTCATCCTTTAACAATATTATTTAATGCTTGTGTAAGTGAAGCAAATTATCCTGATGCTTTTAAAATTGCGAAAGTGATACCGGTTTTCAAAAAAGGGGACATTTCGACAATAGAGAACTACCGCCCCATATCCATCATCCCCATTATTTCCAAGATTTTTGAAATAATATTAAAAATGCGGCTTGTGCATTTTTTCGAATCTAATAACGTACTAAACTGTTGTCAGTTTGGATTCAGAAGTAAATGTAGCACATCCCAAGCAGTTTTCAAGGTAGTCGGCGACATAGTCAGTGGTCTTGAGAGTAGCGAACTAGTATCAATTACATTATGTGACCTCTCAAGGGCTTTTGACTGTGTTTCGCACGATATTTTGTTAAAAAAGTTATACTGTTATGGAGTTAGGGGTTTATCTCAAACATTCTTTAGATCATATTTATCGAATAGAAAACAAACCGTATGTATAAAAAATAATTTTTCCGATTATAGGTCAGTCATACACGGAGTACCCCAAGGTTCAGTTTTGGGACCCCTGTTGTTTATTATATATGTCAATGACTTATTCCATAACATGATCCCTAATACCTGTGTTGCATTTGCTGATGATACAACCATAATAAATTCAAGTCCAGACATGAATGATCTTATGCTAAAAAGTGCCGACACTGTTTCACAAGCCAAACAATGGTTTACATCTAACAATTTGAAACTCAATGAAGAAAATACTCAAAACCTAGCCTTTTCTACCAGTCATAATATAACTAAGGGAAATAGCGCAAAACTGCTCGGTGTCACTATTGACGACAGACTAAATTGGTCGTCCCACGTCGCAGAAACTATCGAGATCGGTATTTGTTCTATGTAATCTAACAAGAACGTTATCAATGGAGACTCTAAAAATGAGCTATTTTGCGCTATTCCATTCACACATTAGTTATGGTACATTGCTGTGGGGGTAATTCTTCTTACGCAGATAAAATTTTCCGCCTACAAAAACGAGCAGTCAGAATAGTGGCCGGTGCTGGCTTCAGAGACCACTGCAAGCCTATTTCCAAAAATCTTAAAATAATGCCTCTTCTATCTTTATATATTTATGTCACGTTATTAGAAATTTATAAAAATAAGATTCAATTTGCAACAAATGCTGAAGTTCATACTTATGATACTAGAAATAGAAATGATTTTAGAACACCACGCTTTCGACTTTCGAAAACAACAAAAAATTCTTTGGATTTTAAATTGTTCAATTATCTACCGAACTATTTAAAATTCTTGACTAATCCAAATACATTTAAGGGGATAATCAAAAAGCATTTGCTTATACATTGTTTTTATTCAGTTGAGGAATATATGCAAACCCCCTTTGAAATTATACCCCCTATTAATTAAATATTTATATGCAATTATATACTGAGAAAGGCTTACCGTCATCACACTTTTATAAATTGATAATTGTTTGAGTTTTTACAAATTGTTTGTAAATTGTTCTTGTAGTTACTTACTTTTGTACGTGTCTTTTCAGATTTTAATGTGTTTACAACGGCATGCCTTCGCAATATGCATTCGATAACTCTATATTGTTATAGTTATTATATTGTTTTTCTTTGACTTGCCAAAAATGTTATATTATGTAATTTGGTTAAATAAAATATCTATCTATCTATCTATACATGACTTGGGTAACTTCATTGGTTGTTATACATTGTTTCTTGTTAATGATTTGAAAAAATTTTTCATCGGTAAGTGTGCCGATGACTGTAGTAACCTACAAACCGAGTTAGAGAAGGCGTATTGGACATGGACATTGAAAAACCGGCCCTTAGTCAGTCAGGGCAAAAATTAAACTGGCAACTGGGAAATGACAAGACCTTTAGGTGAAAATTGTCATGTGTCTGAATTGACAAAGGGTGACTATGAATCCTACACACGTTTTGTGTGCTGCTGTTCAACACATTCAATAAAGGGTTAAATAATAATTTTTACACTGAGAGAATCATTAATTTGACAGAAACAAATTTTATTTCCATGAAAGAAATTAAATATTTCTTTGAGGATACCAAGGCATTTATTTGAAAATGAAAACTAAATATTTATTATTCTCAAATAATAAAACAAATAACAGACAAGACTATAATTAATACAGAAAGCATAAAAGCAATAAACTTCTGGTCGTTCGTTGTGAGATTGCAAGTGGAGTAATGGCGGCTTGCGGCTTCGCCTCGCCGGCTACTTCATCAGGTGCGCATATTTTCGGCGCAAAACCCCATAATAATATATGAATATTTTGTCAGAAATAAACATTACTTGCTAGAAATAAATATTTAATTCACACATATTATGATTAATTCTGTGCTAAAATATTTCTTTCTAGGAAATAAATGTAATATTATAATAGGTTTTGGAAAAACAAATATATTTCTCTGAACTAAATCTGTTATTTTTGTATGGTAATTTAGTTACGAGGAACAAATACGCCGTAAATAAATCATTTTGTTCTGCCAATTAAATGAATATGTAGCATATTCTAATTATAACAAAATAATTATTTGGGTGCAATAAATATATTAACGGGTACTAAATATCTGTTCAATTGAAAAAAAAATAAGCCCTCTTTCACAGTGTAGGTTTCGATTTTCCTACCGCAAGATAACGTGATTTTCTGGTCGGCATCTTGGCTTTTCATTTTACTCACCTCATATTTGTATTGAGCGATCTGGTAAACCCCTGAGTACCCGTCTTCGCGTCTTTAAACTCTGTACAAACCGAGCAATTTTTCCGCCTTAAGCAGTTTGCCTCCTGGGCTTTTCCTGCCAAAATCAGTCCCATTTCGAAAGTTACACATAATTCATCCTAATTAATTATTACATTACATTATTATTCACTATTAACAAACCAAAATAAATAAAATCATGTTGGAATTATTCATAAAATTATGTTCTAGCCGAATTAAGTCCTATAACAAACGGGAAAAAATAGCGTTTTTTAAGACGTTTCTAGCCTATCCATTTCTGGGCATTTCGACCATGGGGATTTTATCAGAATGACCTAAAGTACCTATACCATACTGAATTTTCAGCCATTTTTACCGAGAACCAATTTCCATAAGATTTGTGGGGGGTTCTTTATCGGGGAGTGTACTGTATAGATAGTAGATAATTATATTGTAAAATATCCTAAATTTCTGCGACATTTACAACATCTTTATTACCCAAGCATTTTTCGGAGGTCAAAATATTATGAGATACATAAAATTATAAGTAATCAAATAAGAACTCTCTGTTGACAAAACCCAAATGAAGTTGAAACCAGTGGCGGCTCGTGATATCGTCTGCAGAGGAGGCTTGATATTCTGAAAGACAACTGATGTGCAATATGACTACAATTTGTACATTTCCCCACCACCCCTGAGGTATTACAACGGCGCGTTACATTTTTTTGCCGTGGGTTGTTCGCCAGGATACCGATTCACGACTTGAGAGAATAGAACTAATAAAAGAATAGAATGAAAAGGAAATAGAAAATATGATGAGATGAAAAAATCATTCTCATGAAATTCTCGTTCCTACGACTCGAGTATCGCTATCCAAAGGAGTCCTACTATCCCACTTGTAATTAAATTATATAACTTTTAATAAAAATAGTTTTGGTAAAAAAATTAAAGTGTTTTTCTACAAACAAAAAATTGTATTCATTATCACTGCCAGGCGTGTAAAATTATAAGTTTTAATAGAAATTAAAATAGTTTTGAGAAAGAAGTTATATAAAAAAAAATATAACCGCGGAACTCTATATTATGGAGAATTATAAAAAATATTTCCTAAAAAATAAATAACACAAATAAATATTTTTTCTAAAATAACAACTACCTATATTAATCTCTGCTTTAAAGCCTGAATATTTTTATAAATGAGTGGTAACCTGCGATTTTTGGAACTAGCAAAATGGTTGATTATTTCATCATAAAATGAATCGCGTTTCCTCAATTCTGACAAAAAACGTTTTTCTATTGAAATAAGCGATACATTTGAAAGGCGGTCTTGACTCATTTTTTTTCTAGTAAAAATGTTTTTATGCGTTTAAGTGCTGAAAATGATCATTCTACAGAAGCTTACCGGAATTGTCTCAAAAAATAGTGGCGTTATTCAAAAAGTTCTCTAATTTTGGGTCATAAGTTTTTAAAAAATCTACCAGCTCTTTGAAATTTCCTTTATTGCACGATTCTCGTTTTTCGTCACGTCCTCGGAAAGAATTTTCTTGTGAAGATAACTATATAACGGCATCTATTAACCTCTTTAATATTTCCCTATTCTCACGGACCTTTTCGTTAACATTTTCTATTTCTCTCTTATGTGCAGAATCCAAGAAATTTACAATATTTTGTTTACCAAACATTTCGAATTTAATGCAAGATGAAATATGCTCCTGAGATTTTTCGTGCCTTTCTAAACCTCGCGACAAATTTTGCACATGCGCTATAAAGAACTGAGATCTGGAGGCTAGCTTCATACTTGGCTATTCCAAGTGTTGCTATTTTACACAGCGCAAAGAAATTCAAGGTCATTCATGTTATAAGTAAATACGGTAAAGTTGGAAGCTATTTCGTATTAGTCTCCAGCGAACCGCAGTGTTCATTCAGTAAAAGACCGGCCGACCGGGAAATATGCATACAAAGACTATCCGGACTGTAACGTTATAGGTATGTTTGTGGAAAGGAAATGCAAAAATGTTATATATAAACTGAAAATTAATTAATGAATAATAAACAATAAAAAATATTGAAAATTGAGATATACCTAATAGAAATTTCTTAAGATATTACTTTTGAAGATATGGTGGTTCTTCCAAGGGGAGGCTCAGCCTCCCCTGCCTCCCCTGACGAGCCGCCACTGGTTGAAACTAGTAAAAAATTAATTTGAACGCAAGTATTAACGATTGTTCATCCTTGTAATAAATCCAATAAAACTCATAGGTCAAATGAAACAACAATAGAGCATCTCTTCGAAACATCATTTATCATTCGAATGGTTTTAATTCCGTTCAACATTCCACAATAATTATTATTATTCACCTGCATCGCCAATGACTTGCTATACAATACTGAAACAGACTCGTAACAAAGAACAGTCACAGGCGGCTGAGTAAAACAAGTGCCGATCAGGCAAAACAGCAGAGAGTCATGACAGGGGGAGGGAATACGGACCCCTAGATGTGGGCTTATGGTGAGTCTGTGGGTCGAAAAAGAATAGTTTTAAAGCAGCATAGCGTATATCGAAGTTTAGACAATTATAACGATGACGATTTGTTAATATTGTTTTGAAATTTATAAATTAACCTGAACGAATATATGCAATTAATAACAAGTAGGGTTAAGTGGAAGAGTAGCCACTATGGCTAAATTTCGCCCTTTAGGTATGTAATGCATTTATCTTAATAAAACCCATTTATGATTATTATTAGATTTCCCATCCAAGTCTCTTTAAATGAAAGCATTTTGGTACTATATTTGTACTCCAATATGTGGAAATAATTACTCACAGAATTTTAATAATACAATATTTGAAATCGTCTGACCCAAAAACCCATAAAACGATGTGGTACTTCAATACCATTTCGACTGACCGACGTGTAATGGAGGTGAGGGTGGCTGACGAAAAAAAAATGCAAAATGTCATAAGAAAAAAATTTAGATCTTTGCTTCTAGTATATACACCAAATCCCAAGTTCCTGGACTCTTACTAGCTTGCTTTACTTATTTAACCCTTTTCATTCCCAACCCTTCAACCATCTCAAAATATAATCTAGTTCCATATGTACTTACAATACATACGTGTACCAAATTTCAAGTGAATGTATAAATTTTATTTTATTAACCCATTTAATAATGGAGTGAGGGTGTTAATGGGGGGGGGGGGGTGTAAGTGATATTTAAAAAATGTGAGGCCTTGGTTTCTAGTATATACACCAAATTCCAAGTTTCTGTACTCTTACCAGCTTACATTAGTAAAACATTGAGTAAAATATCTGTTAATATATTGGCAATAATTTTGACTAAGACATAGATCTAATGCTAACATTAATTCGTTTTTCTGAATAGTGTTAACATGAGATTTATCTAAAATATTTAAGATAAGTGGCTTACATTCTTCGGCAGGAATATTTGAAAACATGTTTGAAACATCGAAAGATACCAACACCCCGTTTTCTGGAATATCGCAATCTGACAATGTTTTGGAAAGTTCAATTGAATTTTTGATGGTATATTTAGGTTGAAAATTTGTTGTTTTAAAAATCGTGTTTACTTTATTTCCTAACTTTTAAGGGGGACTATTGACATATGATACGACGGGTCCTAGAGGAGTATTCTCTTTATGGTTTTTAATTAGCCCGTACAGTCTTGGTGCGCGAGGGTTTATACAAAGTAATTTATATTTTTCGGAGCTGTTAAATAAACTATTGTTTTCTGATAAAAATTGTTTAATTTTTATTTGAAAGTTAGCAGTAGGGTCTTTTTTTTATTTCTGTTAGTTCAGACTGAATGAAAACTTGCATTTTGTCATGATAATCTCTTTTAGGGATGACCACAGTTGCATTTGATTTATCTGCCATTATCTTTAAGTTTGTTCGTAATGGACTTAACAGTTGAAGCATCTAAATTATTTGGTCTCGCATTTTTATGTTTATTTAATTTATTGGATATTTTTGTCTTTAATACCTGTGCGTTGACACCTCTTAAAGCTTGTTCTGTTTCTACTACAAGGGTTTCTATGGATGAATTTTTGGTAATCTGTGGTGAATATTTGGGGCCCATTTTTAAAAACTTCTTTTCCGAAAAGTTAATGTCTTAATAATCAATAACTCTATCGCTAAATTGAGTACTACTGTTTACAGTGGTAACGGAATTAATTTTACTATTTTTGTGTCGTAAATTTTGTAACTTTTTATTTTGCGTGCAAAATTTCTTGTAAATTAATCTACTAACTTTACCTCTAACATAGTCGTCAAACAAATCAAACAAAACCCCAGGTAATTATCTACTTAATGACCAGTTGGATCTATATAACACACCCCTTATTAATATATTTATTTCATAATCCTTTAATCCCTTTATTACTTTCTGTTAATTTTAGTTCTGATAATTTTAAATCCCCTACACCATAGTAATAAAACTAGGTAAATAATGTAAATTATAAATAGCTTAGGTTTTCTCTTCATTCATTTACTTGAGTCGTTTTGAAGATGATACTTTGAAGTATCGAAACTATAGTAGCGTTCAGTTACAATAAACTACAGTGGTAGAAACAAAATAAGTGTTTTAATAAATCAGATTGGTACTTCTTAAAACAATTATAAAACCAGAAGTTATAATTTCTATCTAATCAGCATTTTGAGGAACTACGAATTTACTATTTTCATAAAACGGATACAATAGATGAAATTGAAAATTATGTCGTTTCGCTATTAGGATATTAAAACTGATATGCATGAGGTCATACAAGGATATCAGTTTTTTTTGCCAGTAGAGCTTTGGAAAGAAAAAAGTCTTTATTCTACCCTCAGCGTTGTTCAGGCACACCTGTTCACTTAAACAAAGTGCATCTGTTCAACTCAATCGAATGGATCCCACTGACTGTCACCAACTTAATATGCAACTCAGTGCGTCGGTACTTTATATCGACCGTAACGTTCTTAGTTGACACTGTTGACAGTGATATTTATATTACTACATAATTTTTCGTGAATTTTTAAGTGACTTCTATTCTGCAGGGTTTCTAATTGCTTGTTAATTCAGTAAATCTTTCGGGTATACTGGTTATGCCATTTAAAAATCCCCAGACTTGTAATCTTCTTATTTCTTTAGTAACGACCATGTTGGGTACATTAAATTATAGATATTTTTAAGGTCTTTAAACATACATACAGAGTGATCGGACATTTTTTTTGTAAAAATTGTTAAGGAAACTTATATTTCTTTGAATATTTATTTACCCCACCCTGAACATGAACTGTGTTAATGTGTTCGTATAAATGTTTTAATTAGTTTCGATTTATGCTATTACGTCAAAATTCTTTTTGGTCTGTACTATATCTCTTAGATTTTATAAATCTAGCCATCTTCGGTAGTATAATACGCATTTGCACATATTTTAAGTTAGTCATGGAAGTTTTGATATGTCATATTGAAACAAAAAGCGCAGCTGTGTCAATTTGTGAGATGTGTAACAATTAAATATTAATTGTCCATCACTGGAGCAAAAAATCATCATGGTTCAGTATACAACTGTAGAAAAAAACTGAGTGTTTGTTGATTTATGCTGAATTTAAGCGTAAGGCTAGGCGCGCACGGGTGACTTTTGTCACGCAACTGTTTTGTCACCTACCTCGGAGTCCATTGAGTCTTATGGAGATGCGCTCACGAGCGACGTGACTGTTACGTCGCTTCGTGAGCGCATCTCCATAAGACTCGATGGACTCCGAGGTAGGTGACAAAACAGTTGCGTGACAAAAAGTCACCCGTGCGCGCTTGGCCTAATGCTAGAAAAGCGTGCAAAGTGTATTCCCAAAGGTTTCCTGGTACACGATGTTCCGACCATAAAACAATTTAAATTTTTACTAGTTGATATTCTTAAAATGTATAATACTTTTACTAAACCTAAGAGAAATAGAAGAGGACCTGAGACAAATTAAAATTATATAAATGAGTTATCGTTGCAGTTAGACCAATCCTCAAAGATAAACGATATCACGATTAGTTATAAAATTATTCTAGTACTACAATTTCGCCATGCTTATCAACGGCGACTGAATTTTATAGGAGAAATGTCAGTACTGAAATTTACCTTATAAAATTCTTTGGAACGACTAAGCGACATTTAATGAATGCGACAGTGTCAATAGACACAGCATGCATTATTGGAGTGACAGAAATCCTCAATGGACGCGGCAGTGTGAATTAAGAATACACCTAATTCACACTTGCCGCGTCCATTAAGCATTTCTATCGCTCCACCCCTATTAGAGCCAGTTTTTTGAAAACTAAGTTAAACAGGGTAATGTATCTAGATTTTTCCCTACTTATTTAACAGTTCGCCTGCAAGATAGAAGAAATATGTGGTTCCATCAAGATGGTGCTCCTCCGTATAACGCCAATATCGTTTCTGATTATGTAAACACGATGTTTAGAAATCAGTTGATAGGTAATTCTGGATCATTGTGATGACCAGCTAGATCGTCAGATTTAAATCCGCTAAATACGGATGTCACAATATTTTGGTTGTTTGACACCGGTACGACGAAAACAAACTTCTCCATGTAGTAATGAATACACACAATATCCTCAAAAACTGAATGTATGAGTTGATGTTTTATAAGTCCATGTTTCTTATTGATGGCAATTATATGCCGACAAGAATATCAACTTATTTCAAAAGCAAATCCTGCCACATTTCTTACGCTATCAAACAAACGACACTACCTACCTCTCATTGACAGTCGGTATAATACTAAATGACTAATAGGACGGAGTAGAATGAGATAGAGAGAAAGAGGGAGATATGCCCTGCAAGAGTCTCGTAATAGAAGAAAATTCATCCTGCTGCCACCTCACTAATGTTATTCACAATTTATTTTACGTCGATCTGTATCAATTGGCTTGACAGTATCCAAAACCCCTCTAACATTTTTATCTCAAAAGCCTTGTAAGCCAGATTATCGATAGGTAGCTTACAGTAATCGCAGTTTTACATAATCTAGTCATAATAATTATAAAAAGGGTCCTACTAGCTTAAAACCTCTCGGAACAATGTTTTAATTCTGTCTTTTTGAGTATTCCGTTCAATAACTATTAGTGTCTACAAATTATTTACTTTAAAAGTTAAAAAATATTTTTATATTATATTTTATAAAATTATGTCGATCTACTAATTGATTACCCATGAATTGTTTTCCAATAGGATGGGGCACTCCCATATTTAGCTTTAACCGTTCGTCAATTTTTGTACAATTGAATTTCTGGATGATGAATTGGAAGAAGTCCTGTGAAGTGACCAGCCAGGTACCCGATCACATTCTTTTAGATTTCTTTTGAAATCGAACATTATCGCAACCAGACTCGAATCTATTGAAGATTTACGTGAGGAAATTGTTCCAGAAGCCATTCATTAACCAAGGTGACCAATTTGGAAATAATATTGTACTACTGTATGGAAATCAGTAGTTATTTTAAATATACATAACTGTTTCTGCATTATTCTTGTCCCGAATATAAAATAATGAAACCGTTATTTCTCAGAAACGAATCGACAAAAGTAAAAAATGACATTTATGTAGATAATAATTGAGACCTTTCAAAAATATATCACTCAATCCTCCTTGCTATTTGAATTTTTGAAAGGATAGCTGTGTAAGGTAGAAGAGCGAAGATATACCAATATTACACTAAAATATGAGCCCCTTGATAATACGATCGGTGTGTTTCACCAATTTTCTAGTAAATTATTACCTTCAAAGTTATACAAAGTAGCTGCTCTGATTGGGACACCCCGCAATATGAAAATAATAAACAAGATAAAAGTTTATTTTACTAACTTTTTATTTTTATTAAAATTGTGCATTATGCATAGTATAATTATTTATATATTTTGATGACTGGATGATTTAACTAAAGTGCATATAACTATCTCGACAACTGTACACTGAATATAGGTATTGTTTCATTAAAAAAGTGTTCAATACATATGGTAACATTTATTATTACCACTTTTTCACACCCTGTAGAAGCCAGGAAGGACGAGAAGCGGGTGGAAGAGCATTATTGTCGATGATGCGTTCGAATTCCACAAGTGGAAGATGACAAGAAGGGGGGAAGATCCAGCAAACGTTTGCTTTCTGCATCTCTCCTTTTCTTACGACCGCAAAACAACGTCACCCCAGCCTTCTCAGATTCCTCAGCCTCTACTACCTGCTCGCCTGCCCGTCATGTTCATACAAGGCCATGGAGATGCGATGGATTTAAGCTTGTGCTTGTACAGAATTCGGACCAATATTATGGCCACGTTCTTAACTGATCACTGACTGAATACTAAATTCCTTATTACATGCCGTTTTTGTTTACTTTAGTTAGGCGGTCACGATTTAATAAATTCGTCGAGTAAATTTTGAAGCTGTGAATGGAAATCAAGAAATCGTAATTTTTATAAAATACTTGGTCTTGTGATAGGAAAAAACTGTTAGAGTTTATAATGTCGTATATTATACAAGGTGCACAAACAGTCTTTATATTTAAAGTATGGTTTACTCAAAAAGATTCCACCATTTGATATTGTTTTAAATAAAAACTGTATATGACTAATTACCCAACTAAACTAAGCATACGATTAACATACAATAAATCACTTGGTTAACCGGATCCACATCGCTATCTAGAAATGTAGTTTCATATTATGTAAATACATATGTTGCCACAAATATCCGAAATCCATAAATCTAGTTCTTACTAATATAACTTAAAAACTCCTCAAAGCATTAGTAAAAATCCTAGTTAAAACTGGATTGGTTAGTAAGAACTTGAGCTCAACGGTAACTCCTGGTTTTTACTGATATTTTCAGCAGGGTCCTGGAAGAAACCGCTATTTTCCAAGAACCAGACCTATCCCTTTTTATTTTCTAGGCTGGTACAGTAAACCCTAAAAATAATATAGATTTCTAATTTTCAATTCCTTCAATTCTACGTCAAGCTTGGAAGCCCTGCGTATTTGTTTAATTTAATTAACTAATTATTTTATCTCTAATCAGCTTTCCAATTTTGATGTGTATAAAAAGTCCATTGGGGCTCACGTGCTAGGCTTGAGGTCAAGGGAACTCAGGTCGATTCCTAAATAGTATGGATGTTTAATGGTGTTTTTAAGCGTTACCAAGACGGTACCAATGAGCAACATCGCTGTTTAGTGAAACAACACGGTTAGTCGCTGTAATCTCTCTTGAGTTCGAGTCCTAGCTGTAGCAGATAGTAATGTCGTAGGAAATGGTTGTTTTGTAGTTGTCTATGAGTACTTGTGTCCGAGTAGTAGAACAGTTATGGTGGAATCCCATCAGGACTTTGATATAAATAACGCGTAAGAAAGGATAAAAAATGATGATAAAATATTACGTAGTAGGATAACATAATTAACAAACTTCGGAACCGGAAGAAACAATGTCGTCGGCAGGCATAAATAGGGACACACCTGTAAGAAACGGAACCAAACACAAATCGGAATAGTCATTTCTGTTTTGCTTAAAAGCCAGAATCAAACCGAAGCAATTTTTTCACTTTTACTTCAAACCGAAACCAAACCGCGACTTCAGTTTTATTTAAAACCGAAAAAGCAATGGAGTTCATGTTATTTCATTGCAGGTCTCTGGTTTTCAGTAAGTTAGATATCTCACCACTTGTTTTCCTGTCCTCTATATTCCTTTCTTTCCGTGGTCTAACTCTTTGTTGTGTGTCTCCTTATAAAAAGCCCTGACAGGCCCCTGGGCGAGATATGAGTGGCATGAAACAAATGCCAGTCTATTCGTGATCGGTGGTATAGGTTAGGATAGAACTAGGGTACAATTGAAATTAATTAATAAGTACATATTAACTTCGTATATGGCTGTATCGACGTGTCGCAATGCAAAAAAAGTAATCGGGTAGGTTTACCTTTTAGTGAAAACTCTATTTTCAGGCAACGCATCTTTCTTACCAGTTGTGGCCATCAATTTGCCTTCTTTGGAGCGTAAGTAATAAAGGTGATGCGAATAATTTTATTGTATTAAAATGAACGACAGAATTGTATCGATGTGTCGCAATGCAAAAAAAAGTAACCAGGTAGGTTTACCTTTTAGTGAAAACTCTATTTTCAGACAACGCATCTTTCTTACCAGTCGATTTTTCCAAAACGTGATCGCCTCGATCATGATATTGTGACACAAAAGCTTAGCAAATTCGAACTATCAGTGGCACTATTAGATTTAATTATCTCGCATTTACAGGGTGGTCACCTAAAACTGCTTTTCAAATCCCCTGACTTTGCACTGACTTCCCTGACTGATAAACTTCAGTTTTCCATGACTAATTTTTATAACTCAAAAGCCAATTTCAACTATTTTTTACTTTTTATTAATAAAACTTGTGACCAGACATAACAATTAGCCAATGTTAACCAATGTGCTTTTTTTTTTTTTTCGAGAAATAACTTCCAACGACTCACGTAAAATTCGCAATAAATAGAACATTTTTGACTGCAAGTAAGAATACAAATGTATTAAAATAAAGGCGTTTTTCTTTGACTATTTCTTAAAATTCTTAAAATTCCCTGAATTTACGTTCAAATTAGTACTTCCTGATTTCCCTGGCCAACATGAAATTCCCTGACTTATCCCTATTTCCCGGTTTTCCAGAAAAGTGGCCATCCTGATTTAGGAAATAGGCGGTGTAGAATACCATGGTGTCAGGTCATTCGACATCTTGGCTAGTTCAGGCGTCCCTCAAGGTTCTGTACTGGGACCACTTTTGTTTAACATTTTTACTAATGACATTGTCACAAATATTGACGTTATTATGTAATTGAAAGTGAGGAAGATTGTAACAGGCATCAAAATAATAATTGGTGCCTACTAAATCAACTACCTCTCAATGTATCCAAATAAATAAATTGCAAAAGTGTGTAGAGGGTTTACCGTTTGTTTAGTTTAAGAAGAACAATGAGTTTTAATTACCACCAAATGGCGCCAACCTGGTTGGTGAAACGAGAGTCGAGTGATAGTATTCGAGTGTTTTGATGTCTGAGGAAACTTAAACAAGGAAGCCCTTCAAGATATTATAACTCATCAGCAAACTTATGCTAACAGCACTGATTTACATACTGAATTTTAAGTTTGAACCGATTCATAAATCCAACTTTATATATTTACCAATAACAGATAGTTGCTCATATGGCCTAGTGTTTATCTTCTCTTCTGGCCCGTAGTATATTACCGTCAACTAGTTGGTATTTATTATGCGCTAACGAGATATTGGATATATTTCAATTTATTTTTTATTTTTATTTTATTATTTTTTTATTTTATTTATTTTTTTTTTTATTTTTTTATTACTAATGACCTATGCTAAATTATATTCTCCTGAAAAAAAATCAAGCAAATCTGTGTATCATCTGCATAGTGTCTACAAACGTGTGAAAATTCAACAGAAAAAACTAAAGGAGTCCAGAATGAATCCTCGAGAAACTACATAATTAACAGATACACAGACGTCAAGGTTGCTCTATGCGATGGAAGGTAATAATTTTGTATAAGAGAAACAGACAAAAGATGCATTTTTATTTGGCAAACTATAATCTAAAGTAATATAGAATAGCCTAATAGAACAAGATAGCTTACTTTATTTTACCAGTGGATCTAGTCAGTTAATAAAGTAGTCGTTTCTGTGTGAGTCACGAAATCCTGATCGAATATCAGGGATGACTCTGTTAGTAAAAATATGAAAATTTTCACATATAGGGAGAATATTAATCGAACTAAGTTGTAAAAAGTCAATGGGGGGGGGACGACTCGGTTTCTAATGATGCTATTATTTATAAATTGCAAAGCAAAAAGCTGATACTGAATATATAATGGTCAAAAACTAAATCGTCAAAATGGCGAATTCAATAGGGCTGTTATAATTACATCATCTTTGTAGATTTACATGGAATACAAGGAATTGGGTCACTAAAAAGGATTAAAAACTTTATTTTCAAAAAAATTGAACTGGCTTAAAAACAATTATGAAAAAGATTTCATCGTCATTCAGTTAATTGAACCTTTTTACCTAATATCGATTGTGAGGTCGGTGTAAAAATGAACAAATAACAAAATCGAATGAATTTTTACTCGATCTCAAAATCGACATTAGGTAATAAGGCTCCATCAATCAAACAATAATTTTTAGCGGCGGTTTTTTAATATATTTTTTTACACGATTTTCTCGGAGCCTACAGAGTTGCCTTTTAGTCAATTGATTGCTTTAGATACATAGAGTGATTTTATTTTAGAAAAACTCAAAACGTAATTTCTAACATTGATAACACTCACTGAAATGTGTACCCAGGCACACAAGTAAAAAAAAGTTGTCGATTCCACGGACCAGACCATTTTATTTTATTTTATTTATTTTTTTTATTTAATCGTCTTATTTATATTAACGTCCTGGCGGAGTTTAGCTAATGCTATTCCACCACTCAACCAGGACACGTACACACAGACATCAACACAACGACCGTTCCCTGCGATATTGCCATCTATCGCAGCTGAGACTCGAACTCAGGATAGATATCAGCGACTAGACATGTTGTGCCACCCAACAGCGGTCTAGTACACTGCTACCTATCTCGGTAACACATGAAAAACGCCACTAAACATCCATACCCTGGCCAGGATTCGAACCCGGGACCCCGTGGTCGCAAGCCAAACGCCTTAGCATTGCGCCACCGAGCTTGCTGAATCCGAATCCGGTGTCAGTTTTGCCCCACTACGTCACAATTGTTTTCTATCCTAAAAAAAAACAGTTAGAAAAATGCAAAAATTGCAGAGCTTCTGGCTGTTTTTTGAGGATAGAAAAAATGTGACGTGGTGAGGTAAAACTGACACCGGATTTGTATTCGCGAGCTAAAATACACCAGGGACCCTATTCTTGAATTCCGGGGAGTAGAACGGCCGAGAGAAAGTGGGCGTGGTTCTCTCGGGGAATAGAAAATTTTATTCAGGGACTCTATTCTTGAATTCCGGGGAGTAGAACAGCCGAGAGAAAGTGGGCGTGGTTCTCTTGGGGAATAGAGAATCGTATTCTTAAATAATACTTCTCTCGGTAGGTAGGAGAACGCGCTCCCCGGTTTCATCTCTTGCAAATTTGCAAGGGAACAGTCACTCCCTGACTGAATTAAACTATTTTATCTATCACATCCGTTTTGACATGAGATCTCTAATTTTTGTGCAAGCGATTTTTTGTTAAATTCGTTGCTTAATTAATTATTAAAGGTTTTTTTTTTAAATGGACGTGCATGAAATTTTGTTAGCAGACCAAATTCTGCAAGATATAGAGGATAGAGGATGCGGAGACAAATTTATACATTTATACATGTATGTATTAATGTACCACCAGTTGGGGAATTAAGTGAAATGCTTACTCCACATTTACAACCAACGCGCATCGACCCGTAGAGGCTTTAACTGTTCAAACAAAAGTACATAGTAGATGGGTATCATAAATATCTTTTTTAAAATAGGCTTATTTAAGGTTTTCGCCACCCTTAGATTCTTGGGTTTGGTAGTTACCAAGAAATTACAGGATCGAATAATTTTGTTGGTATAGGTCATAGACCAGTGCAAATAATTTTTGGAAAAAAAAATTAATAACAGCATGAGAATTGTTGGAAAAGGATTGAAATATAGCGCAACCAACGGAAAAAGTAAATTAAAGTCGATCCGAGTTACGAGGGTGAAATAGGGTGAAGTTTAGGGGCGGAAAATCGTTTTTCACCATTTCCAGCGAAACTGGACCTTCTATCGAAAGAAGTTAAATGCAAAAGTTGTAGGTAGTGAAAAGGTCTATAACTTTGTATGAACCGTGCTTTCACATAACCTAAAATTTTTCGAGAAAAATCGAGAAAACCTGTTTTTTCGTTTTTGATTTTTATCTCCCACAAAAAAAAATTCTTCTCACGAAATTTAGTGGAAACTTACCCTTTTAAGTCCCAAACACATTGTAATTTTTTTGAATCGATATATTTATTTTTACATATTATTGTGATTCCAAACCAAAAAAGAGACCTCATTTTCACCCGAAAATACACATTTGCTGGAAACAGTTTTTTCAAAAGAAACGTTGGTCTTTATTTTCGTTGAAACGTCTACTTTTAGATGGTGTGAGGAAATAAACATTACTATAGGTAAATTTGCTAGGAAATGCGAAAAACTAAAAAAAACTAGATTTTAAGAAATTATTTTTCAATCATTGGTTAAAATTTTTCATTATTTATTAAAATTCACAGTTGAATTCCTTGAAAAATGTGAGATATAATGTAACGTTAATAAATTATTAAGTAATTAGAAATCGTTGGGGTTTTCAAAAAACATGCGAAATGGTATTTTCCAAGTATTAAATGTTAGGTGTGAAATGGTTTCAGCCAGAAAAAAGTGATTACTACCATATTTTTTAATATAAAAAAGTCTGTTAATTAGATTCAAGTGGCATTTATCGAATAGAAAATTTTATAATAAAAAAATATATTTGTACAGTGTTTAGATTTAAATGTACCTAGAAATTTATACCTAGGATTGTAAAAATTAAATATTCATGAAAATTATTACTATCATTTTTACAATATTTTTATTTACATTTATCACACTAATTAGAAATACAATCAATTGTCTTTGCCTCTTTGATGGCAGTTCTTCATCGTCAGATTTGATAAAACTTTCGGATTCTGGGGGATCTTTAAAATCTTCAATACCGCCTGCGTCTTCAGATCCAATATTTTGCCTAATATTTATCGGCTGATCGTTTATGATTTTTTCTGAATCACTTACTTCCTCGTAGATTTCTTTTTCAATATTAGAGCATTTTTCAGAATAGCAGTTTGAACATAAATTTGTGCATTTGAAACCGTGTTTTCGACAGCCGCATTTTTGACTGTTACACACACTTTCACAGTTGCAACAAATAGTTTTAAACAATATTTCAGAATCAATTCTTTGTCTGTCAATTCGGGCATAATTCCATGTTGGTGTTTCTTCCAGCCCCAATCCGTTGCTGTTAGTTAGTTACCGAGCCAAGTTCGAAGCTGATAGTATGCCCTATAACAATGTTGTTCTGCTGCGTCTTCAGTTGGTGGAAGTTTTTCCAATTCAAATGATTTTGTTGTTACTACTTGATACTTCTGGAATCTTAATTAATTCAAAGTCACATTTTTATTCCTACATTTATAAATTGACTTTATTAATTGCAATCCATTTTCAGCGATATCTTTTTCGTCTGCATTTTTTTTATAAAAAATATTGGCCCAACTTCACAAATTTTTATCGGTATAATTTTACTGTTGTTTTTTATTTTCATTTCTTATTTTCTATCTTACATTTTTTTAGGATTTCAACTGTGAATTTTAATAAATAATGAATAATTTTAAACAATGATTGAAAAATAACTTTTTAAGGCTGTGTTATCAATGTCAAAATACCGCGTTCACAGTCGTAAATCTTTCAACATATTGTTCTCAAAAACAAACCAACAAAAATCGGATTTGATTTAAATATTAGAACTAGTTGACTTAAATCTAGTATGTATCATATTTTATATTTGAAAACTAAATGAAATTAAATATTTCCTTTGGATTATTACACGCGAACGTACCACTCAATTGTCCGTAATTTACCATTAATTGTTTTATATTCTTTAATGGGACTCAAATATTCAAATAAAATATGATACGTACTAGAATAAATATATTAAATGCGAAAAAAAGTTAAAAATCGGCATAATATTTGCTCCTAAGGGAGATTAATATGTTAGAAAAAATGCATTCAATTTTGCCAATTTAATTGGGCGGTTTACTAATAGAGGGAGAAGCAGTAGCTATTTGAAGTACCAACCATGCTTCAAATCACTAAAATCTGCAGGGTCGAACTTTTTGTTTTCTCTACCATTTGAAATATAGTTTAAAATAATTTAAATTTACTTACCAATTGAATTATTACATTTCTAGTAGCCCGGGAGGCAGCGACAGATTTTTCGCGTTAATATCTATAAGGCTAGATTTTTTTCCAAAGAGAGTTTAGATAGTATCTATAATGAAGATGCAATTCTACCAAACTCTTAGTGGTGCATATTTATGCACATTTATTTTTTACTCATTTGAGTAAAAAATTAAACATTTAAAATTTCGTTTTTCGAATTGTCATGAATTGTCAAGAAATGATGATTCGCCTTCGCTCCTGCCGGCCCCAATTTTCGATTTTCACCTCGCGATTCATGTTGTACGGTCATTGCCGACCTTCTCCTCGCCATCGAGACATAGAACGGGTCTCCGATCGCCGTATTTGTTCAGTTATTACGTTTGAAAAAGTGACTTGCGGTCGTGCTAATCGGCGACTATTTTTAAGTGGTTTCCCGAGTTCGAATCCCGTCCGGGGATATTTTTTTTTCGTTTTCAATTTTTTGGCACATATTTTTAAATCTGTAATTGAGATTTGCTTCGTTCTAATGCATTTCTCGGCGAAGTTTTGCATTTTCCGCCGCGGAATATTAAGATGCACTATTTATTTGGATTAAAAATCACATTCTACTTCCGGGTGGCTAAATCTTGGGTAGACGTTGCAAACACGGCAATACGTAGTCAAATCATGACAATTATATTCCTCATTAGTATTAATGAACAGACAGTATTTTTATAGATCTGTTAATAAGCTTTTATTTACTCCATTATATTAAATTATTTTGGTAAGGAAATTTCTAATTTTTAATCGAAATAGTGCAGATTAATATTTCGCGGCGGAAAATGCAAAACTTTTCAGAGAAATGCAATTGAACGGGGCGAATAGCAATTATAGAACGAAAAATATCTGCCAAAAAATTGAAAACGAAAAAAAAAAAAGTATCCCTGGGCGGGATTCGAACTCGGGAAACCACTTAAAAATGGTAGCCAATTAGCACGACCGCAAATCAATTTTTCAAACGTAAGAACTGAATAAATACGGCGATCGGAGACCTGTTCTATGTCTCGATGGCGAGGAGAAGACCGGCAATGACCGTACAACGTGAATCGAGAAGTGAAAATCGAAAATTGCGGCCGGAAGGAGCGAAGGTGAATCGTCATTTTTTGACAATTGGTGACAATTCCAAAAACGAAATTTTCGTCCATCTGTTTTTTTCTTTAATTTTCTACTCATTTATGCACCGCTAAGAGTTTGGTAGAATTGCATCTTCATGCTATCTAAACTCTCTTTGGAAAAAAATCTAGCTTTATAGAAGTGATTTCACGAAAACTGTCGCTGTCTCTCGGGCTATAGTTTATTCTACATCTTCAATAACTTTTTGTTAGTAATATTGCTAATAAATCAGGAGCACATCTAATAATAACATATCATGACTAAAAAGTAATTTTTATATGGACTAAATGTACCTATTTTTAATCCAGATTGTGAAAAATCAATGCCACGCGGGATTAAAAAGAACTTTGATCTTGTGGCATATAGACAAACTATCTTTGCATACACTCTAATAGTGTAGATTGCATAATCCATTATTATTTTGAAAGAGTAAAATGTCTCTTTTACTCCCCGAAGGAGAGCTTACATTCTTTCTGGGAGCAAAAGTGACACGTTAGTCTTTGAAAATGATAATTAAACTAGCAGTACAGAAACATTGTTTTGAAGAATTCCGATTTCCTCATTTCCTCAAACACGCAAAAGGTATTTCCATTGTTTTCCTCTGATTTTTGTAATTTCCTTTTTCAAACATTATAATTTTATGGTTATTCATTGGTTGTCGTGTGTATGTGTTTTCGTGATATTTCACTTTCGGCATGAAAGTGATCATCATCAAGTGACAAAAACTTGATGTTTAAGGAAGTCTGCAAAAATTCGCGCCCGTAGTGCGTAGGAAGACGAGAGAAATCGATTGGTGGACACCTGAGTGTTCCATCTGCGTTCCTCTTCTGAACAGGCCTTCAGAAATTGAAAATTTGTCATATTTTCCATGTTTTAGTGTTTTTCGTTAAATTTTCCTTTCGGTGTGAAAGTTGTCATCATCGGGTGACAAACAATTCGATGTTTTAGGAAAAATCTAAAAAAAAATGCAGTGGGCGGAGAAAAATCGAATAGTGGACACCGGAGTTATCCATATGTGTTTTTTCTCTGAATAGGGGCCTTTGGAAAAGTTACTTTCGGTGTGAAAGTGTTCATCATCGGGTGACAAAAATTTCGATGATTTAGGAAAAATGTTGAAAAATTCAGGGGTAGGTATGAAGGTGAGAGAAATCGAATGGCGCAAACCGCTCTTTATCTCGTTTCGTTTTCGAGATACGAAAATCGAAGTTTTTCACCTCTTCCCAAGGTCATATCTCGAGAACTAAACGAGATAAAGAGCTGCGATTTACGCCATTCGATTTCTCTCGCCTTCCTACTTACTATTCCAAATAGGTAGGTTAAATCGCAAAAATGTGACCGGAGGGGGATCTCTACGGGGAAAGTTGTATTGAGCTGAGATGTAAAATAAAAAGTCTAATATGCTATTAGTCCCACACTTTCATTAAGGGTACAAAAATGATGAAATGGTTTATTTTTGCATATAAATCGAGAACGATGAGAGATATGGAAAAGGTTTCAGATATGAATTGTAGAGCTAATAATTTGGCTTACGAAAGGTCATATGCGTTTACATCTTATTTCTGATTGTTTGGCTGTAAGATCTGTCTGACTTTTAGGGGATGAATGGAATAATAAAAAAATCGTTTAAAAACGAAAAGTTGATACTTTTTGTTATTTCTTTTCTGAATCTCCTTAGAATAATTTCAACTTTCTCTGCAGAGATAAAGTTCCTCTGTTTGTTTAGATAGAAGTTATAAACATCTGAATTTTTGAATTCACGACTTTTCATGGCTAAACGTTTTAGTTTAATTTTTTTCAAGCAACACTGACCTCTTAGTGAAATATACTTAAAATAATTCCATTACAGTTTTTTTCCACATGCCAACATTGATATCTAAATATAATTACTATAATTCCTACGATTTTTATTTCACTCGACGCTACTGCAATATTACCGTTGTAACTTTTTCTAGAGAAAATTGATTCCTCTTGTACGCTTAATCGATTGCTGATTAAATTTCCAATCCGATGATTTTCCGGTAAGTTTTGCGTGAGATATGGACCACTAAAGTGAGAATTTCGAGGATTTCGCTCCTCGCGCTACACGGTCCAGCTTCGAGGACCATTTCTCCCAAACAAAAATGGTTACGAGCTCATCGCTGCGGTCCTTCGTTTCCGAGATACGGCCGCTCAAAGTCAGCGGAGAATGGAAATCGAAGTTTTTCACCGCTTCCACCGAGAACGAAACGAGACACAGAACTGCTCTTGGCGCCATTCCATTTCTCTCACCTTCCTACGTCCTCCTGAATTTGTTTAGATTTTTCCCGAAACGTCGGAATTTTGTCACCCGACGATGACCACTGTTATTCCAAAAATGAAATGTAACAAAAAACACCTACTCACGAAAAATGTGACATTCTTTCACGTTCCGAGGGTCCTACCTACATAAAGAACATAGAAAGAGAACGCCACTGTGCTCTATTCGATTTGTCTCCCATTATTGTATACCCCTGACATTTTTCATATTTTTTCTAAAACATCAAAATTTTATCACCCGATGATCACTTTCATACCGAAAGTGAAATGCCACGAAAAACACATACACATGAAAAATGTGACATTTTTTCACTTTCCGAGGACCCTATCCACATAAAGAACGCAGCCGGAGAACGCCACTGTGCGCTATTCGATTTGTCTCCCGTTATTGCATACCCCTGACTTTTTCATGTTTCTTCTAAAACATCAAAATTTTGTCACCCGATGATGATCACTTTTATACCGAAAGTGAAACGCCACGAAAAACATCTACACACGAGAAATGTGGCATTTTTTTACTTTCCAAGGGCCCTATCCACATAAAGAATGCAGACTGAGAACGCCACTGCACGCTATTCGATTTCTCTCCCCTTACTGTGCATTCCTGTTTTTTTCAAATTTTTCCTAAAACATATAATTCTTGTCGCCCGATGATGACCACTTTCATACCGAAAGTGAACTGCCACGAAAAACACCTACACACGAAAAATGTGACATTTTTTTACTTTCCAAGGGCCTTATCCACATAAAGAATGCAGACGGAGAGCGCCACTGTGCGCAGTTCGATTTCTTTCCCCTTACTGCGTACCGCTGATTTTTTTTAGAATTTTCCTAAAACATCGAAATTTTGTCGCCCGATGATGACCACTTTCATAACGAAAGTCAAATTCCATGATAAACACCTACACACGAAAGAAGTGAAACTGTTCTATTTTCCAAGGACCCTACCGAAGAAAGAACGCAGATGGAGAACTCCGGTGCGCGACATTCGATTTCTCTCCCCTTACTGAGTACCACCCCTATTTTTTTCAGATTTTTCCTAAAACGTCAAAATTTTTTCACCAAATGATGACCACTTTTACACTGAAAGTGAAATGCCACAAAAAGCACCTACACACGAAAATCGATGAATAACCATCAAAATTTGAAAAAGAAAATCACAAAAAACAATATCTGACAATAATTGAAACTATAACTGCATTATTAGATTTTGTAGATAGTTGCGGTGGCTGCCGCCTAACGTAACCATGAATTGTTTAATTATTCATAATCATCAAATCCTATTTCAAAAGTTACAAAGTAGAATAGGAACTGAATCATTTTTTATTCACTGCTGCAAATCTAGTCAAGGCTTCACAATAGTGTCCGTACGGCCCTGCACAATTCTGTTGCCAACAACTGATGATAAAATCACTACTTATAGCTAGCCAATTTATGGTTCCTGTAATATCGGCATAACCATTAGTTCGCTTTTCTATATACGAATTTACTGTGGCGTGCAAACACATTCTTAAAATCTAGTTTTTTCAGTTTTTCGCAAATTTTCCCACAGTAATGTTTATTTTTTTACACCATGTAAAAGTAGACGTTTCAACGAAAGTAAGGACCACTGTTTTTTTTTCTTTAATAAACTGTTTCCAGCACATGGGTATTTTCGGATGAAAATGAGGTCTCCTTTTTGGTTTAGAATCACAATAATATGAAAAAATAAATATTTTGATCCAAAAAATTACAGCGTGTTTGGGACTTAAAGGTAAGTTTCCACCAAATTTCGTGAAAAGAAAAAATATT
Organism: Stenurella melanura; assembly: GCA_963583905.1. Classification (NCBI taxonomy): domain Eukaryota; kingdom Metazoa; phylum Arthropoda; class Insecta; order Coleoptera; family Cerambycidae; genus Stenurella; species Stenurella melanura. The sequence continues at coordinate 65,827,752 of OY757310.1, forward strand.
TTTGTGGGAGATTAAAATCAAAAACGAAAAAACCGGTTTTTTCGATGTTTATCGGAAAATTGTAGGTTATGTGAAAAACTGGTTCATACAAAAGTTATACACCTTTTCATTACCTACAACTTTTACATTTAACTTTTTTCGACAAAAGGTCTAATTTCGCTGGAAGTCGTGAATAACCATTTTCCACCATAAAGTTCACCCCATTCCACCCTCGTAACTCGGATCAACTTTAATTTATTTTTTCCATCGGTTCCGCTATATTTCCTTTTTTTTCCAACAGTTTTCATGCTGTTATTAATTCTTGATTTTTTGCCTTTTTAAAAGGTATCTGCACTGGCCTATCAGTTAAGTGCGAGTCGTAATGTAAGTGACTTATGTGCTGCAATTTCCCCCCCAGAAATTTTAAATAGATTGGTATATTTTCCAGAAAATATACAAGAAATGGAAGATTATTAGAAGTTACTTCACTACCACTCAACTTGTTAAAAATAAATGTACAGAACAAACATGAACTATCAATGACAATTGTTGTTGAATTTAAGTTGTCAAAATTTACTATAATTTTTTTGACTGTTGTTTTCATGGCACCGTTTACTACTGTGTCGTATCGTTCACTCGTGTTCAAGAATACCAACAAATAATTCTCCCGAGAGAAGGCGATGAGGGATTGTTCCCCGGGGAACGCTCCTTTCTATCGCCGTCAAGAATAGGGCCCCAGAAATGATTGGTTTGGTCTGTGGAATCGACAACTTTTTTTTGTACCACAGGCACACAAATAAAGTTGTCGATTCCACGGATCAAACTAATCATTTCCGGTGTATTTTGACTTGCTGAATCCAAATCCGGTGTCAGTTTTGCCCCACCAGATCAAAATTTTTTCTGTGCTCCAAAAACAGAGAAATGCAATCTTTGCAATTTTCTAACTGTTCTTTGAGGATAGAGAAAATTTGTGACGTGATGGGGAAAAACTGACACCGGATTCGGATTCAGATAGCCAAAACATATTGGAAATTATTGGTTTGGTCCATGGAATTAGCAACTTTTTAAATTTTGTGTGCCTGTGATATTAGTTGGTTTCGTTGATATACGGTGGTATGTCTCTTATTATACTCTTCGCAAATACAAAACGAAGAGTATATTGCATTAGATCGGCACATTTCTAAAACCGGTAATATTGCTCGTAGAGAAAAAAATTTCGTATCACTGTGTTGGTGATCGAATTCTGAACAACTTTCTGTCCGTCTGTCTGTCCGTCCGTTACGTTTCTTGTAAGCACGATAACTTTAGAACGAAAAGTCCGATAGTAATTCAAATTTTGACAGTAAGTTAGTGTTAGCTAGAGGAAGAACCCTATTGGTTTTTATCAATATCGACAATAAAAAAGTTATTCATTTTTGAAATTAAAAGAAAATATTTTTGTTTTATAATTAAACAAAAAATGTTTGAAACTAACATCATTTATAAAAAAAACTGCGAAGAGTATCCTATAGAATGTGCAATAATTATATAACAAGTGTAGTATATCGACGAAGAGTATAATGCTTATCTTGTTTATGAAGTGTGTTTTATGCAATTTTGTTGTTTTTTTTTGACGTCTCTTCTCGCATAATTGCACATGTGACATTGCGAATTTCCTTGTAATAATTCCAGTTGGTAGGTTTATGCCTTCATGAACTCATAACAAATAAGATTTTACAAGAGTTATCAGCTTATTAATGTAAGACAACAATGGCATTTATAATATTAAAGGAAATAAATACATTGTAAGTAACATTGATAACAATGATCATAATTTGAAAAGAAAAACAAAAAGAGAAAGTGTATTTATTGTCACTTGAAATATTTTTGAAGGCGTACATGCTGCTTGTGGCGTTAGGGGGCGCTGGAGCGTGCACAATTACTATAATCAGGCGTTTCCGCCTACAGTACATTTACATTACACCGTGAAATTTCATTGATTATTCTGCACAAACTATAGCTTTTAACTTATAGCTGCCATAGAACTATTTGGACAGCTAATTTATTTGTATTGTCTTGTGAAAAATACTTATAGCCCGAATTAGAGACAAAAATTGGCCTAGAAGCAAATCAATCTAAGTCTCCTGGCAGTGAGATATCACGTCGACGTGATCTCTCAAGAACTATTAAGACAATTGCCCTGAAAGGCACATACATCGAGAACACAACTGTCTTTCTCATAAACTACGGAAAATAAAATACATGCAAAACTTTTTTTTAATCATAAAAAAATGTGAAAAGAAAAAGTAATTTTTTGAAGAAAAAAATCTTCGCAGTCATGCAATACCTATATTCGCAAGAAGTAAAAATAAATTTGATTTTTTTGTCTTAGATGATCTGGAGAGAAAGAATTGTGTCAGTAACCGAGAAATTTGGTAGGCGTCTCACTTCAAGGGGTACCAAAGACACAATTTTCATTAAAATTGAATGTTGCTTTAATGTAACAGTTTTTCCAACAAAAATTCCTAAAAAACGCGATAAATCAGCTTGTTTAATAGGAATCCCCCTTATTAGAGCTAGTCGAAATTTTGACTGCACGTTCACAATATTGGAATGACGTCACATTGTTTATCGTATTTTACTCGTTAAACCCTTTCATTTGATACCCATATTACGGGGTTGTGAAGAAAATGGCGACCCGCCAACTTGGGACGTCCTGCATATTGGATTTAGAACGATAATAGATATACTAAATTGCTTTGCCACCGGACTTTGCCATCAAATTTCAAAGTTCTAACTTATTTAGAACGAGTCGAAATTTTGATTGCAAGATTTGACCCAAACATACTAACATACAAAGTAAGGAGCTATTTAAAAAATGTTGGTGGTATTCTTTGGTATCTCAATAGAAGGGAGAATAATATTCAACAGAAAGGTTAACCATACATCTTACTTGCATTATTATTTGGGGGAAATAAGGAAATCGCCAAAAACTTCACTTCTATGGAAAATCGACACATGATTAGTGATGAAGTTTTAACACTTAAGTTATATATGAACCACCTCTGTAGAGAAGATAATATTGTTGGATTATAACTTGATGATTATATTAAAAAACGTTAGGACTACTAATCTTTCAAATAAACTGAATCCGACTCAGTGGCTCAGTGCTCATGCGTTAGGTCTAACATCACGAAGTCCCAGGTTCGAATTTCGGCTAGAGAATGGATCTTGCTGAATAATAATCCTGCATTTATTTCTGTTGGTCATTTGTATTACGTAGCACGAAGATTAAATAAACATCGAATGAAAGCTCGAAAGATTTCTCAGTCGAAAGAACAATTTCCTCTACAAGCCATTCAAAACAATGAACTTTTGCTGAAATCATATTAGCCATATTAACCAATAAGGTTTCGTTCCAACCTTTTATTCTATTTTCAAACATTGTTATAAAAAATTAGTGAAATGGGAGGTCAGTAGCTTCCTAACTGAAAGACCAGAGAGACCTACACGTGAGCATACGACAAGTTCCAAACGTTGTTCCAATCTAAACGTCTCATTCTAATGGTGATTGGTTTAGGTTGTCTTAGTTACGGTACAACCTACTCTTTCGCAAGTGTTGTGTTAATCACTGCTTTATGTATCACAGTATCAATAAATTTTGAATAAAAGTAGATATTATAAACAAAAAAATGTCTCATTAGTTTATAAATTTAGATAAGGCTTTGTAGGATAAATAATCACTTTTACATGCAAAAGTCGAACAATTATTTTCAATATTACATAGAATATAAAATTTTACTACATAATTATAGGGTATGTAATACGTTACTTGTACATTCTGCATGTCGGGACGTTTTTGAAAATGTCGGAGTCTGGTGTGCAGTACTTACCTAAAACAAAGAAACAAAATTAGTATCGTAAAGCCGTATCACATGTCTATGTAACATAGAATATTTCTTTCTAAAATATATACAGAGTGACCATGAAAGCAATACATTATAACTGGTAAATCAGAGATAAGAGTTGATCTAGAAGATCTGAGAATTACCCTACATTCCTACATATAGTTGCTGTCGAGGTTTCCTGGCAGATCTTATGATTTTCAGGTCTCCTACCTCTTTTATGACATTTTATGACACAAAATTTGAGTTTTAAAGCAAAAAATATGAACTAAAAGCTATATTTTATTAATAGTTTTAAAATGAAAATATGTTATAATACTTTAGATTTAGAGTGTAAGGACCTACTGCACATTGAAAAAAAAAACATCATTAATAACCGATTATTTTACATGTTAAAAACATTTAATAAAGTTTCACCCGTTTTGAAAAAAGGGTGATATTAATAATGTCGATAACTACCGGCCCATTTATCTAATTCGAATGTTTTCGACCAATTTTGAAATTATTCTTAAAAAAGGCTTGTTAACTGTCTTGAAACAAACAATGTCTTAAACTGTGCTCAATTTGGCTTCCGAAATAAAATGTTCTACTACGCAGGCGGTTTTTTAAAGTAGTTAGTGATACAGTCAAGTCCTTGAGAGTGGTAAGCATGTGGCAGTAAGTCTGTATGGAAAAAACTAGTTCGCATGGTTGAAAATGGTAACCGAAACAGATTTTCTTATGGTTTTTGTGACAAGTGAACAATTTTATGACAATTTTAGGATACTTTGCGTATTTTATGACATTTTAGGATTTTGTGACAAGTATGACCCCTGGATTTTCCTGAAGTTAATTTCCGATGTATTCGGTCTCTTTATCTTAATTCCATTTTTCACTTTAGCTTACTGCGAGTTAATACTTTGTGTTCACAAAGCAGAAAGCATCTGTCCCGTGGTTTCAATTGTAGTATCGCAGCATCTCCATTTATCATTCCATATTCTTAAGATGATATCTGTAGGAACAAGCGTCCATGAAAAGGCCTACCATCAGCCTTAGATCGGATCTCCGGAGTTCGAGAAGTGTAGCACTGCAGCATTGTTTGTGCAACAAATTATGATTTTTTACGTTTGTCTTTCGCATGGCGCAATCCTCCAGTAGGAAGAACTTCTATTGCTATTCACATATTTTTATTTCTTCCTTAATATGTGCTTTGAATAAGCTACAAAACGGGTCAGGTGCGAAAAATGGAGCTCCAGCACCTTTCCATACAAGATTAGCTTCCATTTCCTAATTACCTAGCATCCATTGCAAGATAATCTTGTTGTTTGCAGTCTCATGCAATTTTAGATGAGAACCTTTAATGACTTTATGGAAGTTTTCGCTGTCTCATTAATGCCCTGGTTTGTGTATTCCATGCCACAGATATATTTCTGCTTGAAGATCAGTTAAAAACATTTTAAAAACATCTGTGTAACCAGTATACTCGTAAGTCAAATTATTTTTAATACCTATACACATTCATCACCAATAACCGTTTCCACTATAAACTGTAGAGCATCGTTTCTCTTTACCCAACATAAAATCATCCTGAATTTTCAAGGAGTTACCTCGGTGACTTGAGAAGCGTTTAAGAAAATATTTTAAGAAAACATTTTAATGGTCATACAACTCTATAGAGGAGCCTCGACCGTCTCCAGCTTCCTTCGCCGATATCTGTCCATGCTTTTCAGCGCAATTGAGGTTTCCTCCCATATCTGTCAGCGCCCGCACCCGCTCATCTTAACCAGTGTAAGTTTATTTTCCGATTTTGTATATCTTACACAGCTCGAAATTATATCTCCTTCTCCATCCATCTTCCTCTTGTATTCCGCGATATATTTTCTTTTGCTTTTCTCTCAAAGGTTGATAGTAGTGACTCATCTGCTTTTGTTCATGCCCTTGAGCCGTATATGGCAGATGTCAAAAAAAATTGATACTTGGCTTTTAGTATATATACCAACTCCCAAATTTCTAGACTCTTACTATCTTGCTTTACTTATTTACCCTTATTTAACCCCCAAACCTTCAACAGAATAAGCTGAAAATATAATCTAGTTCCAGATCTCGTTATATAATATATCCTACGTGTACCAAATTTCAAGTCAATATCTTAAACCGTTTCGGAGGACTCGTGCGTTCAAAATGTTAGACAGAAATTTTGTTTCGCTCAGAAAACCTCGAAAAAAATACCTTGATTTTTGCTTTCTGTTAAATTTTTTTGAAACTTGGGATATTGATAGTAAATTTGATGCTGATTAAATGTTCAAATGGCGACAACCCTCGAAAACGCATTTTTCTGGAGCTATGCCACTTAAGGGCTGAAAACGCGTATTTTGCATCTGATGTCAATGCAATCAAATCTTTCGCATTTCTTAAAAAAAAAAAAGAATGTATGTGTGTGCGCGCGCGTATCTGTATGTGCGTGGGTGTGCGTGCACGAGAGTATTTGCATTTGTGTGATGGATATAACGGAAAAGATGAATTTAACCTTTTTCAATATCACACGCAAACACGCACACGCACACTCACAAACACATACATTCATATTTTTTTAAGAAGTGTAAAAGATTTTAATATATTGACATCACCTATGAAAAACACCCGTTCTTATCCCCTAAAGGTCCGCAGTTCCAAAACAAAGGGTTTTCGAGGGCTGTCGCCATTTGAACATTTAATCAGCATCAAATCAACTACCAAAATCCAGTTTCAAAAAAATTTAACCGAAAGCAAAAATCAATGTATTCTGTGCGGGCTGCTGTAAAATCTCCACGTTTTATGACATTCTAAACCTATTTCATAAAAAAAATGTTTTTTAAAATTACTATAGTTCATTTCACTGTACATGGTACCGTTGACATCAAAAGTGGGACAAAATTATTTTCGGCAACTTTTTGTTGCAAACGAGAAAAATATGTTAAATTTAGGTAATAATAATAGTAATAACATTAAAAAGTGTTAAATATTTGTGCCATTTTCGTGAAAATAATAAATTTCTGCTGAATAAATTAATTTTATTTTCAATAATCTTTGATAATATTGATGTTTTGTGAATTTTGCAGTTGTAAACAAGAACAATGCTTCATCTTTGGTAAACTGTTGGCTTTCATTGTGTTTGGAACGATGGGCTGGACATATTTTTTTCGCACGTGTAGGTGTAGTTGAAGGCTCTTTTAAAAGTTTTGCACTACTTAAGATGCCGGCCGATCTTAAACTCTGCCAGCTGCAAAACTTAATTCTTCGGGACTTAGTTGCTTTCTGGGATCCTTAGTTCTTCGTTGTTTACTTCGCAGTAAAATTTCTACGAAATCTCTTTTAGTTGGATTTGATCTATACAATTCTCGAGGTAGTATAAATTCTTCGTTTAACCACTCTGAATTATTTGCTACGAAACGGTCGCGAACAAGGTTGCTTGCCTCATAAATTGACGTGAATTTCGCATAAAATAATTTCAATGAAATTATCAGACTCAATTCTAGACGTGAAATAATTTTTAAAATGTTTCTTTTTGCTATTAGAAAACTAAGCAATTTACTAACCATATGGGACACATTATTTTTCCCTCTTGTCTGTAAGGCGTCCAATAACTCTTTTCTTGTACACCTGATACCTTAAAATAATGTTTTAGTCACACAATCTCATTATTAGAAATAATAAAAGAATTATGCTACGTTTTACTTAATTATGATTTATAAAAAAGAGCAAAATCGAGCATACAATTTTATAACACCCTGTTTCACAAACATATACTGCAACTGAATAAATTATAATCTGAAAGTACTATGGGTACTTTTGTTTATAACTATGTAAAGTTTATTTATTTATTTATTTATTACTGCAACAAGATTAACTAAACAAAGAGTCTTAACCTAGTTTACAATGAAAAAGAAATGGCACCTGAGGAGACCTCGTATTGTGTCAAGCAGTATTTACATTATCGTAAGAGTATGTTGCATTAATATAGCAATGTTAACAAAAGGAATTGCTGTATTATCGTATTTTATTATACTAAGTATCTAACCCAATATCTATGTGGTTTGTAACATAATAAAATATAAAGCCTATAACAGCTAGTAGAGTGAGTATAGAAATGCGAGTGAATATGTTAAGTAAAAAAGAAAAAGAAAAAAAATACAAACAATTTAAGGCGGTCTAGGGTCATACAGAGGTGAGAGTCATGAAAATATTAGAAAAATGTTATAATATAATAAGAATGTATCCGTGAGCGGTAGTATAGATTAATGAGACAATATTAATATGGCAATTACTGTATATTTAAATATAAATTTCTATCTATAGTGCGCAAATAATATACGGTAATTTGTGTTAAATTACGCTAAGATGGGTAGCAGTGTAGTGTAGTTGTCAATCAGATAATTTTTTGTTTCTCGTCTGAATCGCTTTTTCCTCATTACTTTTATGTGTGGTGGAAGTTCATTAAATAATTTGATCCCGTTGTATTTGATACATTTTTGCAGTACATTTTTACAAAGAATGATACTTTATACGCGCTGTTTATCCTAGCCCTCGTTTCATATTGGTGTTCAAAGATAAACAATAAACATCTAAATGTCTTTTTATCCACATTTTATACAATCGCATATTTTTACTAATATAAAAAAATCGGTAAAGGTATTTACACAGAACTTCGCTCTTTATTTGTGCATGGCGGTCACTCAAAAATTAATAATTACGAAATGACATTGAAAATAATCGGAATATAGTTATCACTATTATTACAAAGAAAACCTGATAAGTCTTGGTCAAAAAAATATACAGAGTGCTCATCCAACAACAAAAGTTCAATACTAAATGACAGGTGCCAAATATGGAAGGTTTGCGCAAATACCTTTACAAATGTCCACCATGACTGAATTATTTCTTGGGAGGACCACCCTGTACATTTTTCAATAAAAGTATAATAGGTGTATATGCCAAATATTATTGCCATCTGTCACATTTTCAATTCCACATTCACATAGTGGAGTGGAAGTATAGCGGTGGTTAAAAATTTGTTTTTTTTTTGAAATTTTTCAAAAACGTTGGTAAAAAAATTTTCAAATTTCTTTTCTTCTGAAATAGGTTTAGAATGTCATAAGACGTGGAAATTTTAAATTTGAGCAAAAAGGAAAGTTTCCTTCTATTCGATAGTAGTGGTAAAAAAAGAATACAATTTTTTTTTAATAGGTTTAAAATGCCATGGAACGTGAAAATTTTAAATTTGAGCGAAGAAAAAAAATTTCCATCTATTTTAGTGGTAAAAAATGTTCCAAAAATGTTGGTGAAAAAAATTTTCAAAATTTTTTTTATATAGGTTTAGAATGTTACGAAACGTGAAAATTTTAAATTTGAGCAAAACAAATCTTTTTCCATATATTCTAGTGGTAAAACATTTTTCCGAAATGGTAAAATAATGTTGCAATTTTTTTTTCCGAAATAGGTTTGGAATCTCATGAAAGGTGGAAATTTTAAATTTGAGCAAAAAAATTTTTCATCTATTCTGTAGTAGTGACAAATAGATGTTTTTGTTGAAATAGGTTTAGAATGCCATGGAAACGTGAACATTTTAAATTTGAACAAAGAAAAAAAATTGTCCATCTTTTTTAGTGGCGTAATTTCTTCAAAAATGGTAAAAAAAATTCTACTTTTTTTTCTAAATAGGTTTAGAACGCTATGAAACGTGAAAATTTTAAATTTGCACAAGGAAAAAAATTTTTTACATCTATTTTAGTAGTAAAAAAATTTTCAAAAATGTTTTTTTTTACAGGTTTAGAATGCCATGGAACGTAGCAATTTTAAATTTGAACAAAGAAAAAAATGTTTTCATCTATTTTAGTGCTAAATTTTTCAAAAATGTTGGTGACAAAAATGTTCAAATTTTTTTTTTCTGAAATAGGTTTAGAGTGCCATGAAACGTGAAAATGTTAAATTTGAGCAAAACAATTTTTTTTATTCCCTTTAGACGGTCCACCCTGTATATTTTCCAGTGAAAGTTTAACCATGTCTTCGCTAACAGTAGCGCCAGCTACTTACCAAATTTGACTGCTCTCCGTCAAGTAGTTTTTTTAGTTATTGCACCAACAGACAGACAGACAGACTGACGGAATTGAAAAACCTATATTTTCGTAATCTACGTGATCTGAAACGTCAAAATCCGAAAAAATCTCGGAGGGTGATTTTTTCTCGAATACAATACTTCCCTTCGGTATGCGAAGGAAGTAAAACAAAAAAGGGAAGTTTACGAATGATAAAAATACGTATTTACCTGAATAATGGATCTCTATAATAAAATGTATTAGAAGTTACTTGATTATTAAAATAATAGTTCATAAACTTTAATGAAGTACACACAAAATACGTCTATTAAAACTACATTTGCAAATCGACTGCTTTATACTATGCCTATAATACGTAAGCAAATGAAAAAAAACAGGTTAATTTCTTGGAAGGGCTGTACGGGGGAGAGTTGTGAAACAGTAAATGTACTAAATACTCATTGAAATAAATATTTAGTTTCACCCTTTTTTTCGCGTTTTACATGACAATAGTACCACTGTGCAGTGTGCACTACGAGGATGTGGCTGAAAAAACTCAAAGATTAATTAGGTACAGCCATTTGTACCACTTCCTTCTTGTTTTTCCATTTATACTCTGACACCTTAAGTACCTTCTTTAAATTTATTATTTAAATGTAATTTTGCACAATTATGTTGTGCACAGAAAATTGCAAAACAACTGACAAGGGACCGAGAGTCACCATTCATATTCAATGTAAAATACTTCCAATTATCTGCAAGATGTGGCTCGAAAACTCATCAGAAATTCAGCCTGCGCATGTGCAATAAATAAAATGCAAGATTTATTAAATCATCCATCGAGGAATAAACCCAAGCCTCTTAATCTCTGAATATGTAAAGCTAATAAATAATAAATAAGAACAAAAGGTCATTAAGAATATTATGCATTTCCATATCTGCGAAACACATTTATATTTATATATTTGTATCGTGATAATTTGTTTCCTATAAAAACAAATTGCACAACAGAGAACACAGAACATTCATCATTAGCGAACAACGACTGTAATAAAAATGTAAAACAGCCACATTGTATGATATAAAAAATTCAAAAAAGGCATATTAGCTCTATAATAAGTAGCTTTGAATCCGAATCATGCTCTTGTTTATAGCATAAAATAAAACCGGACTGAATACATGCTTCTGAACAACAACAAAAACTTACATAAAAGTAAAATATTACTGGCGTAGTGTCCAGAAACGTGACTTATGCCATGCTAGGGAATTTACATGGTGGATCGAGGGCACTGAATAGGAAAGTGTACAGTTTCAAGTTTAAAACCGCAAAGAATTTAGGAAAATTATCATTTCATTTGGCAAGTAGATAGAAGTAAAATCAATTTGATTTCTGCCGGAGACAGGACCGTACTGAATTTACAGTGTGATCTACCTACAATAATAGCCAAATCAATGAAAACATGTAGAAATGCAAATTGAGATTTTTGAAATTTTGGAAATGTTATGTAAAACGGTTTTCTAAAACAGAGTCCATGTTTTGCCAGCAAAAATGGCGGATGCTAATCATATTGGATTTTATGGGTAAAAAATCGGGTTTTCCGGGAGTAACTCGTTTTAGACCGAGCACCCATGACAAAAAGGTTACCCCATCAAACAGCTCAAATTTTAAAGGTGAAAACGGTTGCAAAACATGTAAAATCATGTTACGCCCGCCAGATTAGTAAAAATTTCTTAATTGTTATTTTTTATGAATTTTTGAATTTAGCTGAAAAAATGATTCTACTTTTCAGAACACCTGCTTGAAATTTTCGCAATTTGTGGTAAATAATGAACCATTTTAAAAAAAAATTGTGTGTCTGACAATTTTGCAGATCTTTTATTATAAATTACTTTTTTTATGAAAGTGCACTTCAGAACACCTCCTTGATTTTTGTTTTAAAACCAAGTTTAAGACCTCTCCTATTACAACTTGTCTAGCTGACAATTTTTGTTAATTAATTTGTCAGACTTAATTTTGAATGCGCAGCATCAATGCATCAGGATCAATCACTGGCATCTCATACACCTTAAAAAACACAAATGAAGTTTAAGATCTCCTTTATGCAGAAAAATGTGTCTGTCACTAAAAAAATGTTTTTCACCATGTCAGACATTACAAAGTGTGGTCGCGGCTCTTAAAAAATGAAGTCTGTAGTAGTGACAAACATTTTTCCGCTGACAGTTCAATTATTATGCATAAAAGAGATCTCAAACTTAATTACAGAAAAAAATAAGGTGATGTTTTAACGCGGCTATTGTAAAAGTTAATTTAAAAAAAAAAAAAAACGTCACGACGCTTAAAAATTAAGTCTGACTGGGGAAAAACATTTTTTTCAATGACAGACCAATTTTTATGCTTAGAGGAGATCGTAAACTTCAGTTGTTTTTTTTAAGGCAACTTCCATACGATCCAGTCCCTATAACAAACCAAGGTGGTGTGGAAAGCTTCATTCTGACAGGCACTCTGGACTTCAGACTTTGGCACAAATGATCTTAGGAAGGCCATGTTGATAAAACCCTTTACTTGAAAATTAATTTGATCAATACTCAATTTCTTAATCGATACTTTTGAATGATGTGGAATAGAAACATTATTACACATATTAGAACTAGATGACCTATCATTTAATACACTCTCCATTTTAGAAAGTTATGACTGACATGGTGGATATTTGCAGATAATTTAAATATGAATAAATTTCAAACAATAAAATAATTGTAAATGTTTTATGACGGCAACATCACAGCTATTGTCAGTTTAAAATGTAATGTCATGGCCATATTAAAATTTTAGTGTTACTCGTTATATTTATAAATATGGTACGTACAATTTTTAAAAGACCAGTGAAATACGTCATCGTAATTACTTTCATGTTTGCAACTTTGATTTGTCTAGTATTCCTGATGATGATTACACAATTATGCATTCACCTGTTACTGCTTCTTGAATTATCATCAGAATCAAATTTAACAATTTCTCTTTAGAACTGAAAGTACCACAAAATAATTTTTAATCCGTTGATTTTACAAGTGCAAATGAAGTTGGTTATGACGATGGATAAAATTTGTTTGGTGGAAAACAGCCTCAACGTTTCAATACAAAGGGAAAAATTCGAGGAACAATGAATGTTTGCATAGATGATTTTCACTTTTTCAAAAAGCGGTGAATCTACCTCTGGATCCAGGGAAAATATTTTTAAATGGGCGAGAACGGAACGGAAATGCGAGCTTTGCGAATGTATAGAAAATTAAGCGGTTTAACGAAAAATTTAAAGAGATCTTTTTCAACGATCTATTGATGTAAATAAACCTTATGAAGTTATGACTTTTTTTGCTCCTCTAGGAAAACAAATGTTTACGCTGGACTTCCTACTCGAAAACAATGCGATCTATTTCAAAAATTTTCATATAACGTTGAAAGCTCATTCAGATACATTTAATTCAACAAATCCAAACTAGTTATCTGTGCAACAAGTGTGTAAAGTGATACTTTTTTCACGAATGGGAATCCCATAAGTGAGAAAAGACATTATACACTGGTTACATACAAACACATTTCTACTATCGAAATGGCTACCAAAAATATATGTACAACTTTAAATATAAACAATCTACGCACTAGTGCGGAATTAAAATCAGTACCTTATCAGAGAATCCTCGTATCATGTATCATCATCACATTGCATGTAAATCTACGAAACTGTTGCAACTATGGCAGCTCTATTAGATTAGCCATTTTAATTTTTTTCCTTTTGACATGAGCTTGAGTATTAGCTACTCCGTAAATACTTGACTACCAATTTTAATGCAACTCGACATTTTTTATTTAAGTTACTACTTGCGCATTTCTGGCTTTGCCCATCTTATACTAAATATAACTTAATTATAAACTAATATGGGGCCACTTTATAGTTTTCAAAACGTTTCATAGAAGTCGCTTAAGCCATTCCAGAATGATGATTAAACAAATAAATTTATTTATTTGGTTGGTTAGAAAGAGCAGGGAGTATTTACTTGCCTAATATCCAATACTTTGCATGTTCTCCAAAGGTATATTCATTACGCAATACTCGCCTGATATTGCAAAGCTTCTGCGTATGCCGTAATATATGAGCAGCTAGTAGATGGGTAAGGTTGTTCTATTTTTAAATGTCACTTTTTACGTTCTACGTTTTACGTTTTAATAAAAAAAGAAGCTATGAAAAATGCATACTGTATATTTTATAACTAAAAAAATGTCACTGTAGGTTTTAATAAATACAAAATTATTGCCGCTACGAATTTGGTTTGCTATACAATATTTTTTGTCTGAATGCAAACCAACAACCTTCTGTTATTGTATTACTGAATTATAGATTCTATCAAAGAATATAAGTATAAACTTTTCGACTTTGGGCAAATGCAACAAAGCTATATACAATATTTTCGTAACACTGGCCAAATCTAACTGAGTGTTTTGCATTGTTATTGGCGCTTTAAGTTTCATATTTAAATCAATGTAATCGGTGCAATTTCACAATACGAGACTCACCTGGTAAAGTTCTATTTGGGAACAATGTAATGTGGTATATTATATTTTTCGTAAGTTGAGATCTGATAAAAGAGCTCCAGCGTGATTTTATTTAAAAACTTTTCAAGGAAACAATTACTAGAATGAATTTATTTTATATTATACGGCAGCGGATTTTTTACATTCTTCCCCAAACTGCTTTGTTTCTTTTTCATATAAAAATATTTTAGATGCTTTATAGAAATATTCCTGGGTTTTGGTTCACAGAAAGGGTGTGGCACTATTGTTAACATTCTTTTTATGTTCTAGAGCACATTTTATTAAAAATGTATATTCTTATTAAACTAAACTTTTTGTTTTAGGCAAAGAAGACGATAATTAATTCGCTTTTGTTCATTTTGTAGATAGTCCAGGCATTCAAATACAAATTTTCTCTATTTTAACGCTGAACTGTATATTTCCCAATTAACTCCGCTTTTCAATACGGAGAGGAAACAATAACCCAAATACACAAATATTTTTTTCCTTGCACTTTATTGATTATGCAATTATAATTTATGAGCTGGATTGCTGTTTATGGTGGAACAATTGTCTTATTGTCTTTAATTGATATAGTACTATACAAATATTTCCACAAATAAAATAACAGAATATATAGGGTGAGGAACAAGAACAGAATACTGAAAATAATGCAATGAATGGCAAGAAGTTGTGAATAAGATTTACTGAAGAAAGAGTATCATGAATTTTATTCCTATATATTATAAATTTATGGTGTTTTTTAAATATATCCATATATCTTAATCTTTGAGTACTTATGTAATGTGAAGATCAATGCCACTTCTTCATTTAAAAATAAAACAAAAATCATATAATATTATATATAAGTTATAAATTATAAAGATTCGGAAATTTTAGTTCGTGATATAGGGAATAAATGCCCCATCCCATAATTCGTGAACGCCGAGTCGACACTAAGTTTAGTACGGCACGAACTGAGCATGAGGTATGTTGCTAATAATTTCTATACGAACGAGACTAATATCTCGTCAAAAGCCAAGAAGGTATTTGTCACATTTTTGACAAATAATTTCTTCTATTGAAAATATTTCTGCACATTCTTTTTTAGTCATAAAGGCTATGGGAATAAAATAATAATTCTTATTAAAAACGAAATAAAAATAAAGCATTAAAATTTTAAATTAAATAACTTTTAGAAATTAAAATCAATTAACATTTATCAAAAAATATATTAATGAAGTAAGGGATGAACCACCTTGTGCCAAACAATAACCAAGCCGATTATACAGTGAATCTCTCATATTACTGACTTGATTTGGGGTAATGTTTGCACATTTTGGAATGGCCCCCAAAATACCACTTTACAATTTGCACTTTTTCTGCAGTTGTATAAACAGCAGGCATTTGAACGAAATTGAGATTAATTAATTGAAAAAGTCCAAATGAAAATGTTGTACAAGCGACACAGGTTTGTTCAGGAAATCTTTCAAGTTGACGTGCATTTTCCCCGGCCGCCTCATAATAAAGTATAAATGTTTGTTCATTCAATGTTTGTAACATTCGCAATCGTTGTTAAAAACGTAAAAATACAATAATCCACTATTACCAATTAAATAAGAACGGATTTTAATTTTTGATGCTCGATTTATTTATTTCTGACATATTAGTTATCTATGAATCTGAATAACAGAGACACATGGCGTTAGTTACCTATGGCTATTTGCCAAAGTATCTATTTACAAGTGATGCTAACAATCAACACGTGAAATTAAGTGGAAGATATTTCATTCATTGTTACAATAAGTGTTTCGGGGATGGACAAAGCAGCTATCTGGAAATAATTAAAAAGCATATCAACGTTCAGAAACAAAGTTCTGTCATGCCTTATAAGACATCAAAGCAGGAAAATGTTACAATCCGCCAGTAGGTAAAAATACTTTTTGTGTTATACCCAGTACAATAGTCAAATGTTTAAACCTGGCTAATCTCGAAACCTATACGGGACACACATTTAGAAGAACATTGACCACATTATTGGCTAACACACACGTCGATCTTCTGCAGCTCAAGAGACATGGAGGGTGTGGAAGTTTTCCACTGTTGCCCAGGGTTATGTGGCGAGCAGTGTAACAAATAAAAATGACGTGACAAACAACATTTTGCATAAAATGGACAGCTCTGAAGTTGTTTGCAGCACATCGTCGGGAGGAGACCAAGCCATTAAATTGAATAACGTGAACAAAGAGACTAACAAAAATGATCTTGTTGATAATGTCAAAGAGAGAATTGTAATTTCACTAAAAATATAAATTCATAAACTATCAGTTGAAAATGTTAGTATTTTTACAATAAAAATCTCTTGTTTAGGGAGGTAAAATCAACCTACGGTCCCAAACAATAGTGCCTTATTAATATACATATCGGGAGAGTGGACAAATTATATTTATTTTATTTTTATTTAGCAAATTTTGTTCTAGATACACCAATTTACTATAGGTACTTATTTTTTAAAGCGATTCCGTATTCAACAGTTATCTTTATTATTACTTTCCTTAAAGTTGCTGTGTTGTTATCGACGTGTGTACAGTTTCAAATATTAACATGTAGCTTTTACACATAAGTAAATTTTATAATTAAAGAAAGAGTGAAGGTATTCATTCCGCTTCTAAATGTTTCATTAATTTTATTGATCACGCGTAGAGAGACGTGTTGTGGATTTCCAAGTTCTTTGTATCAAAAATATAAAAATACGTTACATTTGAAAGCAAAAATTGTCTTTCTAAAATATTAAATGTTTTACAAGCACTCAGGATTCCACCACAGAATCAACTTGGTATGTATATTGTTTAAAATTTCGCATTTTGTTTCAGCTTTATGCGAATACTTTTGACCACCACAAATATGTTTAAACGAGGCTAAGGAGTGTCTAATAATTTTCGGTAGGTACCTAAAAAGTACCTAATTATAATTACATCAAAGGCTACGTCAGCTCCAGGCAATTCAAACCACTATTTTCTCAAATTTGCTGCTATAGGCTACTGAATTATAAAGAGCAGCCACACGATCGTTTTAATCTTTTTTACATCAGAATGTTGTAATTTTCATTAAAAAAACTAAGATATAGTTTCTAGTTATTTCAACGTAGCCTTCGGGACATTTAAATTGAACTATTATTAAACAAAAAGTTTCATTATAAACACGCTGTTATTTCGTACAATACTTTTGACATAATACAGGGGTTAGACGCTTCTTATACTTTTGTCTGCCGAAATACGATTTTAAGTATAGGGTAACAAAGGTGAATTAGACGTAGAGACAAGAAAGTTCTATGTCTGCTACTAAAATTGGTTATGGGCGAGGCAAAAAATCGCGGCCCCTTTTTGTTTTAAATTAAAGTTCTTGGTATCAGGGAGGTACCAACTAGTTTTGACTGCTAATGAACTTGTGGAAAATATCACAGGTAGTTTTAATGTACTGGAACCGAGTTTGCTTTTGTTTCTTCGCAACCAGTATAATGTACAAATAAATCAAATAGATATAATAAGAACAAATAATCTTTGTAGAGATTACAAATCATCATGCCAAAAATTGCCATAAACCTTATTTCTATTACAAAACTAAGCCCAAACTATAAAAAATAAAGATGTATCGTACAAAGATATATAAACATATACAGGGTGAGCCACTAATGGACGGTCTATCTTAACCGTTTGAAATTTGAAAAAATGTCTCAAATAAAAATTGTGGGAGATTGAGAGCAGCATATCTTAAAGCTGTTTTTAAATACATGGTGTTCCACGTATTGGTGGCCAGCGAACACTTAATTTTTTTAAATGGAACACCCAACATTTTTGATATAGGTATTTATATTTGACTCTTAATTCTCTATCCAGGAATACATCAATTTAGGATTTACATTGCGACGTTGCCACGTTGCAGCTCCATTAACTGCACTTTTTAATGCCTGCATCGCGAAAGGAGTATCTCTAGACGCACTCAAATGTTGTCGTGTCATACCGGTATTTAAAAAAGG
This sequence comes from Stenurella melanura, assembly GCA_963583905.1. Lineage (NCBI taxonomy): Eukaryota > Metazoa > Arthropoda > Insecta > Coleoptera > Cerambycidae > Stenurella > Stenurella melanura. Next base: position 65,846,268 of record OY757310.1, read on the forward strand.
GGATGACGCCTCCTCTGATTATCAACCCATATCAATCATTCCTATTTTCGGGAAAATATTTGAGAAAATATTGGTAAAGAGACTGACCAGCTACCTTGATAGGAATTCGCTTATCACCCCAGATCAGTTTGGTTTGCGCTCCAGACGTTCGACCTCGCAAGTTGTTTTTAGAGTTGTGAATGACACAGTTGAGGGTTTTGAGGCAGATCGCCACACAGCTATCGATCTGTGTGATCTGTCCATTGCTCTTGACTGCGTCTCTCATGACTTACTATTAGAAAAGATGCAATTATCTGGTATTAGAGGACTACCACTTATCCTTCTTGAGTCATATTTATCAAACAGCAAACAGTGTACGTCTATAAATAACAAGAATCATGTTTTTCTAAAAAGTTATACATGGGGTGCCTCAAGGACCTGTTTTAGACCCTCTATGATTTATAATTCATGTAAATGATGTTTCCCAATGTACAAAACCTAATAAGTTGATCATGTTCACTGATGACATCACTCTTCTGTGCTCAGATAAAAACTTCAATAACTTAATTGAAATCTCCTCTAATAGCATAAAATTGGTTCAAAATTGGTTTACATCAAATAAACTAAAACTCAACCAAGAAAAAACCCAAAAGTGAGTATGTGAAACTCTAGGGATTTATCTGGACGATGATAACCTTAGCTGGTCAAAACAAAATTTGAAGCTTGCCAGTACTACTTTTCTTCTCAGGAAACTAAACATTTTATCGATTTTCATACACTAAAAAATACTTTATACTCGAAGCTGCGTTACGGAGTTGTTGGGGAAATTCGCACCATTCATTAAAAGCTTTTCGTTTATAAAAAAATCGGTAAAGTTATTTACACAGAACTTCCCTCGTTATTTGTGCATGACAGTCACTCAAAAAATTATTAATTACGAAATGACATTGGGAATAATAATCGGAATATAATTATTGGTATTATTACAAAGAAAACCTGCTGACTTTTGGTCAAAAAAATATACAGAGTGTTCATCCAACAGCAAAAGTTCAATATACTAAATAACAGGTGCAAAATATGGAAGGCTTGCGCAAATACCTTTATAAATGTCCACCATGACTCAATTATTCCTTGGGATGCCATTATTCAATAAAAGTATATAGTAGGATATGCCAAATATTATTGCCATCTCTCACATTCTCAATCCCACATTCACGTAATGGAGTGGAAGTATAGTGGTGATTAAAATATAGAACAAATTTTCAAAAATGTTTTCTGTCTATTCTAGTGTTAAATTTTTTTCCAAATTGGTGAAAATATGTTGCAATTTTTTTTTTCCGAAATAGATTTAGAATGTTATGAAACGAGGAAATTTCAAATTTGAGCAAAAAAAAATATTTCGCCTATTCTATAATGGTGATAAATAGATTACATAAACATGTTTTCATTTTTTTAAATTTTTCTAAAACATTTTTAAATTTGTTTTAATAAATTTGGTATGACATGGAAACGTGGAAATTTTAAATCTGAAAAAAAAATTCCATCTAGTTATTCGTCGTAAAATTTTTTCAAAAATTTTAAATTTTTTTTTTATTTTTCTTTAAATAGATTTAGAACGCTATGAAACGTGGAAATTTTAAATTTTGAGAAAAAAAAAATTCATCAATTTTGGTGGTAAAAATGTTTTCAAAAATGTTGGTAAAAAATTTTCGAATTTTTTTTTTCTTTTAAATAGGTTTAGAATGCCATGAGACGTGGAAATTTTAAATTTGAATAAAGAAAAAATTTTTTTTTAGTGGTAAAAATTTTTTCAAAAATGATTGAAAAAAATTTTCAAAAAATTTTTTTTTCCTGAAATAGGTTTAGCGCGTCATGGAACGTGGAAATTTTAAATTTGAGCAAAAAAAAATTTTTTTCACTATTTATTCCGTTTAGACGGTCCACCCTGTATATTTTTCAGTGAAAATTCTACCAGTTCTTCGCTGACAGTAGGGTTAACTACCTACCAAATTTGACTGCTCTCCGTCAAGTAGTTTTTTAGTTAATGCACCAACAGAGAGACAGACAGACAGACTGACGGAATTGAAAAACCTATATTTTCGGAATCTACGTGTTCTGAAACGTCAGAATCCGAAAAAATCTGGGAGGGTGATTTTTTCTCGAATACAATACTTCCCTTCGGTATGCGAGGGAAGTAAAAATTTATAGGAACCCTCGTAAACATTAAGTTTAAAAAACATTGTCAATTCATATTTATTGAGCAAGGTAGTATGCCTCTTCCCTGAATTTCTCTATACTTTAATTTAATTGAAATTCAAATTCGATGTCTGCAACTTCTCTACTCACTCTGACTATCACGTTCTGCAGGGCTACTAAAGAACCCTCGGTACAGGTTAACAAGAAGTGTTAAAACTTCCTCAATTTAAACCTATACAACCATTTACCTCTGCAAATCAAAGAATTAAATCAAGTTGCCTTCAAAGCAAAAATCAAACAATTTATTCTACGACACTGTTTTTATTCTATTGACGAATACCTTATAACTCCCTACTCATAATTAAATTTATGTAATTGACTGTGATATGTACTAGGTTACGAAATGTCTGCCATTTTTTAAAGTTTCTTGATTTTTATTATTATTATTTTCTTGCATTTAAAATTGCATAAGTTGTTATTTTAAAAACAATGAGCTTGTCACATATTTATATGTATATTTATAGTTATATTGTAACACTCTAAGTCGCCATGATTTTTTTTTGTGTTCTCTTTTTTTTATCGGAGACTGGTAGTCAGTCAAACAATATCCTATTGTTTTCTACAGAACGTCATACCATATGCGAATAAATGACTGGCAACTGGCTCTTGTAATTTCAAGCACCTTCACACCAATTGAACTTTTTCCCAATAATCAATCACCGGCAAGTTAGAATATATGCAGCATACGTGTGCATGTGATAGAAAAAGTTTTTAATTCGACAGCGGCGTTGCAGATGCATTAGACATGTTTTTCGATGCATAATACATAGGACATTGTTAATAGTGAGCCGTTACCGGCGTTTTACATAAAAAGAAAAAGCTTTTAAAGTACATTGAATAATTTAGATTGAAATTCAAGGATAATGATGACTTTTCTTCTGAATCATTTCACAACTTCTCACTACCTTGGGAATTGTATGGCATGTAATAATACATTATTAAAACCTACCTGCAACCTGTAATAACAATAATGCATGTGTCATTTCATTTCATCGCCTGGGAGGTTTTTAAAAACTGAAAAGGTGGATCGGAAATGAATAGTAACACACAAGCCTATTATTAATTTAGGGTTATATACAGTTAGTTTAGATTTATATGGTTATATACAGATAGTTTAGCCATGTTATAATGTTTATTGATAGCTCGATAATAATAACAACTAGGGATAGATGCATAGATATTCATTTTTAACAAACTCATTTTTTTTTAAGAATTTCATTGCACATATGTACAATCATTACTCTGGGATAGATCAAACTATTTATATGAAATGTTTTGCAAACTGTAGATTATGACTCAACAGCGGTCCCGTTACAGTTTCATAAGGCTGTGTTTAGCAAGAATAAAGTGAACAAAAATTGGAAGTCTTTTTTTAAAATTGAGAATTAGGCGAATGAGTCAGTAAAAACGGAAAACGATAGTGTCGAAATTGCATTAAAATTGGTGGTTAGGTATTTTCAGAGTAGCAGATACTGAATCTAATGACAGAAATTAAAAATAGTGAATCCAGTAGAGCTAGGACCCTATTCTCCCGGGTGACTTAGTTGGTATTCTTGAATACGAGTGAACATGGCGAAACGATAGAACGTAGTGGTAAACGTTGCCAAGTGTACCATGAAAACAACAGTCGATAAAATTAAAGTAAATTTTGACACCCTAAATTTGAACGATTGTCATGGATGATTCATGTTTGTTGTTTGCATCTATTTTTAAATAGTCGAGCGCTCGTGTAATAATTATCTTCTTTAATGGAAAAAGAGGCTAAACGTTTAGATTTTACAATTTGTTTGCGAATCTAACGCTGGTTCCAAAAATAATAATTAGGACTGTAATTTCTAACAAAGATATAAAAGATCTTACCAATAAATATCCTTGGCTCCAACCACTAGTTTTAAATTAGATGGGGAAGAAAGGATAGGTTGGAAGGACAAAGGAATATCTAATCTAATTTACAAAATTTCACTAAAGTAACTTTTAACTAAGTATTTTAAATTTATATTTGAATCGAAAATAATAAAACCAGCTGTGTTGCTTCTAAGTCTAATCACACTATATTAAGGTCAACTAAAAAACTATGCTCTTTTTTATAGAAAGAACAGAAAACACAATATGTTCATTCGATGCCCCTAGAGACATCTACTTGTAATAAATAAAACCAAATATATTCAAATTGTAAACTTAGAAAATTAAATACACCGTATTGCCGAACACGGCGTAAACATTCCCCCGCCCCTGAAAAATATTTTCAGAACCGGGTCTGGAATAAGGACTAATTTGCTAAACTAAAACTGCTAATTTTGTAACCCTCGTAACTCAAATATTTATAATACTTAAATATATCTACATAACTAAATACTAACACTAAGAATGTACAAATATTATTGTACTGGTAGCGGACAAAGGCGGACCACCGGCCTTTTATAAATACCGGTTTTGGTTTTAACATTAGCCACCCTAATTACCCCATCTTTACCCGGAAATACCTCCTCAATGATACCCAAGGGCCAACGCAAGGGAGGAATATTATCTTGCCTAATAATGACCAAGGTACCGACTTTTACAGGATAACTAGGACTGTTCCATTTCTGACGGACCTGTAAATTGTTTAAATATTCGATATGCCATCGCTTCCAAAAGTTTTGAACCAAGTGATCCAACAGTTCTTTTCTATTTAAATTATTTGTTGGTTGATTTACTAAATTTGGAGCTGGCAGATGCTCAAGAGGTGTAAAAGTTAGAAAGTGTGCAGGGGTCAACGCTAAAGGTTCTGAAGGATCGGAACTTAACCAACATAATGGCCGAGAATTTAAGAGTGCTTCTATTTGCGCCAGAACCGTACTCATCTCTTCATAAGTTAATATTTGACACCCAATCACTTTGGTTAAATGAGATTTGACTGCTTTAACATTAGCCTCCCAAATACCTGAAAAATGTGGGCTAGCAGGGGGCTGAAAGCGCCATTCGATTTTACGTTGCGTTAATTCATTAGCTAAGGTATCATTATATTCATTTGAATAAACTAAACTATAAACTAAATCTAATTCCCTTTTTGCACCAATGAAATTAGTACCACAGTCTGAATACATTACAGCGCATGCACCACGGCGAGCTAAAAAACGTTTAAAGGCGGCAAGAAAGCTCTCAGTCGATAAACTGGAAGCTAATTCTAAATGCAAGGCTTTTGTCGACAAACAAATAAACAAACAAATGTAAGCCTTTTGACTTTTAATTCCTCTTCTACGCCCGAGCGTAATAAAATATGGCCCACAATAATCTACGCCACTGTGAAGGAAAGGTTTCGCTTCTGTAACTCTAACTGTAGGCAAGTCAGCCATTAGCGGAAAAGTAGGTTTAGGATTAAATCGAAAACAATAATTGCATTTTTTGATCCTAGAACGGACAATACTTCTAGCTGCAAGTATCCAATATCTTTGCCTAAGAATTGATAAAACTAAATGCGGCCCGGTATGTAAATTTTTACGATGACAATGGTCAATTATAAGGTCAACTAGATGATCCTTTTTCGGTAAAAGAAACGGATGTTGTTGGTTGTATTGCAAATTTGAATTACTAAGCCTACCTCCTACCCGTACTAGACCATCTCTCAAAAAGGGACATAAGGAACGCAAAGAAGCAGAACATAGCCGTTTCTTTTCTAATAATGAAATATCTGAAGCGAAATGTATTTTTTGAATTAATTTTAATAAAACCATCTCTGCCTTGTCAAGATCAGAGATTAAAATTTTACCTTTTGTTGGCAATATTTTTGCAAATCTAAGAACATACACAGTGGATCGAAGTAATTTAGTCCAAGAAGAACAACGATTAACTAATAAATATAGTGGATGAGGCTCGTTGTCCGGAATAGTAACCGAAAAAACTTTTTCTTCTAGCGAGAAATTGTCAGTATTACTAATAGACTTAATTGGCCAATGTTCTTCACTAATTTTTAACCAAGTAGGACCAGTAATCCAAGTAATATTAGCCATAAACTGTGCAGGTGATAAACCTCTTGATAAACCATCACTAATATTGTCTTTACCGTCAATATGAAACCAACAGTTAGATGGCACCAAATCTTGTATTTTAGATACTCTATTGGCCACGAAAGTTTCCCATTTATAAGACGGTGATGCGATCCAATTAAGGGTAACGGTTGAGTCAGAAAGAGCTACAATTTTTTCAATATGTATACGAGATTTATATGTATCTAAAACAAATTTGAACAGTTTTGCCAACAAATGAGCGGCACAAAGTTCCAACCTAGGAATAGAAATTATCTTCATGGGTGAAACCTTTGACTTAGCACATACTAAACTGGTTTCTATTTGACCATTTGTAATAGCTCGCATATAAATAACACATCCGTAAGATGTCAAACATGCATCTGCAAAACCAACCAAGACAACAGATGTATTTTCAAAAATGCCTAAATGCCTATTTATTTTAAAATTGTTTAAGACTGAAAGTTCAGATTGGAAATCCGTCCACTTATTTTTTATGGCACTTGGAGGATGATCATCCCAATCTATTTTAAGCTTCCACAACTCTTTGATTAAAAGTTTTAAAAATAAAGTAATTGGTGCAATGAAGCCCAAAGGATCAAATAATCTCGCTGTCGTTGAAAGAATATTTCTTTTAGTGCAAATTCGATTTTCAATATTTACTTGAAATGTAAAAATGTCTAAACTAGGACGCCACTGTAGGCCTAATATTTTCAAAGTATCAGTATCAAAATTCACGGCTTTGGGCGAACGATTTTCTTCTGGAATTTTTTGTAAAAGTTCCTTTGAATTAACTGACCACTTAATTAAATCAAAACAACCTGCTTTAAATAATTCAATTAACTGCTGATATAAAATGTTTGCTTGTTCCACATTAGGAACGCTAGTCACTAAATCATCTATATAAAAATCTCTTTTAACAATAGATGCCGCTAATGGATAATTTTTTGCCTCATCTGTCGCCAATTGATGTATAGTTCTAATAGCTAAATATGGCGAAGATTTGACACCAAACGAAACAGTATTTAATTCATAAATACTAATAGGTTCATCCTCTGAAAACCTCCAAAGTATTCGCTGAAAACATTTATGTTCATTAACTAAATTAATTTGTAAATACATTTTTCTAATATCAGCAGTGAAGGCTATTTCAAATAATCTAAAATTTAGTAAAATTGTTACAATGTCCGATTGCAATTTAGAGCCTGTATACAACAAATCATTTAAAGAACTAGAAGTTGTAGTTTTAGCACTAGCATCAAAAACACATCTCAAAGGTGTGCTCATGCTATCTGCTTTAAAAACCCCATGATGTGGAATGTAATATCCTGATGATGAATTGTCATTAACCTTAGACATATATCCCTCTGTTAAATACTCATTAATAACAGTAGTATATTGTTTTTTAAATTCAGGATTTCTCTTAAATTTATTTTCTAAAAACAAAAATCGTCTGAGCGCTGTTGAATACGAATCGCCTAATTTGGAAGGGCTATGTTTGAAAGGTAATGAAACAACATACCGACCCGAATTTTCCCTGCGGTAAGTTGATTTATAAATATTTTCACACTCCAAATTATCCGGACTTTCAACAACTTGCGAAGGAATTTCTTCTAATTCCCAAAATTTCCTAACTAATGTCTCCAAGGATGGCTCTAACATGATACAAAAATTTTTAACTATGTCTAAATCTGCAAGAATAGGAGCCGGTCCCATTACTACAAATCCTAAACTTGTTTCTAATGCAACTGGTAAATGGGGTGGCCCCACAATTTTAACTCGACCTAACAAAAGTGGAAATATTTCTGCCCCAATGACTCCGTCTATTTTACTCGGTTGAGCAAAAGTATCGTCTGCTAAAGGTAAATCTACGATGTGTGAGAGTAAATCAGTATTCACGGTATAAGAAGGTAATTTGTCGGTTATTTTATCAACTAATAAAACCTCCAGCGGATAGCTAATGTTTGGATTAAAACGAGAACCAATTACTATGTTTGTTTTTCCGTGAACTGAGCTACGGGCATGGCCTATGCCACTGACGGCGGAATGCCATTTTGATATGTCTAGTTTTAAACGTCTAGCGCAATCTACTGTTAAAAAGTGTGCTTGACTACAAGAATCTAAAAGGAACCTAACCCTATGTTTTTCTCCCTTCTTACCAAAAATATTTACAACTACTGTGGACAAAAGAATAGTACTACTAAACTGGTAATTACTATTAGTAGTTGAACAAAATGTCGAAGTACTTTGATGAGCAATGTTTGATGGGATCGCACATGTTTGTGACCGACCCTGTATACTATCAGTATTATTTAAGCTATTACCTAAACAATGTGATTTGCTAAGCGACTCAGTCGTAGAAGTATTTGAATTTCGACCAATTAAATTATCGTTAGTATCAGTTACTAATTGTTGAAACTTATTATTATCTCTCGATATATTAGACGATAATTGAGATTTATTAAAATGTAAAAGTGTATTATGTCTATAATTACAAATTTTACAGTTTGATTTACTTTTACATGTACCAATCCTATGTGTACCAAAACAATTTAAACATACATTTTTTTCTTTTATAATTTTATAACGCTCTGATGGCGAGTTTTCTAAAAATTTCGAGCAGTGTAAAAGCGAATGAGAAGTACAATCGCAAACCAAACATTTATCAATAGCTTTTTTATTTTGTACAAGAAAAGAATGAGTTGTCTTAATTTTATGGCTACTGTTTGAACTAGATTTATATGGACTTTGGGTGCGGGTACAAATTTTTGCCTGCTCCTTTACAAAATCTATAATTTCCTTATAAATAGGTATTGAGGATTTTCTGCGGGTATTTTCAAATAAATTCCTAGTTTCTACATCCAACTTATTCAAAGCTAAATAAGAAAATATGTAGTCAGATAAATCTGTTATCTCTAATTTTTTCAAAGCACTCGAGGCGGTATCAAATTTTTCAAGAAAATTATTTAAACTATTTGCTGACAGAGATGGTGCAGATTTGAATTCTAACATTTGTGATAAATAGTTATTAGCTAAAGATCTTTGGTCATGAAATTTCTCGATCAATGCTTGCCAAATAATTTCATAATTTTCTCCTATTGGTGGTACACCTGTGCAAACTGATAGAGCTGTATCTGAGAGCCTACTTACTAAATAATTCATTTTATCACCGTTACTCAAATTTTTATTATCGTGAATGAGGCTCTTAAAACATTCGTAGAATATAGGCCAATCTTTAATTTTTCCTGAAAAACTAGGTAACTCTAATTTAGGCAACCGGGGAATGTTTTTTTGCGATGTATCCTCTCTAGTAATGGCGTTAGTGGCATTATTAGTAGAGGAATTGTCGAAAACTTCTTTAGCTATTTCTAAAATATTGCAATAAATTTCATCGAAAGCATCTAAACATATAAAATTTGGAACTGAGTTCGGATCTATATCTAACTGAAGTATATTCATTTCATCCACAATTTGCATATATTGGCGTTTTGTGTCCTCTAGGGTATTGAATCTAATACGAAAATTATTTATTTCAGCATTATTAGTCTTTATCTTTTTGCCACAATCATACAACTGTTGTAATCTGGAGAAATACCGTTCACGTTTTGCTCTCAATACTTTTAACCTTTTCTCCTTGGCTTCGGCCATTTTCCAATACTCAAGAAATTTGTTATTCTAATATTAATAATGAATATCAATAAGCAACAAGCAGAAGGTGGTTCAAAGATAAAATCCAATAAAAACTATCAATCTGATAAAGTTTATATAAATAATTATTTTGTGGTTTCTTTCTTCAACAAGAAAAAATCTTTCTAAAAACTATAGTAGAGTTAAATCCAGAATGTGAAAGAATTTGTATTATGAACAAAAGAAAGAAATAATCTTACTAAAAAAAATATGCCTACTTTGACACTTAATATAATCTGCAAAATTTTACTAATAATACTTATCAATAATGGTAGGTATACAAAGGTTCTCTACCTAACAAACTAAATGTTAAATATATTACTAACTAATAAAGAAAATAATGCAACACAGAGGGTTATTTATTTATCTGAATAATGAAAATCAAACAATGCTAATCAACTAAATAACTTAAAAATTGTTTTAAGTTCCAAGAAAAATGTAAATTGTATATAATATAATTATATACCCACCAACTAATTAACTAATAGAAAACCAAATTCGAAACACTAATGTTTTATAAAAAATTCAACCAACCGGCTCGAATTGAACCAAAAAAATGTTTGCGAATCTAACGCTGGTTCCAAAAATAATAATTAGGACTGTAATTTCTAACAAAGATATAAAAGATCTTACCAATAAATATCCTTGGCTCCAACCACTAGTTTTAAATTAGATGGGGAAGAAAGGATAGGTTGGAAGGACAAAGGAATATCTAATCTAATTTACAAAATTTCACTAAAGTAACTTTTAACTAAGTATTTTAAATTTATATTTGAATCGAAAATAATAAAACCAGCTGTGTTGCTTCTAAGTCTAATCACACTATATTAAGGTCAACTAAAAAACTATGCTCTTTTTTATAGAAAGAACAGAAAACACAATATGTTCATTCGATGCCCCTAGAGACATCTACTTGTAATAAATAAAACCAAATATATTCAAATTGTAAACTTAGAAAATTAAATACACCGTATTGCCGAACACGGCGTAAACACAATTTTTAAACGTTAGTCGAGTAGAAATAACCGCCAACTAATTTTGGAACGAAAAAATCTGTCAAGAAGTTGAAAATAAAAGAAAAAAATTATCCCCTCAATTATCGCCCAAAAATAAGGCAAAATGGTTAAAAACAATAATGTTTACAGATTTGTCTCGTAGAAATAAGCGACTGATAATTTTAGAATAAAAAAAGTCTGCCGAAAAGTAAAAAGAAAAATTTTAGAAGTAGTCCGTTACGGGATTCGAAGTCAGAAGTCCGCTTAAGCAGTCGCCGCTTAACGCGCTGGACTACCGCGTAAAATCGATTTAATTTTCAAATAATAATTTCGCCGGAGATGCTAAAACTCCAAATTTTCAATGGATCATAACTAAATAAATACTTCGAGAGGATGGTCGTACTATGTCTCTATGTAAAAAGCAAGATTGGCATTTTATCGGCATCGCAAATTGAACGGGCGAAATCGGTAATTCAGCCCAACATGAATAAATCCAAAATATTTTTTTTAATCATTTCTTGTGTGTAAATTTATAATTGTGCAAATACATAATAATTCACTTTAAACATGCATTGAGTGTATGCTTCACTACTAGTTAGGTAATAGATAGGTGCAGATCTGTTGTTTTTATCAGTCAATGTCAAATATTTAATGTCTGGTTTTAGACAAAAATTTCATGTTTGTGGAATCTTGGTTTTTGTATAAAACATTTTTAGTGGCTTCATGTCTTTCTGAGCTTCAGAATAAGGGCGAAAAACTTTTCAAACGCTAAGCATTTCCAAGAAACTGAATGATAGATAACCATCGTTCATAAAAATGTAATCAATTAGAATGAAACACTTTTTAAGACAAGGTATGTAAATAATTTCAGTTTATGCCTTTGTTCTTATTTTTAACCGAATCTTCATGACCGTAAGGGGCTATGGAGATACTAGTTTACTCTGCATGGCCGTAGAGAACTATGTGAATACTAGTGTTACAATGAGAATTGTCAAATAAAAAATAGACAAATTCATTCTAGAATCTTAATTGCTAGCATAACCAGAATGCAGATTATCGAAAGAATGCAAAGATTTCAATAATATTTTTACATATAGTTTTCCTTTTTAGTTCTCACATATAGTTTTTTCTGGTGTTTGCCAAATCCTATAAAGAATATTTTTCATTAGAATTGTTCACTCAGCATCTTGCTCTGCATCCTCCTCTATAGCTTGCAAAAGTTGGTCTGCCCATAAAATTTAATATACGTCCATTTTTTTTAATGGCTTCGAATAGGACGAGAACTGTACTCAAATCGTCTGCATAAAAATAAGCAAGGTCATGTTATGACACATGTGACAGATATAAGATGCGTGCGCTGTCAAAATCCGCCAGGGAGTGACTGCTCTCTTGCTTTGTAAGGGATGAAACCAGGGGCCCTATTCTTGACGGCGATAGAAAGGAACGTTCCCCGGGGAACGATCCCTCATCGCCTTCTCTCGGGAGAATTATTTGTTGGTATTCTTGAACACGAGTGAACGATACGACACAGTAGTAAACGGTGCCATGAAAACAACAGTCAAAAAAATTATAGTAAATTTTGACAACTTAAATTCAACAACAATTGTCATTGATAGTTCATGTTTGTTCTTTGCATTTATTTTTAACAAGTTGAGTGGTAGTGAAATAACTTCTAATAATCTTCCATTTCTTGGAAAATATACCAGCAGGCAAAAAATCAAAAATTAATAACAGCATGAAAAATGTTGGAAAAAAAAAGTGGAAATATAGCGGAACCAATGGAAAAAATAAATTAAAGTTGATCCGAGTTACGAGGGTGGAATGGAGTGAACTTTATGGTGGAAAATGGTTATTCACGACTTCCAGCGAAATTAGACCTTTTATCGAAAAAAGTTAAATGTAAAAGTTGTAGGTAATGAAAAGGTCTATTACTTTTGTATGAACCAGTTTTTCACATAACCTACAATTTTCCGATAAACATCGAAAAAACCGGTTTTTTCGTTTTTGATTTTAATCTCCCACAAAAATATTTTTTCTTTTCACGAAATTTGGTGGAAACTTACCTTTAAGTCCCAAACACGCTGTAATTTTTTTGATCAAAATATTTATTTTTTCATATTATTGTGATTCTATACCAAAAAGGAGACCTCATTTTCATCCGAATATACCCATGTGCTGGAAAGAGTTTATTAAAAAAAAACAGTGGTCCTTATTTTCGTTGAAACGTCTACTTTTACATGGTGTAAAATAATAAACATTACTGTGGGAAAATTTGCGAAAAACTGAAAAACTAGATTTTAAAGTTACTTTTCAATCATTGTTTAAAATTATTCATTATTTATTAAAATTCACAGTTGAAATCCTTAAAAAATGTAAGATAGAAAATAAGAAATGAAAACAAAAAACAACAGTAAAATTATAGCGATAAAAATTTGTGAAGTTGGGCCAATATTTTTTATAAAAAAGATGCAGACGAAAAAGATATCGCTGAAAATGGATTGCAATTAATAAAGTCAATTTATAAATGTAAGAATAAAAATGTGACTTTGAATTAATTAAGATTCCAGAAATATCAAGTAATAACAACAAAATCATTTAAATTGGAAAAACTTCCACCAACTGAAGACGCAGCAGAACAACATTGTTATAGGACATACTATCAGCTTCAAACTTGGCTCGGTAACTAACTAACAGCAACGGATTGGGGCTGGAAGAAACACCAACATGGAATTATGCCCGAATTGACAGATAAAGAATTGATTCTGAAATATTGTTTAAAACTATTTGTTGCAACTGTGAAAGTGTGTGTAATAGTCAAAAATGCTGCTGTCGAAAACACGGTTTCAAATGCACAATTTATGTTCAAACTGCTATTCTGAAAAATGCTCTAATATTGAAAAAGAAATCTACGAGGAAGTAAGTGATTCAGAAGAAATCATAAACGATCAGCAGATAAATATTAGGCAAAATATTGGCTCTGAAGACGAAGGCGGTATTGAAGATTTCAAAGATCCACCAGAATCCGAAAGTTTTATCGAATCTGACGATGAAGAACTGCCATCAAAGAGGCAAAGACAATTGATTGTATTTCTAATTAGTGTGATAAATGTAAATAAAAATATTGTAAAAATGATAGTAACAATTTTCATGAATATGTAATTTTTACAATACTAGGTATAAATTTCTAGGTACATTTAAATCTAAACACTGTACAAATATATTTTTTTATTATAAAATTTTCTATTCGATAAATGCCACTTGAATCTAATTAACAGACTTTTTTCTATTAAAAAATATGGCAGTAATCACTTTTTTCTGGCTGAAACCATTTCACACCTAACATTTAATACTTGGAAAATACCATTTTCGCATGTTTTTTGAAAACCCCATACTTCAACGATTTCTAATTACTTAATAATTTATTAACGTTACATTATATCTCACATTTTTCAAGGAATTCAACTGTGAATTTTAATAAATAATGAAAAAGTTTAACCAATGATTGAAAAATAATTTCTTAAAATCTATTTTTTTTTAGTTTTTCGCATTTCCTAGCAAATTTTCCTATAGTAATGTTTATTTTCTTACACCATCTAAAAGTAGACGTTTCAACGAAAATAAGGACCAACGTTTCTTTTGAAAAAACTGTTTCCAGCAAATGGGTATTTTCGGGTGAAAATGAGGTCTCTTTTTTGGTTTGGAATCACAATAATATGTAAAAATTGTAATGTTTTATCTGTTGTTGTAGTAACGTTCGGAAGAACTATGAACACTTCTCGATGAGAGTAAGACACCTGAGTGGTAGTTAATTATATTTATTAAATAAATATACAATTAGAGCGTAATGTCCGCGTACACATGTCATAGAACATAGAGAGTAACTACTGCACGTGGACGTCTCTAGCGGCGTTGCCAACTTAACATAAATCTTTAGAACTAAATAATGTAATAATACTTTCATACATAACACGCCCCTTTTTTAAGAAAACAAATCAAAATGATAAATTTAACCTAAGTGGAGGTTTTACCACCCGACCACTCCTAGTACAAGTTTGAGAACTATTAGATTTTGTATTATTATTCGAATTCACATTATTATAATTATGTTCAGTAGAAACATTATTATTCACATTCGCAGTATCTGAGTTTATAGTAGGTGAAGGTTCAGATTGAGGCATAACGTCGGTTTCTTCACGTCTTGATTGGTCATCAGAACATTCCATATTCTTGGATTCACCACTTTGTAACGATGTTCGTAGGGGTCTTATAGATTTTCTATTTCTGCGATAGTCTGCATTACCTAATTTAATTAAATAGTCATTGGGACCAGATTCTTTGACAATCGTACCAGGTTCCCAGCACCTTATATTACGTTGCATAAGAACAGGCTGATTTGGATTTAGTTTAGGTAACTTTTTGGAACCTCTGTCGAAGTATTTTTTCTGCTTAGACTGTCTTAGCTGAAGCTTTTTCCTCACGCCTTTTAATGAATATTTAGGAGACAAAAGGCTTTTTGCAACAGGTAAAGCTGTTCTAAGTCTTCGCCCCATTAATAATTGACTTGGAGACGGTAAGTTTTGCTTAGGAGTAACATTATAACTTAATACTGCCAAAAATGGATCATCACCTACTTCATATGATTTTACAAGTAGACCTTTAACTGTCTGTATGGCTCTTTCAACCATTCCATTGGATGCAGGATAATACGGACTTGAAGTAGTAAGGTTTATTTTATATTTAGCAGCAAAATTTATGAATTCTCTGGAACTAAATGGAGGTCCGTTGTCTGAAAATATTTCTTGTGGCAAACCATTTATTGAAAAAATATTTTTAAGACATGATATAACAGTTTCTGCTGTCTTGTTTGCAAGTTTGTTAACAATAATAAATTTACTAAAGTAGTCCACAACTACAATAAAATTTAACGGACCAAGTGATTTGAAGTCAATTCCGATTTTCTGCCAAGGAAGCTCCGGAATTTTATGAGGATGAAGTGGTTCCTTTGTATTAGATTTAGCATACTTTTGGCAGATTAAACAATTTAAAATTGTATTTTCAATGTCTGTCATAATTCCAGGCCAAAATACTGATTCTTGAGCTAACAATTTAGTTGAAACAATACCTTGGTGACATTAATGAAGAAGGTCAAGAAATTCATGTTTCAAGGTATCTGGAACTATAATTCTTTTATTATAGAATAGTATGTTCTTATGAAGAAAAATATCATTTCTCAATGACCAAAACTTTTTGACTAATGGATTAGTATTACTTTTGTGAGTTGGCCAACCATGCTGAACATAGTATTTTACTTTTTGCAAGGCACTATCATTATCAATTTCATTTTGAAGGCGCTTTTCGTTTTCTGCCGATGTGGAAATAACTGAATAAATTCTAAGATTGTTTTCTAAATACTGAGTATCAATGGTTTCACTGGTTGGTTCTCTACTTAGAGTAT
This sequence comes from Stenurella melanura, assembly GCA_963583905.1. Lineage (NCBI taxonomy): Eukaryota > Metazoa > Arthropoda > Insecta > Coleoptera > Cerambycidae > Stenurella > Stenurella melanura. The sequence goes on from OY757310.1 coordinate 65,862,644, forward strand.
CTGGTACTTGCAAGTTTTTTCCTGGAACATATTGCAAATCGAAATTATATCTTAAAAGTCGAAGTGTCAAACGTTGAATTCTTGGTGACATCTCATCTAACGGTTTCTTTAGTAGCCCTATTAGTGGACGATGATCTGTTTGAACAAGAAATTTTCTTCCCAGGAGCAGATTATGAAATCGCTCACAACCATATGCGATTGCCATGAGCTCCTTATCAATATGATTGTATCTTTGCTGTGTTGGAGTTAATGATACAGATGCATATTCAACAGGATGTCCATCTTGTGTAATTAAGGCACCAAGACCATATGGACTGGCATCCACAGACAAAGTCGTATCTTTGTTAGGATCAAAGTAACGTAATATAGGTGTTGTTGTCACAAGCTTTTTTAGTCTATTAAATGATTTTTCCTCATTTTGAGACCATTGCCATTCGACACTGTTGGATAAAAGTTTTCTCAAAATAGCTGTTTCCTCGGATAAGTTCGGAATAAACTTCGCCAAGTATACCACCATGTCTAGAAAACGTTGAAGATCCTTCTTATTTCGTGGAGATTTCATATTTAGTATAGCCTCTGTCTTTTTATTATCTGGAGACACACCTTTGTTGCTTATCACATGACCCAAAAATTTCAACTGGGTTACAGCAAATTTTGATTTTTCCAGATTCAAAGTCAATCCAGAGTTTGAGATTCTTTCAAGGACGTTAAGAAGATTTTGATTGTGTTCGTGCAAATTACGTCCAAAAACGAGAATATCGTCGAAATAAGCCACTACACCAGACAAATCATCTAATGTTTCAAATATAAATCTTTGAAAGATTTCTGGTGCTGATGAAAGTCCATAAGGAAGTCGAAGATATCGATAACGACCAAATGGCGTCGCTACAGTACATAATAAAGAGCTTTCATAGTCTAATGGTATTTGTAAAAACGCAGAAGAAGCATCAAGCAAAGTAAAATATTGAGCACCGGCTAATTCCGAAAACAGACTATCTTGGGTTGGAATTTGAAACAATTCCCGCCTAATATATGTATTTAATGCTCTAGGGTCCATACATAACCGAATATCACCATTGGCCTTCGGCGCAATAACAATGGGATGCACCCAATCGGTCGGTTCTGTTACAGGCACAATTATTTTTTCCGCAACTAGTTCGTTAAGTTTTTCCTTGACTAAACTTTTTAATGCCACTGGGATTTTTCTCGAAGAACAAACGCGTGGTATCGCTTCGTCTCTCAATCTAATTTTGTAAGTTTTAGAAATTTTTCCGATACCCATAAACACATGTTTAAATTTTTTAATTATATCATCCACAGATTGCAAATTTTTTGGAGACTCGTTCACTTCGAGTACGCCACTGTCTTTTATAATTCCCAGAACTTGCGCACCACTAAGCCCCAAAATCGAACTAGGCTCATCAGAACGCAATATATAAAATACCAAGTACTTTCGTGCATTTTTATATTTACAATCAAGAGTTATTTGACCAATAATGTCTATTTTATGACCCGAATAAGAAGAAAGTCTCGATGAAGCTGGAGTCAGTTTATTTTTGTTGATTTTAAGTCTCTCGAAATCACGATAATTCAAAACATTTACATGACTACCTGTATCTACTTTCAGTTTTAATGTACAACCGGCAACATCGACTTTTTCAAACCAGTCAGTCGCACTAACCGCGGCGGTGATCACATGTTCACTTTTACAAGAGTCAGATTTTGTTATAGTCCAAACAATATTATTTTCACAATCGTTCATATTGTCCTGTTTATAAAGTTCATCATTTTCTGAGTGCGATTCAGCGATTTCGTGAACATTTTGATAAGCACAAAATTTCCGATAATGTCCCTTTCTTTTACAACGACTACAATGTCTATTAAAGGCTGGACACTTACCCTTGACATGATGTAATCCACAATACGTACATAGGTTACCTGGAATTTGTCCTGTACTCCACTTACTTGTGCTAGCTACAGCATTCCCAGAACTATAACTTTTTTGTTCACCACACCGTACACCTGAATGTCTCGCATTAATATGTTTTTGTTTATATTTACCACTAACACCAGGGTTTATCGCGTTCACTGTCACAACGTCCGTTTTAGAATCACGCGAAATTTCTTTCTGTTTAACCGAACTACTTTCCATAGCACGACAAATAAACACTGCTTTTTCCAGGGTTAAATCAGACTTCTGCAACATTTTTTCCTGAATTCGGGAGTCTTTAATACCCAAAACAATTCTATCCATAATCATAACATCTTTTTCCTTAAATTCGCAGGTATTTGCTAGCTGTTTTAGAGCCATTAAAAACTCATCAAACGTCTCACCCACAAGTTGATCTCTCTTGAAAAATTTGAAATGCTCGTAAACAAGATTTTTTATTGGGTTACAATACTCATCGAATTTTTGTAAAACTACGTTAAGCTTATTGCTGTCCCCTTCCGAGTTATATTCAAAAGTGTTATAAATCTGCAGCCCCTCGTCACCTAGTTGATTCAAAAGTATAGCCACTTTTATGTCATCAGGTTTTGCACTTTTTCCACTGGCAAGCAAGTACAAATTGAATTTTTGTTTCCACAGCTTCCAGTTGCTAGCTACATTACCTTTAAAGTTCATTTCACTTGGCGTTTTTAACTGTTCTGCCATGTTTTACTATTTATTATACCTAACCAACGTCAAAATAGGAACGTTTTAAGAATTTGAGGGAAAGTTCAATCGTATATAGCACGATACTCGTGTCCCGTACAAAACAAATAGTTTTTTCCGCGAACTATTTAAGTAAACCGCTCACTCTTCACTACCCGGCTTTTTTTAAACATAACCTCTCATCGCGTTTTTCACCAGCTGCCACCATGTAATGTTTTATCTGTTGTTGTAGTAACGTTCGGAAGAACTATGAACACTTCTCGATGAGAGTAAGACACCTGAGTGGTAGTTAATTATATTTATTAAATAAATATACAATTAGAGCGTAATGTCCGCGTACACATGTCATAGAACATAGAGAGTAACTACTGCACGTGGACGTCTCTAGCGGCGTTGCCAACTTAACATAAATCTTTAGAACTAAATAATGTAATAATACTTTCATACATAACAAAAATAAATATATCGATTCAAAAAAATTACAATGTGTTTGGGACTTAAAAGGGTAAGTTTCCACTAAATTTCGTGAGATGAAATTTTTTTTGTGGGAGATAAAAATCAAAAACGACAAAACAGGTTTTTTCGATTTCTCTCGAAAAATTTTAGGTTATGTGAAAGCACGGTTCATAAGTTATAGACCTTTTCACTACCTACAACTTTTGCATTTAACTTCTTTCGATAGAAGGTCCAGTTTCGCTGGAAATGGTGAAAAACGATTTTCCGCCCCTAAACTTCACCCTATTTCACTCTCGTAACTCGGATCGACTTTAATTAATTTTTTCCGTTGGTTGCGCTATATTTCCATCCTTTTCCTATAATTCTCATGCCGTTATTAATTTTTTTTTCCAAAAATTATTTGCACTGGTCTATGACCTATACCAACAAAATTATTCGATCATGTAATTTCTTGGTAACTACCAAACCCAAGAATCTAAGGGTGGCGAAAACCTTAAATAAGCCTATTTTAAAAAAGATATTTATGATACCCATCTACTTTGTACTTTTGTTTGAACAGTTAAAGCCTATCTACGGGTCGATGCGCGTTGGTTGTAAATGTGGAGTAAGCTTTCACTTAATTCCCCAACTGGTGGTACATTAATACATACATGTATAAATGTATAAATTTATCTCCGCATCCTCTATCCTCATATCTTGCAGAATTTGGTCTGCTAACAAAATTTCATGCACGTCCATTTTAAAAAAAAACCTTTAATAATTAATTAAGCAACGAATTTAACAAAAAGTCGCTTGCACAAAAATTAGAGATCTCATGTCAAAACGGATGTGATAGATAAAATAGTTTAATTCAGTCAGGGAGTGACTGTTCCCTTGCAAATTTGCAAGAGATGAAACCGGGGAGCGCGTTCTCCTACCTACCGAGAGAAGTATTATTTAAGAATACGATTCTCTATTCCCCAAGAGAACCACGCCCACTTTCTCTCGGTTGTTCTACTCCCCGGAATTCAAGAATAGAGTCCCTGAATGAAATTTTCTATTCCCCGAGAGAACCACGCCCACTTTCTCTCGGCCGTTCTACTCCCCGGAATTCAAGAATAGGGTCCCAGGGAGCGCGTTCTTCCACCTACCGAGAGAAGCTTCTCCCTGCCAAATCGCAAAATTTGCATATTTAAATGAAAATTTGTACCTACACGAGTACAAGGATTCACTGATGAGAATCCTGATGGATATTTTCTTTTACTTTGCCGAAACTACATAAAAGGCCACTGAAACGGTAAAATTAAATACAAATTTTAAATCACCTTTAAAAACGGTCACTGAATTAAAAATTACTTGACGCCCCCTGTCCTCCAGTCAATTGAACCTTATAACGGAATAATATTCGATCAATCAATATTGCGGTCGGTGTGCAAATTCCCTAAATGTTGGCCAAAACAGTGATAATAAAAATCCTGCAAATTGGAGTGTCAGAATGACAATTTATAATTAAGGCAAGGCGTAGGTAGCTTCCTTGTCAATTTAGTCCGTTCCATTGTTGCTGTTATAATTGTACTTCACAGGTAGAGTTTCCAAAAACATGATAAAAAACGCAAAAGAAAAGGAATCATTTTTCTGCAGAATTATTATTTAATTTTTGTCTTATACTTATGTAATACTCTTCGAGATATTTGCAACAAAAGATTTTCAATTTCTTTTTCCAAAACTTGGGCCGCCTTACGTCTTGCTGCGGAACTTATTATTTGTGGTGTGGAAATGCTTATCCATTTATATCAAGTAATTCTCATAATTTAAAACAAGGAATATATGTCACCACCAATACTCTAGGATCCTCATTCCTCATTGTATACACCAGACGTCGATACGGTGCGAAACAAAGGAAAAATCTCAAGAACATCACACGATTTACTTTGCGATAATTCATTTTGGAGAATGTAAATATTGTCACGTATTTCTATTGTTTCTTAAATAAAATTTCAAGTACTTGTTCCAGTACTGATTATTACGTTGCAACAAATTATACATTTAAGATTGAATTCACATTATTTTGCGATTATCACAAAAGTAGAGTCTTGTTGGATACCAAATAAAGTATGTTAAAAGTGAATTATTTATTATTTGTTTGCTTACAGTAATGAAAAATATTCTTTATAGGATTTTGCAAACAGCGAAAAAAAACTATCTATGAGAACTAAAAGAAAAACTATACGTAAAAACTATTAATGAAATCTTTACATTCTTTCGATCACCTGACTTTCGGTTATGCTAGCAAATTAAAACCCAAAATAAATTTCTCCAATTTCTTATTTGACATTCTCATTAAAACACTAGCGTCCAACATGGTCCCCTAAGCAGGTTAAACTAATATCTACATAACCCCCTGCGGTATAAAGATTCAGTTAAAAATGAGAACAAAGGCCTAAAACGAATTTATTTACCTACCTTGTCTTAAAAAAAGGTTCATTATAATGGATTACATTTTCGTAAAATCTCTCATTCAGTTTCTTGGAAATGCTTAGCCTTTGAAACGTTTTTCGCCCTTATTCTGAGCTCATCAGAAAGGCACAAAGCCACTCATAACTATGTTTCATGCAAAACTAAGGCAATATCCATGAATATAAGTATGATATATATTTGACATTGACTGATAAAAAACAACAGAACTTCACCTATCTATTAGCTAACTAGTATTGGAACCTATATACTCTATGCATGCAAACTATATGTAAAAAATATTAATGAAATCTTTGCATTCTTTCGATAACCTGACTTCTGGTTATGCTAGCAAATTAAAACCTAAAATAAATTTGTCAAATTTCTTATTTGACAATCCTTGAGCTACACAGCCCAATACTTCCTTCCGACGAAATCGGAGCACGAGGCCAATTGGCGCCCTGAGCTTCCGACTAATCAAACACCCCCAAACCCTTCCAAACTCTGAGAGAGGGCTCGGCAACAGCCGTTCCCTCTCACGGCAGACGAAAGACGCTCCCGGGAGCAGACATGCCAGCGAAGAAAGAAAATGAAGACAGAAGAGCGCCAGAAGAAACGACCCAGCTGGCAGGGTCGAACAGCCAGGACTAGGGGAGGTCCGCTAACATCGCCCGCTTTGCGGGGGGTTGGTTGGCGAGAAGGCGGGCCCATCCCTTACAAGAGCTCAAGCACGACCCCTAATCATCCGAGACCGTCAACAAAAGTCAAGAATATTGGCGCGCCGTGATCTGCATCGATGCAACATTACTTTTTTATATCGATTACCCTAACAGAATTGGTAGTTTTCTAATTGACAGTTAATAAACATTTTAATTGTAATGCCGGAAATATTTTCTTATCTGGTTTCTTGAGGTGTTTATAGCCACGCCAATAAATGTTTATAAAACCAAAAGTACAAACACCCCACGACTGCTATGTTTATTAGTTGAATGTTTATCCTTGACCTTATTGTTCCATTGTTTCATAACTGGTGGGGTCGACAAATCTGTTCCTGTTGCATGTCGCTTCATGTATGTTTAAGCGATCCCCATAAAAACGCACGCTCCTAGAGGTATTTTCAATTAATCCCAAGTTATTTCCCTATATCCCCCCCCCCCCCCCTGTTGACGTGATAACCATACCAAAATACATCGAACAACCCTATATAATGTGAATATTTTAAACAGGTAATTCGATTGCCACGTTAACGATTTTTTTGAATTTTCTGTCATATTTTATGTCCTTGTGTAGCTTGATATTAATACTAATGGGCATGCTTCCATTCGGATTGACAGCTTTTGCTCTATTATAGTAAACGGACCGAACATATTTCAAATTGAAAGAGATATTTTTACTTAGTTCCCCGTACATGTTCCAGAATAATGTCACATCGCATATTTTATCGAGTTAGCGAAATGAAAATGAATAGTTTTTTAATAAAATTACTGTGTAGACTGGCGCAAACTTGGAGATCGCAGAGTTGGAATTTTAAAGTAGCTGCTCTAAAATAAATCCATTTTTACATGTCTAAAGCACGCTCGCAATTTCGCTTGTTATTTAATTTGTAAGCTCCCGTTGCTTTATTGATTTTATTATCAAAAATTTAATTGATGTCAAATTCCACTGGAAATTGCATTATATGATCAATGAGCACACGTTCCGTTTCGCTATTATTTCTCTCATATCAATCTTAAAGGACTGAATGTTTCGCATTTTTATAATGCGCATTTTTTTGTAACATTGTCCATGGTAAATTATTTTTATTATTTTCGTTAATTTCAAAATAAACATGATGGAAATGAGAATTATGAGAATTAATAGAAAACACAGAAATATTTTAAAGTAAATAATTTTCATTCATTTGGCTGCTCCACACTATACAGGGTGGCCCACGAAGTTTTGGCCAGTCGATGTCTCGAAAACTATTTGAACTACAATTTTGAAATTTGGTGACTTTAAACAGTGGTATATGCGGTGTCTATTTTTGGTATAAAAGGACTTTGTTGCAACATCGCATTTCCGATCACGTGATATCAACTTCAATTTTTTTAATGGGACACCGTGTATATTACTCCATTTTTGTGTGAAACGGTGACAATATAGTACGGGAGACCGTAACCAAAAAAGCCTGTTATTCCCTAATGGATATGACGAGGTTTAATGGGTAGTTTTTTACAAAACAAACAGAAAATCTCTCTTACAAAAAGCCCAAAAATGGGGCGATTAATTGGGAAACAATTTTCCGTCCGTAACAAATCATGTCATTTTTTTTTCATCGCCTAATGTCCGTTTTCAGTGGAATCTTGTAAAAAATATATAAAATAATAAGAATTCACATAGAACGGACATTTTGCATGGGGCGAAATCGGTAAAGTGAGAAAGGAGAATGTAAAGAAAATGCGTGTAAAAAAGTTACTCCCTAATGGCTAATTTTTGTTTTAAATTGAAGTATACACCGAATACACGAGAAAAAAATGCTAAACGGACATTTCTCATGGGGCGTATTCACATGAAATGAAATGTACAGGGATCTGTGATACAGCGCGACGGCATCTGTATTTAGTGCTCTGCGCGTGCGCTCTGGCACATGCCACTCCACCCGGCGGTTGGTGCTTGGAAAGACGCTACACAGCCAATATCTTGACAAGAGTCTAGAGAGACCGAAATGCGAAAGCTTCGAGCATGCGCATTACCTTGTAAATGTATAATAAATTCGTGCAAGTGGAGAAATGGAAATATTTCCTGTTATTTTGTGCACCCCCATTTTTTTGTCTGCGACGCTAATACTGCCTGCGACGCTAATACTGCCTGCGGCGCTAATAATTATTAACAATTAGATTTCAAAATAAAAACCTACTAACCTAACCTAAAGAAATCACACGAAAGAATAAAATTATTATATAAAAAGAAGGAAAACCTAAAGAAATCAGAAAAGAATTTGTAAAAAAATATATTAATCGTTACAGAATTTAAAGGAAAATTGTGCGGACATATGAATTTGAACCCGGGACCCTTCGCGCCATAAGCTAAGGCAAGCAAGCAAAGCAAAACATATTTATTTCATCATTTTTGTACATTAATTGCTTCCCCGAACCGTGATCCGGAGCCAACCCAACGACCATGGTGCGAAGCGCCGCGGTGGGTGTGTGGTTGGTCGGGTCGCGGCCGGTTCCGCTCAATAAAATTCTTAACAACTAAATACTCCTATCGCAACTTTTGCGATTTAAAACTTAGCCTAAGATAAAACAGATCCACACATGTGGAATTTAAAATACTTAAGAACTACACTTTAAAACTAATATGGCACTAATCGATGTGAATTTGGGTTGATAATGCGGGGAAAACTTGACGAAAAACCCCGATAACCTAAGGCGTAACCTATGCGCTAACCATCTCGCTGGAAGTAAGTGCTAGAGCAAATAAGAAATACCCTTCGATTCCTATTTGGGACTGGGTGAAAATTGAGATTTTTTTTTTCTAGCCCGACGGAAATCGATTTTTTTTAGCCCAGCCTCGTTGAAAATGTCCGTTGTAAATTTTTTGGCCTTTTTTAAACAAACCAAAACCGTTTCCGATAGAGAACGGACATTAGGGGATAACAAAATTACACCGAGAAATTCTTCATATTCAAAATTTAATTACAGACAAACGCCCCACTTCAAACGTCCGTTTGTATTTTTTATTTACTTAAAATATTATCAATTAAATAATAATTTTCTTAACGGACATTAGGCGATTAGACTCCAAAAAAAATTGTTATACATTTTTTGTTCTGACCACCAGTATTGTTCTGCCTCACTACAAATTTCCATTACCATGTTCTGTGTATATTTTTCATGTAAATATAGACACACAATACGCAAACGGACATTAGGGAATTACATTTTTGAGCTTGTATTTTTTACATTTTCAATAAATAATTAAATAGTTTTCGCCCCACTAAAAATTTCCGTCACCGGGGACTTTTTTGTTGGCTATGTCATAATCTATCAATCTATATGGTCGTGATTCATCAGGTGATCAGGCGAAAATCTTGGTTACGGCCTCCCGTACTAATATGAGCTGTTAAATGAATGAACGGATTTTTAGAAAATTTACTAAAGAACACCAGTATAATTAAAATACTTCCCTTCGGTATGCGAGGGAAGTAACAAAACAAAATAAGTAGAAGAATCATTACAGTTGATGCTCAAATTGATGCCCATCTTCAGTAATGCAATGCTCAAATCTTGTTAAAAGATTTTTAGTGCCTGCTGCTCTAATTATTTCTGGTGCAACAGTTTGGCACGCTACTCTGATTTTGTTTTGCAAATGGTCTAAATTTGTAGGCTGTGAAAAATAAACCAAAGCTTTTAAATATCCCCAGAGGAAGAAATCTAAAGGTGTCATATCTGGGGAACGAGCCGACCAATGTATTGTATAAATTCGCTCAATCCATCTTTCACGGAAAGTAGTATCAAGATATGTCATAACTTGCCGGGCATAGTGAGGAGGTGCACCATCCCGCTGCCACCACATCGTCTCTCTCTCTCGTTTAAGGGAATATCTTCAAGTAAAGTGGGAAGCATGCTCTGGAGAATGTCCAAATACCTTACGCCTTCATACAAGTACGGCCAAATCAAGGGGCCGTTGAATAAACCGCACCAGACATTTACACCTCATATTGTCTGGAAATTAGTTTCTCGCATCCATTGTGGATTTTCAGCCGACTAGTAGTGACAATTGTGTCGATTAACGGTACCGTTGTTGTGAAACCGACTTTCATCAGTCCACAATATTTTATTTAAAAATAATGGCTCATATGCGAGTGTTTCTCATTTCAGCAATAAAATTTAGTCTTCTTTCAGGGTTTGCAGGGGTCAAACCTTGCGTTAAATGTATTTTGAAAGGATGATATTTACGATTCTTTAATACTCTCTGGATTCTAGTTCTACTTATTATTCCACATTTTTGCTAAAGACATCGAGTTGAGATATGGGAATTTACTTTAAGATAAGCTATTAATTACGCTATCCTCTCAATAGGATTTCTGCGTGGAATTTGCTATTTTCCACTAGGAAAAGAACCATGTCTGTTCCACATAAGCGAAAGTATTTTTACTTGGAGTTGTTCGATTGGGAAAACGTCTGTACAAGTCTCGAGCACGCCTACTATTTTTTCGACACTCGCCGTATATGAGCAGCATATTGACATACTCGTCGTAAGTAAAATGTAAAGGCATAATAATCTTGATACTACTTGTACACAAAGCAAATCTACTAATACTGATTGACAGCCCTTGACAAGTGCGATGTCTTCTGTTGCTAGGATACTTTTTTTGTTTCTAAGCTATCTACGCATTTTAAATAAAAATAAAGAAATGTTCATAAAAACTTCTTTATCTGTACTGTAGTGCCGAAAAAACCTCACAATTATGGTATCGTTGAATTTGTATTAGGAAGGCCTTCACAAAAATGGAGTAATATACAGGGTGTCCCATTTAAAAATTTGAAGTTGATGTCACGTGATCGGAAATGCGATATTGCAACAAAGTCCTTTTACACCAAAAATGGACACAACACTGTTTAAAATCACCAAATTTCAAAATTGTACTTCAAATAGTTTTCGAGATATCGACTGTCCAAAACTTCGTGGGACATCCTGTATATAAATCTGCAATGAATTGTAGAAAAAAATTTGTCACATTCACATTTTCTGAAATCTATTATCTAAACTGTATTATTTGTTTTTCTCTGTTTCAGCCAGTCAATTATAGATAGGGCTTGTGTAATAAATTGAATACGAAATGAAGAAATAAATAAATAACAATTCACGACACCCAAATGCAACTTTACAGTTACTACAACTAATTTAACGTTAGTATGATTATTAGAATTCCGATCGAATAATTTACTTGATATGGCGAGGAAGCAATAATCATTTATTATTTTTAGATAAAACATAGGCACTCCATCTCAATAAATTCCAAAGAGCTTACAATTTTATATGTCTTTATATACTCTTATAAATGTACTAATAAACTGCCATCTGCAAATCTTACGAGATATGCATGCTACCACTTTAGTTGCAGCAAACGAAGATGAGCCCATATATCTGCAGGCTTTAGACAATAAGATCTGACTATGGTTCACGTGTAAATTACCAAAAACGAAAATTATGATTGCAAAGGATAATCACCCAGACACGTTAAGGATATGCGACTGTGAGACAGTAAACAAGATCTAATTCTTTTGTGGATAATACTGGCTGGCAACTGCTAATGAGATTGATTGATATGCCTAGCTCTTCACGTTTTTTTTTGGCATGGGCTCTCCAGCGAAGTCTAGCATCGAGCCCAAATATTTTCCTGAATTAGCATAGTAGGCCAGGAGTCAGGTACATTAACATCGTTTTAAATCGGGCAAAAGATTTTACTGTTGGAATCAGTTCAGACATGCTAATTTTTCCCCATTTGGTTAACGACTGCCAATGCATTACATTAGCTTGGACTTTTTTGAAGTTCGTTGTCCAAAGTGGTCCCTTGCTTCAATAAAACTACGAGTGTCGGTTTCTTTATTGTCTGCATTGTCTTTGTCAGATTCATTCAGCCCTCCAAAAAAGCTAATACCCTATCTTCGTATTCTTCGGCTTGATCTAAGTCGTCTACATATATTTCGACATTTCTACACGATTGTCCTTGACATCCAAAACAAATAACGGAACGTCTTAGTCCAGCTTTTCTAGAAGTACATGCGGCTTTATAGCCTTTTGTACACTTTCAGCTTTCAATAGTTCTTGTGGAGCTGCTTCGTTTCATGTAGTAAATATAAAACAAACCATCATCATCATCAATCTTGAAGACTTTTGGTATTGCCGTACCACTCCTCAATTTGATCGTATGTTCTAAGAGAGTGTTGGCAGACTCAGTAGGAGGTAACGATGCAAGGTTACATGTACTTTTTACCACTGATTTAATAAAGCATTTGTATCTGAATTCATTCAAAGACTGCTGATCGGGTTCTGCTCCGTAAAGGGCTAAGACAACATTTTGGTCTGCTATATATATATATACAATTAATAATCAGGGTGCGAATTGGGGTATTTAAAACATTCTACATTTTTTTGTAATCTTGCAGATTTTTGTAATAATTTAACGAATTTTGCTTTGCCTTGCCTAAACAATGCAGAAGTTGTGTCACATCCACTGAATGCGTGAAGGAATATGTTATCCCCAATTTTTTTTGGGTATTTAAACGAGTTCGAAGAATAAATTCGTTCGTCCGTTTTCCCCCTTCCTTAATTTCATAAAATACATGTTTGAACGGCATATGGATAATCCTATCATAAGGATTAACAGGTCAACGTTTTCACCAACTATAATTACCGAATCGGCAGCATTTTCAGCAGTGTGCTTACGAAACCTACAGTGGTAAGCTTTTTAGGGAGATGCGATATGATGCTTGACTTCCCCCGCCTGTAACTCCAAGAATATTAACACTACGTAAAATATGTCTGAACCATATCGATAGAGAATTTACTTATCTTTAACATTGATAACCATCTTTTTTTCGTAGGACCGTTCAGAACCGAGATATTGGCAAGAAAATGATTTTTGAGCGATATTGTCCCAAAGTTGGGCGTGTTCGGGGCGGGCGAGAGGGAAAAAATTAGTATGTCAAAAAGAGACCTATAATGAACTGGATCCAGCAATAAAATCTTTTGTCCGATTCAAAACTGTATTTACGCATCCCTATAGGGAATCTGAGCATCGTTTATAAGTTCGCGATGTCGGACACGGAAGACGAGCCGAACGAGCTCTGCTGTGAAAGTTGTAATAAACCTGTAAGTGATGAAAACTTTATAAAGTGTGATGGCCTGTGTAATTGCATATTTCACTACGAGTGTTGTGATGTAAGAAAATCTGTTATAAAAATTATCAAACCAGTGGATTCCATAAAATGGCTGTGCAAGGTATGTCTGAAAATAGACTCTATTATTCACGCATCCATACAACAAAAAGTTGAAGAAACGTTAAATTCGTATTTTAATAAGTTTCGTCTGCAATTGGAACAAGAAAAAGAAAATTTAATAGAATTGATTACATCCAATTTAATTACGCAGTCTAAAGATAAATAACTCTAATAGACCAGATCCTCATATCAGTCCAAGCAAAAAAAATGCCACTGATAAAAAAAGTCTCAAAAACAGTCAAGAAATACCGTCAACTAGTATCTCTACATACAGCAATATAGTGAAATCCTCCAATAAAAAAACAACCTCCAGTAGTAATTCTATATTAATAAAACCTCGCAATGCTAATCAAGCCCCAGCTGATGTACTAGCCGAAATAAGGACAGCAGTAAATCCCGCTGAGTTAACAATTGCAGTCAACAAAATTAAAACTACTAATTCTGGAGTTTTAATTAATTGCGACAACCCGGAATCATTAAAGAAGCTTAAAGAAAATCTGGAAAATAAAATAGGGGAAAATTGTGAACTATCTACATCAAAAATTTTTAATCCAAAAGTGATAATTTTCGGGACAGAAAAACTTCAAAATCCAATAAATAATGAAAATCTGGTCTCTGCGATAATAAAGCATAATAATATTTCCACCATTCATCCTGACTTCGAATTCAAAATAGTACGGAAAATCGACCGTGAAAACTCGACAGACATAATTGCCGCAGTTGATGCCAAAACAAGATTAACGTTACTGGACAAGAATTACATTTACGTTGGATGGTACCGCTGCAAAGTACAGGATTCTTACCACGTGAAACGATGCTTTAGTTGTTGTAGTTTTGGCCATATATCAAAAGATTGTCCGAGTAGACTTCCAGTGTGTATCATATGCGCCGATGGGCATGAAAAAAACCTGTGTATATCAAATATACAAAAATGTGCATTTTGTATCAAATCTAATAATCAATATAAAACTAATTATAGCTTTCACCACTCTGCAAATGATCCTAAATGTCCATGCTATGTCTCCAAATTAAATTTAGTAAGATCTAGAACTTTAGCTAATCTAAGTTCCCAATCAGAATAGCAATCAGCAATGAAAGTTAATAAGCCACACTACAACACACTATATATCTGTCATGCCAATATTAGGTCTTTAAATTCCTGTTTTGACGACTTTACTGCTGTTGTTATTGAACAACGATTTGATATCATAGCGATAAGCGAAACATGGCTAACTCCTAGTGACCCATCAGGAAATTTTGCTATACCCCAATACACTCTGTTGCGGCAAGATCGTACTAGAAGAGGAGGAGGTGTATGTTGGTATGTTCATAAAAATATTAAACATAGCTTAATAATTACAGATTATATTGAAGATAATGACCATTTTGATCAACTATGGATTACTGTAACCCTCAATAACAGAAAACTAGCCCTTGGTGTAGGATATCGTCCTCCTCTATGTAACATTGCATATTTAAACAACTTAGAGGCATAGTCGATGATATTATCTTTGTAGGAGATTTAAATATTGACTTTTACAAAAAAGATACAACTCAATACAAATATATCAGTAATATATTGAATAGCTTCAACCTTGTGCAACACATTAATGAACCTACTCGCATAAGCGACACTAGTTCAACACTTATCGATATAATCTGCACCAATACGAAGATAGTCATAGAATGTAGCACACTTGATATGCTCAATATGTCCGATCACAGACTAACTTACTGTAAATTAGATTATAAAGTTGCAAAAAATCCACCTCGAAAGGTAACTTATAGAGATTATCGATTCTTTCAGTTAAATGAATTTGCAAAAGATGCTTCTTCTGTGAACTGGGATTACATAAATACACTAACGCATATTGATGACAAAGTTGAGTTTTTCAATAAGGCCATTATAACTCTATTTGATATACATGCACCATACAGGACGGTTACTTTCACACATCCACCAAGGCCCTACATTACTGACACCATTAAACAAATTATCAGGCTTAAGGATCGTGCATATAATAAATATAAAAAAACGAAATCGGAAAATCAACTACAGACTTTTAAAGATCTTAAAAATTATCTATCACTGGCAATCAAAAATGAAAAAAAAGCGTACATTACCCACCAAATAAATTTAAACAAAAACAATCCAAAAAAACTGTGGAGAGACTTTGCAAACTGGAATGTACATAATAAACCTCGTAATGAAATTTCTCCTGATATCAACAACGCCAATGAGATAAACCAATTTTTTGGAAATATACCAGCCGGATCCATAAATAATGACACTTTGAATTTTTATCAAAACAACATCGCCAATCCCTCATCAACTAAAATGGAACTTCCTGTGGTTTTGGTGGAGGAAGTAGAACAAACCCTAAAAGAAATTAAATCGTTCGCGTTTGGATCTGACAACATCAACTTGGAAATGGTACGCCTTGTTTTTCCATACTGTAAGAATGCCATAGCACACATTATAAATACATCATTTGAACATTCTACTGTTCCCACCATTTGGAAAAAAGCGATAATAACTCCTCTACCTAAAATTTCAATAGCTACCGAACTAAAAGATCTTAGACCAATAAGTGTTCTGCCAACTTTATCAAAACTTCTGGAAAAAATAATGAGTAGGAGACTCACTGATCATATCATAAGTAACGATGTACTTCCTCCCACGCAATCTGGATTTAGAAAGCATCACAGCACTACAACAGCGCTACTGAAAATCACCAACGATCTTATAGGAAATATTGACAAATCACAAACCAATTTCTTATTACTATTAGACTACAGTAAAGTGTTCGACGTCGTCAACCATGATCTTCTTATTGCCAAACTCCATTATAATAATGTGTACATCCTACAGTGTTAAAGTGGTTTGCTAACTATCTATCTGATCGTACCCAAATGGTGAAAACTAATGATACCATTTCCCTTGACTTGCCCATTAGAAAAGGCGTACCTCAAGGAAGCATTCTTAGTCCGCTTCTATTTATAATATATACCAGTGATCTGCCAAAAATATTATCTTCTCTGTGTACTATGCATCTTTATGCAGACGATGCGCAACTTCTAATAGCAAGTGATCCACAATATCCTCATCGGTCAATTGCAGTGTTAAATGAAAACTTAAAGCGAGTATCTGAATATTCTATGAACCACGGTATGGTGATTAATCCTTCCAAAACAGTAGCTTTGTGCATTGGAAATAAAGTGCTTTGTGCCAAAACTAAACAAAATGCATCTTATGAAATTTTTTTGGATAACAACCACATTAAGTTAAGTGATACTGTCAAAAACTTAGGACTTATTATTGATCAAAACATGAATTTTGAAAAGCAGGTGATAAATAAATGTAGCATAGCATATTCTAAAATTAAATATACAGGGTGATTCACGTAGGCCATTCATTAGAAGTTTTTCAACTTGCAGTTGGATTAGAAACTTGAAATTTGGTATGCAGCCATAATCGATCATGACCGTTCTATCTAAAATATTTTCAGTCCTCCAACTATACAGGGTGTGCCAAAAATTTGTACCAACTTTCTTATTTTAAATGGAAACCTATATTTTTCTTTACATGGTTGGATTGGTCATCTAATTCTGAGTTTAGTGAACCTAAGTTATGTTAACTTATCTATTACAATTTTTGACATATGTCCAATTTTTTGAAAAAAATTGCCGCTGTAGTGGTTTACGAACAAATTTGTATCTCGCAAACCTTTCAAAATTATGAAACCAAATTTGTGAAGCAGTTAGCTGGAAGTCCAGGCTAACTTTTGATGTCCCATCGGTGGTCCCGTTTTGTACCATATGGGCGCAGTCGATTTTCAAATGTCGCAATCAAAAATTGTCAAAAAGTCATTTTTTTCAAATGGCACCTACTATTTTTTTTCACACCATTCGAAACAAAATTGAATTTTAGGGTGAGTTACGTAAGCATTCCCTATATCTAACTTCACCCCATATCGAGTTATTCAATAAAAATCAAGAAATACCTTATCTTGCCGAGAGATTCCTACTTCATCAAGTATGCCATGGAAACAAAAGACAATTGTAATAATTTTTAAAGAAAAATATGAATTCTTATTTAATTACACACAACGTCAACAAATTATTATTAACGAACAAGAACAATGTTGACTTAATTCTGAGGTAAATGTTCAATGTGACCACCATATTTTTGTTCACATATTCTATTATTCTACTTTCAACAGATTGCGTAGCACATCTTTGCGCCTACCATTTCTGACGCCAGAAATCAATGCAAAATTGAATTTTATTGCCACTTTTATTAACATTGTGTATGTCTATCTACAGTCGTTTTTGAGTTATTGGCATTTTTTTGAAAAAAATATTGTTTTTTTTTCTCAAGGGTAGTAGGCTTTGGAAACAATCATTTCATTTTAATTTTTATTCAAAAATCGTATTGCAATAATAAATAATAACAACAAATATACAGATTAACAAAATAATTATTTCAATACAAATGCTCAATGTGTGCACCGTTCTCACTGACAGAATTTCGTCAACATTGTTCTTGTTCGTTAATAATAATTTGTTGGTGTTGTGTGTAATTAAATAAGAATCCATATTTTTCTTTAAAAATTATTACAACTGTCTTTTGTTTCCATGGCATACTTGATGAAGTAAGGAATCTCTTGGCAAGATAAGGTATTTCTTGATTTTTATTGAATAACTCGATATGGGGTGAAGTTAGGTATAGGGAATGCTTAAGTAACTCACCCTAAAATTCAATTTTCTTTCGAATGATGTGAAAAAAAATAGTAGGTGCCATTTGAAAAAATTGACTTTTTGACAATTTTTGATTGCGACATTTGAAAATCGACTGCGCCCATATGGTACAAAATAGGACCACCGATGGGACATCAAAAGTTAGCCTGGACTTCTAGCTAACTGCTTCACAAATTTGGTTTCATAATTTTGACAGGTTTGCGAGATACAAATTTGTTCGTAAACTACTACAGCGGCAATTTTTTTCAAAAAATTGGACATATGTCAAAAATTGTAATAGATATGTTAACATAACTTAGGTTCTCTAAACTCAGAATTAGAAGACCAATCGAATCACGTAAAGAAAAATATAGGTTTCCATTTAAAATAAGAAAGTTGGTACCAATTTTTGGCTGACCCTGTATAGTTGGAGGACTGAAAATATTTTAGATAGAACGGTCATGACTGATTATGGCTGCATACCAAATTTCAAGTTTCTAATCCAACTGCAAGTTGAAAAACTTCTAATGAATGGCCTACGTGAATCACCCTGTATGTATAAATATAAGTACATTCTGCCTTGTGATACTAAATGGAAGTTAGTGACCAGCTTGATATTAAGTCATTTTGATTACGCCAGTAGTGTATACTTTCATCTTCTCAGCAAAAACTTTCAGAACAAAATTCAAATTGTGCAAAACTGCTGTTTTAGATTCTCTTACAACATAGATAGAAAGGACCATATTACACCATATTATGTAGATAAAAATATTTTAAAAATAGAAAATAGATTTACTTTCCTGTACGGCACGCTTCTTTATAATATTGTCTCCAATAACAGACCCAAATATTTATCTATCCTTCTTCAACGCAGATCTAGTATTCATAATGTGCAGTTAAGGCATATTGAAAATTACAATATTCCAAAACATAGTACAAGTAAATTTGAGGGTTGCTTTTCTTACATAGCACCTAAATTGTTAAACAAGCATCTTAGTATATTTATTTCGTCAAACTCTGTATTCCAATTTAAAAATAAGTTTAGGAAAGAACTATTAGACCAGCAGAAATTCATGTTAACGTAATGAACTTTTATGTAATATCTATAGTAATTATTAAGCTACCTAGCTGCTGTATTTTCGTACGGGGGAAGTTGCAATAACGATATTTTCGATACTTCCTCCCATTTGATTTGTATATGTATTTATATATATGTATATGTCAAATAAAGATTATTATTATTGTTATTATTATTATTATTATTTGAATAGGAATATGTTGATTTCGTTTATTGTTGAAGTGAACGTGGACAGATGTACCTTCATTTAATTAGGAGATGTGAGAAAAACTTAAGTCATTCAACAAAATATTCTTCTACTCTAACCGTATAACGCTACTTACACATTTTTCAATTCCATCGCATTCTTGATTTAGTTGTTCTATTTGGTGACGATTTCATGTTCATTCAACAAATTATTTTCTCTGTTGAAGCGACGTTTTGCCTAAATAGTAACACCAGTAGTCAAAATTGCAAGTACTAGGCGACACAAAACCCATCACACTGGATGCAGGAGTGTCCACTTAGCGTGTATGTACAGGAATTATCGGTACTCGAATTGTGGGACCTTAGTTCTTTGAAGGAAGGCTAAAGGGAGAACGCTACTTACATTATCTTCAATTCCAACTCATTCCTGATATAGCAGTTCTATTTGGTAACAGTATACTAAATAATCAAATTTGGTTTCAACAAGATGGTGCTCCCCGTACTATGCAATCTTTGTTCAACAGTTTTAGATGTAATATTCCCCAATAGGTGGATGGAAAGGAGGAGTGACCACCTAGATCACCTGGATTTAACCACCTTATATTTCTTCCATCCAAATCTACAGATGTATAGGGTATTGCTTAAAATAACAAAGTTGGTGTTATTTCCTTGAAAACCGGAGTTGATATGCGTGACTGTGCGTGCAGGGTAAACAAATGCCACGTTCCAAATAGAAATCAGCGGGTCCTGAGCATTTTTGCAGAAATAAAATAGGTAAGATTTTATCGAATGTATCCCTTTTATCCATTCACCTTACTGTATCAATACCAAAAACAAATGTAATAAACAAAGTTGGTCATACGTTTTGCAATAAAATTGGATCAAAATGATGAGGAAATTCTGCCAGTGTATTTTTAGTAAATAATTAAACTCAATAACATTTCTATTCGGAAAAAACGTAATGGTAATGTAAAGTCAACACAACATAAGTTTTTGCGCAATTAACGTACTTGTAGACATTACATTTGATAAAAATTAAACCGTTTATGATTCTATAATGGGAATTCAGTCGTGACTTGAAACGCCATTAGCAAGAGTGCCGAGAGGCAATGAACAATAAAGTTGCTCTAGTGACTCAGTTATGTACCGCGGTGTGTAAATAAGGCTTAAGCTTATAGTTATTTTTAGTAATACTGATAATATTGATGTTAATAAAAACACTAGTATCTAATCTGTAATTACATCGCTTCAATTTTAAGTTCTAATAGTATAGGTAAAGAATACAAAAATATTTGGATTCAATAGATGACCTTTTCAAAACCAATATAATAACAATTATAATTACTGTTATCAATTGTTTATAAATGTATGGAATTTGTGCAAAATTTATGGAAGCAATAGCTAATTTTAATGAATAACAATAATAACTGGTGGTGGTGATCTGCTTAACACGTCCTGATAGCACTTTGGCTATAAAAAACGAAAAGTAAAAAAATTAATTCAAGAAAATTAAATAAAATAAATATCTTGTTTGGCGTTTCAATCACTCTGCATGAATGCGTTTATTTTGTGTTATTCTTCTTGTATCTTCTTATTTATGTTTAACAAGTTTCTATTAGCTTGACCTGTAACTTTGTATGTAAGAAATTCCTGCAACTCAATCTTCACTCACTTCCAGATGTCGTACTGACTTGAAATTTAGCATGTGTATATGGTTCCAAAGATGGCGGACAGTTTATTTATTAATATCCGATTCTATTAAAAATTGACATCCGGGAGGGTTATTGAGGTCGCAGATTAGAAATATGAAATTGAAACTAAAAAATTAAAAATGGTGAATAAGTTTTATTGTTTATCGTCTGATTTGACTGGAAATCGGTATTTGAGGGTTATCGAGATTGCATATAATGCTAACTCCACACGTTGGGCCACATTCATGGGAGGATTTGATGCTTCTGAGGATAAACACCCAAACATTGCTGTACGATACCAATCCTATACTACTCTAATCTATCTGGGCCACGTTCTGGCCGAAACAATTGCCAAAAAAATTGCCGAAACATTTATCTGCAAATATACCATCCAGACGTTGGCCGATACCAGCGTTGCCACAGCTACCGAATTTGAAAGAAGTCTACGGAAATACTGATTTGTTATGAAATTGTGTCGAACACTTTTCTTAAGTCGGTATCACTAAAATAAAAAGAAAGGTGATTATAAAGTGAGTGAAATTTGTTTTTTGAAATTCCCTGTACCGCGCACCGATACGAATCTACCGAAAAATTTCAACCTATTCTACCGAACTCGCCGGAAAGGCTGTGGCAACATCGGCCAATACAGCAGTGCTTGCGAGAATCCAGAAGATGATAGATGCGAAAATTGCTGCTGCAACGGCAATGGCTGCTTTAGGTGCATTTAATTATTTATTACAAGCGAATGTCGCAACTAACAAAAAACCTCGACGGAAAAGAAGATGGTGGATGACAACCGTACATAAAAATAGACCAGAGTAATTTTTTTAATCTCTCGCAGATTCTTCTACAATTTTTACTTCCCTCTCATATACCGAAGGGAAGTATTCTATTCGAGAAAAAAATCACGTTTCAGATCATGTAGATTACGAAAATATAGGTTTTTCACTTCCGTCAGTCTGCCTGTCTGTCTGTCGGTCTCTTCGTGCATTAACTAAAAAACGACTTTACAAAGAACAGTCAAATTTGATAGGTAGCTACTACCACCAAAGAAATGGTTCTAGACTTTCACTGGAAAATAAACAGGGTTGAGCGCCTAAAGGGAACAGATAATGAAAAAAAAATTGGTCTAGCTTAAATTTAAAATTTACACGTTTTGACATTCTAAGCCCATTTCAGAAAAAAAAAATTGAAAATTTTTTAACCACCAATAAATGGAAAAAAATGGTCATAAAACGTGGAAATTAAATAAATAGAAATTTAGGCACTAACAATATGTTTTAGAAGTTTGAACAGTTTAGAATGCCTAATTTTGAAAAAAGTTTCATTCAATTTTGGAATGATTTTTGAAATTTTTGACAAACATTTTTCACAATAACTCAAAAACTAAAGACACGTAAAAATGCAATAGTACATATATTTAGGGAATTTTTTAAAATCTATTTCACTAGGATGAAAATTAATTGAGATATCACCGTATTAAATTCGCATTTGAGTGCGAGAACCTTTAAACTCAAGAATCTCAAAAACGAACGGTTCAAGGACGTTCAATTTTACAGGCCTTGTAGCCCTTGCAATTCCCTGCAAAATGGTTTTTCGAGCGACTAGATCTAAAAAAATAAGAAAGTTAAGCCACTGGTTTCATTGCTGATTTTTCCTCAGAAAAAACGACCATTTTACTATCCTACTCTTCGCAAATACAAAAGGAAGTGCATATTGCATTCGATCGGCACATTTTTAAAACCGGTAATATTGCTCGTAGAGAAAAAAATTTCATATTAGGTACTGTGTTGGTGATCGAATTCTGAACAACTTTCAAAATGTCCGTCCGTCCGTCCGTCCGTCCGTCCGTCACCTTTCTTATAAGCACGATAACTTAAGAACGAAAAGTCCGATAGTATTGAAATTTGGACAGTAAGTTAGTGTTAGCTAGAGAAAGAACCCTATTGTTTTTTAACAAAATCCATCAATAAATAAAAAAGTTATTAATTTTTTAAATAAAAAAAACGTATTTTGTTTTACAATCAATCAAAAAATGTTTGAAACTAATATCATTTACAAAAAAAACTGCGAAGAGTATCCTACAGAATGTGCAACAATTACATAACAAGCTAAAAAAACTACATTTTGATATGCTTTTTGTCCAATTTGTAGGGATGATTCATTACATTTTCAGCAGAGTCGCAAGATGACTCAGTGCTTTGACATGTTTTATTTTTCTTTTTTTTTTTTTTCTTTTTGCATTGAGTAAAGTAAAAGCTAACTACATTTTGAAACATAGAAAGGGCATCGGTTCTATTTTTATTTAGTAAATGAAAATAAGGAAATGAATGATGATATTTTAAATATAACATTACAATATTTTTTTGCACCTCTATCGCACGGAGAATTTATCAATTTGCAATACATATTTTTTTAAATAATTCTATGGAATGCATTTTTGTAAATAACTCGTTTATTTTAAAATTTTCGAAAAAACTCTATTTCAGATTTTTTGTCCAAAAAGGTCCGTGCCTTATACTGGTTATAGAGATCGATCGACGGAATAGTTAATTTTCGAGTTTTATTAGGACACTGTTCGGAATTTGTAGAATTTATAAAAAAAAAATCAAGTTTTCCAGGATTTGTAGATTCGCTTTTGTTTTGTCAAATTTCTCACAAACGTCAACTAATAGACCTAATCGAGCCCTACAATTGCCATTTTTGAAAATCAAAATCGGACCTTCGGTTCGGGAGTTACCAATTTCTTTGAAAAATCATACTCGGCCCTGGAAAACATACTTGCGGTCAACGGATTCGGGCCGCCAGCAATTGGCTTCATTTGTGGCCGTGGCCGTGTACCTTTGATCCCACCAAGTCTCGAAATCCATCAATATTCTGGACAGTTATCGTGCTTCCTAGCCCGATTTCGAGAAAATCAGTTTT
This sequence comes from Stenurella melanura, assembly GCA_963583905.1. Lineage (NCBI taxonomy): Eukaryota > Metazoa > Arthropoda > Insecta > Coleoptera > Cerambycidae > Stenurella > Stenurella melanura. Next base: position 65,886,794 of record OY757310.1, read on the forward strand.
TTGCAAAAAAATTCAATTTTCATTTGTTTTTCGACATAGTCTCTGGTATACTTATTTGTAGAGCTTTGCCAGCGGCACCATTTCTTTTTTGAAATATCTCGATCCGGCTACCCGTTACCGAGTTATTCAATTTCTCCCGAAAAACTCGAAACGTCTATATCGGGTACTTCCGGTTTCCGAACGGAGCCGAGCTTCCGGCGTTAAGGTTTTCTAAAGACCTCCTATTAACCAAACAAGTTTCATCGCAATCCGAAAACGGATTAGGGGGGCTGGGCGCGATAGACGGACCGACAGACAGACAGACCGACTGACCGACGAACGGAATTTTCTATATTCGCTCTCCAATCGATAGATATGAATTTCATTTCGATCCGACGTTTTTTTCGGGTTTCGATGGTCCACCGGAAAAATGCTAAACCTATACTACATTTTTTTCAAAATGTAGGAACAAGTGTAGTAAATCGGCAAAGAGTATAATGGTTAGCTTGTTTTCATCATAACTTCGTAAGTTTTTACGCTAACGACTTTTACTAAAGCTAATTTTAAATACTTTAAAAAAGATCTGACAAATTTCCTCCAAAAATTCGTCGTTTTACCGTTATTTAACGTTGAAAGATTCGAATTCAATTTTTGGCGAACAAGCCGTCACCTTCAACGAGCCATAACTCGGTTCGTATTGCATACAGAAATTTAAAAAAAGCAGTCGATTTGGTATATTACAAGCTTCATTTTAGCTTTGATGATTTTTTGATAAAAGGTAAGCTTGAATAATTCGAAAAGCATAATTTTTGAGGTACGGAATCACAGACGCACAGACAAACATACGCATAACACTGTCATAAATTCATAGTAGGCTTGTGAATATTCACAACTTCTGATTTCTGCGTACGTAATATTTATATAGTTGTTTTAACTGACGATTAAATAATTACGTAATTCTGAAGAACTAAATCCAAACAAAGTCATTTAATAATTTTGTCCATAATTAGAAACCCACGCCTCCAAATACAAAAGACTATAAAAAAATTAACGATACATTCCTATTTGTTTTCGCTTTGTACAAGTGGAAAGATCCAAGGTAACAAACAACTCCTAGTTAATCTGAAGTAGATACGAGGAGTGGGGTGAAGAGACAGGAACTTGCTAAACATAGTGGTTAACCTCCCCCGCTGTTAGCAAACAATTACTTTCCTTGCACGAAGTTTCGAATTCTGAACAATTTCAACAAGAATAGAACAGATGCGTCCTTTCTACAAAAGCGACCTTTCTTCCAGAACGGTGAGGTTCAACTGAGAGCACCAACTTATTTTTAGATTTATCTGATATTAAAGCTCGCCCTTATAATAAAACCATTATTTAGGAGGAACAAGCTTGCAAATAATGTTGCCTAGCATGGAAATTGATCAGATTTTATCGATAGGTTGCCGGTTTGTCTTTCTCATTGTAGCCGTTGTTAGATAATACGGATATCTCCTAGATTTCAATAGTTCAAATTACGTTACAAGTTTAATTTTTCAGTTAAAATACTGCTGTCCCTTTAAACAATTTTTACACAGTATAAAATTATTTAAACAATGTCATATCAGGAAAATGGTCAGTCAAAAGCAATAGAAAAACATTAATTAGCGTAAGAACTTGTTTGAGATCTAGAATCGATAATAAAACATTGGACAGATACTACATAAAACCTCGACACATATTTCAGAATGAATAATAATGATCTGTTTTTTTAAGAGGCTTAACCACCTCAGAGTGGTAAATCCTTTGCGATATAACAGAAATCTAAATTTAAATATGTACAATACTTTTGCCTTTGTTAACTACTTCTCGCATGTATTTATTGTATCTGGGATGATCTACCCTATTTTAGGGTTGTTTTTTCGCCCCTTCTCAAAATGTTGAGAGTACATGGGCTTTTCTGAAATCGGATTCGAACTTGAACTCAAGTTCAAAACCCCGAAAAATATAATTTCATATTATAAATAACGTGTTTTTTCAACTTTTTATTGCTACACCCTTTCAACTACTAATTTACTCTAATTTCAACCTAAGAATAAATTCTAGGCTTTTGGCAGGCTGAAATTTGACATCAGCAACCTCAAAACCCCCTAGAAATATACTTTTGCAATGAAAATTACGCATTTTGTTATATTTTCATTGTTCACCCATATTTTACTCGATTTTCATCCTAAGAATAAATTTTTGGTTTCTGGCATGTTGAAATTTGAATTTATCAATCTCAAAAACCCACATGGTTGCAAGAATTGCGAAATCTGTGAATTTTTGAATTTAGAACACAATTTAGATACGCCTTTTCCCGCCAATAATTGCTGATGTAGTAGTATTACGTAAAAATTTGAAGTATGACCAGTCAGGTAAACTTTTTATTTTATATTTACTTGGTGTATCATTTTTAGCTCATTAATTTAATGGTATTAGCTAACGGAGGTTTAGAAATTTCCACTATTTTCACAGATGTTTGGATATCTCATAACAAAATATTGTTGTTAAGAAAACTGATCACTTCATTAACATTTTCTTAATAATATATCCCATGGGATGATATTAGTTAGATCGTATAAAAAACTATTGTATTCGGAATATTTAAAACCACGACGTGTATAAAAGAACTGAGTGATTTTTTCTACTACACGGATAATTTCAAAAAAAAAGAATAATCCTGTGTGATCGTTATTAACTACTCGAAAAGTATTTACAACGGACCCATCACCATCGCTAGCATTCGTAACTCAATTGCTTCACTGATACCTGCATTAAACCATAAGCTTTCGATAAGGAATAAAATTTTATAACATCATCATTAGAAACATTGAATTGGTTAATATTTAATTCTCCAATGCAAATAATTTCATTTACCTGAGGTAATACATTATTCAAAATATTTTTTATACTCAGCAGTCAGAGGAACATTAATTTTGGGGGCACTGTATACCACACCAAAACCTTAAACGTTCCCTTTATTCCTAAATTGTTAAGAGTTACCCTCAATTTTCTCCATATCAATAATATCACACTGAATTTCATTTTTATATAAATAGTTCCACGTATTTAGTTTAAAAGCATATGTCTAGAATGATGCAAATTATCTAATTTTAATAAAAAAAAAATAATAAACTATATTTCAAAAACTATTCATTTTTTGAAACTCTTGGCTACTGAGACTTTTTATCAGGCATATAAGCACTACAATATATCAATATTTCATAACGTTTTACCGAAACTCAAATTCCATTTAAAATGAGCGGAGTCCTTTGAACTATTCTCTATTCATTGTATTTTTTAATTAAATCGTTATTTATTCTGGCATTGTCATGTTGTGGTTTTATTTCCGGCATATACTACTAAAGTGCTACATTACTCTTCGGTATATTACTATAATATCTACTTAAACCACCATAGATAATAATACTCTAAGAACATTTTGAAAGAATAATTCGCAAATAAGTATATATGTATGTTATGTTAAAAAATATATTTTATTAAAGCTTGTTTCTATAGAGTTTAAAGTTAATCAAATAGCCATCTGCGTGTCGTGTACATGCTTTGGCAAAAGTTAAAATTTCACACGATTGTAAACTATAGATGGTAAATTTCTAAGACACAGTTTGCTATTTTTGTATAATTATCTTCTTCCCAACTATTCCCTGCAGTCACTGAGTTAAATCTATATACGTAATAGATAGTTCGGAAAGTGAATTATTTTCAAACAATATCTGTTCACTGGCTAGTGCCATTTTGTTTCTCAATAATAGAAGAAAGAAAATTTCAACGCTAAAAAAATTAATTCTTCCATCTACATTTTTCTGTAAATTTAAGAACGTCATAGAAGTGATAAGATTAATACATTATCTTAACATGGTACGAGTATTTTCTGGTAACGAGAGAAAATCCGTCAAATCTTCAAACTTTGGAACACTGTAAAAAAAATGTAGAAGTGTCTCAAGTATTGTTGCCAATAATTAACAAGATATAATTACTTCGTTCTTAATTGTACAAACTTCGCAAATTAAACAGGACAGATAATGTTATTTTATTTATTTATATGCCTGTATCAAAAATGAAGCATGTTAGAACATATAATTATACGAACTTGCTTAAAATAACGAATATAACATGTGTTGGAATTTAGCCCAAAACATTGGAAACTCTGTATATAATTCTTAAAATATAACCAATACATAACTTTACACTTTAAAATTATAATTCACAATAATAAAGGTGCATTAACAGCTATGTTTTAAACTTCTTATCATTTTGTAAAAGTATACAAAGCATACAATTAGGTATTTATTTTGTATTTCTACAACCGAGGTACTGACAATTAAAAACGTGTCGTGGAGATAACACTTGTCAGTTTTAATAAAAGGTACCCAAGAGACAGTTATCGTATTTGGAATGTAACAAATATACCATTAGCCTGGATTTCTTTAGACTATTAAAAACAAGAAAATTATTAAAGCTAAAAATACCTGGTGGAGTCCAAAAGTCCTGGCAAAATAATGTGTTGCGTAGCATGTTTATCGTCACCCATAAATAGAACTGAGAATATTTAATATCCAGGGCCGGAGTGCGTAGACGGGCTACCGCGGATATCACTGTGGGGCCTTCAAACAATTGTGCTGAAGTCACCATGATCAATTTCAAGTGAGTTAATCATATTTTAATAACAAAAATAGGTTATTATTTCTCACTAAATTCTTGGCAAGAGAGTTAGAATCCACTAAAGTAGTTATTTGGTAGAGATTCGATTCACTAGAACGATACCAATGAGGATTCTTAGTGATGTCATCAGTGTCTAGTTTCTTCTGTTAACTACGAGATTTGTTTCAAACACATGAATCAACAGTAATTTCTCTTTTCATTTATATACCTACATATCCATAAGTATTTTTTAAACAAGCCCTTAACTAGATATTTGCTGCAAAAAGATGGACATTTCCATATATTACTCTACATTTTTCCTTGAAGTAGAAAGGTTATTGGGAGACTTGTATAGTGCGATCGAGAAAGAGTGAACGTCCCGTGACAGAGAAAAGTCACTAAAATTATCAAAATTGATTTCTATTCTACGTATATTATTACAACTAATTTCGTATGTAACTAGTTTAGGGAATTCTGAGGAAATGCAAATGGCCGCCACTTGTGTTTTGTCATCAGCTGATCTAACACCTTGTTTTAATTGTATACTTTGCAGATTTTGTGATGTTTTAAGTTTTAAAACTTAATTTTGGATTATTTAACATCCACAATTATTTTTATTATTTATTATTATTTTGTTTGTTAATATAGAGACGAGTTTATATTTTACGAAATTGTCCTATGATGTACAGGTTAGGTGTATGGAAAAAAGTTGGTGCTATCAATTTAAATCCCTATACGTTAAATGAAGAAGATTTTAGTACAGATGCCGATGTATTTCCGAATATTACATACACATATATTGTAATTACATGATTTTTGAAAGGAGTGCGTAGTTAAAAGAATGACTACAAGGCATTCAAAAGTCGAAGTTTACAATCAGTTTGTTAGTGGTTGGGCGAAACAAGTTCTCCAAGAAATTTATAGGATAACAGCTTATAATCTCAAAGGTAAGGATAAGTTATAAATTATAAATCATTTTTGCCATGTACTTGCATAATTATATGTTGTTTTATGAATAATTACTAATATACAGATCCATTTTTCAGGTTATGGACTTTCAGCGTTGTTAACAAAAGCCTCATTCCTTGGATATTTTGCGGATCCAGATGATTTCTGAGTACTCATTGTGATTGTGCTGCAGGTACAGGCAAACACGTTCGGTAGCCTGATTTGCAATTTATAAGGTACAGAGTGAGGTGATGTGACGTCATTCTTTTTAGTTTTTTAGCAGTAATGGCTATGGCTAAGCAGTTAACCGTTATGCAATACAATGTGTACATTTTGTGGAATAGGCATTCATGAAAAGAAACAAATTAAGCAAAGGACTTAAAGTTATAGTAAGGTAAACACAATCTATCTAGCGGTGTATTTATGCATCGAGCTATGCACCCATTGTAATTTCTGTAAGAACTCTTTTTTATGTTATATTAATGTTACTATTGTCTAACTTATGTGTCGTATTAAATATTCTCCTTTCCTTTTATTGTTTCATTTATCACTTACTACTATAGTTAGGTAGGTTGAATGTCGACTACGGTGAACTAGTAGTAGCACATGTAAATGAGAATAAAACAAAATATATCTACTAAGTATATATACTATTATTTATTATCATCAAGTTTAACATTTATAATATAACTCAGATGGTATTATACTTAAGTAATAACAATTCGAGTGATCTGGTTAGGAATGTATATTGTTATAAAATATATCGTGTGGTGTTTAAAAACTACTCAATTCTCTTGTTTAACATTACAAAACTGTGAAAATGGGTTAAAGCCAGTGTTCAGACATAGTTTTCAAATATTAAATAATCCAACATAGCAGTTTGTAAACAACCACAATATATACTATAAAACAATACATTTAGGCCCCAGATCATCGATGACACTTTGAACTTTCATTTTTAATCAGATTGTATATAATCTGTAGCTTTTCTTTAAAGTTTGTCTTGAATTGCACCATATTAAATTTAAAATGGTTGTCTCGGTTGTTTCGACACGAGCCTCTTCAGTCGACTCAAAATTAGATACAAAAAATATCAATCAGAGACTAAGGCTAAGTAGCATGCCACAAATTGAAATAAAAACTGAGAACTAAAAGACTTCGGCGCCTTTTCCACCTCATCCTTACAATTTTCTTTGTTGTACCGGATTTATGCGACTATTGCTCGAAAAGTATTTACAAAGGACCTATATAGATAATTACCTAGGTTTAATTTTATATACTACCATTTTAAGGCTGTGTAAACAGAAAACGAGTCATTGTCACAGGTTTAAAATATCTTTGATTTGTACAGTTATCGATTCCAATAATTATTCACTTATGTTTGTGTAAAATGCAAGTAACAGTAGTAACAGAGCACCCATGATATCGATGACGTCAGCAGTAAACGCCAGTTTACAATAACTCACAGGGTAAATATAACTAGTGTAGCCACGAGTCGAGACGAGATTTTGTCCATTCTCGATCTCGATCTCGGATATTTTTAAAACAAGGTTTTCGATCTCGATATCAGTAAATCTCGATTTCGAGTTGGAGATTCTCATATCTGGAGTTTTAAGTACGTGCATACGAAATGTTGTCTATTGCAACGGTGCAAGCATGTTTCGTGCTCTGTATACCAGACCAGTCGTTACACGTTTCTGTTACGAACAATAAGTGTTATCGTTTCGTTGTGACTTGTAGATTGGTGATTACGAAACGAAACACAATCGCAATATAAAACCTAAAACCAACTGCTGAGAATGTGAATGAAAAGCGATACAAATGCAATGAAAGATGATGATGATTCGGTGAAAGATGTTAAGTATGAGCATAGTGGTATGGAAAGTGGTAGTGATGACGATGAATCGGTACCATCAACATCTAGCAGTAGAACGTAGAACTAAAACTTCTAAATTAACAAAAACTAAGTTTAAAAGAGATGGAGAAGATAGTCTAACTGTGGGAGAGTCTTGTCACGTCACAGTATCAGTATCGAAATTACGTGAAACAAAAAAAAAAGAATAACCAAATCGAAATCGAGTAAATCGAGTGGGCATTTTAAGAAATATTTCGACATCCAAAAATTAGCAGACCGCGCAGACAGTGGGTCAGCATAAAAAAATTACAAAATTGCGATCTATATCATGTCATTCAAAAATAATAATGAAGCAATCTAATACTGATTTAAAACGACACTTAAAAATCCATCACACTCAGGAATATAGCAAATTACTTCCTAACAAGGACATTTCGAGATCAGGAACTCGAGGTCTGATAACATCTTAAATACCGCAAACACCGCAATATACTTGATCATGATTCGGCACTGCTGTGTTTAAACTCTCATGTGAATTTATCAAAAGAATTTAATATTACTAAAATGTATTTTTTATGAAAATAAAACGCTATAACCTACAGCCATTCTGCTTTGATTGATTGATTGATTTGCCAGCGTAAGGTGCTGCCAATTCCGGTGCAGGGAGATTTGTTCCATCACGCAGCCCGATCGCCCACCGATCATCCCACCGTGTGCCAGAACAAACCCCCAGTGCTTTTATATACCGCCGGACCAGCTGCATACGCTGGATTGGACATTGGACATGCTTGTTGTCGGCAGCGAGAGCCGCATGACGCATGGGGTAGGAGTATAGGATGGAGCGTGTAGGTGTTTGTGAGATGTTTCTTCTTGTTTTCCTTCTGTCTTCATCGGATGGAAAGTGTAGGCGTTTGTGATATGCTTCTTTTAGGTTTTCGTGCTTCTTTTTACTTTCCGGTTTTTGTGATATGCTTCTTCTTAGTTTCTGTCTGTGATCATCTTCTCTCCTATTCTACTTCTGAGTTTTCTGTTTCTTCTGTTTCTGAGTCTGGCAGTGTGTATATCCTTGATATTTCTTTATTGTATTCCATTTTTTGTTGTGCCAGCTTTTCCCAGTGTGTATAATCCTTTCCTAGCTTATTCATAATCCTCTCGATTGTTGTTATCCATGTGTAGCATGGCCTCCCTATTTTCAGTTTGTTGCTGTTCATTCGCAGCGCTTTCTTTAGTAGGTGTGTCGAGTCCCGTCTTTGGACGTGTCCCCAGTATTTCATTGCGTATGATTCTATTCTTTTGATTATTGTTCTTCCCTCTAGTAATGTTGACGTTTTCTGTCGTTTTTGTGGTTTTCCTGTTTTTGCTAGCAGTTGGATAATGTCCCTTTCAGCTCTTCTCAGGCTTCTTCTGTTGGCCTTTGTCGTTGCTGCGTTTTTGACTTCATATATCATCGTAGGCATTATGATGGTCGTGTATATCTTTTTGGTTAGGCACCATGGTGGTTTGTTGTCCTCAATGAAGGGTAGTAGAGCTCTTGTGACTCTGTAGGCTGTTTTGAGTCTTTCCCTTACTGTTTCCCTCCTTTTTAGTTGATTCGTTAGGTATGTTCCTAGGTATTTCATTCTATTCGTGGTTCTCAGGGTGTAGTCTCCTATTTTGTATTCTTCCCCACTTGGACTTGTTTTTGTCAATGGGTCTCGGACCATTATAAGGCTCTTCTTGAAGTTTATTTTCATTCCAGAGGAATCCAGATGAGGTGTCATGTTTCTTAGAAATTTAACGATGTCTTGTTCTTCCTCGGTGATGATGAGTATATCGTCGGCGTATGCAAGTACGATGGGGGGCTTTATCGTTCCATCGTTTCCATTGAAATTCTGATTCTCCTTTATTGTGCTTTCTATCACTTGGTCCAGGACTGTGGTGAATAGTCGGGGGGATAGGGGACATCCTTGTTTGACTCCTATATTCTTCATTTTTGATTCCGTCGTCTGTCCAAACCATTGTATTGCAGTGTTTTCGTGTAGGCATGCTTTTATTATTCTGTTTATTAAGTAGTGCGGTACTCCCCTGTTGAGCAAAGTGTTGACTATAGCCTCATGCCTTATGGTATCAAATGCCTTTTGGAGGTCAATTGAGACTATATATAGTTTTGTTCCTTCTTTCCACTTTTCTTCCAGGATCCGTCTGGTGGTGTACATATGGTCGTCTGTTGATCTGCCCTTGATAAATGCCGTTTGATAATCTGGTAGTTCGCCGATGTATTTTTCCATTTCTCTGAGGAGGAATTGTGCGTAGTATTTGTACCCTACACTGCAGAGTGTTATTCTTCTGTAATCGTCCACGTTTTGTGGTGATTTGGTTTTAGGGAGCGGTATCTGTATGGTTGTGTTCCACTCCTCAGGCAGGGGTGTGGTTTCCGTCCATGCGTTGGTGATGATTTCTAGGGTTAGCTGTTTTATGTTGTCCGGTCCATAGTATACTAGTTCGTTATTTATTTTATCTATTCCCGGGGCCGTGTTTCTTTTAGCTCTGGCCATTATTTCTAGTAGTTCGTCTTTTAATATTCGAGATCTAAAAATGTCCATCTCGATCTCGAATTTCGAGACGAATAGAGAAGAGATCGAGAATTATCTAGTCTCAGCGGCATCGCTAAATATAACAAACAACGCATACTACCGTCTATCGGATCGTTGCCAGTCAAGGCCACGTATCGCTACCAGTGGCACTTTTAGAGCACAGAGAGCATTATTGTGTCCTGTTCGCATTGCTTTAGGTAGTCACCGTTCAGTATTGCCAGAACGGCCGAGTGGGTAAACTGCAAACGGCATTATTTTTCATTGTTGCGAAAATTCTGTTTTGTTTATTAAATACGGTTCGTTGGATTCCTTATTAAAGTACGGTAAACCGATGCATAAAGGATATCCCGGGCTGAAATTCAATACTGCACAGCTTTATTGCGAAAGTTGACAACAGGTTCTCGTCTTGAGAAGAAGCAGTGGACCAAAACATATAGCATCGAAACATCATCGAAACTATAAGTGGTAATGAAATAATTTTGAAAGACAAAAACACTTAACTTAAATTTAGTGCAAATGATATGATGGCCGGGTGTAATATTTTGTGGGATAAACTGAACGACCGGCTGTTTAGGGAATTCTTGCAAAATTGCGTACGTGAGAAATATGAAGACGTTAAAAGATTAAATTATATTGCACCAAGAGTATTAAAAGAAACATTTTCTCCGAACTTCAAAATAAATACATATAGGTTAGTGCAGACGAAGCGAATGACATTAGGGGTAAGAAGAGAGTTCATTATTGCTTGGTGTCATGGACGAAAATATTGCGAGTACATTTGATAGCATCAAAAGTGGTAGATAAATGTAATTCCCAGACAATAACTGCTCTCGTGGCCACCACTCTAAATTAACTGTGGTGCAAAAATCACTAAGCGAATGAGGAAAAAGTTCTGCTATTTACATCTGACGCAGTTGGAAGTTTTTAGAAACAAACTAATTTTAACGTGGTACATATATCAGGCTTGGCACATGGACTTCCCAAGGTTACCGAGATCATTAGAAAATATTAACCTAAAGTCGTCGGGTTAAAAAAGTGGAGGAACGTACATTATTTGACTACACTACACTCGACAGCAAATTTTCATGGATTCCCGAATTCAAGAAAATCTAGACATTTCCGAAATTTAAAAAATTACTTTAGTCTTTCGTAGTGCTGAGTGGACGCCAACAACAACCAACTGTCGTGGACGCATGCAACGCTGTATTCGACTTATGACAGTTTATTATGGTTGAGTGGAACTTTTATGAAACGAGTGAAATACAAATCGTATTTTACACGGGAAATCAAAGTTTATCACTCTCTTTCGTATTGTGGATCAATATACAAGTGTAATCTTTGAAACATTATACTTACTAGATTAAATGCATATTTAATCTACGTAATCTACTACATGTAGATGTAGAAAGATCGTTTTCGAAATATTATTGGATTCATGACTAGAAACGTGAATGTGTCAAGTCTGAACATTCAGAACTATTCTTACTTATAAACTTTTATTATTGTACCACTACAAGTTAAAAGTTTTGTATTTTATATGATATATTCCACCAAGTTTTTACATCATAACATTTGGCAACGAACGTATGATCTTTCATATTTTTACAAACGCGCCTGAATACGCCCCTCATAAATTATAAATGAAGCTCTGGCATCCGAGCCCTGTATTTTAATCCACCTAACCGAAGTTTGTGCTGGCCTGAATAAGTACCTAGTAATAAGTTTATTTGAAATCCAACATAATTTTCTGTTTATTTTGTTCACTGAATTCACTTTTTAGTCCACTTTTTATATTTAGATAAAGCACAATTAATTCCGTTCAGTGTAGTAAACTTTTTAATAAAACTGAAATTAAACCAAGACATCAATCACGTTTGAAATATGCGTGATTAATCAAAATCGCATGCGTTATAGTAAAAGCGTAATTTTTAGGTAGGTAGTTTATAACAAAGTATGTGATTTATTTTCGTTCTGACGGTTTCTTAATTAAAACTCTAAAAGTGGTCCAAATGTTACGGCAACAGCTGTATTTGAATCTAATAATCGATACGGCCGGAGCTTATTGGCGGAACTGCAGCGATTTCTTTCGGAAATACTGTAATTGTAACAAACATATCGGTGGGACTTCCCTTATTCAAAAAGTGCACTCACACACATACACAACGTTAATTCTTTTATGGTATTAATTATGTAATAAATTACCTTAAAAAAACCGCTGCCTAAGGAATCACTACTTCCACATCGAGATTCTTCATCCAAGTCGTTTTAAAGGAAACATCTTGACTATATTTGCACTCTAGTATGTGGAAATTATTGGTCATAGAATTTTAATAATATTTGGGGCAGATGTCATAGAAAAGTTTGAGGAGTTGGTTTCTACCATATACGTTAAAAATGAAGTTTTTAGTTCACCCTACTTATTTTCTACTATTCACCTCCCACCCCTTCAATGGAGGCATCTCAATCAGATGTCACTACAATACATACGTGTACTAATCTCAAGTGAATATCTCAATTTGATGTTATCAATCCCATTAATAATGAAGCGGAGGTGGTGGAGTTTGAAAAATATTAGAAAGAAATCTGAGGCCATGGTTTCTAGTATATACACCGAATCCCAAATTTCTGTACTCTTATCACCTTGATTTACTTATTTTCCCCTAGTCACTCCTATTAACCCTAACCCTTCTACGGAATCATCCCAAAATATAATCTAGTTCGTTATAATACATACGTCTACCAAATTACAAGTGAATATCTCAATTTTATTTTATCAACCCCTTTAATAATGTAGTAAGGGTAGTGGAAGGGTTGAAACATATTGCTAAAAAATTTGAGGTCTTGGCTTCTAGGACATACACCGAATTTCAAGTTGCAATACTCTTACCAGCTTGCTTTACTTATTTTTCCCTATTTACCTCTACTTACCCCCACTCATTCAACGCAATCATGTCAAAATATAATCTAGTTTCAGATATAATTATAATATATAAATGTACCAAATTTCAAGTGAAAATTTAAATTTAATTTTATTAACTCTTAATAAGGGAGTGGGGGTGGTGGGGAGAAATAGAAAATACTAATAAAAAAACCTGAGACCTTCGCTTCTAGTACATACACCGAATTTCAAGTTTCTGTAGTCTTACCAGCTTGCTTTACTTATTTTCCCCTATTTATACCTATTTAACCTCCAACCCTTCAACGGAATCATCTCAAAATATAATCTAGTTCCAGATGTCATTATGATACATATGCGTACTAAATTTCATGTGAATATCTCAATTTTATTTTATCAACCCCTTGAATAATGGAGTAGGGGTGGTGGGGGCTGAAATAAATTATCAAAAAATCTGGGGCCTTTGCCTCTTGTACATACACCGAATTTCAAGTTTCTGTGGTCATACCTGCTTGCTTTACTTATTTCCCCCTATTTACCCCTAAATAACCCCGAACCCTTCAAAGGAATCATCTCAAAGAATAATCTAGTTCCAGATGTCGTTATAATTCATACGTGTATCAAATTTCAAATGAATATCTCAATTTTATTTTATCAACCCTTGTAATAATGAAGTAGGGGTGGTGGGGGTTGAAAAATATTATAAATAATCTGAGACCTTGGCTTCTAGTATATACACCGAATTTGAAGTTTCTGTAGTCTTACCAGCTTGCTTTACTTATTTTCCCCTATTTACCCCTATTTAACCCCCCAACCCTTCAACGGAATCATCTCAAATTATAATCTAGTTCCAGATGTCGTTATACGTGTACCAAATTTCAAATGAATATCTCAATTTTATTTAATCAACCCTTTTCATATTGGAGTAGGGGTGGTGGGGGTTGAAAAATATTATAAAAAAATCTGACGCTTTGGCTTCTAGTACATACACCGAATTTCAAGTTTCTGTGGTCTTACCAGCTTGCTTTACTTATTTTCCCCTATTTACCCCTATTTAACCCCCAACTCTTCAACGGAATCATCTCAAATTATAATCTAGTTCCAGATGTCGTCATAATACATACGTGTACCAAACTTCAAATGAATATCTCAATTTTATTTAATCAACCCTTTTCATATTGGAGTAGGGGTGGTGGGGGTTGAAAAATATTATAAAAAAATCTGACTCCTTGGCTTCTAGTACGTATACCGAATTTCAAGTTTCTGTACTCTTACCAACTTGTTTCACTTATATTCCCCTATTTACCCCAAATTAACCCCCAACCCTTCAACGGAATCATCTCAAAATATAATCTAATTTCAGACGTCGTTATAATACATACGTGTACGAAATTTCAAATGAAAATCTCAACTTTATTTTATCAACCCCATTAATGGGGTAGGGGTGGTGGGGGGTTGAAAGATGTTATAAAAAAATCTTAGGCCTTATCTTCTAGTACATACACCAAATTTCAAGTGTCTGTTCTCTTACAAGCTTGCTTTACTTATTTTTCCCTATTTTCCCCTATTTAACCCCCAACCCTTCACCGGATTTTCTCAAAAAACAATCAAGTTCCAGATCTCGTCATAATATATACGTGTAGAAAATTTCAAGTCAATATCTCAAACCGTTCCGGAGAAAACGTGCGGACAAAAAAAAAGTTACAGACAGACAGACAGACCGACAGACAGACCGACAGACCGACAGACCGACAGACCGACAGAAATTTTTTTTTCGCTCAAATTTAAAATCTCGACGTTTCATGACATTCTAAACCTATTTCACGAATAAAAATTTTTGAAAATTTTTTTGCGATTACTATACTTCCAATCCACTACGTGGATGTGGAAGTAATTACACTTTGGTCCAATCAATCCTACAATATAATTTACAAATCAGGAAACAAAAAGAACAATCATAAACACACCACGCATGTTAGGCAAGTCCCAAATCAAAAGCTAAAGTTATGCGGAAGGAAGATACAGTTTTTAAAAAACGCAGACACATTTATTACCCCCGACATTGCAAGTGTTGGAGCTGGGGTTCGAACCCAGTACATGATAGTCATGCTTGTCTGCCACACATGTCATGCTATCTTATTATTACACTGTACACACTAGTGTGTAAAATTAAATACTCTACGCACTAGTGTGTAAAGTGGTATTGTATTTTAATTTATGTATTTCTGGTAACCATTTCGAAGAAAAATATTATTTGAAATCAATTAAAATCGCCAAGTCCGATATCTATTTATAAAAAGAAAATGTATGAAAAAAAAAATTTTTCAAATACGAAAAAACTGTCCATGTTTCCGCAGATCCTGCACGTGTTAATAATCGGAAATGATATGTAATACTGCAGTCAGAGGTTGATGGGAAAATTTGTATAAGATTAACTGAGTGGCACTAGTGAATCCAAACAGCGTTTTGCCTCTTAGTGACACGCGCCAAGTTGTATTGTGTTTGAAAAAAAATTTTTTCATACATTTTCTTTTTCTGAATAGATACCGGACTTGGCGATTTTAGTTGATTTCAAATATTTTTGGGGAAATCACATTTTCATATTTTATGTTTTTGTAGAGAAGAAAGATATTCTTTTGGACAGAGTGTGCTTGGCGCTATTTTTTTACAGAAAATCTGTTTTTGTGGACATTTCACCACTTTTTGTAGATATTATTTCTGTATTTCTGTGAGCGTGGAGGACGTTGGAGTGAACTTGGTGCGAGACACTACCGTGTAGCAGGGCGCGCTTTTGTTACACGTTTAGAAAAACTCAGTTCATGAACCACTTTTCAAGTGACGCGTAAGCATCAGCCTACGAATCAAGAGGTCCACGGTTCGATCCCTGAGCGTTCACAGATTATTTTCGACAAAATAAACTTAACATCTGTAACGAAATTTCTTTCGGATTACAACATGATGTTGAAGTCTAGATTGGTGGCACTAGATGGCTAAAGGTACTTAAACATTAAAAATTACCGGGCTGGATGCACGGATGGAAGCCCTGACGAGACTGCGATAGTCTAGAGAACACTAGGTGGCGCCTGGTGACCAATTGATTATTTTTGGTTGACGTCAGGCTGTCGTCGGCGCCATTTTGCGTGGAGGTCAGACAACTCATTGTTTCATTTTTGGATTCTTGTGTTATTGAAATGTGAATGTTATAATAGTCGCTGTTTTCATTTGCAAAAATTACGAAATTGCCTTTGTTTTGCTCACTACTGAATTAAGGTAATAGATGAGAAAGAGACAACGTTCTTTTCTTTAGAAATTCTGCTATTTTAAAGGAGCGTGGAGAAAATAACAACAAACTGTCAAAATAACGCCGAGAAGCAAGATAAGGTTTCTAAAACGGGTAGAATTAAGCGAAACATTTCTGAAAAATACTAGGATTTGTTCAAATCACTTTATAACAGGTATTTTTCATACATGTGTGATTTGAGCTGTTAACCTGAAATAAGGTTTTGTATTTAGAGAGCTGCGTCAAAATCACGTGACCGGTACTTCTAAATTACAAATTATATGCACAATGTTTACCTTCAATTTGATATAAATGAGGTGGTTAGATAAGGCTCATTTTTCGGCCCCAGTAGGAATACAAAAAAATTGTTTTCTCTAGAATGTCTTGACTGTTTTGATAAAATTTCGGATAAAAATTTATTGGTTCTATGATTGTTTTTGTCTGAAGACTATATTAATATGTTATACAAGATGTAAAATATTGGTTATTTAGTACGTTTCATTTTATTATTAAAATATTAACATGTATAGAAACTAAGATGGATCCAGCAGTATAAAATGAAATAACCGATTCCTCCTAGAAAATGCAGGGAGTCTAGGGAGCTAGGGGTTAAAACATTAATAATAAACCACACTGTATGCAGGTGTACTCTCATATGGGAAAGTTCTACTTTGTCGAATCGTTTGTTTCTCTTCGGCCTCCACAATTACAATTCTATAAAAATAATATCATTTGGACTTTAATAACATTGTTAAGCTTTATATTCGTCTTTTATACTTCTAATATAATCTTCTATTATATACAATATTTAGAAGTATTGTGTGGTACTGTACTCCTATGATAAAATTGACAAATCATATTTTTAACAATAAATTATAAACAGTGTAATATGGCAAACTTGTCAATAAAACTATTGTATTATTTATGTTTCTTATGAATAATGAATACTCAATTGTCAAAACTTATGTAATTACCTGTACTACTTATTTAGGACGTTCACTTTGAACACGATATATCAATTAGTTTCGTCAAATATAATCATTACCAGATGTATTTTTAATCATTCGAATGTTGATGTAAATTATGTAGAAAATTTAGTCAATATCGAATAAAAATGCAAAATGTATTCACATTAAAATGATACTTCTGCATCTAGGGAAATGGAACTAAGACAAACATTGTAGATAGATACCTATATCATCAAAATTTTACATAATATAAAAACCAATGCAATAGGCATCGATGGCATCTCGTCTACAATGCTTAAATATTGCAGTCCTTTTATAGATCATTATTTCATACTGAATAAATGTTGCCTGATTCACAATGTGGCTTTAGAAAAGGATATAGTACCACAGCCGTGTTAGATGTTGCCAATGATATATTCAAGACAGTTGATAAAAGACTGGTTAGTGTGCAAGCATCTAAAGCATTTAGCACAATCAATCAAAAATTAAATTTAATGGTTTTGAATATGTGGTGAATTTATTTCTTCTTACTTAAATGGACCCATACAAAAATTTTTTTTAATAATTCTTTTCCCCAAGTTTACATACATTGTCAGGTGTACTTCAAGGATCAATTTTGGGCCCTTTGTCATTCATTATTTACACGTCTTAAATTCTGTGTCAAATTGTCGGATACAAGCCTATGTAGATGGCACCATGTTTTACTCAATTCTTTGTGCTAAAACTATAATAGATGGTGTCACAACACTTGAGCTTAATAGTATTACGAGTTTATCAATCGAGCGTCATTTCAGGTTAAACCAAATCTGAGTTAATGGTAATTGATAGTAAGAATAAGGTCAATGCGGTAAAGACTGACTTGGACATCAATATAGAAGCCTTGCATAGCTAGGCAGTACTCGAGTAAATTGTACTCGTATTGTACTGAGTACCCAAAGTACTCAGTACTAAGTACTCGCGAGCATGCCGGGTATAAAAAGTTTTGGCGCCATTGTAGGTGCGGTAAAGATCAAAGACCCTGGCACTTTTTATAACCAGAATAAGTCTGAGATGAAGTATACTCGAAATTTTCAAGTACTTTACATTATTAGGTACTCGAGTACTTTTGACGGCCACAACTGACGAGTAACGAGTACGAGTACCGACGTGCAACACAGGCAAGTCTCAGCTTGTCTTTTTCCATACAAGTGTGCAGAGCAGTCAGTGTCAGTCAGGCGGTGTGAGAAGTGAGCGTTTGACGTGTGAAACTATAACACGTAGTAGTAGTTGGTGCTTTAAGCTCGGTTAACTTTCGTAGTTCTTCAGATTTGTAATAATAAATGCGAATTTTTAAAATAAGAACTGACAAAAAAATATAAAAATTGTGGTGATTCATGTATCACGTTATAGCTAGGGAGCTGGCGGCAGAAATTTTTATACGATCTTATTGTGTGACTGAAGTTGAAAAGCGTAAAGATGCATGTCATAATAAAAAGCCGGAAAAACAATTTCAGTCATTATGGTGTTGCCGATTTTGGAATTAATTAATTATGTGTTACTTTTTCTTAGAATTTTAAATTTTTGGTTGTGTTCATTTTTGTTTACAACCTATACGTTTTTAATAAATAACTTAACTGTCGATCTACTTTTATTTACTGGTAATGGTGTAAGTGGTATTCTAATTTGTCAATTTAGTATCTTTCTAAGTACTCGTACTCGTTACTCATTTTTAGAAGAGTACTCTCCAAAATTTGCAAAAGTACTCATTTTTTAGAGTACTTCAAAAACAGGTACTCGTACTCAAGTTATCAAGAGTATTTTTTAAAGGTACTCGTTGTAAAGTACTAGTGAATCCTTTAGTGTGGTACTCTGACCAGCCCTGGAGCCTTGGAGCAATTTTTTACTCTAATTTTAAGACTTATAAGTAGAGATCGGGAATTCTATTTCGGTGACGTAAAAGTCAGGGTTGGCTCTGCCGGCGCGGAAAGATTTTTATGCAAGCATAATACAATTTATTTTACCTTGTACTTTCTTTAGAGAATTCCGTAATATCCAGAGTTAATATGATCAGTTTATTATAAAGATTCACTCGAAGCGGAGGTATTGGGGGATGTAACATTGAACTAACATTATCTAGTCTCGACCACTGTATGTTACATCCAACCACCACTTCCACTAAATCTGAATTAAAACTAAGTTGGCTGTTACTATCAATAGAGCCACTAGCACTAGTATGCTTTTGTGAGGAAATATATCTATTCACATTTGTCTTAAATGTCCAAGAAATAGTTTTGTTATATAGTACAGTAAAGATCTGTTTCATCAAATTGCAGTTCTGGGAAATCGCGAATCCACAGCCTGAGAAGCATTTTTGAAGAAGACATTTTTGTATCTGCCGACTCTGTATAATTATAATTTCACACTAGGTTTGTAGATCGGGAATGGTCTACCCTTTCCCTTTATTAAATGTTGACGTAAATGCCAATAATTGCCACAGCGATTTTGAAATGTTTCACAATTTCGGCGGCGTCGTATAATTAAAGGATAAAACCGCAAAAGGAAAAAACATAAAAGTACCTCCGTAAATATAAAAAATCAACTACGTTTTTAGGTAATTGTCTGTACGTTTCACAAATGTAGTTGATTTCCGATAAAAGTAGGTTATACGTATTAACATTTTAAAATGAAATAGAATTCCCTTTATCACGTGATGCACACAGTACCTGGAAGTGTTATGCCATTAATCCTTAACTTTGTTATGCTGCTAGCAGTTAATTGGGTTTTCATATTTAATTATTAAGAAAATAAACAAAATAAGCACGCCACGCATTAAACAGAACAGGAAAGTGTGTTTGATTCAAAATTGTCTTTTTATTTGCTAGACGTTTTACATGTTTTTGTAAGAACTATTGCCGTTTTTAAGTTAAACTTGCCAAAAATACAATGCAGCAATAATAAATATTTCACCACTTCTAGCCGTTTTTGTGATTGTTTCAGTAAATGTTTGCAATATAATATTACGTCTATATGAGAGCCGTCTCTGACAACGAGATAAAATTCCCGATCACTGCTTATAAGGACCATGTAAAAAAATGATGGTAAATGTATATTTTTCTATGAAACTAATATTTTCAAATCGCCGTATTAGACTCATATAGCCGAATTAGTTATTAGAAAAATACTTTTAACACAACGTAAGCTCTATTATTATATTTAGTTCAGGGATTAAATGACATTAAACAGACGGGTGGACAGACAGAAGCATTAAAAATGTTTACTTTTTGTTGAATAATTAATTTTGTTTTACGTAACAGAATAATAGCCTTTAGACGTTTCAATTTCGATTTCAGTTGTAATATTGTACACAAAACTGACGTTTTAATTTAGATAAACCACTCTGTACTGTTTAGAATAGAGGACATGTCAGCAAATAAATAAAACAATATTATCGAATCAAAAATGCAATTTCAATTCTGGTGAATACGTTCGCTGTTGTTGATATATTATGAATTCATCTGTAGTAATTTCATTTTATATGAAAATATAACAAAATATGTATAAAATGTGATTAATATAAACATTCATTACCGCAGATTCATGGCATTTTTATTTGTACATTTTTGAGGTTTGAGTTATGAAATAAAATAATTTAATATGGTTATGGTTTTAGTTTAATATTAGTTTCATAAAAAAAGTAGGAAATAAAGTAATATGATCAACACTGCCATTTTTATTTCACAATCTAAACCACTAATTACTGTGTTTTCCGACTACGAATGTTATTAAATAGTTGTTCTATGAATGTCATATAAAGTAATATAACTTGATATAGCAGCTCAGTGGCACAGCGCTAAGATGTTTGGCTTCCGACAACACAGCCCCGGGTTCAAATCCTGGCGAGGGTATGGATGTTTAGTGGCACAACATGTCTAGGTGCTCTAATCTCTCCTGAGTTCCAGTCTATGCTACGGTAGATTGGCAATATCACAGGGAATGGTTGTTGTGTTGTTCTTATGTATATGTCCTGGTTGAGTGGTGGAATAGCAATAGCTAAACTCCGCCAGGATGTTAATTTTCGATCAAAGAACTTATCCCTAGATATATAATGTGTATTGGTTTGTTTGTTGCTGAGATAATCACAGTCTAAGTACTTCAGTTGTAAACATCCCGTAAGTTCCTGATTGGCTAGTCGATCTATTCACAGCTTTTTTTGAAAACAATCGTAGTTTCGGGCACGACCGGTTCGAGAATCGTAATCTCAATATTCTTAATTTATCGGGCCCACCATTAACGCTAACATGTGTTTCTAGTATTTAACAGTGATTTCGTATTGGAAAAGTGTTGTTTTGAACATTTTATTAACAATATACATCCCTAGTAGTACAAAATATTTGACCAATATATAATCCATATAGGACCAACATATGAATATTATTGGTCCTATATTGGACCAATATTCATATTGTTGCGTATTTCCACCTTTTAGGAAATACCCTGTATGAATCCGTGGGTTCTGAATAATTTTAACAAGGTGTAAACCACTAACACTTTATTTAATAATTTACTGATTACAAAATACTTCTTAATTTACACTTTGTTTACTTTATATTTAACCTCACTTTTTGGCTGCCAAATTTCACTTTAATAAAACGTCTTCCTCTGCGCCAGTAATCGCGCCTTATATACTCTGAAATTGCCTCTAGATCCATCCAGAACCAATCAAGAATCTTCTTCTACCACAGTCTAGAAAACTATCTCTTTCTGCAAGTTTCCAGTCACTAATAGGCATAGGCGTATCAATCTCCAGTTTCAAGGGGGTGTAATACATAACAATATATAGGACCAATATTCATATATTGGTCCTATATGGATTACATATTGGAGCAATATTTGTGCTACTAGAGATATTACAAAATGGTGAGGTGTTGTGCCGTTTGCAAAATTAAAGAGGAAGTTAATCGATAATTTCACAAGTATAAACTTCATAGTCGTGACATGATGGGGTTTTGTTTACACATATAAAAAGACGAACAGCAAGAAAATTCCCTTAGAATTAAACTTGTATACTCCACCTAATATATTTGATAAATACGAGGTTACATAAACAGACAAATATTGTCGTTATTTTATTTTATAAAAACGCACCTATTTATTTTCTTAGATAAATTTCACTTAATGGCAATAACACATGAACAAAAATGTGTTTCACACACATATTATGTACTCACAATAAAAAATTTGATTGATATTTTTTAGATCAAGGACGGTAAAACCAATAATTTATGTTTTTGGTGTAATAATGTATAAACAGAATAATAATAATAAAATTACGTTATTGAAAATAAAACAATAATTATTCCCAATATTTAGACAAAATTAACTTAACAATTCTCAACTTAATATTAATTAATATTACTTTGTAGATATTCCCAAGGGCTCCTAGTATGAAAGAAATATGGTGTTCTATTTTGGAAAAAAAAAATTAAAATAAATAGTGCAAGGAATATTTTAACAAACATAATACATAGGTGATGAAATGGAAAAACTGCCAGAAATTGAAACCGATAGTTTCAAGGAAACGACATACAGGGTGAGCAAACTATCCCTTCGGACCCTTCTCATAACGCGCAAAAAAAATTGTTAGCGCGAGATGGGGCCCTTCCCAGCAACTCCACCATAGACGGATATTTACTTGTGGAGCGGTTAATAAATAAAAAAAAATAAAAAATAAAAGCTGCCAGATTCAGAGACAGAAGAAACAGAAAACTTGGAAGAAAAATAAGGAGATGACGATAGATGGAAACTTAAAAGCATGGAACTGAAAAGAAACATAATCAATTCTACATTGATTGATATAAATTAGCACCTCTCATATAGTTGATATTTGATTAAATTATGATGGATGAACAAAGCAACACAAAAGCGTGTATATAAACAACTCGAGAAAGTGTACTGCTTGGCCGTAAAATCTATACCTGGATCGGTCCCTTCTTCAAGTGGGTCATATAAAATAAGCAACAGACAGCCAGCTGTGAATGAAACAGATTTTTGTTTATTTTATTTTAATTTAAATTAGTTTATTAATGAAGTCTATTTCCTTATTTAAATTGAAAAAATTATAAAATGAAATTGAAAAGATATTTATTTGTGTAATAATCCTTGTCACAGGACGACCAAGCTGCGTGTTAGAACGAACCTCCATGGATGCCCGGAATCGGCAGCAATGCTTACCTTACGCTGGCAAATCAATCAATTAATCTTGCAATGTAGTATACATCTAAAGTTTTTTTGCGCATTTTTGGTATCATAAGGTAACTATAAAAAAATTCACAGATTTCGTAATCCTTGCAACCATCGGGACATTGGAAATGATACATACATAAAACATAAACTTATTCCGGACTCGACTTATCCTCGTTCGGAAACAGATACGATCCGTTCCAAAAAACATGATTTTGTGAATCCATAGCGACTACGAGTGGCGTTGACCACAACCGCATTATAACTTCATGTTCTCCGCGCATACTCATACTGTGCACACTTGCTCAATATTACGTCATCTGATCTCGACTCTTTCATGTCGGCGGCCTTGGATAACAGTCGTAACTTTGGCCCCATATACGAACATTAACATTTCCAATGTTAACAAGCGGTGGGAAACAGTTGCTAAATTCAAATCTGACGTCAAATAGACGATATTGACTATCAACTGGCTGTCAAATAAGAAGGAAATATAAAAAGTTAAAATCAATGTGTATGTTTATGTTCCTGAGATTGCTGAATTCAGATTTCATGTCAAATAGACGATTTTGATAGTTGGCAATTGTCAACTGGCTGTCAAATAGCAATAACTGTACATATATATTCCTAGTAGTAGAGATATGGGACACTTACGTCAGTAAATAGGCATTGGGGAGACCTCGATAGAATGTGTCCATTCGGAGCGACCGTGGGTCTTGGGGGATGGTTAGGTGAAGATGAAGTGTCCAGAGACTGCTGAAGATGTTTTAAAACCGGCCTGTACGATTTTAAACAGATGTAAGTGTAAACAGGTCTTAAACAGCTTTAAAACAGGACCGTTGTACAAGATTAAACAGCTTTAAAACGGATATACACGATATGATGATCGTTAGGTCAGGTAGGATAGTGGCGGCCGCGGCCATCGTGCCTAACCTAGCGGACATCATGCCGTACCTGTATACCTGTTTTAAAGCTGTTTAAGACCTGTATAAACTTGTACAGACCTGTTTTAAAGCTGTTTAAGACCTGCTTAATCTTGTACAGACCTGTTTAAAATCGTACAGACCTGTTATACACATTAGTGGATTTGTTTTACTACACACAGGCCTCAAGGCCCATTGTGCTCGTAGGGATCCACAGTTTTGCGTGGACTTCAAACCACGGTCTTCGGCTATCAATTTTGATGCACCCCCGGCCATCTCACCGCCTTTCTGGCGGGCCAATAGCCCTTGGGGGCCTTCTCTGCAGCGAAGACAGTTGTCCTGTGCCATCGGCCGCCTTATTAAACGACTTAACAACCCGGAACTGTCTCAGTCGATAGCCTACCGACTAATAGACGGATACACTGGTTCACCCATCCAAATGCCGGACTCGGCCATCGCTGATCGAGTGCCGGAAATTAAACCGGTGACCGTACCTCGTCCCCTACAGACCTGTTTATTAGAGATGTTTTAAAACATCTTCAGGATGGCACCTTTGGGCACATCTTCTCCTTCACCCACGGTTGGTCCGGATAGACACATATCATCGAGGTCTCCCCATAGCCTATCTACTGACGTAAGTGTCCCAGAAGTCCCATAGCTCTACTACTATTCCTTGCTATTTGACAGCTAGTTGACAACTGCCAACTGTCAAAATATCGTGGATTTGACATGAGATCTGAATTCAGCAACTGCAAAAACATAAGTTATACGCATTGACTTCGACTTTTTCAATAATTCCTCGCTGTTTGACAACTAGTTGACAGTTGCCAACTGTCAATATCGTGTATTTGACATGAGATCTGAATTCTGCAACTGCAAAACATAAGTTATACATTTATTTTAACTTTTTCAATAGTTCCTTGCTGTTTGACAGCCAGTTGACAGCTGCCAACTGTCATTAGCGTCTATTTGACATCATAGTCACAATGTGACTATGTTAGCAGCAAACAAAGCATGTATTACCGAGATGGCTGTAATGTAGCTAGTGTTAAGTTCTTTAATCGAAGATGTTAATATAAATAAGACCATTAAAAAAATTAAAAAATAAGAATAAATGAAGATTTTAACAAAAAAAGAGTGTGTGCACGTGTGCAGTGAGTACACACGTTTGAAGTGTAACTTCCGTACTAGAATTAGAAAAAGAGTCGATGGTTTTGATATCTTCTAAAGGACATCCAAATACAGATACAAACAAAATCGTCAAGACCACCGTCAAACGCAGTTAAATGAACATACTTTGCATAATACCTACTCATACGTTGCTGCTATGTTTTGCCCGAACTTCCGGCCAGATAAAATGAGAAAAGTGCTTATTCATAAGTTATAACAGTATAAATAAATGTTATCTCTGATCGCAATATTTTACTTATGTGGCTTAGTCCTAGATATTTTACGTGTAAATGTTATTTAGTTTAAAACGAGAGTTTGGTTCAGCTCAAGCAAACTTACTTTTCATATCATAAAGCAAATTTGACATTCTTCACGAGAAAATTATACACAAATATTAGTCGAATGCCGGATTAATATTTATAAAACAAATACTTGGAAATTACGTTTCGTCATCAGGTAAAAGGGACTTCTTATTTTACTTCTATTTGTATTAGATGATAATAATCAACGATACTAATATAGGTTTTATTTTTTATTCAGCTCGGACAACATGAACATGAAATTAGAATTCGATGAAACGCATCGAAAGCTGAATTTTCTGAAGTATACACATTTTTCATGAAAAGCAAAACTTTTTATAGGTATATATGATGGTTTAATAGCAGTCCAGGTTATAAATAATACTTTCATTGCGTGTTCATGAGTAAAACGGCATTTTAGCTTTCAGCAAATCAAGTAAATGTATATAGTACCTACATCGTGGCATTTTTTTTAAATTACAAATACTATAACAAATTTTATTTTAGTAAGTGCTAATTTATCTTTCTTTAACCTAAAAATATTTTAAATCACGCAGTTTCACGGCATGTCTGCAAAGTTCTCATAGAAAAACATAACAAGAATATGAATACACAGAGAATCGTCAATATGCTTGGCCAAATTCGAATAGCGTGTTATATTTGCGAATTTGTTTAGTATTACATGCCTTTTAGTGTTCCATACCAAAATTGGCAAAACGGAACACTTTTGGAACCACCTCGATGTCTGTCCATCCGTCCGCCTGTCACAGGAATTTTTCTCAGAGACTGTTTGACGTAGAAACTTGAAATTTGGCACAGTTGTAGAAAGTTGTGGCCTAAATACAGATGTAAAATATAAA
Organism: Stenurella melanura; assembly: GCA_963583905.1. Classification (NCBI taxonomy): domain Eukaryota; kingdom Metazoa; phylum Arthropoda; class Insecta; order Coleoptera; family Cerambycidae; genus Stenurella; species Stenurella melanura. The sequence goes on from OY757310.1 coordinate 65,913,447, forward strand.
AAATTGAATTTTGTTTTTTGAAGGTTAATTTTGGGCAGTAAAATGAAATGAACTTTTTATAAAACAAGGTTTATCATTATGAGTGTTAATAATAATTAGTTTCAATTTGAATTTAATTGTTTCAATTAAGAACTGTGCGTCTGACGAGAAAAACGCCAGAGACCGTTTTTATGTAGAACAGACCAGGACAATCAGGAAAATATCCACATGGAAAAATGTCAGTGGCGTACCACTTTTTTGGTAAAAAATATCAGAGGACATGTTTGCAATGACACCTATAGTGGAGCTATAAAATAACTTTTCTAAGGGAAATATGTGGTGTTATATCCTATTGACGCATACCAAAATTGGAAATAATATCTAAAGAACTTTCTGAGATATTAAAAAATAACGATAAAAATCAACACTCGTAGCTAAAAATTTAAGCCATTGCGGACATATGTTCATATAAACTTTTCTTCATAAAATGACCTAAGGAATCACACCCTGAAATATTAGCACGTCATGAAGGAACACCCTGTAGATGTATAGGCGGGCAACATTCGGAGCTGGAAATTATACGGAAATACGAAATTAACAATGATGAAGTGCAGTCAAAGTGCAGTTCTGGCCATTTTGTTTTTATATTTAAAACATCCCTATTCTTCCGGGTTTTCCAGTTATTAACGTACCGGCGACATTAATGGAACAAAAAACAACTCAAATTCGCGAAATGTCAAAAAATGCTATTTTTCGATCATTTCTGTCGGCTCGAATTTTCGATTTCGCCCATGCAATTCACGATGCCGTGAAAATGCCAATTTCGATCTTTCAATATCGACATTGGGAAGCCTTCCTACTGATGTATTTATTTAGTTATGAACATTTAAAAATTTCATGTTTTGCTTTTTCCGTCAAGTCTAATTGAAATTTCAAGTGCACCCCGACCGTACCACATCGTGTTAAGTGACGACATTCACAGCTATGTACTTTTCAGCTAATTGCATAAAAATTTTTACTGCTACTTATCATTTTTAATTTACGTAACCAGCTCTCCGTCTATATATATTTATAGGCGAGCGGTGCACCCCTAAAAAGAGGAATAAAAAAAGTCGCAGAACCTCCCAAATAAAGTTGCCGGATTGAAACAAATTGGTATCGATTAGTTACGTTTTAGGGAACAAAAAACCTAAATAACATTTTTTTGTCCGAGTGGCAGGTAATTTGTTATTAACAACGAAATTGCAAAGTAAAGAAAAATGTAAAAAATCCATTTGAAAATACATTTTCTAAGTTAATTGGGCAAAAATAAACACTTTGTCTCTTGTAATGTTTTCGAAAAATGCACTGTTTTTGAGTTATATGCGATTTAAGAACCGAAAAGTCGATAACTTCAGAAATTCATATCTCGGCTTCCACTGCACTTTTTTTTATGTTTTGGGTTGCAAAATAATCGTTAATACATACTTACACTTAAACATACTACTTATTGGAATAAAGCACCTTTTCATTTTCGTCCTGAAATTTATCATCGAAGTATCGCTATTTTTTCTTGCTTGCGCAGAATAGGTGAAATACAGAGGTGGCGAAGAATGAAATATTTTATTTAAACAATACAGATTTGATGATATATAAATATAAAATGTTAATGTAAGACATGATTTTTGCTGCCTTTAATGTTAAATTTATAGCATTGTTGTTAGAACGTACACGTTGAGGATTTTAATTTCCATTTTTTTTTTTGAAGTCCGCAGATAAAACACAACTTACTCCAATCAAATTTACTTTTCGATGAACGAAGTACTTTTTTTATGTGTTCCTGATTCAAATCAGTTTCAATTAGACGTTTTTTCGAACTTGTTTTCCTTTTGTTATCCATTGTGAAATTTAATATACGCTATTTGAAAAAAAAATGATGAAAACAACAAAGAGTGAATTGTTGAATGGTATTTTACCTGCAATGTGTTAAACGCATTTTCAGAAACTTCAGTAATAGTTACACGCAATCATAGACCGGTAGCACGGGAAAGATTCTGGTGAACAATTAGCTAACGTCTGCGTCTCATAGAGACCTTTCTTAAGCACGTAAAATCGACTACGAGATATTTTTTATCATTGCCACTGGCGCAAAACAATTTTTAATTAATGTTTTATTTTGTAAAATAAATGCATCATTTTTATCAATTAGTTCACGTCTGCGATGTTAATATTAGTTTACTTTAGGAAAAAAAGTGACGGGAAGCGCAATCGCAGACGTGTAGGTGGCGCACTAGTCTTTGAAATCGGCAATCGCATTTGTATCGAAAACCGGCCTTTAAAAACAATCGGTTCACGTCTGCGAAAGGCGTCACCCGTTATATAATGTCTTTTTAAGTACTTGAACAGTCTCCCAGACGATTTGGCTGTGTATGTGATATTTTTATACATTTTCGATTATGCTACCGATTCCGATAATTTTGTACAATAAGCTCACTTTTCACACAAATAGATATTAAAATTTATTGATATACCGATACTTATGGACGCATTCGCAGACGTTGCGCGCGTGTATAAGTGTAAGTAAATAAAAAAATAATTTGTAAAAAATAACACACATTTTTTACCGATCAGCTCACGTCTGCGAATAACTTGTTTATTGCTATAATGGTATAACAATATTAAAATATTTTTCACAGACGTTTAGCGTCCGCATAAATATTTTTAACATTAAGATTAAGAACTTTGAATACCATATACACAGTGGAACGATCAGTTCACGTCTGTGTGTGCAAACCGCGTTAATAATTGATTTCTGCTTACTTATTGTGAATTTTGCAGACGCCTACGACTTGCATGTATTTCAATAAAATTAATGTATCAGGTGCTCAGGAACGTTCCGCACGTTCTCAATTTAGCTAGTGTATTCTATGGGTCTTGCTTTGTCATGAAATGTATTATAATTACTGTATATACCTATATACCGAAGAATTCGTAGCCTCTTGCCCAATTTTAATGAGAGCACCCGTTGGAGTTTGGAGTTTGGAGTTTGTGGGAGGGCAGTCACATTTATGTGACCGCAGCACCTAGGCCCCATTGGGCCCCTTGTACGTCCTCCCGAGGGATACAGGATTCCACCTAGGCCTCCAACCATCCTAAATCTTGTGAAGAAGGTGGTGATGCTGCCTAGGGGAATATCCCTCAAGTCGGCTAGTGTAGGCCAACGTTCTCCCAAAATGGATTCTCTGCTAGAGGAGACTGCCGGGCACTCACAGAGTACGTGTTGGACAGTCTCGTCTTCTTGTTCACAACCTCTGCATAGGGGTGTGTCATTTAACTTCATGTTATAAAGGTGCTTCCTCAGCTGGCAATGACCAGTAAGAATTCCTGTCGCGAAGCGCAGGTTCTTCCTGGACATTCCCAGGTAGATCATCGTTGTATCCTTGTCAGGGTATCTAAGCAGATCCCTGGCCAACTGACAACTATGAGTTTCATCCCACAGTTTTTTAAATTTTCTGTGGGTGTCTTCTTTAATCATTAGCATTATTGCTGAGGTCGGCAGTATGTTGGAAGGGCCAGGTCCAAGTATACTTAGACTGGCTGCCTTCTTAGCCAGACTGTCAGCTTCCCTGTTGCCTCTGCACTGTGCATGCCCTTTGACCCAGCATAGAATGACACTGTTCATGCTGGAGGCGCCCACGAGTGCCTGATGGCATTCCCATACTGACCCTGTTGTTATTTTGTGTCTCTGTAGGGCCAGTAGTGATTGTCTACTATCAGTGTAGATTCTTATTGTTTTTCCCGTTATTTGTCTACGGGAAATTTCTTTTGCGGCTATGGTTATTCCCGCCAGTTCTGTTTGTATTATACTGGCTTGTTTGTCCATAGCCCATTTAATTTGAATTTGCAGGTTCCTGGAGTATACCCCACAACCTGTTCCTTCTTTCTTTTTCGATCCGTCTGTGAAGATGTTAACTGTTCCTTCACTGACGGCCTCATTGCTACTGTTGGTGTGTATTTCATAGGGTCTATCAAAGATGAACTGTGGAGAAATACCATCTGCACGTACCTGCAGAAGTGGCATTTGTTTAATTGCCTCATTCCACAGCCGGCATCTGGTCACTCCACATCCTATGTTTGGCTGTATGCCAACGGATTTGAGACGTGCCATAGTAGTTAGGGCCACCTCTTCTAGATATATGTCTAGTGGTGGCAGGCACAGCATCACTTCCATTGCTCTTGTTGGTGTTGTTCTCATAGCTCCAATTGTGTTTAAACAGGCTACTCGTTGTACCTGGCTGAGCTTACGTTTCGCTACAGTCTGCTGACTCTTAGGCCACCAGACGATGGCTCCATAGGCTATCATTGGTCTTATTATAGCAGTGTAAATCCACATAGCCACTTTGGGTTTCATTCCCCAGGTTTTCCCTATGGTTCTGCGGCACTGCTCAAAAGAGATGTAAGCCTTCTTTAGTCTTCTGTCTAAATGAAGATTCCATGTTAGTTTGGCATCAAAAGTTACTCCAAGGTATTTTACTTCTGATGCGAGAGCACCCGTTATACTCCCACCACCGACCGCTGAAAGGTATTCCCTTGATCCGGTACTGGCGGTACTGCTCCTTCTTGGTGATGTTGTCATTTTTGTGTACCACTGTTGATTAATTTCTGTAGGAAATACAGGTGATTTTTCTGCACAAATGGACATTTTTTCTGCTAACACCCTGTAAAATATACTAATATTGGGCTACCTAACTTAAATTGTTGATATTTACTTACCTGTCTGCTCTGCTAGCATCCCATTTTGCCAGTCACCGCCCTTCTTCCCTCCCGAAAAATCTCAAAAATGAGCATCAGTCTTATGGCCCCGTTCTACGTCCAATTCAATGGCCAAAAGTTTTTATTTTTATAACCATTCAATGATTTTAAGCAGTCAAAATGTCAAACTTCACTATTGATCTACCCCTTGCCGCCCCCGTAAACTTAGAATGCCCGGACAACTTTTGTTCGATACACAAAGGTCCAGCCTACACAACGCCACTCAAAGCATCCCGATCTGATCACCCTAATTTTCTTATATAGCACTTAAATCTCGGCATAATTTTATTAAAATCGTCAAAACGCAGACCTTTACTATTGACCTCCCCCTTGCCGCCCAGTAAACTTAGAATGCCCGGAAAACATGTATTCGATACACAGAGGTCCAACCTACACACAACGCCACTCAGATCACCCCGATCTGACCACCCCTGCGTCCAGCGGTGATGCCCGAACATTTGTTTCACTTTCGATGTATATGTCCCCCTATATCTACCATTACATTCCCGATTTCTTAAACATTTCCAATGTTAAAATACTTTATTAAGAGCTATATTTCAATGAGACTTATTAAACTATTTTATCAACTTCAATAAAATTAAACATATGCAAGGGGCACCATTTGCCGATTGTGTGTTATTAGTATTACATTCTGTGTTTAAATGAAAGTTATTGTCGAAACGTTAATACACACATACAAGCAAACTGACTACAATTCTCAATTAATTGATTTTAATACGTACAATTACAAACATTTTTAAGAAAGCTTAATGTTCGTCTGATCTTAAGCTCCACGTACGATAAAATAATTGCAAAATAATGAAGCAAATACAAACAATTTTTTTTTACCAACAGATGAGAAGGACAATATAATCGCTGTGGATGAGGAGAGCTGTTTTTTACAAATAAATGTTTTTTTTGTAATGCAGATATCTTTGGTTATTAACACCTATTGTGGCCTAATCGTTTAACAAGTGACGTGGGTGTTGCCGCGCCGCTCACCCCCCCCCCCCCCTTTTCTTTACCACATCTTCATAAGAATTGTTTTTTTTTCTGCCATTATCACGGTAATAAATAGTGAAACGTTTGTTTGACCGACTATAAAATCAAACTCTTTCTTTGAAAGTAGTATTTTTAAGCGACCGCAAATAAAATTCATGCGATCGTACTCATATAAGCAAGTATGCACAATATAGGTACACATCTGCGAATAATCTCGTGGCTTAAAAGTTACGTACTTTGCATAAAAAACCATTCGCAGATGTAAACTAATTGTTCAAAAAGAATTTTTTTTTTTACAAAGTAAAAGCGTACAGACAAGCGTCTGGGCTTGTTCTACGCGTCTGGGAATAATTTGATACAACAGTCCGAGCTCAATGTTTTTGATAATGCACTTCGCAGACGTTAGCCAATGGTACAAAATTATCGGAATCGGTAGCATAATCGAAAATGTATAAAAATATCACATACACAGCCAAATCGTCTGGGAGACTGTTCAAGTACTTAAAAAGACATTATATGACGGGTGACGCCTTTCGCAGACGTGAACCGATTGTTTTTAAAGGCCTGTTTTCGATACAAATGCGATTGCCGATTTCAAAGAGTAGTGCGTCACCTACACGTCTGCGATTGCACTTCCCGTCACTTTTTTTTCCTAAAGTAAACTAATATTAACATCGCAGACGTGAACTAATTGATAAAAATGATGCATATATTTTACAAAACAAAACATCAATTAAAAATTGTTTTGCGCCAGTGGCAATGATAAAAAATATCTCGTAGTCGATTTTACGTGCTTAAGAAAGGGCTCTATGAGACGCAGACGTTAGCTAATTGTTCACCAGAATCTTTCCCGTGCTACCGGTCTATCAATACATTCAAAATTAATTGATTAGACAATATTGCATGAAATTTACATGAGCTGAATTGTAAAACTACTTTTTACCCACGAAATTATTGCAGTTTCTTCAAATGAACTCTAGTGTTCTAGTGTATGAACGTTCGCAGTGCTTCTATGTTCAAACAAGTTAAAACAAATGAGTAACGTGGGATGCGCGCGTGATTTGAATTACGTTCGAATAATTCGATTAGAAAAAAAATACATAAATCCTTAATTTTGAAATTATTAATTATTTAATTCTTACATTTATATATGAATAGATGAATTCATAGAAAATAAACTCATTGAAATATAAATAATTTAGGTGCCTATTTAACTATAACAATATATGCGTATCTATCTTAGATGCTGCTTAAGCTTTGAAAAACGTAGAACAATAATGAAAATTTTTAACGTCAACACGTATAATCTGTTAAACTATCGCTTTTTCTGAACATTTTATTAAAAATATTTTAATATATCAAAAAAGATATTAGCAGATCAGTTCTTCGCCACCTGTGTATTTCACCTATTCTGCGCAAGCAAGAAAAAATAGCGATACTTCGATGATAAATTTCAGGATGAAAATGAAAAGTTCCTTTATTCCAAAAAGTAGTATGTTTAAGTATAAGTATTAACGATCATTTTGGGACCCACAACATAAAAAAAAAGTTCAGTAGAAGCCGAGATATGAATTTTTGAAGTTGTCGACTTTTTGCCATTTTCGGACCTTAAATCGCCTATAACTCAAAAACAGTGCATTTTTCGAAAACATTACAAGAGACAAAAAGTGTTGTGTAACTTAGAAAATGTGTTTTTAAATAGATTTTTTTATTTTTTTTTTAATTTGCAATTTCATTGTTAATAACCTGCCACTCGGACAAAAACATTTTATTTACCTAGGTTTTTTGTTCCCTAAAACATAACTAGTCGATTCGGGTTTCAACCCGGCAACTTTATTTGGGAAGTTCTGCGACTTTTTTATTCATCTTTTTAGGGGTGCACCGCTCGCCTATTAGCAGAGTTAACAATGGGTATTTTTAAGAACAAATCAAATGTTGCTGGTTTTTAATATATTATAACAATTTGGCGTCTTTTACTTATACTATAATTATTTGAGTTGGTTTAACTTCATTAATAAAAGGAAAATAGAATCCAGTCTACTGAGATGTTTTCAGCGCGGTCTGTAGAAATCGTGAGCTAGTCATTTGTAGAGTGTAGGCCCAGTCTGGTGCAATATATAGGTATAGCTTTTGTTCCGACCGGGTCATTCAGACAGTCCTTAAGAATGCAGCTTTGATGCATTCAATTCTTTGCTCTTTGCCAAATTAGAACCTCGACGTGCACATCGGCAAAGGACCGGACCGACCCGACCAATAGCGGAGTTCCCAATTTGATGTATTTATATTATGCCGGTTAATGTTATTTACAGGGTTATTCAGGTATGAGGTAGATATGAGGAATGTTGAAAATGTTTATTGTTAATAATACAGCGAGAGGATAATTATTGTTTCACTTTTTACTTTTTGATTTTTAAGAATAAACATACGTTAATAACATAAGATAGTGGTGTATTTAGACAAAAAAATAAGTTACTACGAAATCAACTAACTGGATCTGAATCGATTTGACTAAAAACTTTTTTTAATGACTTTCTATAATCCTAAGTGAACATAATTTCAAAGAACTCGGTTGATCCCATTTGAAAGATAATTAAATAGACTTTACGAGAGACTTTATTTTACAATAGAAAGTAATATTTTGTTGGTTTAACGATGATCGAGCATAATAAATCCGAATAAAAATATTGAAAGAAAAACATTTTAAATTATAGATTACTTAGATAATAATGTTTACAAAGGAGTTATATACATAGAAGCAGATATGTATTTATATGTGTGTTGACAACACCTCGACATTACATTTTTTAACCATTTCTTTCTTTATGACAAAAAACACCATAGCCCCATCTTTGTTGCAGCCACACTCATTTTAACATGACAAATAAATGTAAGACAACGGGCTATTTTTATCCTTAATTCCACAAACAACACATTTCTTTATTTTTACGATTCAACGAGAATAATTGTTTAAACTTACAAAATACGAAAATAATTTTGAGGTTAGGGTAGTTAAAACACAGTTTTTAAATTACCAAACTCCACATATCTCTATGCTACACTTATACCACGAGCATGGACGGCCTGCAACTGAGATAGCGCCATAGGCAATATTGTATCTTAGAACCAAATAGTAAGAAAAAGGTATGTTGGGCATGTTGGCAACAGTATTGTATGACTTTTACACTTTATCTTGACTTATATTTATATAAATTCATTGAATGTTTACCGCAGAGGGTTGTAATAAGAACTAAATTGTAGGGGTCTTTCAACTGTAACGAATTTTTTTTGTAGGTCCTTAATTTTTGAGTTGATATCTGATTTTTAAAAAAGTGGTGAAAAACTTTAAAAAATCACATTTCGGTTAATTCTTGACTAAACTGGATGAGTCCAGTCTCAAATTCGAGGTAATTTCATAACTTTCAAGTTGTGCATTCAACATTTTTTGACTAAATTCGTGGTTTTTAAAACAACAATTTATTGGAAAAAAATATATAGTTTATCTTTAAATGTACTATCTTGAATACTGACTATTGCACGTTTCTAACAAAAAAAACACTCGAAGATGAGCGTTTTAAACAATATTTGAGTTAAGAAAATTTATTACATTTTTCATGTTCCTATACTTAAGGTGGCCATTCCCTAGAAAGAGACATCCGATAACGAAATATTTATTATTTTTGCCCATAACTTTTTTTTCTTAGTACGTATATTTAAAAAATATACAAGAGTACCTAAGTAGAACTATAACAAGATTATTACAACGAATTTTCACTCAATAATTTCAGTGGTTTGCAAAATAGCTCGATTTAAAACTACGAAATAGGAAGATTAACACAATTTTTAAATTTAAATCGAGCTATTTTGCAAACCACTAAAATTATTGAGTGAAAACTCATAGTAATAATCTTGTTATAGTTCTACTTAGGTAGTCTTATAGTTTTTTTAAATATACGTACTAAGAAAAAAAAGTTATTGCTAAAAATAGTAAATATTTCACTATCGGATGTCTCTTTCTAGGGAATGGCCACCTTAAGTAACATTTTTTTGAAATAATCAAACTTAAACAGTTTTTCCTATCTCTGTAAGAAGTGAAGCTAAACCAGATAAAGTTTGCAATAATTGTTATATTTCTTTTGGTGACTATAGTTTAATGTCCTCTGTATTATATTCCGCTAAGAAAACGAGGGAAGCTAGTCCACCTGTGAGTTATTTATATAGAAGTGTTGCATACGAATTAGTATGTTACTCTTTCCATAGATTTATATTAGCGGAATCTCTAAATCAAAACCAGTATACCAACTGATAAAATTCCAATTACAGTTATACATGCTTACGATGACAGGCATTTCCTAGTCACTTTTTCCTCAGCCGTACCAACATGGTGTTTCGGCCAGAAGAACCTCCCGGTTAATATATTAATTTATTTTGGTAATAAAACTGATCATTTTTAAGAATTTTTCGTAAAAGCTTGCGCATACATGCGCTAATTTAAAATATAGGTTAATATTTAGCATGTGGGTAGACTAGTTAATTATTCCGTTTTAATTAAAGAAATAAGTTCCTTCCTTAAAAAAAAATATAAAAATACCCTACGATTTTTTCAGCCCTTTTTCTACCCTTACCCATTTGTAAGTTAGATTTAAAACATATTTTTTCCATAATTTTAGGGTTTGATTTTTTATATAATTTTTCAGAATTATCGCCAACTTTAACTAGTTTTACCCCACTACGTGTTACGAGGTAAAAATTTTCGTTTCATATGGGAGGATTAAAAAATTTGACTGACGGAATTCAAAGCCAGTTCTATATGGGCTAGAGACCTAATATTTATCACAGTTATAGCTATCGGTTCCAGAAATGAAGTTAGAAATGGGATATCTGGCGACATATACTGCCTTGGTTAGAGCAACGGGAAATATTTGGTATATTTTTCTTCGAAGACTAGAGTAGTTATTTCCCACCAAGTTAATTCAAATTTTGCAGCAGGATGATAAATATTCTGAGGGCTGTATGACACTGACACTGAAGCCATGATATGGAAACGATTATAACTTTGGGTACAATTATAGATATTACCTTAAACTTTGATACATTCTTGAGAAGAACGGGTATTTCAGCTAATTAATAATAACTATACAAATCACATTCATTCGAACTATATAAATTTTGAATCAGACCAGTATTAAAATAGTCATGTAGTAAAGCAAACATTTGAGCGATTTCAAGTGATAGATCAATTTATACAGTTAAATGGCCTCCATATATCTCAAAACTCACAAGGAAGAATTAGCAACAGGAACTGCTTACATAATCTGTAAAGGAGTAACCTAGTACACTAACAGAAGAAGATCTAGGGCGGAAATAAGCGCTGGAAAACATGGAAAAAGGCCAAGGACGCAATACTCCTCTCTTTTGGACACTACTTCACACTGTATTCTAAGACAGAAATTCTGAATAAACATGAGCGTGTAAGCAAAAATACAAACAAGTAGAGGACACGTAACAGATCGCCTTTGCATCAGGCAGTCAGGTGACAGTGAGGTGACATTAAAAGCATTAGCCTCCAATAAGGAATTGGATTGTCATGAAGAGCGAAACAGAGTCAAATTACTCGAGGTACTGAGACATTCTGAAACAGACGGCAATAAAAAACCTAACTTGCCAGTAATAAGGATCAATCAACACATTCTATGCCGAGAACTCGTGCTGGGAGTCACCAAAAACTCAGGTAAAGGAACGCCTCCAGTTTTGAGATGATTCCTTAATGGGTGCTTTTCTACGTTCATTTTTTGGGATTTTTGTTTGCTCTTCATCCAGTGGTTATCAAAAACTGAGTCAAGAACAAACACAAAAATCAGTTAGGACTTTTAAGTATGATCTTTTGATGAATGTTTTCTCACGTTCATTCCCTGGGACACTCCACCATTAATTTTCGTTTGTTCTTCACCCTTTCATGGTTATCAAAAATTGGGTCAAGAATACAGATAAAAATCACGAAGAACATCTAAGGAAATCTACATTAGAAAACACTTACTAAAACTACCATCTGTGTAAAAACAATATATTACCAACATAGGCAATATATTATAATATATCAACATTTATTGATATCAGTCCGACATTTTCCTCAAGGTGTCAATGTATCTAATAATACAGATGGGTCAATACCCAATATTAAATCAGGTTCAAGTAGATAGTATGCTCTACTTGGGTTTAGTATTAGTTAGGGATAACATGGCCATCATCATATCCAAGAAAATGTGAAGCCTCATCTTCAAGCTTATCATAGGAAATCTCCCAATCCAATTTTCTAAGATAATGTCAATTCGCACGTGGCAAGGATAACTTTGTCACTTTTAGAAATTCCAAGTTAATCTTCTGATAACTGTGCTGTGTCACCCCATCCCTCACAAACTTTTGAAGTTCCTTGGCATGATACGCGCAGTATGTGTTGAGAGATTTCAAAACCACATAATACATATCATTTGATCAACGCCCAGACGACTTATCGAAGTGCTCTAACACATTATTTACTAAAATGCTCTTAATCATACAATTTTCGAAGCAACGTGTGGCGATTCATCATGTAAAAAAGTTGTACGAACACGTCGTGATGCATTACAAACAAAAGTGTCCGTATATGTATACGAAATTGGCGCCTTGTTTTAATTTTGAGCCGATGACGTGCAATGCTTGATACATAAACCCACTCACATATCAACCTAACTTAACCTCTATAAGTTACGAAGTACTATTACTTCCTGAAAAATATATCAACCTTTACTTGATTTCCACTCAAGTAACGTTATAATAGATTGAAGAATCTCAGCAACGATCTTCACAAGAAGTAAAATGAAATATGCGTAATCACATATTAAATAAGCTTTACAAGCATTATATAAAAAAATATTTAATTATTTAATTACAAGTTTCTAACATCAAAGATAATATATGTCTTTATTCCTAATTTACCTTTATGTAAATGTTCCATGATGAAAGAGCAAAACATATTTATATATGTAGGCATATCGGTTATAAGTTATTTCACCTTCAATAAAATTAAAGTGCATCTGCAGTAAATATAAAAAAACAAATAAAATAGCTGCTGTATATCAATAAATATAAATTAAATTACGACATTTTATTAATAGTTTTAGCATTGGAAATTAATTATATTTTTTACACTCGGCTATATACTAATGGATATATGTACTTCTCTTTCAGTTAAATCCCAAATTTTAAATTAATATAATTATCGTATAATCACTATGTACATGTAATATACATTGGATATAAACGAGCAGTGCCTAAGTCCAATTTGATATTTTTTGTATTCAAGAATTTAGAAAATTTGCCGGATAGACATATTAGGAATTACATGATGATAAATCAGGCTCTTCAACAAGATCGAATGTCTACCGAGCGGTAATATCAACAGAAACAACATTACATCAGATAATCAACAAAGCTGGGTATGCTTTAAAAAACAAAAAGGTAGTTACTCCATTTGCCTTCTTGGAGGGTTTGTTTGACAACACATTTTTAAGATTTATAACTCGGCCTCTGCCTAAGATCAAAGTGCAAAGTATAGAGTTGGTAAGGGATCGCTGAAATCAGCTGCAGAAGGATAGACTACATACTTTCTATACGAGAAGGTACATACGAGAGGGTGTCCGCAGGGAGGTGTTTTCTCTGCTGTGAAACTCGTTATGGACGAGCTACTATAAGAGGTTTGGCCACTAAATCTTAGAGGTGAACAAATGCAATTGTCGAGGGAGGTACTTGGAATAATACTGATTCAAGACATATCTGCAATCAGCAGAGAAATATGGTAAATAAAAGTGGGTGGGGACAACTTATATTGACCAGATGTGCTGACGGGAAAACATGAAGATTATGGTCAGGCATGGGGTATATATTATGGTGGTCAGACCCATAGTTACGTAGGTGTCTTTGGCATGGTAGACAAAAATCCTGCAATGTACCGCTGTTGGTATACTGAGTAAAGTACAAAGACTTGCTTGTTTTAGGGATTGGGAAAGTAATAAAAACTATACCAACGACAGCCATGGATTTCCTGCTAGATTTCCACCCCCTCCATTTTGTGTTAATAGGAGAAGAGAGGATGGGGCATTTCATGCTGCAAAAAGAACAAATTCAGTGCTGGCTATTAGCAAACTTCATGATTCATAAATAAACTTCCAACAGGAACTTAGAGGTAAAAAGAGATTGGAAAGAGATTGACTACATTAGTAGGCCTGGGGAAATCACCTGATATAGTGACGGGTTAAGGACTGCGCGAAGCACTGGAGCTGGTATATATAGCGAAGTGAGGAATTCATAATTAAGCATATCACTTGCACCTCTATTTTTCAGGCAAAGATATATCTTTGCATCTAGTTCAATATTGCGGATACTACAAATTGTATGGCCTCGTTTATTTTTACTTTTATAAAATCATTCTGGTTTTTCAAGGAGATTGGTTTTGAGATTTGAGAAGCGGCTACGAGGAAATACCACTGTGGAATTATTAAGATAGATTGAGAGTCCTAGCCGACTACAATAAGATAACCCCGTAGGAAGCGCGGTAGCGAAGAGATTGTCGAGTTAGCAAGAAAGGAATCATGAACTGCAGAGCCCACCCTGAAAGTGCCTAAAACTATACGGGTCAAATAAGGAAATGGGTAGTACATCAGCACAGAATAATGGGAAAAATAAACAGGCATCAACATGGAAAAACCCTTGCTAAGAGACAATAATAATCAATTACCCGTACTCACATTGTGCTCTGAACGGACACCTAGATATAAAGAGGACATCCTCGTTTCATATATAATGAGAACTAAAAAAGCAAACAATGTAATAGAGCAACAGAATCAGACTATTATGTTCTGTGTGGATGTGAGGCTCTGGATCACAGAAGCTCTACATGGATAACCAAAATTGAGTCCAGAAGAGCATGACACTCCACCAATGATAAAGTTGTACAAGCTAGTGCCAGGGACCACACACAGTGGAATTGGTGTCTAAAAAAATGGCAGTGCTCTCACAAATAGAATTAAATTGACTCCATCGATCAAAACCCTTTCTTCTTCACTAACTCAGAGACGTATTTTTGATAATTATAACTTACTTTATCATGACTTTAACGTTATTACAAATTATTAATTTTTGGAGTTTTCCCCCGGAAAGTTTCTCGCGTATGAAAAATGTTAATGTTTATCTACATAAATACAAAAGTTTAGCATTGAACGTTTTCTCTTCGATTATATGATTTTTAGTTGATGCGCGTTTCGACTGTCTCCCTCCTTGTGTTTCCACGATGGTCAAAAAAGTTCTTGTAAGAAATTTATCAAAATTGATATTTAAGTTAATTATGGGATAATATTAATTTAATGAATGTACCTGGTAATTTTCTATTTTACTTAGAACCAGGCACTTTATTTTATGCATTTATTTGGAGATTGGATTTAAAACATATTTTCTAAGGTTTAAAATTATTTAAAAATTCATATCAGTTGGAAAAAACAAGATAAATAAAATATAAGTTACTTTTAAATTTTCAAAGAAAAGCAACAAATATCTCAAATTTGTAATTCTAGATGCCATACTACAAGAACAAGTTACAAAGTACGTCTCTGATATCGACGTTACAATTTGATATGCAAAAGACCCCTTAGCTTTAGAATGCGCCTTGCGGGAGGTGTTCTTCAAAATAACTATATTATCATGTAGAGTGTGGCTACCTCCAGCTATTTCAAATGCTTGGGAATGGAACTTTTTCATTAATTGCATGCCGACTCCCCTGTTGCCTAGTATTTCAAAATATGATAAGATCGTTTGCTATATTTTATTGTAAATGGTAATAACAACCAGTGAGATGTCATTGCCAGATGTCAGTTTTATTTCATGTAGATATTTCATTTTTCTCAATCAAAATTAAATGTCATACCAATAAGACCGTTGCATTTTATTTAAATGTTTAGAATGGGCTTGTTCCATGATATTCTTTTTATATGGTTTTTATACTTTTTCATATAGTACTCGATATTTCTCATTATACACTTAAAATTTCGTATTATTAACTTTTTCCGTTCTCGAGATATAAGGAGTTGAATTTAGTAATAGTTGCAAAAACCGAGCGCTCATTTGTGACGTCACTATACGTAAGTGACGTAAGAAAAATGGCTTTCTGGGACCTTTCAAATTTAACCTGAAAAGTCGAAAAACATGGAATTTTTAAACGCTGGTAACTAAATAAATACGTCGAGTGGAAGTTCGTTCTATGTGTCTACGGAAAGGAGAAGGTCGGCGATGAATTATAATCGTAAATTGCAGGGTCGAAATCGAAAATTCGTTCTGGCAGGAGCGAGAGAAAATTGTAATTTTTTGACATTTCACCAAATTGTACTCCCCTACTGTCAAGTAGTAAGCAAAACAAACAATACTTCGAAAACACTTATAATTGGACAGCATTAAACAGAAAGGAACCAACACACTCAGCTAAAATCAAGAAACAAGCTTGCAAAGAAAGGTTTTGCATCTTAATTACAATATTGAAACTACACCATTAAATTCTTATATGGAAAATGAGTTGGACTCTTTCAGCTGAACACACATTACGATATTCTACATTGAATTTAAATTAAGAAACAAATGTTTTAAATTTTGTGGGTTGGTTTTTTAATTTTGTGGGTTGGTTTTTTAATTTTGTGGGTTGGCTCCTTTCTGTTTAATGCCGTCCAATTATAACCAATAAGGAGCATCAAGTCTATTGAGATCGCCGCATTGAGTTAGAAGGTAGGGAGAAGCTGTCACGTGATCAAAAACGGTATCATTTCGCCATCTTGTTACTACTTTTCCGTCAAATAGTGACAGTTTGTTTTCTGTGCGATTTATTGTGATTTTTACTGATAGTTTGTTAAAATTTAGACAATAAACATTAAAAGGACTATGGTATCGTGTGCTAAAAGAAGTTGCTCTTCTAGAGATGGTGTTGACAAGAAGAAATTAACGAGAATAATATTTCATAGGTAGTAAACAACAAACAGAGCCGTATTTAAAAAAAAAACAGCTAATTAAATGTTTTATAATATATATATTTCGTAGAATAGAAACAAATGGTTTATTTTAGGATAATATTGCACATTTTATATATCAAGGTAAATAAAAACTGTTAAAACTCTTGCATTTACTGAATTGAACATTTATCTACGTTATCCAAATAGTCCATCTCGTCGGGGTACAAAGTTCTTATTATTTTAATTAGTCCGGGTCTGGCAAAACCACCATATTGTTACTACATTTAGCCACGCCTACTGATGCCGTTTCTGTATAGGAAATTTGTATAGGATGTCGTCTCCCTACCTTCTAACTCAATGGATCGCCGAGTCTATGCGTATAGTGACGTAGCGCCTGGCCACGCCCCACTTTCGCGAAATGGAAATTTGTAATAGTTTTTAAGATACTAAACGTGCGAATAAGATTCTGATTTTTTGCAGATCCATTAATTTATACTTGCACTTTCGATTTGTGAAATAAAAAAAAAATGCAATTAAGCAAAGTTCTTCGATTTGCGTGATTACATGTTTTTGATATTTTTCTAATACCTAAATAAAACTATTAAAACAAAAAAGCTAGGTTCCGTTGATGCTCAAAGGTAGATAAAAGTAATTATCTCTTGTTCAAGAGGCTGCCTCTTGAACAAATATGTCTGATTTTTTTTGACACTGATATTTC
Source organism: Stenurella melanura (assembly GCA_963583905.1). Lineage (NCBI taxonomy): Eukaryota > Metazoa > Arthropoda > Insecta > Coleoptera > Cerambycidae > Stenurella > Stenurella melanura. Next base: position 65,930,958 of record OY757310.1, read on the forward strand.
AACCTTCCCCAAAATGCATAGATGGTTAAGTTTTATTAATAATGTCATACATTACTTGTAAGTACTGCATATCAAGAGTCCTGATTATGTCGAAGAGACTTGGATCACTTACCTAAAAAGAAAGAGACAAAATTAGTATCACAAAGGCATGTATCTTACAGGATTATTCATCACATTTTGACCTCCCCTCAACTCGCTTGTTCTTAGTTGTCTAAAAAGAGTTAAATACAAAAGTTGTAGGGTTGCATCTATTTACTACTTGCTCATATAGTGCCCCGGATAGGCCATTTACATAAACAATGTTAAGAATGTTCAGCATCGTTTTATTAGGTATACTTATATCTTGTTGAAGATAGTATATATCCTATAACTGTGACATTGTTATTCATTATGTTACACATAATTTTGTAAAGAAAAAGCATTTTTCAATTTTGTAGATTTGACATGTCAAATCTACAAAATAGAAAAATACTTTTTCCTTACCAAATAATGTAAGTATAAAATATTTTGGAACTGAATTTTCACATACCTCGTGTAACAAGAGGTGTTGCTTTGGATAGTTTTGCATTTTATGCATACGATTTTTAATTACTTACTGAAGGTAAGTATTTAAGTAAATAATATATTACTGGTGAAACACATACCGTTTGTAGATCACATATTGCAGAAAATAAATAAAAACCAAAACAAATTATGAAATTTGCGAAACCCGTACAACCGCATGCCCTTGGATATACTTTTCATTCTTTTTGAACCGACTATAGACCGATCAAACCATATATTATAAACTCAGGGAAAACAAATCTAAAAGGAAATATAAAAATAAACAAGGTGTTCCATTTAAAAAAATTCATGTTCAAAGTTTAAGAGACAAAAGTTGTTTATTTTTGTCTAAAGAATATGCCTGAATTTTTTGGGATTGAGATTTGGCATTGGAGGTCGCTTCGCCCGTCCTTCGCGACATTGGCAGATACATTTAATGTATGGCTCTGTTTACCTGTTCCCTGGGTATGACGTTCGTGCCAGAACATACTTTACATAAGAGTAGTGGTGTTTTGTCTATTAAATAATACGTTATATTTATTATTTCAGAGTATATAAGGCGAGATTCCCGGCGGAAGAGGGAGAAGTTTTATAAAAGTGAAGTTTGGTAGCGAAAAGTGAGGTTAAATATCAAGTAGTAAACAAAGTAAAAGTACATTTTAGGAAAGGAAAGTATTGTGTAGTTCTGAGAAGTTATTAAATAAAGTGTTAGCGGTTACCCCTTGTTAAAATTATTTAGAACCTACGAATTTTTACACGGTGTTTACTAGGGGTGGAAAGTACGTAACAATATGCTAGAAGACAAGTTATCAAAGTTTTTCATAACATCACCTCCCTATTACTAAAGTGGTTAACAAAATAAAATAAAGATATTGGCTTGAAACTTGGTACACGTATCTATTATAACGATATCTGGAACTAGATAATATTTTGGGCTTATTCCGTTGAAGGGTTGGGGCGTAATAGGGGTAAATAAGTAAAATAACCTAGTATGAGTCCGCTAACTTGCGATTTTGTGCATATACTACATATCAAGAACTCAAATTCTTTTGCTAGAAAATTTAACGAAAACAGTGTCTTTCTATCCCCCTTGGGAAGGTAAAGGAATGTTTTATTTGGGATATTAACATTACTATGTGAACAACTTGGCACAAAACACTCCTTAAACATTTTGTTTAATTTAATCATAATCCTAACCTAACCATCTGATTAAAATGGCAACTGGTCAACAGAGCAGCGAGCACAGTAATAGTCATACGGCAATTTTGTAAAATTAAAACAAAATATTCGCGCATGCTCAGTTGCGCTAGTCAGCGGGTGTTTAAGGGATGCGCCAAATTTCACCTTTTCACAGTTTATTCCTCTGTCAATTAAAACTGTAAAGAATGGGAGAATGGTGGCGTTATTTCAGTAAGTACTTGCCGACAATGAAATATGAAATGTCTTCTGAAATAGCCCACTATTATTTTTCACCGTTCCACACTAGGGTATAATTCGTTTACTTCCGCACTAGTGCGGACTTCGCAACTTCCCGCATTCGTTTTGACTTCAGTAACGACTATTTCCCGAAACTTGTAAAAAATTAATTTCACACATCTAAGCTAAATGGCGGTACCTTCGTATTTTATACTCTCATGTCAAAATGTTATCTGTTGTCTACATCATATATCTTTTAATTAATTTAAATATGTTTAAATATCTATATCGGTATTTGTTTTCTTTTCTATAAACATACAGGTACCTCACACTCCAATTCATAATCTAATGAATAATCTTTAAACACTACCCTAGACTGGAAATACTCTAAAAATAAAGCTAATAAACCTGATAAATTAATGTTGATTGATTGCCCAGAAATAGATTAAATTAATTATATATTCACGCGAAATATATTACACCCACGGTACTTGAAATATAGTAGACAAAACTCTGAAAATAAATTACCTTAGTTCACATGAAAACATCAAGGGTATTTTCCCAGGTATATATAACATGGTTGTATTATTAAAGGCGTGTGCGTTTGTGTGGCGTTTTAGTCTAGTGATAATATATTGGTTGTAATTAACTCGAATACGCAGTTACCTGAAATAATTGAAATATATTGTTTCCAATTTTCATAACTATCGCGTAAACATAACCCGCGATCGGGTTTGAGTTCGGGCTCTAGCTCGCGCTCCTCAGACCCATGCCAGGATCCGAACCTAAGACTCCAATGCGAATTTAATTAAAAGCTTTAAAAAACCGCTGCTTAAGGAATCACTACTTCCACATCCAGTTTTTGCATCCAAGTCACTTTAAATGAAACAGTTTCTAAAGTTTCTAGCTTGCTCTACTTATTATCCCCTATTCACAACCTACCACCTCCCACCCCTTCAACGGAATCATTTCAATCAGATGTCATTACAATACATAATACATACATGTACTAACTTTCAAGTGAATATCTCAATTTTATGTGATCAATCCCTTTAATAATGGAGTGGAGGAGGAAAAATATTAGAAAGAAATCTGAGGCCTTGGTTTCCAGTATATACACAAATCCCAAGTTTCTGTACTCTTACCAGCTTGCTTAACTTATTTTTCCCTATTTACCTCTACTAATCCCACCCCTTCAACAGAATCATGTCAAAATATAATCTAGTTTCAGATGTCGTTATAATACATACTTGTACAGAATTTCAAATGAAAATCTCAATTTCATTTTATCAAGTTATTTTTTAGTGGTGGGGGGATGGATGGGGGGGATGGAAAATATAAAAAACTGAGGCCTTCGCTTCTAGTATATGCACCAAATCCCAAATTTCTGTACGCTTACCAGCTTGCTTTACTTATTTTCACCTATTTAACCCCCAGCCTTTCAACGGAATCATCTCAAAATATAATCTAGGTTCAGATGTCGTTATAATACATACGTGTACCTAATTTCAAGTGAATATCTCAATTTCATTTTATCAATCCCGTTAATAATGGCGTGGGGGGTTGAAAAATATTATAAAAAAAACTAAGGCCTTGGCTTCTAGTATATACACCGAATTTCAAGTTTCTGTACTCTTACCAGCTTGCTTTACTTATTTTTCCCTATTTAACCCCAACACTTCACCGGAATAATTCCAAAATATAATCTAGTTCCAAATGTCATAATATTTACGTAGGTATACCAAATTTCAAGTGAATATCTCAATTTTATGTGGGGGTGGTGGTAGAGGATGAAAAATATAAAACATTTTGAGGCTATGGCTTCTAGTACATAGATAGATAGATAGATAGATCTTTATTGGTCATATAAACACAAATTATGCTTTGACACGTCAAATAAAAATAAAAATATAGCAAGAAACCAACAAAAAATAGTGGTTGTCTTAGATAAAAAAATTATACAATAAACAAAACAAATAAATAACACTTAGAGTAAATAACAATAACAATATAGCACATAGAATAACGAACAAATAATCATAATCATACAAGAACAGAACAGAACAGAACCTTATTCATGTATACAATAAAATTTTACAAAGAAATTTATGTTTACATTCGTCATACAAGTAGGTAATTTATGTACTGGAAAACGATGTAAGAATATTGTATATGACAAAGATCACATTGGATCTATAACAGAAGTACAAAGCAACTAGAACACATGATTTCACCTATCATTATAGGTGTATGTCAAGTAAACATTTAAGAGATAGGAAACATATATAAAAAAATAGGCAATTTAAAGGTATCGTATGTATCTCCCTAGACAGTTAAAACATTTCATAGAGAATCAAAATAATCAAAGTATTCATCATGTGTGTAAAAGCAGTTTTGTAAGAGAATATTCTTAATCTTATATTTAAATTTATTTATGCTCATTTCAGGGTTTTTTAAGGCATCAGGTAATACGTTAAAAAATCTATAAGCCAAGTATAAGCAGGTATGTTGTGATGTTGATAACCTAAATCTGGGTAGTCTTAAATTTGCTTTTATCCTAGTGTCATGGCAATGTATGTCCTTCTGCTTGGTCACTTTGTTCTCGTCATTTAGCTTTTTTATATAGCAAAGGCATTCATAAATAAAACAAGATGGTAGGGGTAGTATATTCAGATTCTTATAAATTGGTTTGCAATGGTCATCATATTTAGCTTGTGCCATAATTCTAACAGCTTTTTTTGTAGCTTAAAAATTTTTATTGAATGACTTGATCCCCCCCATAGAATTATTCCATACGTCATTATGCTGTGAAAAATAGCAAAGTAAGCAATTCTTAAACAGTCCAAAGTAGTTTTGGAACTAAGTTGTCTTATTATGTATATGCTAGTCGATAGTCGTTTGGATAGCTGTTCAATGTGTGATTGAAAATTCAAAACGGTGTCTAAGTACACTCCAAGAAGTTTCTGTACTCTTACCAGCTTGCTTTACTTATTTCCCCCTGTTTACCCCCCAACCCTTCACCGGATATGTTCAAAAAACAATCCAGTTCCAGATCTCGTTATAATATATGCCCACAAAAAGATTCTCTGTAAAAAATAACGCCAAGTACACTCTGTCAAAAAGAATATCTATCCTCTCTACAAAAACATAAAATAAGAAAATGTGATTTTTCCAAAAATATTTGAAATCAATTAAAATCGACAAGTCCGGTATCTGTTTATAAATAGAAAATTTATGAAAATTTTTTTTTTCAAATACAAAAAAACGCGTTTCACTTTCCATGTTTCCGCAGATCCGGCACACGTTGATAATCGGAAATAATATGTAATACTACAGTCAGGGGTTGACGGGAAAATGTGTATAAGATTAACTGAGTGGCACTAGTAAATGCCTCTTAGTGAAACGCGACAAGTTTCTTGTATTTGAAAAAAAATTGTTTTTCATAAATTTTCTTTTTATAAACATATACCAGACTTGGCGATTTTAATTGATGTCAAATATTTTTGGAGAGATCACAGTTTCTTATTTTATATTTTTTGTAGTGTACTTGGAGCTATTTTTATAGAGAATCTGTTTTTGTGGGCATCTCACTACTTTTCATAGATATTATTTCTGTAAAGATGCAGAGGACGTTGGAGTGAACTTGGTGCGAGACGCTACCGTGTACCAGAGCACGCTCTTGCTACACGTTTAAAATAACTCAGGATTTCATTAACCACTTTTCAAGTGACGCGCTGGTGTAAGCATCAGTCTAGGAATCATAAGGTCCTCGGTTCGATCCCTGAGCGTTCTCAGCTTATTTCACAAATATCAACTTAATGTCTGTAACAAAATTTCTTTCGCATTGCAATTGGTGACTCCGACGTGATATCAATGTGTAACGTGATTTAACTGAACGACTGCTTCTCGCCTGTTGCCCCTTAGCCTGATGCCATAAAGGCCCGATGCTACTAGCCTGATGCTGAAACGGCCCGATACTACATGGCCTGATGCCAAAATGGCCCGTTGCTAGTTGCAGATTGGAGTATGTTCAAAATGGAGTATTTACTTCGTTTCGATCCAGCCTTACTGATGAGTTCCCGGAGTAGCCACGGAATGGAACGCTAAGTTCTTCTAACCCCACAGCAACCCTCACACATACAATTCTTCAATCATCATCACCCTCTCTGCCCACTCGTTCTATTTCTCATTTGTTTCTCTTATACTACTTTATTTTCCCTCATTTGTACTTCCAGATGAGCCCATTTATTTCTCACAAACCTTCTTTCTTCCTCCCTATCAATTCTCCCACATATATTACCTGCTCACTATTTTCCTCTCCTCTACCACATTCCCACTCGCCATCCACATCCCTCGGGCGAAATCTCTTAAGATACCCTAGAAAATTCCCGTGTCCTGACGCCATCTGCACTTCTTTGCTTGTGTTCTGTACTATTGTAATTGTTTTATCAATGTTTCTTGAAAAAATCAACCACCAGCAATTAAATGACTAACTCGAGGAACTTAAATTATTCCCCTATTTCAGTAAGGTTTCCAAAAGTCATACTGTAACATCTGCTTTAGTAAATGGGACCGACAATATATTTAGAACTCTGAATAATAAACAAGTCATAGTTTCAGTTCTGCTTGATCTTACGGAAGCTTTTGACAAATTAAATCATCAGCTCGGTGGCGGAGTGCTAAGGTGTTTGGCTTGCGACCACGGAGTCCCTGGTTCGAATCTTGGCCAGGATATGGATGTTTAGTGGCATTTTTCATGTGTCATCGAGATGGTAGCAGTGACCTAGACCGCTGTTGAGTGACATAACATGTCTAGTCGGTGTTAACTCTCTTGAGTTCGAGACTCAGCTGCGGTAGATGACAATATCGCTGGGAATGGTTGTTGTGTTGATGTCTATGTGTACCTGTCCTGGTTGAGTGGTAGAATAGCAAGAGCTGAACTCCGCTAGGACGTTAATATAATAAGGCCAAAAACTTTTATGTGCAAATTTACACTATTTTGGTTTTTCAGACATAGTCCTAAATTTGGTCAAATCTTATCTTGCTGGTAGTCCAGTCAATGAACTCTCAAAAGTGGGGTGTAGAGGACACGGTCGGGAACAGAATTTTTGACTTCGGGGCTATGTTTGGAGTAGTTGTGAGGTAAACATACTAAAAGTCACCGAATCTACGAGGTGAGCGGGGTGCAGGGGGGGCCATTGAAGGTCACTTTTTTTGGCTTTTCGCTGATATCTCGAAAACAGTGCATCGTAGCTAAAATATTAATCTATTCAAAATTAAAGCTGACAAAATTTCCTACAATATTGTTATTATTCATTATTCTTCTATTCCCAATGGCTTTCGAGATATTCGCTGGCGAAAATTACCAATTTTCAAAATACGCATTTATGCCTCACGCTTCTTGACAAACTTTGCCTTCTAGCGCCTCAGCCTTTAGTTTCACGGTAATATCTTCACAGTAGAGCATTAGCGCATTCAATTTCTTTTAAAGTGAGTTGGTATTAACACTCTTCTATTAGCTTGACCTGTAACATTTTAAGCAAATCTTACAACTCACTTTTCACACACTTCCAGATGTAGGATTGACTTGAAATTTGGGACGTGTATATGGTTCACGTAACAATACAATTTGGCAACTTCTATAAAAAAATCCAAGATGGCGTTTCGAAGATGGCGGGTAGTCTATTATCACTTAATATCCGATTCTACTGAAAATTGGTATCCGGGCTTTCTAGAGATCGCAGATTACAGACATCTGATCAAAACTCAAAAATTCAAAATGGCGGCGTCAATATGGCGGATGGGTTTTATCATTCATCATCTGATTCGATTTAACATCGATATCAGAGCATTATCGAGGTTGCAGAGTACAATTATCTCGTCTAAATTTAATTATTCAAAATGGTGGCGTCAAAACGGCGGATAAGTTTTGTAATTTCAAGCTCGCAGATTATAAATATTTAGTCGAAATTTAAAAGTTCAAAATGACGGCTTTATAATGACGAATAGGTTTTGTCATTTATAGAGAAGGAATTATATCGAATAGATACACGATTCCAATTGGAACAGAACTAAAAAGAAGATAATAAATAAATAATTTAAAATAATCAAAAACACGCTTTTAAACAGAAACTGTTAAAAATGCACCAAAAAGAAGAAACTAATGCCAATTATAATAATAATTATGTTAATAAACGTAAAGGCGTGGAGAGCTCAAAGCATCTGGATGAACAGAGAATTTTAGCCAACAGGCGCCCTACGCATTTGCATTTATTAACATAGTTATTTTTATTATTAACATTATTTTCTTCCTTTTATGGCATTTTTAATAGTTTCAGGGGGTTTGAATACGTGTTTTTGAAATTATTAATTTATTTTTTTCCGTCTTCAATTCTTTTGGACATTGACGCCGCCATTTTGAATTTTTGTGTCTTGATCAGACGACTGTAATCTGCGATCTCAAGAAACCCCTGATACCAATTTTCAGTAGAATCGGATATTAAATGACAATAGACTACCCTCCATCTTCGAAACGCCATCTTGGATTTTTTACAAAAGTTACCAAATTGTATTGTTACGTGAACCATATACACGTCCCAAGTCAATCCTACATCTGGAAGTGTGTGAAAAGTGAGTTGTAAGATTTGCTTAGAATGTTACAGGTCAAGCTAATGGAGGAGTATTAATAACAACTCACTTTAAAAAAATTTAGTGCTCTAGTGTGAAGATATTACTGTGAAACTAAAGGCTGAGGCACTAGAAGGCAAAGTTTGTCAAGAAGCGTGAGGCAAAAATGCGTATTTCGAAAATGGGTGATTTTCGCCAGCGGATATCTCGAAAGCCATTAGGAATAGAAGCATAATGAATAATAACAATCTTGTAGGAAATTTTGTCAGCTTTAATTTTGAATAGATTAATATTTTAGCTATGATGCACTGTTTTCGAGATATCAGCGAAAATCCAAAAAAAGTGACCTTCAATGGCCCCCCTACACTCCGCTCTCCTCGTAGATTCGGGGACTTTTAGTATGTTTGCCTCCTAAGTATTCCAAACACAGCCCTGAAGTCAAAAATTCTGTTCCCGACCATGTCCTCTACAACCAGTTCATTGACTGGACTAGGTCGCAGTCAGACAGTTTTTATTAAGAATTATTATTTTCGTGAACAATTAATATCATCAGGTGTGTCCAAAGGTTCTGTGCTGGAGCCTCTTCTTTATCTTGTCTACACAGCAGATAGGCTTGTAAACATACAGCATTGTTTTGTGCAAGCACACGCCAATGACACAATTTAATTTCGATCCTAAAAAGTACCGTACAGCTACGAACTTAATAAATATTGATTTACAAAGAATTTAGTTTTGCTAGTTTCTATATTTTCTTAATTATGGAATTATTGTAAATTTTTCATGTCAGGATAAATTTACATCGTTTGCATTAAATCCATATATTTTCGGTTTAAAGACATTTCAGCATGTTTCACAAACACGTTGTCAACTGTCCACGGTTTCATCTTGATAATACCTACAAATATCACTTGCTTATCTAAGTCGAAGAAATATTCATAATGTAAATATCTACTGACATTTGAAATATAAATTTTATATAAATATATAACTTAATACAAGCTTTGAAGATATTTAATTTTTTGACAGATTCATTTAATTTTTAAAAATATGATTAAGGAAATCAAAACGAACGACCCAAGTCTTTTTTGGACCACCTGTTATATATTTATAATTGTATACCGACCGCATATGCAAATATAAATTAATGAATACCACATGTCTGCCGGCGAAACACATTAACAGCAAAAAAACACTGAAACAATTAAGTCAATAAATAATTAATGAACATAAAATAACGTACGCGCAGAACAATGCACGGAACGCCTAGTGCTTTCTTTGTCTTGGCTATTATGCTGAAAACAAAGTGCGAAATGGCTTGGTTCCCATAATAAGCCATAGGTGGAAAGTGAAAGAAGGCAAAATAATACAAAATTAATCAGCTGTTAAGCCTACGTCACAAGTAAGCACAGCGACACTGCACTGAAAGCTTGCACTTGGTCGTTCTCGTGTAGCAGCTCCTTCCAACGAATTCCCACCCATATCGCAGATGACAAATACACGCATAACTTGTTATAAGTACCATGAACCACGAATGTATAAACAATATGATATATCATGCTGCTGTGGTTTAAGTAGACATGCTGGGTTCATGTTCGAAGGTCACATTACGAAATTTTTAGTCCATATTCAAATACAGATACCCGTAGATTTCTGGTGAAAGTAAGTAATTATGTTGCAGTGTTCGGTTTTGTTGACAAAAAAAATGTAAGAAGTCTGAAGCATTGGAAATTGGTAGAAAACTGAACTCGAGCTTGGTTATTTTTGACCAAATCGAATGAAATCTTTGGCATAAGATGTCAATTATACGCATCAAAAGAATCCATCCAGGGAACAAGAATAACGTGAATAACGTTATCATGAACTAGTAGTGAAGTGCACTTAGGCCTCAAATTTGATGCTAAAATCTTATTGCAAAAATTATTGTTTACGGTTTCAAAAACATAAAAAAAGTTGACCAGAATGTGCTGCAGGTTAAATTTTTGGTGTGGGGAAAGAAGTTAAAAACGGTTTTTTTTGCAAATATCTTGAAAGCCATGAATTTTGCCAAAAAGTGTTAAATAAGAGACAATTTAGTTCCATATAACCTTGGTCAAGTTATTATGGCTTTGTGTTGTTAAGTACCATTTAATGAAAGTTGAAATTGCATTTCTTTAAATTGCACTGTGATGAAAAAAACATTGAAACTTTTTTGGTAGCTTTTGAGACAATAAATCAAATGGGATTTTTTATTAGTTTATTTTAAAATAATTTCTATTCTAAACATTTTTCTCAGACGTATTTTTTTCGAATTTGTTATAAACAATCATCTTTAAAAATACAAAATGTTACATTCTGTTATGAAATAAAGTTTATTCAATTAACTTTGAAATGGGAAGAACCCCGTTCATACATCTATCAAGTTAGTTAGCACTACCATTTTAAAATTTTGAAATCGGTTTCGTACCATTAATTACAGCTTTTTTGCTGCGGAAAGAAAAAAATTTGCAGTTCTATTTTTTTTTTAAATAACCCATGGTGATGCCAACTTGACAATTAAGATAACATTACCTTTCACAGGTACCGCTTTGAAAAGTGCAATTTTGAAATCTTACTATACTTTATCTACTCTACTCTCTATCTCTACATGGAAGTAATTAAAGAGCTACCATTCTTTTTTCTTTCCGCAGCACATTCGCAGCAAAAAAGCTGCAGTTAATGAGACGAAGACGATTTTAAAATTGCCGTTTTTAAAGCGATTTCGGTGAGTTGTAATGCTATATTGACTGTCAAGTTAGCATACCACGGGCTATTTAAAAAATAAAGGGCTACACATTTCTTCTTTCCGTAGCAAATTCGCAACAAAAGAAGCTGCAATTAATGAGACAAAAACGATTTCAAAATTTTAAAGTGGTAGTGCTAACTTGATAGAGGTCCCGTAAATTGATTTTAATTACAGCGTCTGCTCTATAGTCAGGTTGGAAATGAAAGAGAGTAATAAAAGTTCATTATAAATGGAAATCCTATAAAAACATAGTCATAAATGTGTAGATTATCAATATAATATACAATAATAGAAAAAAATTACTAATAAGCTGACTAACTTTCATTTCCAGATAAACGAAATGAACGAAAACTGGTAACTCGACCCCCATATACGAACATAAACATTTCCAACGTTAAAAGCAAATGTTTAAAAAGATTGAAAACTAAAGTTTATGTATTATTGAAATTTGAAAGAATTTTAAAAACTATCGTAGAGAAACAATATATGGAAATCCAATTTACAATCATATCCAGAATTCAGAATTGTATATATTGATCCACAATTGTTATGTCAAATTTCACACATCATAAAGTAGATTTCAGTAGTATTTAAGTGTTGTGGTGTTGGTGTCATCATTTGTGAATTCCGACTTACAATAATTGTGCATTTCGGGTTAGAAAAATATGTAAGTGGCATAGTCTTTCTACGCTTCGTAGTTTCATAACATGCTGAACTCAACTACCAAACAAAAAGTCTGTGTATGTAAATGGGCATGGAGTGGGCGTATCGATCGTAAACATAAAAAGCTTCTGCTTGACTTAAAATTTTCACTTAAAATTTAGAATATATGTAAAATAGCATGGTAGCTCCCTACTGAAATTGGGCCACAACTATCATATAGTCACCCCCCAAGGGTGTAAACTACATATTTTTATAAACAATAATATATGGTTAACCCGAGAACTTATGTAATGCTGGGCAATCACGGTTTTGATCTGTAGTATATTAAACCAACAGACATCTGTTGCAGTCCAAACCAACGCGCGATGGATCAACATCCTCTCTGTATGGCTGACCGTTAAATTTCTTAGAAAAAACAAGGGCGTTATCTTAGTTCATATGGTAAAGTTAAATATAAAGCACAAAGATTTTTGTCGCGTCGTTACTTTCGGTTGCTATTTCAATTCATTTGTGTAACTTTTTAAGTAGATACATGATGAGTATTAAAATGTACATTGTACACTCAAAAGTTATTAAAAGCAATGATTAAATGGAAAAATCATCCAGCATCATGATTAAACAACGATTTCAATCAAATGGTTAAAATCGAAACAACCTTGATACAAATAAAACATTATTGAAAAGTTCAACTTGTAAGACGTATATATTAATTTTTATTCATATGTTGATTGTTATTTCGTTGATTGAATGTAATTAAACTTTAAGACGAAACTGAAGGTGTTTAATAAATTTTAAGTTTTCAATCTGGTAAATTATTGTCATTCGTATTGCAATTATAAACAGTTTATTATTGCATTTTCAAACAATTTATGGATAGTATATTATTACATTAGTGCTTAATGTATGCTGTCAAAAATTACCTTACAAAACTATTTGGGATGATGTAAATTATGAAAATTAAGTTGTCTACTCGACTGTGCTCGCAAAGGAGAGTAATGTGTCTGTTTCTGAGTAAAATGTTGTTTTGTATGCTATAAGTTTATGCCCCTGTAACTACATGACTAGTGTAGAGCACTTAGAATTTGACTTGGAAATTGATGCGACTTGTCTGCAGAAAACTGTTGTTCATAAGGTCTCATACCGTAAACAAAAGTCAACCAAAATCAACTGCCGACTAAACATTTGGAGAGAAGGGGAAGAGGTTCAAAAACGGTTTTTTGAAGATATCCCGAAAACTACGAATTTTATTAAAAAAAAGTGTCAACTAGACAACTCGAGCTTATCAAATGTTCTTGAATTTAAAATTAGTCTCATTCATAATGTGGTTAAAATTGACCGAGAAACGATTTAAGGTGGCCATTTCCTAGAAAGACACTTCCGATAGGGAAATTTTTGTTGTTTTTGGCCATAACTTTTTTTCTTAGTACGTATATTTAAAAAAACTCTAAGACTACCTAAGTAGAACCATAACAGTACTATTACTATGAATTTTCACTCAATAATTCCAGTCGTTTTCAAAACAGTTACATTTAAATTTAAAAATTATGTTAATCTTCCTATTTCGTAGTTTTAAATTTAACTATTTTGGAAACGACTGGAATTATTGAATGAAAATTCATAGTAATAGTCTTGTTATGGTTCTACTCGGGTAGTCTTATAGTTCTTTTTTTTTAATATACGTACTAAAAGGAAAATTATGGCAAAATGAATAAATATTTCCCTATCGGATGTCTTCTCTTTCTAGGAAATGGTCAACTTAAGATTTTGTTTTCCTTTTTTAAAAGTCGAATTTCAATGCGCGTTTTTCGTGATTGATTTAAAAACAAAGAATCTACTAAACACACGTTCAAAATTGAAAGGTATGATAAACATTGGACATGTTATGGCTATTTGTTGTTAAAAAGTACGTTTTTATGAAAATCGAAATTGCAGTTTTTTTCCTTTAGGTGTATTCCCACAAATATACTTATTTAAACTTGTTTGCAGTTTTTAAAATAATATCAAACGACAGTCATTCTCTTTAAAAATAACCTACTACGTACATTTATTGCAAATACAGCCTCTTTTATAGCCGCCATTTGAATTTCATAAAAACTATGAAGAAAACAAATAAAAGTTAATATAATTTCCTTAAGGAACACTATTCAGTTAAACTTTCACGGAAGGATGTTCACTATATCAAAATTTTTTTTTAAATTTGGGTGACTTTGCAAAATATTTAATTGAAGTTGACAAATTATCGTATCTAGCTCTCGGTACATCCCGATTGGTTGTTTCTAAACGTATTGCAGCTATTTAAACTTGGACCAAAAACATTTCCCTCTGCTCCCTAAGACAATGGCCAATTTTGAACTATTAATTTCCGGTCTCGATACCTAACAAAAATGGATGAAATGAATTATAGGTAGAGTATCGAAATTCAAATTTTCAACATATTTTTGTTTTGTGTCAGTTGACGTGGCACCTAAGTCATTACCACCTAAGCATCATAACCAACTAAATAAATGCAATAATCAGCTAAAGAAAATACTTCCAGGTATAAATCTAGTTAAGTAATGCTATTTTAGCTGAAAATTGGGGATGAAAGATGGATGAAAACTTGCCACTCACAACATGGAATATTCACATGCACCGGAAAACGTCCTATAGATATTTTTTGCGGATACAAGAGAGGGTGTGGAGGGGCGTGTAGATGTAGAAAAGTCAGACTGCACTGTACCATACTGCGCCATATTGTTTGTAATGTGCCATATTGCCTGTACTGTGCCATATACTACCTGTACCGTACAATATTGCCTGTACTGCTTACAATAAATAGGACTGCTTAAACTGTAGGCCTTGTTAAATTATACAGGACGTCTCCGAAGAAGAGAAATACGAAGATTGAAATAAATATAAATGAAACATTTCATTTGTGGTAAAAAATTTTAACCTTTTCTGAACAAATTGTATTTGTATAATAAATGTTCCTGTAATTAAAATACACTTTCAAATTTAGTAATAATTTCGTATCGTATTACATTTCAACTTTGAATATTATTTGAATATTTAGGTACGTATAATGATTTATCAAATTTCGCAATTTTTTTCTTAATTTATTGAATATTGTCTGACACTGATCTTAAATCCGGCCATTTTGGATAGTTCAAGCTTATTATTATCTTTCATTCAACCGACTCTCAAAAAATGGTTTTCTATCAAATTTATTTCACCAACCTTTATAAAACATCTAAAAGTATATGTATAAAATAAAATCGTTTGATACCAAATTAAAATTTATACCTAGGAGCGACTACGCATAATAATACTTTAACAACTCGAAATCTAGCTTTAAGCTATAGAGGGGTCATAAAAATAAGATAATTAATATTTAGTGCTAATAACACTTTATTTAGATGCCAGGCAATATCAGAGGTGAAACTTGCTTTTATCAAATTGTAAACTCGTTTTACAGAACCATGTACAGTTATAATAATATACTTAATATTCAAAGTCAAGGATATTCAATTCTGAATATCAATAAAAACAATAGCATATACAGAATGTAGATGGGACTCGGTGCCTTTTCCCAATAGATCTCGATAATAAGGAGGGCCTCGGAAGAATAGCAGGCCTAGGCAAAACTTTTATTAAAATATATCTATTTTTAAAATTATTGGATTAAGTATACAATAAAGATTTTTTTTAATTGCCGAAAATGTTATAAAATACATGACACGACCTAGAAGATGAAAAAGGATTTTTTAGTGTAGGTTCTTCCCAATTTATTGTCTTATTTGGGCACACAAATTTTAAGATAAATTTTCTCTGCAATTCTCGATAAATTAATATGCCAAATATATGGAATAGAAATAGAACTGCGGAGGATTATAGTAGTTGAAACCTAATTTAATGAAAGAATGTCAATATTGTCTAAATGTTATTTGTGGCATTATCTTAATTTTTTTCCTTCTTCAATTCTTTGGGAATTTCACTGCCACATGTATGTTTTCTTTCTAAGCGGTGCTAGGGGAATCTACAAAATATATCACAATTAACCAGTATGTTACTATGTATGTCAATGGTTAGGGAAAGGATTCAATATCATAGATACCAAAAAGAACGAACTATTAATGAAATCAATTACAGAGAAAACCAATTATATTACAGCGTCGTGGAACAAGATTTCGACTATATACACCGTAATATCAGGTTTAGTTACAACAAACATTTTAATTTGCAAAAAAGTACGAATATAAATAAATTCAAAAATTTAATGAGAGAAAAACAGATTAGACAATTGAATAATATAAATAATAATCCTCTAATTGATAAGACTGTCATTAATATGTCAGAACGGATTTTAACAATTTCAGACAAATTGGTCTTGTCAAAAGGTTTAAATTATTCAATAAACCCAAAATTGGTTCCAAAATTTGACATAATAGCAGCCGTAGAAAAAACTGCACAAAACATGCCAACAGATAATGGAAATGAATATCGCGTGCGGGCAAAAATTGCTTTAGAGAAGCAATATAAAATTAAAGAAAATTTAAGCACGGAAGAAAAACGGTCAATATCCTCTTTGAAGAGAGATGAATCCATTAAAATTTTGCCAGCGGACAAAGGTAATGCCACAGTCATTATAAATAAAAATACATATGATGAGAAAATTATGACACTTATCAATGAAGGACCATACTCAAAATTAAGTAAAGACCCAACAAAATCAATTGAGGGCAAAATTTATAGAACTTTATTTAAATACAAAAATGATTTTAATGACTTTGAACGACGGAAGCTTACACCGCATTATAGCAAGCCTCCTCATTTTTATGGCTTACCGAAAATACATAAACAAAATGTCCCATTAAGACCAATTGTTAGTTCCATTAATTCGCCATGCCACAATTTGGCAAAATTCTTGCTTAAAATTATTAATCCATTATCTGGAAATACTGACTCGTATATAAAGAATAGTAAACATTTTATCGAAAAAGTTTATGAAAACAGTATTCATAATACACATCTGATGGTTAGTTTTGACGTAGTTAGTCTGTTCACTAACGTCCCAGTAGACAAAACTTTAAAAATAATCAAAGACAAATTGTTAAATGAAAATAATTTGGAAGCGAGAACTAAATTGAGTGTAAATACTATAATGGAACTTTTAACTATGTGTGTAAAAACAACTTATTTTCAATTAGAAAATGATTTCTATCAGCAGGATTTCGGCATGGCAATGGGTTCTCCATTGTCACCGATTTTAAGCAATATATTTATGGAGGATTTTGAGACTAGGCATGTTCAAAATTGTGCATACAAACCGGTTATCTGGTGGAGATACGTAGATGATATCTTTGCAATCTGGCCTCATGGTATTGAGTTACTAGATAATTTTTTGGATCATTTAAATAGTAAAGAACCTTCCATTAAATTCACTTTAGAAAAGGAAACTAGAAATGAATTACCATTTTTAGATGTTTTAATTAAAAGAGTAAATGGTACAATTGAAACAAGTGTTTATAGAGAACCAACACATACCAACAGATATTTAAATTTCAACTCAAATCAGTCGATGCACGTTAAGAGGGGTGTTGTAAAATGTTTGTATGATAGGGCCAAAATCATTTCTTCTAATGATGAGATACTAAACAATGAGAAGCGGTTTATAAAGGAAGTTCTTATTAATAACCAATACCCTGGGGGTTTTGTCGATAAAACCTTCATAAATATTGAAAATAACAATCAGGTACGACAAAAACCTGAAAAACGTTACACAGCGTTAATTCCTTATGTATGCGGATTATCCGAAAAGTTGCGCCGCATCGGTGATAGATTTGATATTAGGACGGTATTTCAAACAAGCAACACTTTAAGATCTATTCTGACAAAGACGAAACCAACAAACCACGAGCAAAATTCAAAAAACTGCATTTATAGTATTCCGTGTGAGTGCAACAAACAATACGTGGGTGAGTCATCCAGACCTTTTAGTGTAAGATTGGGCGAACATCAAAATTATATCAGAAAAAATGAAATTCAGAGGTCCAAGATCTGCGAACACGCGTGGGAGAACGGACATAGAATAAACTGGGACTCGGCAAAAATTTTAACAAAAGAGGCAGATAGCAAAAAAAGAAAAATAAAAGAATCCGCGATAATATTATTGAATGAGGATAATTGCGTGTCGAATTGTTCCGTAGATGTCTGTACAACTTGGCTGCCAATGTTAAAAGAAGAACTTCACAAACTTAACATTGTATAGAAACTAAAAAACTGTTAACTATATCAACAGTTCTATGTAAATAGTAAGTATCTATGGATATTGAATATAACAAACATTCTTAGAGCTGTGTATTTGTCATACACAGCAAAAAAGATTTTTCAAAAAAAGCCTTGAGAAAGGAAACAGATTAGATTTCCGAAACGTCGGCGAAATATTTAATTTCAAGTTTTTATACTTATTTGTGTTGTTTAGTTATCAAAACTAACCTTTAACTGATCCTTTGACGTAAACGTCACGGGCGTAGAGGTTTTTTACCAGTAACATACTGGTTAATTGTGATATATTTTGTAGATTCCCCTAGCACCGCTTAGAAAGAAAACATACATGTGGCAGTGAAATTCCCAAAGAATTGAAGAAGGAAAAAAAAAAAAAGAATGTCAATGTTGAACAATTGATTTTTTTTATTATTCATAAACAAACTTCATAAAATTATTTGTATTTGAAAGGAAAAATTCTCGTTTTCGAAGGTAGAATTCAATAAAGTTTAAGTGGCGATGCGTCTCGCGTCAGATTGTTTTAAACTCGTCTGTGGAGGCGGTCATCACGTGGTTGATTAATTACCACACCTGAACGGCGGACTGTACAGGTATGCCGTCGCTGACTTTTTTGTAGGGAATTTAATGCTCTACAAAAAAGAGTCCTAAGCATTTCTATTTACCTTCATTTTGGCAGCGTATCCAGTTAAAGACCGAAAAACATATTTTTTTGCAACTTTAATAATTCGAAACGTCGCTTTGAGATGCACAAATTGAAAATAATAATATTTATTATCTACCGGAAAGCGAAGATCCTATGCTTTCTAAGATTACCCAGAAATTTTCATCGATTCTTTATTCCCCTGGTCTATAAGGCAGTCTTCTTTATTTGTTGTTGACGATTTGTATTAACTCATTTCGCATTACAACCAGCTTTGTTATAGTGGTCTAGCCAATACTGTATATTGGGCGAGTAGAACATCTATTCTATCCAACCATGGGATTTTTGTAAAATAATTGGAAATACGAAATATGGCGTACCAAATGTTTCCTAGGGTTTGATTCCTCCTTACAGCTAGACTTGCTTACAGTTCCAGCGCAGTCGTCCAGCAAACTACACTCAATTATAGTACGGAAATCGTCCAATCATAATTACAAACGGACTTTCCCAAAGATGTCTTCTTTTTATTGCTATCGACAATTCAACAAGAACAAACAAATACATCGGAAATCACAGATGGCGCTACCGCAAAATTAATCTACTTGCAATTTTCCTATTCATTAATCTGCTACCATTGCTAGAGATACCTAGATAATTTACGCACTGCCTGATTTTCGGGTTTACCGACCGCAAAACGGGGACCAACTTTCACTTTGTTTATGTTTTACAAATGTATACATTATGGTTTGTTTTAATCAAAATTCCAAGCTTTTAAATATAAATTCAGGTGGACTTGTTAAACAAAACCAGATTGTCAAGAATGTTGTATAGAAGATTTTACTGAATATTAGGAGTGTCTCTTGTGAAATGCTCTTGGTCAAACTTGATTTTTATAACTCCCACACGTATGAATTTTACATTTTAATTGTGACTTTTATTAAACAATGGCGGGTAGAATTATTAGTTGCTTCTTATTTTTACACCACAACAATTTGAGTTTCTACCCATGATTTCTAGTATGCATCACAGCTCGAATTTACTAAACACTCTGATAATATTGATGTATTGTTTCTAAAAGAAACACAGCAAGAAGACTGAGGATGTTTTTCCGACAATCAGATAATTTTGGTAAGTACGTACTTACTTAATATATTTTATTTCATGATCACGAGAAACAGGTATTATTTTAACAGGACAAAAGTTATTAGGCAGGTTTCGTTGGTCACGAACTCAGTCATTTTATATAGTTACGGTTACCGTATACATAACTATGTTTATCATTATTATACTCTTCGCAAATACAAAACGAATAGTCCCTTCAAATTAGTAAAAATTAAAGAAATGTTCCCACAGCTACAAGACTTGTAAAAAATGAAGCATGTGGATTGTCTAAACATGATTTTCATCCCCCGCAGTTCTAAGAAAGGGTGGTTTTTGAGAAATATATACATATATATGAATTTTAGCGCTTTTTTGCATTTTCTCTATTTTGAGGCAAAACTGCATTTTGGTGAAAAATGTCAGGAGAGCAAAGTTGTATACCATAAAATTTCCTACAAATTTTGTCTCTACGTTTTTCTCCGAATCCCGCATAGTTCCGCCACTAGAGAGCGCGAAAGAGATATACTTATATAGAGTTTTGCGCCTTTTTTTAGATTTTCAGCCAAAATTATGCATTTTGATGAAAAATATCAGGACAGCATAGTTGTAGAGCATAAAATTTCCTACAAATTTTGTCTACGTTTTTTAAAGTTTTTTTTCGAATTTTGCATAGTTTCTCCGCTAGATGGCGCGAAAGAAATATATATATAAATAGACTTGCGCGCCCTCTAACGGCGAAACTATGCGGAATTCGAACAAAAACCAAGAGAAAAAATGTCTGATATTTTTCACCAAAGTGCATAATTTTGGCTGAAAATAGAAAAGAGGAGCAAAAGTATCTTTACATATATCTTTCGCGCCCTCTAGCGGCGAAACTAAGCGGAATTCGAACAAAACGTAAAGGCAATTATTGTAGAAAATTTTATGCTCTACAACTTTGTTCTCCTAAGATCTTTCAGCAAAATGCACAGTTCTTCCTCAAAATAGAGAAAAGGGCGAAAAACCATATAATTTTCGTATATATAAATATTTTTTCAAAAAGGACTATTAGCTTTTACTTCCCTCGCATACCGAAGGGAAGTATTGTATTCGAGAAAAAATCACCCTCCGAGATTTTTTCGGATTCTGACGTTTCAGAACACGTAGATTACGAAAATATAGGTTTTTCAATTCCGTCAGTCTGTCTGTCTGTCTGTTGGTGCATTAACTAAAAAACTACTTGAGGGAGAGCAGTCAAATTTGGTAGGTAGTTAACCCTACTGTCAGCGAAGAACTGGTAGAATTTTCACTGAAAAATATACAGGGTGGACCGTCTAAACGGAATAAATAGTGAAAAAAAATTGTTTTTGCTCAAATTTAAAATTTCCACGTTTCATGACGCGCTAAACCTATTTCAGGAAAAAACAATTTTTTGAAAATTTTTAAAAAAATTTTTACCACTAAAAAAAATTTGTTTCTTTGTTCAAATTTAAAATTTCCACGTTTCATGGCATTCTAAACCTATTTAAAATAAAAAATATTTTTGAAAATTTTTTACCAACATTTTTGAAAAAATTTTTACCACCAAAATAGATGAATTTTTTTTTCTCAAAATTTAAAATTTCCGCGTTTCATAGCGTTCTAAATCTATTTAAAGAAAAATAAAAAAAAATTTTGAAAAAATTTTACCACAAATAAATGGAATTTTTTTTTCAGATTTAAAATTTCCACGTTTCCATGGCATTCCAAATTTATTAAAACAAATTTAAACTTGTTTTAGAAAAATTTTAAAAAAATGAAAACATGTTTATGTAATCTATTTATCACCATTATAGAATAGACGAAATATTTTTTTTGCTCAAATTTAAAATTTCCACGTTTCATAACATTCTAAACCTATTTCGGAAAAAAAAATTTGCAACATATTTTCACCAATTTGGAAAAAAATTTAACACTAGAATAGACAGAAAACATTTTTGAAAATTTGTTCTATATTTTAATCACCACTATACTTCCACTCCATTACGTGAATGTGGGATTGAGAATGTGAGAGATGGCAATAATATTTGGCATATCCTATTATATACTTTTATTGAATAATGGCATCCCAAGAAATAATTGAGTCATGGTGGACATTTATAAAGGTATTTGCGCAAGCCTTCCATATTTGGCACCTGTTATTTAGTATATTGAACTTTTGCTGTTGGATGAACACTCTGTATATTTTTTTGACCAAAAGTTATCAGGTTTTCTTTGTAATAATACCAATAATTATATTCCGATTATTATTCCCAATGTCATTTCGTAATTAATAATTTTTTGAGTGACTGTCATGCACAAATAACGAGGGAAGTTCTGTGTAAATAACTTTACCGATTTTTTTGTCTGCTATTAATCACTAATTTTTATATTATGTAATATAATTATATTCTACCGAATATGTTTGATATATGTCGTTTCTTCATTGTGTTATTTTCACAGCTCACTTGTTTTCAACAGCTACTTTTGCAAATTCCGTCGGCAAGATCGGACAATAATTCATAATTTCAACTTTGTTTGCTAATATCTACTGTTAAAAAAAAGTTATCGAGTTGCGGTTTTCACTGACATCAAAAGCTTTTAATTCTCTACTTTACCGTGTAAAAATAAACATACCGTTTCATTAAAATTTTTCTGGAAAAAGTGAGATATTTGTTGACATGTCAAATAACGCCCTCTAGCGGCGACGGTAATAATCGAATGAAACCAGCGTAAAGCGTCCTCGATAGACTAAGAAAAGCACTTTGTAATGAGGCCAAGATTGTTAAATTCCGTTAAATTAATCGGAGCAATCTACATTAAAAACTGTCTTTTTGGCATCTCCACACCCCTTTAATCTTGAAGATATGAAAAAAAGGAAGATTGGAAATTGTCTTACGATTATGATGCATACATTCTCAATGCCAGTTAATAGAGCAAAATACAGAGCAAAACCTAATTTCCTAGTTAGTCATTTCTGTTACGCACCCTTGCGGCCATTTTAGAAACTCGAAAGTATATTCCAGCAACTTTCCAGGATCACTTTACTGGGTATTTTTTTCCCTCAACTTGTGCGATGATTGGTTTCTGAGATATGACCCGCCTCCATTCTTGGTTGCCCACCCTGTACATTCCCTACACTATTTTTCTAATATGAATTTCTGAGATATATTTATTTATTATCTTGAACACCCTATAGCTCGGAAACTAATCATTTCTGAACATATGTATTAGATTTAATAGTTTGTTTGCAACGATAAGTCAGTTAACAGTAATCCTAGTCCCCCCCTAGTCTTCCCAGAAAGGGAAGACTGGAGACAACTCGAGGGCCTACTCAGGCCTGCAGATATCGTCTGGTTCACAGACGGATCGAAGCTAGAGGAAAGTACCGGAGCGGGTATATTTGGGGAAAGGCCCAGGGCTGAGCTATCTTATGCCCTGGGCAAATTCGCCACCGTATTCCGGACCGAGATCTTCGCTATATTGGTCTGCGCACAGGAGAACATCCGAAAGGAATACTCCAATAAACGGAGACCGGAGACCTCTGCTTGGTCCAGAGCCAGCTCTCGGCTACCCTACATCCCATGCCAAGAGGTTAATAGATAACTGGACTCGTTCCCAGTTCATTGACCTCTGGGATTCCTATCCAGGACACCGGCAAGCGAAGCTCTTAATCTCTGGGCCCTTGCCGGAGAGAACAAAGCAAATGCTGCGTCTAAGCAGAAAGCAAATAAGAGCCGTGACAGGCCTCCTGACCGGACATGGCTCTTTCAGGAAACACCTTCACACAATGGGGGCGGTAGACCACCCCGATTTCAGGTTCTGCGAGAACGAGGAGGAAACTTCCCTCCACGTCCTCACTTCTTGCCCAGGACTGATGAACCTGAGGCACAAATACTTCGAAACTGGTTTTCCAGTGCTGGAGGAAATAAGGAGTTCTCCTGTGGGAAGGATTTCAGCCTTTGGGCTGGAATCCGGTCTGTACGGGGGAGCTCGTTAACTTGTTAGGGGTAGCACAATGGGCCACAAGGCCTGAGTGCGGCGACCTCTAGGCGCCCCGCTTAAAGAAGAAGTAACAGTAATCCTATAGGTTGCTATTACAGTATATCCTTATAGGGTCAAGCGGTGTAAAAATGAGACAGCAAAAATTATGGACAAAAATGAGACACTAATTTTTACAAGATTTAAAAATAAATTGTTGACATGATAAAGAGCTAAGCTCATAGACATTTCATTTTGCTACTTGATTATGTTACTAAATTTCTTTCAACACATATGAAAATTTAAAAAATATATGTTGTTTACAATTCAGTATATTCTGGGCCTCTAAACTTTGAAATATGATTTAGTTTAATTTTTTTAAATTTTATTTAGTTGAAAACAAAGTTTGAAAAGTTACATTTATACAACTTTGTCTATATTTTTTTTCCTTCATCAATTCTTTGGGACTTCCTGCCACATGTACGTTTTCTTTTTAAGCGGTGCTCGGGGAATCTACAAAATATCGCAATTAACCAGTATGTTACTGGTAAATAACCTCTACGCCTGTGACTTTTACGTCAAAGGATCAGTCAGAGGTTGCTATTTTTAAATAAACAACACAAATAAGTATAAAAACTTGAAATTACATATTTCGCCCATGTGTCGGAAATTTAATCTGTTTCCTTTTTCAAGGCTTTTTTGAAAAATCTTTTTTTTCTGTGTATGATAAATACTCTAAGAATGTTTGTTATATTCAGTATCCATAGATACTTACTGTTTACATTAAACTGTTAATATAGTTAACACTGTTTTAGTTTTTATACAATGTTAAGTTTATGAAGTTCTTCTTTTATCATTGGCAACCAAGTTGTACAGACATCTACGGAACAATTCAACACGCATGTGTACAGCTTGGTTGCCAATGTTAAAAGAAGAACTGCACAAACTTAACATTGTATAAAAACTAAAAAAACTTAACTATATCAACAGTTCTACGTAAATAGTAAGTATCTATGGATATTGAATATAACAAACATTCTTAGAGCTGTGTATTTGTCATACACAGCAAAAAAGATTTTTCAAAAAAAGCCTTGAAAAAGAAAACAGATTAAATTTCCGAAACGTCGACGAAATATTTAATTTAAAGTTTTTATACTTATTTGTGCTGTTTATTTAAAAAAGCAACCTCTAACTGATCCTTTGACGTAAAAGTCACAGGCGTAGAGGTTATTTACCAGTAACATACTGGTTAATTGTGATATTTTGTAGATTCCCCGAGCACCGCTTAAAAAGAAAACATACATGTGGCAGGAAGTCCCAAATAATTGAAGGAAAAAAAAATAAGATAATGCCACAGATAACATTTAGACAAAACTTTGTCTCCTCTTTCAACTGAGCCGGCTCATTAATATCCCAGAGTAATAGTATACCAAATATATTAATGTCTTATTTTTCCCCAGACCAGTCTCATTTTTACCCCAAACTCTCGGCTAAAAATGAGACAGAGTTTAATTTTTTTTAAAAGAAAAGTACTCGGAGGAGTAATTTTTTTTCATAGTGCAGGATGTAGATAACACGTTTTTGTGCCCTACTTGCATTTTTTTTTGGTTAGCAGAAACGAGTTTAAAATGAAAAATGTCAAAATCGTCTCATTTTTACACCACTTGACCCTAGTTACATTTATTCAAAAATATCAGAATCTAGTTTGAATGCGATAGAACTGTTAAGATACAAAAGTTCCAATCGTAGACTTAGGATACGAATTATATGAACTTTAAACCATAGGATTAGTTGAACATTGATTGAAATTTCGACAAAGTGGAGGTGAAGATTAAACCAATAATCTGTTGATCGATGAGAATCCTTAAGGTAGGTACATAGATATTAACTAATTTTTGATATGAAGATGATTCACAAATCTATGAAACTTAGTTCATGATGAATAGATCCTATGGTTGAACTTGGTCAACACAATTAGTCCTTAAAACCTTCGTGACGATTAGGCAGGTAAAGGTGTATAAGTAATAAATAACTTATTAAGTTTAAGTTTATTGCCATTGTAAATATAACCGAAAAGTGTACAATATTTATTTTATGTATTAAGTCAACGACTGATTCCAAGCAAAAAGCATCCAGCAACATTAGTGTATTACAGTTTTTCACAATTGCCGGGAAATTACCAGTCTGTTCTATTTATTACTTAAGTGGTGATGAAACTAGACCTTAACCATGTTTACGCAAAATTTCCCACGTTATATGGAAGTCTTTCGAGTATATGTTTACAAACAACTAAATATGGCCATTTAGCAGATGGAAGAGAGAAAAAAGCTGCAGATAATCTGAATAATAATAATAGGACTCTCCCAGTATATATCCTTTGATAACCCATAAAACGATTTGTACCTGAAAAATGACTATGAATACAATAGATATTTTGACCAAAATAGGACACATTTCGAGATATTGGCCATTTCCGGGTATTTTCTTGACGTTTTTATCAAATTATTTCAAATATAACATATAGTCCACAGTACAGCACCCCTTTTTATTAGTGATTACTAACATGCTGAATCCTCGTGAGTAGCTTCGTTTTGACGAGACGCCCAACTTCTCTCTGCGAAAATTATCGATAGCTAGGCGTAAAACATGTCCATTGAGTGATTGTCCAAATCTATTACTAACTTAGTTTTAGTTAGATCTTGAGATAATTTTGATAATAAACTTGAAAAAACGTTTGTCCTACAAAATGGATGATTTGACCGATGCGTCTCCCTCTCCCAACATGTCCAAATAACGAGGTCAAAAGAAATATTACTGACCAGCTGGATTTTTTACTGTTGCCTAGTAAGTATATGTTTGTATAACTAAATGACCAGCCACATTGTCCTACAAATTAAATGGTATGATTTCCCAGTCCTAAGCTCGGAAATTATCAGTTTCACACTTTTCTCATTACTAACAACCTAATTTAGAATTAATTTTTTGGGAATAAAGTATGGAACACGATTTTACTACTGTCCTACAAAAAAGTGATATACAGAGTGTCCCAAACTGATTTAGCCAGGCTCTAGTTTCTAAACCGTTTGAGATATTTCAGTGGGACAAAACATGAGCTACGAGGGTGCTTTAAAATTATAGTGAAAAATGTTTAAAAATCCAACCCTTAACTCTACAATTTTGAAAGACACCCCCAGCAAACATTTTCGTCAAAATTAGCTCCAATTCGACATGGGATAAGAAAAATTTACTTATTATGACACAAAATGGACTGAGAAAATAGATTTCCGATAAAACTTGACCAATTAGTCTTAATCTAGATTTAAGTTTACGTAAATAATACCAATTAATCTACCTCACACACAATTTTATTTGAAAGTAAATTTAACGAAAACAGGGAGTGGAATACTACTAAAAAAATCCACCAAAATTGACCTCAAGGATAAATTTCCAATAAGGCCGAAATAGGTAATATAATTATGTAGTATTTACCTTTTTAGCGACTAAAAATATTTCTAATAGTCGACTATCTTTCTAGGTAGATTTTGTTGGAAATGCTACATAATATATACCCAAATAGCAATCTATTTGGTCACTTTTATTACTCTTCTTTGAAATAATATAAGGTAGATAACATCGATAAATTCTATGTAGATTATCTACCTGATTTCGCCCATTAAGTTAATTATCGTTAAGCTGACCTTAAAGTTAGTCTGAAGAAATACATTTTAAACCTCTTTGTCGCAGTAACTTGGCAAATCGACCTCAAAGTAAACTTGACTAAAATAGTAATTCAGAAGTCTAAAACCTATTTGTACTTCATATTATTTAGGTTATTTGCACAATTAGGTACTTAGGTGGTATAGGTATTATCTAAAAATTATTTCAGTCATTAAAAGAAGCCATCAACGTAGCATGATTGAATAATTCGTGGTGCCAATATACAAATGTAGTGTGCCAAAAGTAAAAAACCACCGCCTAAGGAATCCCTACTTCCGCATCCAGATTTCCCATTTCTCTTTAGAGGAAAACATCTTGACTATATTTGCACGCTAGTATGTGGAAATAATTGGTTATAAAATTTCAACACAATACACTAGTCGAGTTAAAATTTACACACAATAAGTAGACTTTACCAATAGGTAGTACGAGAGGTAGTATATTCAAAATAAGGTAACATAAATAGGTTATATTTACCTACAAATAATTTGATATAACATCAGAGTTAATAATACTTTCAATAGGTAAAGGTAACCAAAATGTAAATTTTAGTGTAACTTGACCTGTAACAATTTCCATCTATAAAATACGTAGATTTTCGTAGTAATTTTAATTAGCACGACACCATATTATCTCAGTGCAGTTAAATTATGATTCCAAATAGTAGTTTGTAAAATGAGTGTAATATAGAAACAAACTGACGATAATTTTAAAGAAATACATAATTATACCTGTAAACTCATATTTAACAAGTATAGTATATTTTCGGCTCAAACTATTATAATAATTTTTGTTATTGGGCAATAGACATTTTCTTATAGATGAATATTTTTGAGGCGTATTAGTATTTTATGGAGTACAGCTGTTATTATTCACAGAAAAAATTTCGGCGCATTGATTTCAATAAGCGAGAACTGCAAATACTTTCCTCATAAATTGTATTTATGTTAGTTACCAACATTCATTTTGTATGGTTATTGTGAGTTAGGTATCTCTTCAGTTTTGTAAGTGACTGACAACCATCTGTCGACTACTTACAGAGAAAAATACCAAATAAGTATAAAAATCTTATTTTTTTCCACTTGGTGTCATTTTCCAAGTTCACATATGTCCGTAGATTCTACCTAAAACTAGTCAACATGATGTCAAATTGACGTTGAATTTAAGTAAAATTTACCTAACACGTATTAGTAACCAAATGTACTGTGCGACTACAAGTAAGATTTGTATGTAGTTTTATCTGTTTTAGTAGATATAACTTAATTTCGACGTCGTATTATTCTCCACTTATGTCGATTCCACGTAGCATCAACGTAAATGTTACCAAAATATGATTAATTCTAATTTTGCGACTAAATTTATTATACATAATTTAGATAGTCTTGACGTCAAATAATACTTAAATGTTTGCCCTGTATGTTTTTTATATTTTATTTGTTTTTCAATTCTCTATCTAATACTTTATTCCGATTGAGAATCGGTTAATAAATAGCTGAGAAAATGAACATTTAAATGAAGTTAGCTATGAACAAAAATAAGTAAATTACAGGTTTAAAACAAAACACACAAAAAAAAAACAATTTATTAGAACTACTTTAAAGATTATCTACTTCAATAAATGTTTAAACTGTAGACCTTCAGCAACAACACAAGCTTCATAACTTTTCAACAGGTTTCGGGTACATGTAGTTATTATCATTTGTGGCGTTACTCTGCCACAGGCATTTCTAATTTTATTCCGTAGCTCCTCTACATGCATCACGGAGTTTACTTAGATATACCATATCTATTAAGGCTCCCCACAAGAAGAAATCGAGAGTGGAAAGATCCAGCGAACGGGCAGGCCATCTTATTATGGGAGAAGCACTGGCGATCAAATTATTCTGAAATCTGTTTTGGAGGAATTTGATAACTATGTGAGCATTGTGAGCAGGCTCACCTGCCATCTTACTGCCACCACATTTTTGTCTTTCAAGCAGCGGCATTTCTTCTAGAAATTGAAGTAAAATGTTTTCTAGAAAGTGCAAATACTTTCTCCCGTCAAAGTTTGTTCATAAAAATACGGACCAATAAAATTCTTCCATTGAATAACCCACACCAGAATTTAGAAATCTAGTTTCCATTACCAAATGTGGATTAACAGGAGACCAATAATTGGAATTATGCCTGTTAATAACACCATTATGGTGGAAGTTTGGGCCGTCTTCAAGTTCAACTAATATGCTTGTGATGAATTCCAGGCGTCTGCCAGTGTCACCTGGATAGAGTCCCTGCACTAGATGAACTTTATAAGGTATTTAAAATATTGTAGAATGCGTTGAACGGTATTTTTTGTTATACCAAGTTCTTTAGATGTAATTTTGCAAATTAGGGTTTAAAATCAAAGGAAATGCTGTTTTTCAATCATCTAAATATGTGTGCAAAATTTGGTACATGTCAGAATTCCGCTTATGTATAAAAATATATTAAATTACCAAAACTGCAATTATAAAATAATTCGTTATTTTAAATAATTTTTGTCGGACTAACGATGCACGCCCATTTTTTCTTTAGGACACTTTTTTATTTGGGCAGAGAATACACTAACCTATCATGTGTTATCTTTGCCCTACAGGGCAGAGAAAACTGTTACTCTGAAACTGACAATTTCCGAGCGTAGGACTGGGAAATCACACCATGTAATTTGTAGGACAATGTGGCCATTTAGTTATACAAACATTTACTAAGCAACAGTAAAAAATCAGTTGGTTAGTAATACTTTTTTATGACCTAGTTATTTGGACATGTTGGGGGGTGGGGGACACTTTGGTCAAACCATCCATTTTGTAGGACAAAAGTTTTTTCGAGTTTCTTTAACAAATTATCTCAAGATTTAACTGAAAAACTAATTGTAAAAATAAAGGTAGGTACTTTATTAGTGGTGATTTTTACAACTTTGCTTATAAAACACCCTGTAGAACACCAAATCAAGTCCTCTTTGGTATACTTTAGTTTTACAACAAGCAGGACTCAATCCCCAAATACCATTCCAAAATTCCAAAATTTTTAGTCCATTACACCTTTTGTTACATCTATCCTGGGACACACTGTATGTTTCACTGATTACTAATACAATAAACATTTGTATTTGAAATAATTTGACAAAAACGTCAAAACTACCCAAAATTGACCAGACTGAAATGTTTAATAGGAATTGTTTCAAGATTTTGCAGGTCAGATTTAATTTTAGTCACTTTAAAGCAATGCCATCTTGCAGCAACAACCTTTCTATGTAATTTAAAAAAAGTGTAGTTCCTCGTTACGAATTTTATCCATAATTTCTAACTGTGAGTCATGGCTCGTGAATTATTGGTGTTAGAGGGCTGTTTTCTTTATTTTATAGAGAACCTTGAATTACTTTTACGTATGATCCATCAGGAACAGAGGTCTTTCAAGAGAAAGTATGATATTTGGGTCAAAAACGGCAATACTTTCTGGTTGAGAGAATTTTAGCTATTAGGACTAGAATATTAGTGCCTTTTTCCGAATCCAAGTTTTCTCTTTCTTTAACGTAGGACGAATTGGAAGAAAATAATCCACGATTTTGTGTTTTTTGCATCATTTACAAAAAGAATCCGACCGAGCTAGAATTCAGAAACTCTTAGGCCCGGATGTACCATCTTGTTGAACTTTGGTTCACTGCTGAACAGAGATCAAGTAATGAATTTAAGTTGTACCATTAAGGTTCAAGCGTTCTATAGTGGATCAAGAACAATTTAGTTGAACGGTCCTTTTGGTTGGTTCAAGGAAAGTTCAAATAGTTCAAGCCCATACATAACCTAACTTAATCTAAATTAAATTATTTATCAACTGAACGAACGTTTAAAACTGATGGTACAACATAATTGCTCCTGGTACAACCGGGCCTTAGAATTGTTTTTTAGATATTCAAGTAAAAGATATAGGAAATAAAATCAAATTCTGAATTATTTTGCTACAAAAATACCTGCCGAGACAAGAAATATACTTCAACAAATTCAATTTTAAGTCAAGTACCTACATGTATTTAAAACATACGTTTTATTTTTTCTGACACATATAAAGATATTTTTATATTATAATCACTAGTTCCACTTAAAACATTAATTGACCATTTCATAACCTTAAACGTAAACAATGAAAAAAATCGCTAATATTTCGAGACATATAAATTCATAAATCAATTAGATATATAAATAGACTACATTATTGCTTTAAATGACGTACTTGTTAAATAAATATCGAGCAATAATTGCGATATATTTTTCACGACACGCGAAAGTTTGTTGCAATCAAGCAAATTTAGAATACAAACGTTTGTATAATATGTGTATCAAAAGAAGTATTTTATTTAGTTTTTAAAGTCGATTGATAATTTTTAGTAATAAACATTTCTAATAAATTGTACTTTATTTTATACATGATACGTGACGTATTATCAATAGTAATTGACTTGACGATATAATCCATACACGGTTATCTCAAAAGTCAACAAAGCGTAAAAACCAAAACAAATAGAGTTACATACGTAGTAAAAAGTACTTCGCGGCATATCACAAGGATCTTATGTTGGACTCTTATGCTTCAGATGGTGAATGATAAATGAATAAGTGCCAACTTCTGAATAAGATATTGTCAGAAAGCAAGCTACAAAATGCTTGAATGAGGGCCAGAACCTTTGATCGTGAACTATGTTTTAAACTATACAGTGTGGAACAGCCAAACGTAATAAATTTAGTATTTCAATTATTGTGCGTATATATAAAAAATCTGCAGACACGTCGATTTTTGATTCTGAAAAGACATCCTATAACACACAAACTTCAACCCCCTTCGAGTGATAGTTGCAACCCCTACATTTTTAGATGGGAAGTAGGCGCTTGTGATACCTCATTTGAAAGGTCTGCTGGTTTGAAAGGAATGCTATATTCAAAAATGCTATGGTTTTAATACCTATGCAAAAATTAACGGTAAAAAAATTAATTTATGTGCTTGACGTAATTGGCTATATCAAACTAATAAAAATCGGTAAAGGTATTTACACAGAACTTTTCTTTTTATTTATACAGGGTGGGTGTAGTGGCAAAAATATATAAAAAAAATTTTTAGGATATATTTTAACTTTCTCTTTCGAAAATTTTTTTTATTTTTTTTTATTTTCAAAAAAAAAAAATTTGAAATAAGTTTACAATGTCATGAAACGCGAAAATTTTAAATTTGAGCAAAACAAAATTTTTTCCATTATATTTTTTTTGGTTTAAAAAATTTAGAAAATAATTTTTATTTTCAAAAAAAAATTCAAATCGGTTTAGAATGTCATGAAACGTGGTTAAATTTGAGCAAAAACAACATTTTTCCATTATTTGTTTCCTTCAGACGGTCCACCCTATACATTTTCCAGTGAAAGTACAACCATTTCTTCTGTGGCAGTAGCGTCAGCTACATACCAAATTTGGTTCATCCATCAAGTAGTTTTTTAGTTAATGCACTAACAGACAGACAGGCAGGCAGACGGGCGGACGGACGGACAGACAGACAGACAGACAGACAGGCGGACGGACGGAGGGACAGACAGACTGACGGAATTGAAAAACCTATATTTTCGTAATCTACATGATCTAAAACGTGAATATCCGAAAAAATATGGGAGGGTGATTTTTTCTCGAATACAATACTTCCCTTCGGTATGCGAGGGAAGTAAAAACTTAATTTTAATGTAGAAAATGTTGAAAATGAATTCCTTGAACGTCTTGGCAGCATCCTAATCGTAAATAAAAATGTCTCCTAACGTTTTCTGAGGCGTGCTCGACCTAACCACATCCATCATTCTTCTTCTTAAGTCAGCTACATCGCGTGGCTTAGTTTTGCCTTTCACATATCCTCATAGAAAGAAATCTAAAGACGTAAGATCAGGAGCTGCCCATTCTAGCGATCCTCGCCTCCCTATCTATCGATTTGGAAATGTTAAGTCGAGGTACTGCCGGACATCGATTCGGTAATGTGGTGATGCTCCATACTGCTGGAACCATATTACATCCGCTGAAATTTGTGGGTTTGCTTGAACAGGATATAAGTTTGGCACGACATTATTTTGAAACATAGCTGAATAAATTATCTCCATTCAAATTACCATCAATTAAAGAGAGACAAATTATCCCCGCCCAAACATTAATCCTTTCAGGATTTTGCGTATGTAACTCTCCCATATGGTGACAGTTTTGACGATTAACAAGGCCATGAAGAGTAAACTCTTCTCATCCGAAAACAAAACATTTTCTAGTTGGATAACATTGTTATCTAACATTTGCATCATTTGTTCACAAAAATAGGTTCTTTTATAAAAATCGTCTTCACTAAGGTCCTGAGTTGGGGTCAGCTTATAGGGATGCATTTTATTTTCTTTTGATACGCGAATAATTGATAGATTTGAACTATGTGTGAATTCAAAATTTCTGGTCAAAATTCTGAAATTTACTGCAAACTGCAAATGTTGTACACTTATTGTGCATCGGTTATTAGGAAAAAAAATAGAAAAAAAATTTGACACCCTCTATTTACCCTATATTTCTATGAGAAAACAAGGGAAAAAAATTATCAAACCCTAAGGGTGAGTTATAAGGGTTAAAAATATAAATAATCCACGATTTTTTTCGAATTTGGCGTACGTGTTGATTGCACTTAGGTATTTATGAGGAACATATTTTTAAAACAGCTTCTCGTCCTGCTTCTTCCGGCGTGTACGAGATGGGATTATGCTTTTCATGATGAATCCACTCTTTCCTGATTCTGAAATATATTTCACGAAAAAATGAGACCCTATAATTTCCCTTCCACTGGTGTACACCAGGTATATGGTAATTGTTAATTGTGTCGTTGAATGGAATAATCGTCAGTTCAGAACAATAGAACAATTTTATTCGTTCGTTAACATTTCGTCTGTGGTTTCGTCAACACATATTAATGTATCGTTGAATGGTAAACGTAGGCTTTCCTTGCGAATTGTTATATTTTATGTCAATACCCTTATTTATATAAACAGAGTTCTATTAATGACAACTGAAGAACTATGTATAGCAAAAAAAGTTGACGAAAAATAAAATTGATCTATTGTCCTGAACAGACGATTTTTTCCACTATTTCTTTCTTAAAATGTTTCATAAATTTTATATTTATTAATCAGTTACACACACTAGCACTAACTTACTGTCCGAATTTCAATACTCAATACAATTGGTCTCTTCTGTCTTGAGTTATCATGCTTACAAGAAATGTGACAAACGAACAGACAGACCAACGGGTATTTGGAAATAATTCGATGACTAACAAAATTATATGAAATTTTTATCTTTTCGATCAATATTTGCGGCTTTACAAATATACTCTTCGTTTTTGTATTTGCAAAAAGTATAATAATATCGGCAAAAACAGTGTGTTAATATAAGGCTTATAATCACGGGGTCCGGGTTCAAATCCTGGCTAGGATATGGATGTTTAGTGGAGTTATGTGTTTCCGAGACGGTAGTAGTCAGTGGGCTAATCCGCGGTTGAGTGGCATAACACGGTCAGTCCTTGTTATCTCTCCTGAATTCGAGTGTCATCTGCGACAGATGGCAATGTGGTAGGAAATTGTTGTTGTATAGTTGTCTGTATGTATGTGTCCTGGTCAAGTGGTGGCTATGACTAAACTCTGTCGGGATATTAATATGATAATAATAATAATAATAATCTTTATTTCCCAATCACAAATACAATTAATTAATAAGCATACAAGTAATTTCGGAGTGCGTCAAAATTGTAAGCTAATATGCATAACCATAATTCAATTTAAAATATAAAATAAATTACACGTAAAATTGTATAAGACAACACTTACATATTAACAAAATACACAAAAAATGCAATAAATAAACAAATACATAAACGATCCGATTGAGTAAAATTCATTTACATCATACAAGCATTTTTCAATTAGTAAAATTCTTTATCCTCTTTTTAAAAGTAAATAGGCTGTTACAATTTTTTAGATCAGTGGGTAAGTGATTATAAATTTCACAACCGAAAACACTTTTTTGATACAATGCTGTTGTATGCTGATGTGGAATTAACTGATCTTTAAACCTTGTTTGATAATTGTGTAGTGTGTTTGGTTTGCAAGAAAAGTTGATTGGTTTTTAAAAACATAGCAACAGATTTCATAGACGTATAAACAAGGCAGAGTTATTATTTTTAAGGCCTTAACAGATCCTCTGCATGAATCTCGGGGGTGTAAACTCTCCATAATCCTAATGACACGCTTTTAAAGAATAAATGCCCGACGAACAAAGTAGTACTCAATCCCCACAGCATAATCGTATACCATAATAACCTTTACCGAGCTTCACACGCAGACCATCTACGTGAGCAGCCCACGTCAAATTTCGATCGAACCTAATATTTTAGCAGAATCTGTTATTAGAAATTCGTCGTTAGAGTTCTGCTCGATGTTATACCTAAATGTTGTAGTTGTTTTTTCTTTATTAAGTGTAAGTCGATTCTTTTCTGACCAAGTTATAATGTCTTTATATAAATCCATAGATATATTTTTTACTGCGTCAGGACTTTTTTGAACAACTGAAAAGTTTGTATCATCGACGTAACATGTAATATGAACGTTGTATTTGCTTTGAATGAATAAAGCGAGATCTTTGGCAAAGATAAGGTATATTAATGGCCCTAATATGGAGGCTTGTGGTACACCGGCATGTATTAGACATTCTACTCTTTGCTCTTTGTTCCATTCACATAGACTACTTGCGCATGGTTTCTAATATAGCTGGATAAAAAATCTAAGGCAGTACCCCTAATACCATATGTAAACAACTTCGCAACAAGTAAGTCATAATCCACGCAGTCAAAGGCACGTAAGTAATGTATAAAAAGACGATTTAATAATAATTGGTCTCCTAATTAGTCATTTTACTCTAGTACTATTCTTGAGTTTTTCGGGCATTCAAATAAATGTTCTACTCTTTTTCGCTCTCGGTTTTGGTTATAGCATCATTATCAGAGGTTAGAGTTAATTAAAATGGCAGATTTTCTTCTAATAATGAACTTGCTTCCATGTGAATTTTATATCTGTATTATAGCCGAATGTGTACCTATTATCTATAAATGTTAATATAAGTAAATAATAATTTAAAATTCTTAAACCATGTCTATAGTAGGGCAAATAAGTCTAGTCAGTAGAGTCAGGGGCGTGCGAATTTAGGAACTTCGTAAAATCGCACGTACGTAACTCGAAGAAATGAAAGAACTCGGATTGTGTTAATTATGCATGAGCTACCATGTCTTAAATTTAAAATATTATGCTTAAATCTGGCAACATTATCTCCACGAATTATAAGCAGCGCAGCCGCAAATATTTGTCCGTTGCATTAAAACCGTTACTATAGTAAATGTATATATGTGGCGCCACTGAATGCGTAGGATGGGAGTTATTCCGCAAATTGCACAGTAGTTGAAAACATTATTAGGTATAAAGGCACCATATTCAAACATTCATTCTATTTGGTCGATTGCACCAATTACACATGACCTAGTCGTGGTTTTCATCTCCGGTAGGCGAATAAAACTTAATATATTTCTCTGAATTATGCGGGATTATATAGTAGAACGAGGTACCGCTTAAGTATTACATAACAGCTACTATCCTTTGACCAGAATGCCGCTGATTTTTTGCTCTACTGACAACTCTTCGTGACCTTAGTATAGGAGGATCTGGATTTGGCATGTTACAAGATAATTGAGCAGAGGATTGAATCAATGACACCTCATTCGTTGAAGCTTTAGTGAAATTATTAGAAGTCCTCGGTAATCCCGTATCATTCGTTCGATCTGCCAATACTTAGTTTATTAATCGAAAATTGTAGATAAAATATATATTCCAAAATATGTTTGTATATTTTGGTGTAAAAATGTAGTAGGTATTTATAATTCTCAGAAATGTATATCTGTATATCTACTGAACAGAAACTTAATTTTTATCGTAGATTCGATATAATGCTGCATTAGATAATAACTGAATAATCATTTTATAACAGAGCAGAAATAAAAATACAACATTTTTGTGAGTACGTATGTGTATACAATCAATAAAATATTAAATAATCTATATTTTAGGAACCACGAAGTACTGTTGTATCGATGCTCGGATTACAGTAAGTATATTAGACATTTCAGTTTCAGAGTCAAATTTAATAGAATTATAAATGTATTAGTAACACATTATAGATTAGATTACTTACTACAGTCCACTACCAACATGGGTTTCATAAAGGCGAATCTACGGAAACCGCATTTTTCTTATTCATTTAACGTCGGCCTAACTCCGTCAATAACCGACGCCAGGAGACGAGCTATACTCCCAACCTGACATACTGCCATACTCTTGCCTATCGAAAAGCAAGTATTTTTTTCTAACCTAACATCTAATAGACAAAAGACCAATATCCCCTCCGAAGGAAGGTATATCCACTACGCAACATTCGCCTAAAATTGAATAGCTTTTGCGTATACGCTGATACATAAGCCTGAGGTGGGGTCCCCGCTGTATTTGAAGACCGCCCATCCAAGTACTAACCGCTACTGCTGTTGCTTAACTTCTCGTACCAAGTACGAGTATAGGCAAGCAGAGCTGTACTTGACCCTAACTGAAATTTTAAAGTTTACAGCAGATATCCTCAAGGATCAGTCTTTACATGAATTACTTAACCTCGGATTTAATGTTAGTGACTTTACTGTTTGGCTTTAAAACAATGAGTTAATATAAAATAATTCAGATGAATGAAATAGATACCTTATACTTTTCTCAAATACAAAATGAACAGTAGGTACGTTGCATTTGATCGGCACATTTCTAAAATCGGCAATATCGTTCGAAGAGAAAAAATTTCATATCACTATGTTAGTGATCGAATTCTGAACAACTTTTCAAATATTTGTTCGTCTGTCTGTCTGCCCGTCTGTCTGTCCCTCCGCCACGTAAATACAATAACTTAAAAATAAAAAGTCCGATTATATTGAAATTTGAACAGTAAGTTAGTGTTAGCTAGAGGAAGAACCCTATTGTTTTTGAACAAAATTGATCAAAATGAATTATTATTTGTTTGCTTATAATTGTATTGAAACATATTCTTTATAGGATTTTGCAAACAGCAGAAAAAATAACTATTTACCACTAAAAGAAAAACTTTTTGTAAAAATATTAATGAAATCTTTGCATTCTTTCGATGGTTATTCAGTCTAGGTCAAATATAATTATTTCACACTTATTCATAGAAATTGTTTTGGTTCACCATGAAACATCTTTATAGGTGGCTTTATGTCTTTCTGATGAGCTCCAGAATAAGGGCGAAACACGTCTCAAAGGCTAAGCATATCCAAGAAACAGAATGATAGATTTCATGGAAATGTAATCCATTAGAATGAAATGAAGACAAGGTAGATAAATAAATTCATTTTGGGACTTTGTTCTCATTTTTAACTGAATCTTCACGATCGTAGGGGGTTATGTAGATACTAGTTTAATCTGCATGGCCGTAGGGGACTGTGTGGATGCTAGTGTTAGAATGAGAATTGTCAAATAAGAAATTAGACAAATTCATTTTAGGATTTTAATTTGCTAGCATAACCAGAATTCAGGTTATCGAAAAAATGCAAAGATTTCATTCATTAATAAAAAACACAAAGTTTTTCCTTTAGTTAATTAGATAGTTATTTTTTCTGCTGTATGCAAAATCCTATAAAGAAAATGTTTCAATAAAATTGATCAATAAATAGAAAAGTTATTAATTACATACCTATTTTTTTAAATCCATTTTTTATGTATTGTAATTAAACAAAATGTCTAAAACTAAAATTTACAAAAAAAATTTGAAGAGTATCGAATAGAATATACAACAATTATATTAAAAGTGCAGTACAAATCGAAGGGTATAATGGTTAGCTAGTTCAAATTTATCACTATCATCCTTATCTTTTGTTTAAATTTTGAGCAAGTTTCAACGTATTACTTATTTGCGAGCTTATATGCGACATCGATATTTTTTCACTAAATACGTTTTCACTGTCTTTTTATATAAGCAGTGTAACTTAATTTCTATAAAGAGGGACTAGAAGAAATAATGCATTGCCAGGGGTAGTTAATAGCTACCCTACTAACCGTTTCAAAAACTTGAACCAGATTTACCTAAATATACAAGTGCCTAGAGCGCTTTAAAATGTATTTCTCTAGTTCAGGATCGAGGTCGGGACTAGTTTTAATGAGAGTTAAAAAGACTAATATAATAAGGGTACCTATTTTGACTCGTATTTTAATATACCTAATAATAATAATACGCCTTTGCTGATAAATACCTTGGCTAAATGTATAATATACAACTATATTTGTCGATATTAAGCTTTGTATTTATCTAACAACCTGGATCTGGTTGCTAGAGAAAGAGAACAGAAATGCCTTAAATTGAATTTATTTACAAATTCTGTTACAAAAAATTACATTCAAAATAATGAACTAAAAAATATATTCAGTTCAGAGCATTTCTGTTCTTGCTAGCATAACCAGAATGCAGGTTTCCATAGAATGCAAAGATCGAAAATTAATATTTTTATAGAAAATTTTTACCCCTCCTTTCTCTGCTGTTTGCCAAATCCCATATAATAAAGAATATGTTTTATTAAAGTTAGACCCTCACTTTCAAATAAACAGAAAATCAAAGTTGTACTAATGTTGTATGACTGCCGTAGACTCAAAATACGAAAGAACGAGTAAAAAATCAAAACGGCTGTATCTTGACTAGTGTTGGGCGATATCGTGATTTTTCAGTCACAACGTGAATCGTTACTGTGGTTTTCTGATATCAGTGAATTCAAAAAGTGATGTGATCACGACTTTTCATAATAAGGGTATGGGAAAAATTGTTAATTGTTCTCTATTCCTAAATAAGTGCCCACAGACGGTGAATAGTGAATTCACTACTTTGGTAATCTGTGCAGCCGTAGATATGTGTAATATAATATTGTGTGGTATACAGGGCCGCCGAAAGAACAACGGGGCCCGGGGGTAGTAACATACGGCCCCACCAATCTTCGATTATAATTTCGAACTTATCTCGATACAAATTTCGGAAAACGGGGGGTGATATTCCTTAAAATCGAGCTTAAAATTGAATATTTACCTCGTATAATACTTAAATAGTCCTATTTTGCCTTTATTTAATAATCTATTAAAATCGGTCCAACTGTTTCTCCCATTCAAATATTTAAGGCAAACAAGATATATATAATTATCTATACAATATAAAACACGTACCTACCTAATGCTATTATTTATATCGTAAAAAATATATTTGTATATAGAAACGATCACGTCACGCTTTTCTACCAATTTTATTAACAGTCGTTACCTGTGAATAAATCACAGTTAGTGATATATCACGCATCACTACTTGACGTATTAGTATACGTCAGATAGTGCTGAGTGAAATTATAAAAATTAAAATAAAAAAAAAGTAAGCTGTAAAAATGAGTCGATATAATGCTCCAA
The DNA here is from genome assembly GCA_963583905.1 of Stenurella melanura. Classification (NCBI taxonomy): domain Eukaryota; kingdom Metazoa; phylum Arthropoda; class Insecta; order Coleoptera; family Cerambycidae; genus Stenurella; species Stenurella melanura. The sequence goes on from OY757310.1 coordinate 65,972,268, forward strand.
ATGGATGTTTATCGACACATTATATGAACTCGCGGCTAGTAATACTAATTTAAAGGATTGTTATCTCCCCATAACAAATTGAATAACCAAAACTTATTCAAGTCTCTCAACTTTTTTATAAAAAATGAAACATAACATGGATGCAATTTTTTTGTTTTATATAAAATAGTTTTTCCAAACCCCAGAGTTACCGAAAATAATCTACGTCAAGAAACATGGATTTTGTAAATTTCCTATAAAAAAATGAGTTGTAACCGAGGGAGGGCGTAACAGAGATGCATATTTTACGTACATATTATGCATGCCTTGAAGTTATATAATATTTTGTTTCAATCCCTAGAATTCCCAGAGGCCATCTTCAGAACGTCGAGAGTTCCCGATTCAAAAAAATTAAAACAAATCGTAGCCCGAGTCGTAGCCCCAACTTCTCATTTTTTATTTTTGCAGCTTTTTCGATTATATCGCACTGTAACTAATGAGCCTTTTCAGTTTGTGCTCCAATCTTAAGTATATTTATTCGAAAGTTTAAACATTCCAACGCATTTTGAGCCATTAGGTTTTATATAAAATTTTTGCTTAGTTAGAAAAAAAAAACATTAATTTATAGAACACATTTCAAACGCGCGTGTATCGATGACGTCACCGTCACTTAGACTGTACAGTAAATTTTAGTTACCTATGTTTAGTCGAGTCGCTGAATCGAAATTTAAAAAAAAAAACCAAAAAATGTTCAATACTTACTTTACCGATTTTTTTTAAACTTTGGGAATATCTTCTTGGGTCCATAACTCGAAAAGTTAAGAGTTTTTTTTTGTCGGTCGAACCTCCGACATTTTTAAATAAACAAATTAAGTTAACAATTGAATAACTTCCTGAATAATTATTCAAAATGGCTGAAATTTCATAAAAAGTATTTGTTTATTAACAAAAAATTTATTAAGATACAAAAATCCGCACGCATTTCCAAATAAACGATGATGTTTACGAAGTATAATATATTATCATAGGCATATATTTACGTGAATCTTATAGATGCATCGTATGCAGGTACCCACCAAAAATAGAATTCCACATATAGGTACTACAAATTTTGGAAAATACATAAAAAAATGTTTTCGTTGGAAAAGTGAACTTAAATAATTAAAGAACTCAACGGGATTTTGGACAACAACAACAAATGATAAAAATCGGCTAGAAACTAAGAATACTCGAAGGTGCGTTCATTAGAAACATTTTGTTTTTTATTTCACTCAAAAATTCGAATCCGTTTTCCAGACATAAAAAAAAAAACGGAGCGGTTTTCCAGCTGTACGCTGGTGGGATGGGTGGTTATGAGGGGTCGTATTTGAAAACAATTACACGTATTGGCTCCAAACAAAAAAACAGTCGAAAAGTACGTTTATTGGTTTCATTTTGTAATTTATTTCATTAAAAAATTCGAAACCGTTTTCTAGATATTGAAAAAAACAGAGTAATTTTCCGACCACACGCTGGTGGGATAGGTGCTTGTGAGAGGTCGCACTTGAAAACAATTTTAGTTATCAACTTCAAACAAAGAACAGTCGAAAGGTACGTTTATTAGCTTAACTTTGCATTTTATTTCACTCCAAAATTCTGAACCGTTTTCCAGAAATTCAAAAAAAACGGAGCGATTTTCCGATCACATGCTGGTGTGATAGGTGCTGGGGGGGGGGTCGCATTTGAAAACAATTATAGATATAGATTTCAAATAAAAAACAGTCGAAAGGTGTGTATTGGCTTAACTCTACATTTTATTTCATTCACAAATTCTAAACCGTTTTCCAGAAATAAAAAAAAACGGTGCATTTTCCGACCGTACGTTCGCGGAGTAGATACTTATTAGTAACGGCCTTTGAATATAATAACTGATTTGGACTCCAAACCAATAACATTTGAAACGTACGTTAAGCATGGTCATACTTAATATTTTGTTATATTAAAAAATTTAGTTTCTCTGAGAGTTATCATTTTTTTAGAATGACAGATTTACAAAAATATTTAAAATAATGGATGATATTTCGGCCATTTTGAATCCGCCATTTTCAATTCTGACTTTTTCATGTTAAATTAATAATTCGCGACCTAAGAAGCTTTTCTGGAAATTTTCCGATACAATTATTGAATATTCACAGAGAATATTCCAAATAATTAGTGTCATAACCGCCATTTTGATTTGGAAGTCTTTGATATCAAATTCGTAATCAGCGACCTCTGAAATCCCCCCAAAAAAGTGAGCCATTTTCAGTTATTTTTCTAGCAGTTATTCAATTGTTAGTTGGAATATACGAAATAATTAATAACATATGCGCCATTTTGATTCCATCATCTTGAATTTAAACTCTCGTAAGTGGAACAAGTAACGAGGCATAATTATTTACTTAAATTGCATTTTTTGGCATCGGAAAGAAAACACTTCGTTACAAAATGGCATCTCTATCTACACCGAGATCTACAATATGCTTCTATAAAAATTGAAAAGAAAATGTATTTCACTCCACCATATTGTACAGTATGATAAAATACCTCGTAAAATACATGAATACTTATTTTTTATATACGAAAAACATTTTATTTTTCAATTAATACATTTCTTCGAATACCTAAAGTATATATTTTCTATGTTTAATATTTTTATGTTTTGTTTATTCCTTATTTGTAGTTTATTGAGAGTTTTATTATTGTTTTCAAATTATTTTGAAATACCTATCTACTCGTATAATAAATATATTAAAAACAGGTATTTTTTTCCTTGTTTTTATGTACCATCCCACATTTTAAAACAATTATTTATCTTAATTCAATTTTGCAAATTGTATTTATAAGTAGTCTCGTAAGTAATATTCATATAAGTACAGTTTATTGAAATTAATCATTCAGAGTTTAAAATTCAGTATCGAGGTCAATCTTTTTGTGTTCTTTGCGAATCATGCAGTAATATTTCGGTATTGTCGGTAATAGGTCGGTATTGTTGGTATAATATTACGGTATTGTCGGTAATATTTCGGTATTGTTGGTAATATCTCGGTAGTGTTAGTAATATCTCGGTATTGTCGGTAATGGTAATATCTCGGTATTGTCGGTAATATTTTGGTATTTCGGTATTATTGGTAATATCTCGGTCGGTAATATTTCAGTATTGTTGGTAATATTTCGGTATTGTCGGTAATATTTAGAAATTAACGGTAATATTTCGGTATTGTCGGTAATATATTAGCAAGATAATACCAACAGTAATGTGGTGTACCTACAGAATTTCAGACAGTGAGCCACCCCTCGATATTTGCCAAATCTGTATATCATATTACCGTACAATAGAAAATAAAGGTAGGGTTACCATCAATTTTGGGACATTTTAAGGTTTTCCGTAGAATCCTGGATGGTTCCGGTATCATACCGGGACTGTAAATTCTAATGACAGCTGACAAATGTTGCAGTGGAATATTACCTAGCAATCAAAACAGCAACTCCGTAAAAACTAAAATAGTAGTGGTAACTTTCAAGAACGCGGCAAATTTAACATTTTTTATTTTTTATCCGTGAATTAAAGCTGCTATATATTTCTTTAAGATATACTTAGTAGTCATTTCAATATGTGCAGGTAGTTGCCAAAAATGTAATAAAAAAATCATAGTGAAATAACCCATTGTACCATCATAAAAGCAATTTCCTAAGTAACGTGTTTTTCAAAAATAAAAAAAAATAAAAAGAATAATCAGCAATTCATGGGTTTTTATAACAAAAATCATTATTAAATTATCTAACAAAACCACGTTTTTTTTTTGGTGGTTTCACCTCGGGTTTCACATTCATTGCATAAGTCATGTGCTTACACCAAAAACATTTCTTTTATTTCAATTTTGGATCTTAATACTAGGTACCTATCTCGTTATTAATAAGTCACATTGTTATTTTACTTAAGTAAACATTTTTAATATTTGCATAAATGCGTTGGTCTTGTAATACCTTTTGCAAACTAATGGAAATGCAAATACACTTAGACGATAAGTCAGTCTACCTAGGAAACACTTATATATTATTGGTATTTAGCAATTGGAAACCCTCATAAAAGTTTATCTCATTTTAATATACCTACAGGATTAGGCAAACTACACAGAATTATTTTCTTATTCCTTGTTTCTTATATTACAATTGGTAGATTAAATTCAATAAAATCATTTTAAAGGTTTGTGATGCCTCAGAGACGGTACAGAAAACAATATTCTACAAAGAAACATAACGGAAGAAAATGATTTTGAAAACTTGAAAACATTCCAACTTGATTTTTTTTAATGAAACACACGGCATATATTTACACCAGCTTATAGCTAATTCCATAAGCTTCCAACATACTTCGCTTTTGAATTTATTGAATTTTAATACTTTTATAGCATGTTTTTCCTAAATACAATCAAATTACCTCGCAAATTACCTATTAACTGGTAATTCCTACAGCTTTGAGTATACCACTTGAGGTTTATAAATAATAATAACAATTACAGTCTAAGTATATGTCAAGAGTATTAAATTTTAACATATTAATGAATGTAAAGAGTACCACTTTTAAATGTTTCGGTAATTATAATTTTCATATTTTCGGTGATACTGCAGAATAACAGGAAATTGGAAATCACGTTTTCAATACAAACGAAGTTTAAAAAAAAATAGTGCTCCTCCACTGATGCACTTGCATCAATGGAAACACTGAAAACATCTTGAAATTCATCTTGTTTCGTTGTTTTCATTGTAGATTGTAGGTGGTGCATGGTGCGCGGTTTTTACGTATTGCAAAATACAAATTTTTTATTTTTCTTATAAAATCTTATCTATGATTTGTCAAAATGCTCTTAATAAATTAATGATCCGTCACCAGAAGTAGGTAATGTGTGCATGGGAAGTTGTAATTTATTGTACAAGGTGTTTGTATTTCAAGGTAAGACCAAGTTAATAATTTCTGCATATACATATCAAAGTTCGTACAGGGTTCAGACTCTGCGAAGTTGAAAAAATTCCCTGAATTTTCCAGGTTTTCCATAGCCAAAAATATTAATTTCCATATATTTTCTGGTGAAATAATTTTTTATTTGACAAAATAATTCCTTGAATTGAATTAGTGAACATTTTTAAGAACTCCATGGTTTTCCATATGAAGACGCAGAATTCCCTGATTTTTTATATAATTTATAAAATTCCCTGATATTTCCAGGTTTTTTTAAAAGATTTTTAAATTCCCTGAGTTTTCCAGGTTCTCCAGGTTTTCCATACGAGTCCTAACCCTGTCGTATCAATATCGGGTTGGTGGCGCAGTGTTAAGGAGTCTCGGGCTCGAATCCTGATCAGGGTATGGATGTTTAGTGGCTTGTTTAATGTCTTACCGAGCTGGTAACGTGGGCTAGACCGCTGTTGGGTGGTACAACATGTCTAGTCACCGTTATCTCTCTTGAGTTCGAGTCTCAGCTGCAGTAGATGGCAATGTCGCAGGGAATGGTTGTTGTGTTGATGTCTGTGTACGCGTCCTGGTTGAGTAGTGGAGTAGCAATCCGCCAAGACGTTAATATAAATAAGGCCATTAAATAAGAAAATAATCAACTGTAAAAGCAACTGTCCTACGCCACTATCCTTAGCGTATTCTTAATGATAAAAATTAACAAAAAGGTATTAATCATTTATTTCCTAATTTGATGCCTAATCAAACAAAAAATACGTCATTGTTCATTTCTATAATTTGTTCAAACATACCTTAGAGGTTAGGTTAGTGGTGTATAGTTTCCTACATATATTTAAGGCACATAAAAAGTGTCGGCGCCTTTGACTTTGCGGTAGAGATCAAAGACCACATTTTTTATTTGCCTTAAATATATGTAGGGAACTATAATACTGAGTTAATTTTTACAGCATATTTATCGATTCCTCGATTTCTTTAGATTGTTCTCAGTACATTTTTTATAGACAATATTATTATGAAAGTTGACAAGTGACATCACTTGTAAGGTGGTGTAGACATATACAGGGGTGTGGTTCGTTTAAGAAAATCGAATTATGATCTACTAAGTTTTCTGTACTTCTTTGTAAAGCACTGAAAGATTTTGTTCATTTAGTGCATCAATCGCAGTAAACAGTGAGGATATTTATGAATCATTTTTTTCATTAAAATTAACATCTTTAATACGGTTCCCTTCATATACAGGGTAGGCCATTAATAATAGTCCATAATTCAAGGGTAAGTACATTCTTTGCACCAAAATATGAGGATATAACCAAACATGCTTTGTAAATTGTTGCTGGGAGTCCAAAAATGCATAGAAGTAGGTGGAGGTCACATTGAAAATTTACTCTAAGTAAGTTGTAACAATAAATTCATAAGTCAGTGAGTCTGCGTAGTTGTCGCTTTTTAGTTTTTACTCACGTTGTGTAACTTTTTTAATAAATATAATTTGTCTTATTCGAATTGAATTTATTTTCAAAGAATTCTTGATATCTTTTAGAAATGGCTCCAGCATGAAATTTTCTAGCCAAAAGTGCCACAACGTTTCGTGAAAAAAGAAAAAATATTCATCATCAGGTACTTATAGCTCATGAGGCGCCCTCCATGAGCTGGCGTGATGTGATACATAGATTGTTGTTTATTGGCTTAAAAAAGGTGTCCTTAACAAGTTTGGAGAAGATCGGTCAAGAGGTAGGTGTAATATTGCAAAAAAAAGAGAGAGAAAATACAACTTTCACACTCTGTATCTCTTTCCACAGCAACTATGTTTTAAAGTATGTTTATATCCTCATATTTTGGTCCAAAGGATGTACTCTTGAATTATGGCCTATTTTAATGATTCACCCTGTATAGCAAACCTTATATCGATTTGCATAGCAATTCGCAAGCAATCTAATAATATTAAGGGTGTCCGATGTCCTATTTAAAATAAATAAATGTGTGCCCGACAAAAACAAAACATTCTGTAGACTTCTCCACAATTTTACGTTGTCTTGTCATATAAAAACATTTTGTATAAAACATTTGTTTGTATTTCTTCAAATAAGTTGTAAAAAAGAATCTCTAAATAGTTGATCATTACTGATAACATTATCAGGAAATATTATGCAAAAAAGCATAAATCAAACATAGGATCGTAAAAATAATACATATAAATTGACACAATCGATAAGTAGTTTAATTTGAAATGGGCAAACAGCAAAAATAACTGTTTGTTCATTTCTAATTAAACTGATTCTCGACTGTCATATCATATTTTTTCCATTTTAAGTACCTATCTCGGTACCTATTTAAAAATGTTTAAATCGAAAAGCTTCTAAATTTCCATATAAGAATAAAATATTTTTAATAAACTGTTGGAAGGTTGAGAATATTTTAAAACTTCATGTGACATGTGAGGATGAGCGAATGACAGCTGTTGACTTTAAAAATCGTCCATTTATTTTCTCTTTTGCTTTAATGCTGATTTTCATGTAATTCAATACTTCTTAATATTAGCTATTAGAGGAGTAGTTGGTTTGACTAATTCTCAAATATGTAAAAATATAGGTAGGTACACTTAAAGAACAGATAATGGGGTTATTTCACAATTTATGTTTATGATAAATGCACAATAGGGAAAATTTAAAAACATATTCGGGATTTTTTTTTATTTTTGCAGCTACGTACTTTTAAATTCGGTTTGTAATTTGAAAAAATTAGTTCCCGCCAGCAGTCGTGGCGTGCATGTTTTCGCATGCGCAGTATAGCGTAGATGAAATATCTGTGTGGCGGCACTGAGTTTCAAATTTCACTAAAAAAAACTGACAGCTACAGTTAGCAGTATATCAGTTCTCTTATTTTTGCATCAAGTGATATAATTTTACGAGTATTGTTAAAAACATCGGATAAGTATCTACCCCAAGATGTTTATACTCATATTAATTATATTCAAATATTATAAATACTGTAGAAATGGACTACAAAATGTGTTTTATATAATATACCTATACATATGTATATACATATTACGAGTTTATCAAGTATTAACAGATACGCTTTATTTGTAATGTCAACAAAACTAACCTCACATTTTCACTCACTGAAATAGTCGCAAAGAATTCCTGAATCATAACGTAGTTCACTTCAGGTAAATTTTCAGTGCTAGCTTTAACGAAAGATCCATAATGTGACAATTAGTAAAAAATTATGAACTAACACAAACTATAATAATAAACACAAAGCAAACTGTCATACGTTTGACTGTTCTTCTACCTCTATTATATTGCCAGTGAGGAATCTTAACAAAAACAAATGTTCCTAGATTTAGTTGTAAATTAATAAAATTTGAAATTATTTACGATACTTACTTATTGATTTATGAATAATTAACAAATAATAAAGAAATAGTATTTTCCAATACATTATTCTTATATTCTACTATTCAAATTGATAAATATTTTTAAGTTTTTCTTTAACATGAAATAACCCATTGTTTTGAATTCCTATTGACTATTCCTCGTAACTACACCTTCATTTAAAATAATATGAAATGTAAGTAGGTACCTATTTATTTATTTGCAATTATATTTTTGAAATCATGAATAGTAATCAAAAAGTAAGTAATTCTTGTTATATAAATGGTAAATTGTTTAGTTAATAAACGAAACAGTTTGCAATATACTAATAGTTACACAAATTAAAATATGCAATGAAATAACAAATCGACAATTAAGTACCCAATCAACTTATATTTAGATCTGCAAGTGCATTGTGAATTATCCAGATAAAACCATTTTTGTTCAACTGAAGCTCTATACACTTATTTCAGTTTGTTTATTTTTCAAACATTATCATGGAAATATGTATCCATAAACAGTTATGTATTTTAAATGGTTATTCAATGAAATCATTGTTTTTATTCACTTCAAAATTAAAAACAAATATTCACCTATTTGGAAACACAATTAGCACAAACTACAACAATGAAAGAAAACACAACTAAAACGTATTCCACTCTCAGGTAGGAAGGCTATAACGTGTGATCCCTTATTTGAAAAAGCGCAATGAAATGTGGTTTTTAAGAATCCCAAACGAATATCTTCGTGTCCCTTTTTCTCCGTTTTTCTTCCCCATTAACTTACCAACTTGTAACACGTTGTCGACACATCCAGTTTCAAGCAGCTTTAATCCTTTACAAAAAGACAAGTTTTGGGGCTCACCACTCGAGTTAACTGGGGGCACTCGCGACAACGACGAATACATACAAATGTCTCTTTCATTTCGGGGAAAAGACCAATAAATAATCCTCCTTTGAACTGGCTCCGGAATGCGATCGTAGCGCTCTTCGATTCTTTGAAAGGGTATGTTTTCCGCGACGATTTTCGCAGTGATATCGAGAAGGGTATCAGGGGAGCGAGGGCCCGGTTCCCTCAATAAGGGCCCTCCGGCGGCCCGAGGACAGCACAACCGCCTGGCCTGCGCCATCAAGGAAGCACTCTCACTGACTGATTCTCGGACGGAGAGCTTTCGGCTAGCGCCTGCGCGGCCCCACCGATGTAGACGGCACAGCTGATTCGACCCCCGCGTGCGTAATGTACTTTGTTTATGTTGGCCACATGGCGCAAGGTGTAGGGGGGCGCCATCAGGAGGGAGAGAGACGCATGTGGACCACTGTCGTATGTGCGCGGTTGTCGGATTGTGTGTGCTTTCTTAGGTTTCTTGACATTTTTATTGTTTGTTGTTTTGATTGTTTTTACTGGCATTATTTACTAACACATTAACTGTTGTCCTTTAAAATAACTATGTAGATGTATTTAATGGCAATTGTTTAATACTCCGGCGCCGACTATTTTTTTCGTGGTTTACTTTCCTAAAGTCTATAAAACAAATTTAGATTTAAGTACGTATGCTCTAAAAAGCATTATTTTTCTTTTGCACAAAATTGATACATTTTTCTTGTTTGCAAGCTTTTAAGACCTGACTTATGACAAGACGATCAAATTGGAGGACACACCTTTTTCCCCAGCCAATCAGAAATCTAGATATAAGTTTAAATTGACGTATCGAGTGTTCTGTTTACGTTTCTCAATGTTAGCTTTAGAGATCAGCCAGCATATACGGCGAGGACCATAAGTATCGGATAAAAAATAACATTTTTTCTGCATAATTTTATACCTCCCCCTTCAACCCCCTTGGAGTGACAGCTACCCCTTTACAATATTTAAATGGACCGAGGGTGAGTGTGCTAGGCTCTATTGAAAGGGTCTTTAATTGTCCATCTAGCAATATAAGGTTTCTTTTAAAATTAATTTGAACTGTATTTTAATTGTACAGGAAAATTAGCCATTTAGAGTAACAAAAATTAATAAATGGATCATCTCCGGGATTTAAGTAGGTAATAACCTGGAGAATGAGATGATGCATTCTTTGCACTTCCAAGTTCCGGGAATATTACAAAAAAAAAAAAATTGGAAACACTTTTTGATTTTCGGTTTCTTTGCTCTAGCGGCCAAAATAATGGAAATGGAGAAAAAAGTCTCAACAAAAGCTGTAGCTCGTCTCTTTCTCTACAAGAAAGGCCTTTACAAATTTTTATCTTACTTAAGCCGTTTAGAAGATAAATCGAGTTTTCCACTTACAGTTTTAAGCCGCTTCGAAATGCGCGAAAAATGAGAATTCTCCGGGAGTTTCATATGACCGGGCTCATCGATCGATAATTCTTACTATTCCCCTAATAGCACATGGACGTCCCGAAAACGTCCCAAGAACGTACTTACAGGACATGAAAACGACCCGAGGACGTACTCTACCGACGTAAGACGTACCGACTACGTAAGGGACGTTCCGTGTCAGCAAAACGGGGTGTCCCGTGGACGTCCCACCCAGGACGTATGTGGGACGAATGTAGGTCTAGAGAGGACGTCCTGAAAACGTTGTTGGGACATACTGTGCAAAACATATAGGTACCTCCCCCTCCACCACTTTTAAAGTGTATTCACAGCAGAGGGTATTTATGTTCCTTTTTGGGTTTTCTAACCACATGCATTTCTTTCGAAATAGAATCCAGTGATTGGATTCTATTTCGAAGGGAATAAATGTGGTTAGAAAAGCCAAAAAGATTTAAAAAATGACAGTATATAATTACCATGTAGAAAAATTATTCAAATAGATTGGTTTTAATACTTGGTATTTTTATTTATCAACACCAAGTGACAAATTTATGCGAACATTTTATTTCTATTGTGCTATTGAAAAATAAGTTATGGCATTTGTATTTTTTTTTAATTAACTTCTTACTCTCCAAATTCAAGTGTCAAGTGTCAAAAACACATTTTTTATGGGATTTAAAAGCAGGGGCGCGTTTAGGTAAATTGGGGCCCTAGGCGATGTGAGATTTGAGGGCCCCTCGATTAAAAAAATATTATGCAAGATTTGAAGGCAAGTATATTTTTACAAATACATATTATCATATTATTTTTTTCCGGCTTTATATGTTAGCAAACTTGTCAATTTGAACGTTTGATATCACAGTTTTGTGTTTCCTCTGATACAGTATCCAGAAGAGACAAATTTTGAAGTCGCTGTTTCCCCGAAGTACTTCGTTGAGCGTCGAAAAAGTGCGTTTACATGAGGGATTACTGACAGGAATGGTCAAGTAAATACACAAAAGGGTTTCAACATTAAAAAATGTCGCCTGCAACACATTGAGCAGTTTTTTATAGTAAGAATAGGTTTCAGTCGATTGTTCTGAAACTTGGGGAAAATATTCTCCTGAATCCCTTGATTAAAATTCTCTCTGACCACCAGTCCGACCGAATTCGATTTTTTTATCTAGAGGCGACTGAAACTGTGAACATCTTCGAAGGTCTGCGTAAATGTTCCATAAAAATTCTGAAAATATTCATGCTCATTTCTTGAATAAAAATAAGCATCTTTTGTCTCTTGGCATTTTTTTCAAAGTGCTTCCTTCTCCCGGAAAAAAATAACAAACAAACAAAAATATTTTTTGTATTTTTTTTACGGGAAAAGGAAGCACTTTGAAGATAAACACCAAGAGACAAAAAATGCTTATTTTTGTTCAAAGAACGCGTCTACCGGTTTTCAGAATTTCTTAGACAAAAATAATTTCGACCAAGAATTTCCCTAAAATTTTATTTTTTTCTATTTCAGAAAAATCCCAAAATATTCAGGCAAGTTCTTTAGGTAAAAATAATCAGCTTATGCCCCTTCAACTTTTTCTTCAAAGTGCTTCCTTGTCCCGTAAAAAAATTGCAAAAAAATTATTTTTTTCTGTTTTATTTTTTCCGGGAGAAGGAAGCACTTTGAAAAAAAACACCAAGAAACAAAAGATGTTTATTTTCTCTAAAAAATGAGTCTGAATATTTTCAGAATTTTTATGGAACATTTAAGCAGACCTTCGCAGATGTTCACAGTTTCAATCGTCTCTAGGTCAAAAATCGAATTCGGCCAAAGAGAATTTTAATCAGAGGGCCCAGGACAACATTTTCCCCAAGTTTCATAACTATCGACTGGTCCTTTATATATTTCAGCAGGTGACTTAAGCCGACATATATCAAAAATTGATGCAATTTATCTGGAGATAGCTCGGAATCTATGTCGCCTCTATAGATTGATACTAATGCACTGATCATTGCAGTGCACTGATTATTAGCTTGTTTTGCATCCTCAGACACTTTTTCCAAATTTTCTTTATTTTCAGATTCTTTTTCTATTTGTTCATCATCGCCAGATTCACTAGAATCGTTTCCTAATGGTTCTTCCTGTTCGCAGTCCTCATCACTGGTTTCAAAATCAAAATTTTCTCAGTTATTTTCTCGGGTTTTCTAGATTGTTTGTCTCAGGTTCTTAAATTGTCGCATCATCATTATCAGTAGATTTATTTTCATTAATGTGAAATATACCGAAAAGCTGATTCGTCATCTGGCACGTGCTGACTGCCGAAACTTAAATAGTAACGTCTGAGGAATTGCCAAATTGGTCTGTTAATTGATTGCATCTTTTTTTAATACACTGAAAAAATATGTTCAGTGAATGAAAGTTCATTGAGAATTTATGAATCTGTTTATTGATATAATGTATATGTTCATTAATACAATGTACACATTTATTGTAAACGTACATTATTATAATAAACGGATTCATCACTTTTCAGTCGATGAACCGATTCATTAATATTACGAACATATTTTTTTCAGTGTGATACAGTGAATAAAGATTAAAAAAATGAATATTTAAGAATATTCAAACACGATAAACACAAACTATAAATTCCTATAGACTTCTACATTGAAATATGAAAAAAATTGAAATGCAAAGGAAGAACTATAAAATGATTTCAAGTTCAAATGATATAAAATGTAAATAAACGACAAATGTTCGTGAACACATTCTCGCATGAACTATTCTTATTTTGTCATTTTTATTGCAATTGAGATCTGATGAGGATGATATGGAAAAGGGAAGAAATGTATTTCATGATAGTTGTAAATATCATTATTGCTATCAGTAAAGCGAAAATAAATAACGACATAACGAAGAAATAAAAATTTTACATAGCTTTTTCACCTCAATAAATTGGGAAATGGGGGCCCCTGGAAAAGTGGGGCCCTAGGCGCGCGCCTAGTGCGCCTAGGCCTAAAGGCGCCTCTGTTTAAAAGTTATATGTTATAATACCTAGTACAGTAAAATATAGTTATATATGCATTAAGTCATATTGAATATTATAAGAAATAAGCCAAGTGTGCAATAAAACGTAAGATATGTATATCTCACCTTCTCTTAACGTTTTGCACACTTCGTCTTTTTATAATTATCTTAGTTTATATTATTTTCTAATATTCTCTCTTTTTTGACACCCTCTCTGTTCTTTTTTTTTTGCCCTCTTCAATCACGATGCAATAGCCATTTCTGTGTCCTTCCAACACGTTGAAGCGTTAGCGACTTTCGGCAGCCCCTGTGCAAATAAAAGAAAAATTAACATTTCAGATGAAATCTTGGAAAAAAACATTAAGACTAATATATGCCATTTGATGGCAAGCTTATATTTAAAATAAATTATTATAATTTTCTTGGTGTCCTATTTAAAAACAAAAATCAGTTTAAATGTGAACATTTTTTTGTTTAACTGACTTTTGCATTTGAAAGGTTCCCTTGCTCATTTAAAAATTTTAAGAACACCTCTTTCTATGAATGATCGATTCTACAAATAATACCAAAGACCGAGAGAAGCAGAAATATATGTTGTGACTAATGTTAATAGATTAATAACGTTATTATAAGTTTAACGTTATATTTTTTGCCGATATTATTACAGAATTCAAGTAAAGAAAATGGCTATGGGTTAAGATGCATTAGGATTTACGGTTAGAAGCAGGTTTATTAGGTTGAACATTGATGATGTATAAAAGCTTTTGTACGTACGTACTTACGTACAGAATAATTTCAGAAAAAATATAACAAATAGGGCATATAAGTTACAAATTTGTAAATTTTCCTCAAAAAGTACCTTTGTTAGTGTTTTCCTTATATTAATTTACTGAAATCCCTAAATATACTATACAAGTTTGTTGATGTTTTCTGGCAAATGTTTTTATTACTCAATGTATCAAATCTTACCTATTAAAAGTTTCATCACCTCCACTTGTTCATCAGAGATGTCGAACCATATATAACACTTCGTTTAACACATTGAGTAGGTACTTCTTTTCAATTTTTACTTCCCTCGCATACCGAAGTGAAGTATTGTATTTATAATGTTTAACCAACAATCTTCTTGTATGTGAATAAGTTCGCTCCATGATAAACAACTAAAAACTACATACCCAGGTTCACAGGTGATCTCCCATAGAATTTTAACAGAGCGGGGGTGGTAGCAGGCTATAACCTACAAATAAGCAGCACCAAATTTATCTAGAATAAAATATCGATCTAAATACTTATATATTAATAAATCAATTAAATAGACTTACCTATTTTTGGTACTTTCTTTTGTAGCAGTTAAAAGTGACTAGTGGCAGTGTGCGGAAAAAATAAAAATGATGCAATGCAATAACCATAAGGTTGCCAAATTGAATTCCCCCTAATTTGACAGCAACTGAGCAACTAAACTAACTGAAACTCCCGTTTGGCTGGAATTTTAAAATAAAAGAGCTTTATAGGAACTTATTAACATATTTTTAATTGTTATTCATTCCAGTAGGTATTTCCATTTATTCTCATTGCGATATTTTCGTACTAAATGATAGTAGCACACTAATATAGAGGATAGTAGTATAATAACTACACTGTACTGTCAAAAAGTACAAATTACTGTGATTTCGCAAGATGAAAAAAATAGTTGAAACGAATATAAGATTTCTGAAATCAGAAAAATCAAATTGACAAAATTTAAATGGACCATGAAATATGAAAATATTTTGTTATCAAAAGAAATTTTGTTAGTAAAACTTTTTAAGGATTTTAATTTCATTCTTACAGTTTTTAATTTCTTTTTTTAATCATATCCTCATCTGCTCAAAAGAAACATCACTCCTAGAGGTTATTTCACAAATGTGCTTAGGTTTGCCTTGACTAGACTCTAGCAGGATGTCCTTAAAACGTTTTATTCAGGACGTTTTAGGGACGATAGCAAACGGACGTCCTTGGGACGTACCATATAAACCCGGGACGTTCAGACCTAACGAGGACCAAATTGAACGTCCTGGGGACGTTTGTTGTTATCAGGGTCAGAGCCCTTAAAAAAATGTAAATAACGTAAAATGTAGAGAAGAGTCTCAGCTTGACTGTAGAACTAATCACAAAATTCATAAAAAAATTTATCAAAGAGAAAAAGTGTCAGAAGATGGCTTAGTAAACTTTGTACACTTGATCCACAAATTTATTAATATCTTTTCCGGGAGTCGTTAGAATGATAATTCATTTTGCTTATATATTGTTATATATAGATATATTAATCCAATTAACATTTTATTGCAATTACTGTTGTTGGAAAAATATGCCTTGCAATCAAAGTAGAGGGTATATTTCTCATAGATCATCCAAATTTTGGAATTCAATTCAGTATATCTTATTAAATAATAATTGCACAGTCTTAATTTTTGGATTATAAGTACAGTAGAATATATTCTTTTGAATGACTTTAGAGTTTTTTAAATGCGTGCAGTACTTTTTGAATTTGTCTTCATTATTCATACACATTCAGAAAATGCTCAATTATATGGTAAAGCATATACAACTAATTTGTTTCCTAACATTCTTCAATGAAATTTTCACGAAATATAGATTAAAGTGCGTGGAATCGAATCCATGCATTGAAAAGGCACCCATTGTTACGGGAGAAATAGGCAGGGTGCATAAAACTCAAAGATACGAATAAATCAACTGTATAAAATTTACTAAACAATCTTGTAACACTTTTTTCTCTATGATAAAAATTTGTATGAATTTTGTGATTAGTTCCACATTAAAGCTGAGACTTTTCTCTACATTTTATGTTGTTTTCATTTTTTTAGCGGCTTTGAATAGTAAGAATTATCTATCGATGTGTCCGGTCGTACGAAACTCCCAGAGAATTCTCATTTCCGCGCATTTCGGAGCGGCTCAAAACTGTAAGTGGAAAACTGGGTTTATCTAAACGGCTTAAGTAAGATAAGAATTTGTAAAGACCTTCTTTGTAGAGAAAGAGACGAGCTACAAATTGTGTTGAAAACTTTTTTCTGTATTTTCATTATTTTAGCCGCTAGGGCAAAAAAACCGAAAATCAAAAAGTTTTTCTAAATTTTTTTGAATTTTCTCGAAATTTGGAAGTGCAAAGAATGCATCATGCCATTCTATAGGTTATTACCTACTTAAATCCCGGAGACGATCCTTTTATTAATTTTTGCGAGGTTTTTTGCCTTCATTGCCTGTAGTATAAACTATTTAGCCTATGTACCAAACATCTGTCAAATCTGACTTTTCTAATTAATTTGGTGTCATATTATAAACATTCAATTCAAATGTATCGTTTTTTCTACTACGCAGGTGACAAAATACCCAACAAAAAGAAGAAGTAAAAAGGGTCTCTTTTTACATATCAGAAAAAATTATAATTTCTTTATTTGCTATATCTGTGCAAACTTATGATTCTAGTTATTTATCACTGATTGTCAAGTTGATCGTTATTTTAACAATGAGTCTTCGATTACCCACAGAATTGAAATTTTTATATTGTTGGGATGTTTTGACAAATTAAGAACCAGAGGCAGGTATGCGAAATCTTCAATACTAAAGCTGCTTTCGTTAAGCAGAGTGATTCGTAATCATAAGGTACCTGTTTCAAGTGTTGTCTCTGTTCCTACCGTGCAATTTTGTATGATATGATTACTGTTCATTGAAATCCTGTTAATTATGATTACGAATCAGCAGAGGCAGGTATGCGAAATCTTCAATACTAAAGCTGCTTTCGTTAAGCAGTGATTCGTAATCATAAGGTACCTGCTTCATGTGTTGTCTCTGTTCCTACCATGCAATTTTGTATCATATGATTACTGTTCATTGAAATCCTGTTTATTATGATTACAAATCACTCTGCCGAAAGCAGCTTAAATATTCTGACCGTTCTCAGTCTACGAATTAGTAACTTGGGTCTAGCCGGAATGGGCAACAACTGGGGGTCTATTCTCGAATCTCTACTAAATTTGTCAACCACGACAAATATCAATGATAATTGTGGCATACTTCTTAAAAATGGTATTCTCGAGCCGTAGCAGACACCGCTAATACCACTCGGCAAATATGTCGCATAGCAAAGTATATCAACACTGTATTATGCCTCTGCTTTACCGATAAAAAAGAGTTATCCCACTGTAAAATTTAGTTTAAATGTCAGTGGAACAGATCTAGACAACAGACAATGTTTTATTCGTGTTAGTAGTTAGAATAATAGTATTTTGTCCACGACTATTAAATAATGTACTCAATATGTATGTGTTTCCTTAAGGATAATGCTATCCATTATTCTCTGCAGTGAATAATGATTTCATTATTCACTGATTGCAGTGAATAATGAGGACAGTCAATTGTTTGCAAGAAATGACGTAGAGGCTTTTTACTAAAAATTTAAAATGTCAAAATTGTAGTAACCAAAAGAGAAGTGTTGTCTCTCTAAGTTTTCTAGGAAGCACTCAAATGCCGAAGAGGTATTTTAATAAACGCTCAAAAACTACATTAGTAAGTTCTTTTGAAAGCATCATCTATTTCTATTAGCAACACGCGGAAATCCCCAACATTGTTTTTGAAACCATTTACCTACATATCTACAAACTGTATTATTTTATTAGTAAGCCATGACAATGTGTCAAAGCGTAAATTGATTTGAAACGTCAAAATTTGTGCGATTTCAACGCCAACGTTATTTACAATAATGTTACATTTTAGGTACTCAAAAAGGGTAATATAATTAAATAAATCGGTACTGACAGTGAAAACTAGATTTCAAAGATACCGCCAGAGATAAACGAAGCTGCAAAAATCGCCTCATTAAACTTGTGGCCCAAAAAATCTAGAAAATTATATATGATGTCTGATGACATATGAATTTTTCCTAAATAGGAGACACTGAATGAAGATGAATTAAATAAATATTAAATATTTAATAGTCGTGGACAAAGTATAGTATTCTACTCGCATGTAATGACTATTATTCACTCTGGTGATTTACGACACTCGCCTGCGGTTCGTGTCTTAAACTTCACCCTCGTGAATAATAGCCATCATTATATGCTCGTTGAATAATATACTATTGTTTTGGTAGAGTTAGTAAAACACCCAGACATTTTGTTTGGTGAATTTTCTGCTAAATTATAGTATAATAATAATAATAATAATAATAATAAACGACTTTATTGAAACAAAGAAATATACAATGTTTCATGGGCGAAGCTTAGCATAGGCTATTCTGCCACTTGACCCCATTAACACTAATAGATAAAAAAACAATATACATGCATAATATAAAGAAACTACTTTAAAAAAAAAAGAATAAAAATGAATACATATTCGCATACAAAAAAAAAAAAATTGTTATACAGCATAGAATGTAAGTAAATAACAACTTAGGAAATTAAGGAAATTAATGAAAATGTCTAACAACAATTTAAAAGAAGAGCCAAAACGCAAGTTCAGAATAAAGTAAAATTTGTATATTTTTGCTCGTCAAAAAGTAATATTTTTAGATGTATTTTGAAAGATGTTGCTGATAGAGATTTTAATCTGGAGGGGAGAGCATTATACAGCTTTGCAGAACAGTAGGTAAAAGAGTTTTGAAATGCGGCGGTAGAGTGCCTCTGAATATGAAGCAGATGGCCAAAGCGAATAGTCCTATTATGCACTGTGGATCTAGCACAGAGCCTACTGGAGAGATAAGGTGGTACCGAAGTAGATATAATACGGTGAATGAATACTAAAAAATGCAATCTCCTCCGAAATTGCATATTCAGCCAGTTTAAACCAGAAAAAGTATGAGATATGTGATCGAATCTTCTTAGGCTGAATATGAAACGGCAGCAGGAGTTTTGCACTCTCTGTATTCTTCTTTTTTCTACATTATCTATGAAACTACTATATACTACATCACAGTAGTTAAAATGTGATAAAACCAGTGATTCACATAGAATTTTTTTCAAGTTACGGCCAATAGAAAACCTACTACTGTATAGTAATTTTAAAGAGCCATATGCCTTGGTCAGGAGAGTATTTACATGGCCGGAAAACTTCAAATGGTGATCTAAGTTCAATCCCAGATTTCTTACTACGGTCACAGGATATAAAGCCTCATTCTCTATGTTTAAACTAAAGTTTTCACAAGCAGAAACTAAGTCTTTCTTAGGTCCGAATAATATTAACTTACATTTACTGGGGTTTAGTTTTAGGTTATGCTCATGAGATATCCGATTAATTGTCTGTAAGTTACTGTTAAGACTATTTTGAGCTAGTAAATAATCTTTGATATGAAAACTATTGTATACCTGAGTGTCATCTGCATATGCTTGAACATTGCAGTTTACCACAGAATGTAATATGTCAGAAGTATAGATACTAAACAACAAAGGACCTAAGACCGAGCCTTGAGGTACGCCAGATAGAACTTTTAGAGAGGGGGAAGTAGAATCGTTAAAAAACACTTTTTGGGATCTATTATTTAAATACGAACTAAAGAAAGCAGTACTCTTGTGATCAAGACCATAATATCTAAGTTTTGCACACATAAGTTTATGACTAATCGTATCAAAGGCTTTGGAAAAGTCCAGCAGCACCACGGCAGTTACCTTTTTCTTATCAGTGTTTATTACGATATCATCAACAACTCGAGTAAGGGCCATTGAGGTACTATGTCCCCTTCTAAAGCCTGACTGATTTTCATGTAAAATATTATTTTCGTTTACAAATTCAAATAGCTGCTTGTGAACAATTTTTTCTAATACCTTAGATATAATGGGTAAGATACTTATAGGTCTCAAGTCAGTCAAGGAATTTACGTCATTGGTTTTTGGTAAAGGAATAATTAAGGCTTCCTTCCAGAAGTCAGGAAAATATCCCTGTTCAAGACAGCAATTTACGATATGCGTAATATAGGGTTCAATATGTGGACAACAGTATTTTAGCATTGCCAATGATATTCCATCTAATCCACAAGCATTTGTTTTAAGCTTTCCTATAGTATCACTGATCTCTTCTATAGAACATAATTTAAAATTGAAAGATGCTTCACCATGTGAGTTATTATTATAATGGTCAATGAGCACATTGTTGGCTTGACTATAAAATGCAGAGGCAAAATAATTATTGATGTCAGATGCATTGCCAATGGAAGACGGAATTTCATATACACTACATTTTTTCACATTGAAGGTTTTTAGTGCCTTCCATGTATTCTTCATATTTCCCTGACTGCAAATGTTATTTAGATAAGCTTTCTTCTCATATCTTATTGATGTAAGGGTATGATTACGAAGCTGCTTGTAATAAAGATAATCGGTAGCATTTTGAGATCGTTTATAAGTTAATAAAGCTTTGTCCCTTTCTTTAATCATTCTCTTTATATTGTCAGTAAGCCAAGGTGCTTTGGGTTTGCTCACCCTTACTACTCTCAAAGGTGAATGATAGTCAAACAGCGTCGTTATGTAGGAAGTGATTTAGATTAAATTTATTTTATGTCAGTTTGACATAATTATAACACCTTTTACATTCGGGCACAGAAGACAGAAACTAGTTCCTGTCTTCTGTGCTCGAGTCAAAAACGACCACTTTCGTCTTTGGTGCAGATGTAATTATTAACAAAGCCGTAACCTTACCTTCATTCTTGCACTTAGCGCGGAAGCTCGCATTTGCCGTATAAACGATTTAAGCAGTTCTATTAGACTTATTTTTACTTAACTCAGACACTTTTATAAAGTGCCAATCTTTGAGTTCGACGAATAATACCTTCATATACTGCCCTGCTAAGCAAAACCCCCGTAAAATCATTTTTTGCTGAAAATGAGTTATAATCAGTTTCTTATAGGTGATATCAAAATTTACTTACTTACTAAGTAAAAATCCAGTAAAATAAATCTAAATATGTGTTACTGCATATTATAATACCCGAATTTCCTAAAATGCTTCGTAACACTAAAGAGAAACACAGTAAACTGTCATTATTAAGCTAAAACACCGCAAAGAACCATATCGTGTAAAATTTGCCATGTTTTTCCTTTGTTCATGTTTAGATGCAGGGTTTTTCTTTAGTACGACGTACGACTTTAGGCGGCATATTATGAGAGCAAGTTCTGATGTTCTGTATGTATTGTGTAAACTTAAGAATTCAATAAACTGTTAAATTAGCTTAATTGTGCTTTTACCACGAAAAATTCTATTACTGCTCCTATTACTGTGATTTTGCTTAGTAAATATGACATATTGAAGACCTTAATACTAGATAAGAACACAATTCAAGCACTTAATGCAAGAAAATATCATATTAAAACCATTACAATTAGTTAAATTAAAATATGCAATAAAATTGCTCGATTTCCATACCAAAATCATTACATGTATCTACCAAACTTAGCTGGCAGGTAACTTGGAAGTTAACCTCCTTTATATCGGTTCAGCAATTTTGTCATTTACGGGGGTTTTACTTATCAGGGCAGTATACGTTGCTGCATCATTAAAGTTAGTCATTTTTATGGAAAGCTGTCATTAATTCGCATACAGCAGCGCTATTCTTGACTGCACGCATTTTCTAAGGTTACTCGCATTTCACTAAAATTCGAATAAAAATTCATCCTAGACATTCTTGACCGTTCGCAAAGTATTCGAGTGCTCGCATTAAGCAACGAGCGGTTTTTGGCGGTCGGTAAATATGTGAATTATGATACATAGCCTAATATTTTATTTGGTATGTTTTTAAAGTCTTCAAATTCGTTACGATAAATTAAGAATATTTATTGTATTGTTATATTTGTTGATAATCGCAGTATATTGCGAACATTCAAAATCTACAAAATGCAGAAAATTTCATAAGAAGCACAACAAGTTTAATAATGTGATAAGTTTTAAGTGAAAAAGAGTTCATAGGTACAAATATTTAGAATGTCTAAGGTATTAATGTAGATTTCTCATTGAAACTGTAAAACCATTTATGAGACCACAGAAAAGAGCTATGAGTTTGAGCGTAACCACAACAGTAAGGTTTTACTGTGAATTTGTAGCAATCAGGTTTTTCTTTTTTTTTAAATTTAGTAGTAAGTTCTTGCCACATACACTAACCATCCTTTTGCGTAAATTCATTAAAAAATGTCTCAAAAGTGAGTTTTGGAAGTTCATTTATGAATTCTGGAATTATGCGCTTTTGTCAGTATAGGCATTGCCATTTCGGCGTGGAGTCTAAGTGAAATAATAAAAAAGAATCTCTATTCTGCAATACAAACAATTTGTCGTGGCTATACGGGCTACGTTCCCAAAACCATTTCCTTAGGGAAAAAATCTCTATTCTTTTATTTCTTTTCCTTTCTTTTTCTTTAAAAGAATAAAATCAACTACAAATTACATCAGTCAAGATACGTCATCTGTCATTTCAAACGCAGTGAAGTTAGGTATTTTTCGAAAATTGCCATGATGCCAAGTACATTTTAACGAATGATTGCTATCGTTCGTGTACATAAATGAAATGCGTCAAGAATACCGTATACAGAAAGTGTTCGCAAATATGCCGTTCGCATCAATACGTATACGTGCATTGCGAAGCATGTCAAGAATAAGGCTGCAGATACAATGTCGTGTGGTATTTACCCACTCGTTGAAATGGCTACTGAAAATTGTAGAATGCATATTTTCAGAGACGTGCGGATTTCGATAGACATTTTCCCAAAGTAGTATGCGACTTTTGCTAATCGAGATTCGAGAATAGACCTCCAGATCCAATAAATTCGAGCATGCGCATTACCTTGTAAATGTGTAATAAATTCCGCAAGTCGAGAAATCGAAATATTTCGTGTGATTTTGCATTTTTGGTAATAAACTTAACTTAGAAAGGGTAATAGTTCTTACAAAAACAAGTAAAACATATCTAGCAAGTAAAAAGACAATTTTGAATTAAACACACACTTTCCTATTCTGTTTAATGTGTGGCGTATTTATTTCATTTTATGTTAATACGTATAACCTACTTTTATTGGAAATCTACTATACATTTGTGAAATGTACTGACAATTACCAAAAAACATTGTTGATTTTTTATATTTGCAGTGTTAAAGGCATTCAACCCCGACCGAGTGTCAACAATAAATTACAGTTTACGGAGGTACTTTTATGTTTTTTACGGCGTTATCTCCTTTAATTATACGACACTGTGGCAATTATTGGCATTTACGTCAACATTTAATAAAGGGAAAGGTAGACCATCCCAGATCACAGTTTTGCAAACCGTAGTATAAATCTAGCCATATGTACGTACGTATGTATCTACAAGCTTAGTGTGAAATTATACAGAGTCGGCGGTATACAAAAATGTCCATTGCTTCTCCCGCTGCAATAGACTTGTGGATTCGCGATTTCCCAGAAGTGCAGTTTGAAAGAACAGATCTTTATTATAGTAGTTGCAACAAAACAATTTCTTGGACATCTAAAACAAATGTTAATAGATATGTTTCCCCACAAAAGCATATAAGTGCTAGTGGCTCTACTGATAGTGACAGTCAACGCAATTTTAATTTAGATTTAGTGGAAGTGATGGTGGGACCTAACATACCGTGGTAAAAACTAGATAATCTACTTTTTAGACAATTTTTGGAAGTGTATTAATGGCAAATGTAACAATGTTCAGGTGCCGTCGGAAACGACATTCAGAAGAAAATATTTATCAACGTAGTGTGATAGATAATGTTAGACAAATGTCTTCTGAGCTTACTGGGAATACATCTGGGTTATTGTGGACGAAACCATCAATGCTTGTGGTGAGAAAGTAGCGAACGTTTTGGGTGGGTGCATTGGAGGAAAACTGTTCAGTGCATGGACACTTGATCACCTCTTAAGTTGTAGGAACGACAAATTGTCGCATTAGAGCGAAGGCAGTGATTTCAAGTCTACAAGAGTTATTGGGTGACAAATATGTAGAAAATAAGGACTAGGTCTTATTATTTTTTACTGATGGAGTGAATTATATGGAAGCTGCAGGGCGAATTATGAAGGTTGCATATCTTAATATGCTGCATGTAACATGTCTAGCATATGCACTCCATAGAATTGCTGAAACTAAATAGTTTCGGCAATTCTATGGTGAAATTTCTTAAAGTCAATATAAAATTGACTTACCTTTATTTAGCCAACGTATTACCGGTGTTACTATACCATCATTATTTTTTTGAAAAGCAGTAAACATTATTACACTCGTATGATTCCCCATGTGCCATGTAGTGCACACTAATAGAACCGCACAAAATTTTTGCATTCCAATCTAGTACAAATTGTGCCGTGTAGGGAGCGCAAATTGGCGGGAAGTGCCAGCGAATTGTCAAAATGTCACCCAGCCGTGTTATAAAATCAAAGAAAGTAAATTTTTTGTAATAATATCGTATATATGTTGAATGATTGTACTTGAATATGTCCTATTACATAACAATGAACATCCATTGCTAGTTAGAATATAACAAACAATTTCAACAAGGTGAATATACCTTTTGCAAATGTTTGTATTATATGTAATACGTTGCCAGGGTAGCAGTCAGTGTAAACAGTATTACATGTAATACGTTGCCATGATTAGTATGGAATTTTTTCAAAATATTTTTTTTATTTTTAGACCTAATTTAGAACACAGAGAATATTTGGGCTTTTACTAAAGCCTAGAATTCCCTCTGATATTGATGAATCAGATGGTGAATCTCAAATAGTCAATGAACATGTAATTGAAGAACAATTGAGACATTTTTTTCATGTTGATAATAACACTCCAGAACTTTCAGACCAGAAAAAAGTGATAGCTGAACTGGACAGTATATTGCCAGGCGATAATTTGAGAGAACAAAATGAGATAGACACGCCGGTTTCACGCAAATAATAGACATGTGCGTCAATAACGCTTGCTTGTTGTATAGATGTATCATTATTGCCTAATACCGAGAGACCTATGCGCCTAAAACCATTTCAATATCGAATATTTCAATTTCTAACACAAAAACATAGAATCAAGCGTGGACGTCCTTTCAGAGAATTCCAGTTCAAGAAATAATTCTCCAATTTTTATACCAAGAAACATTATAAATGCCAAAGCTGAATGACCTTCAGATGATGTTCGATATTACAACATAGACCATTTTCCCTATTTTGGAACTAGAGGTCGTTGCAAATTTTGTACCCAAAACCAAACAAATATTACTTGCCAAAAATGTAACATGCGTCTGTGTTTTGTGGAGAATAGAAACTGCTTTTTGAAATAAATGGGTTACATTGAGTTATTTGTAGTTTTTTGCATTCTCGGCAATGTATCAAATATAATACAATTACATTTTTTTTGTTGTGTTTTTTTGGAAACCATAAAATTGTGTTTTTTGTCCTATTGGAACCATAACAATTGCCAATACACTAACAAAAAATTTTTTGTATCGTTTTTTCATTTCCTGCCAGAATAAGGGTTAAGAAATTTCACAAATTTTAAGTACGCCCCGATGACATCAGTTGACATTGAGCGGTCTTTTTCTCATTATAAATGGATTTTTAATGACAGGCGGAGAAGGTTAACTTCAGAACATTTAAAACAAATATTAATAACATACTTTTATATTCGTTATAAGTCTGAAACATTACATGTTTGTGTGTTACTTTAAGGTAGTGAAAAGTTTTACTTCAATGTACATCCCCTAATACCTCCTCTTCGAGTGAGTGTTTATAATAAACTGACCATATTAACTTTAGATATTACGGATTTCTCTAAAAAAAGTACAAGGTAAGATAAATTTTATCATACTTGCATAAAAATCTCTCCACGCGGACAGAGCCAACCCTGACTTTTACGTCACCGAGATAAAATTCCCGATCTCTGAAATGACTCATTTATGTCTCTGCAATGTGACCAGCACCATATTGGGATAAGATTACAATATACAGGGTTATTCGCGGAAAGCGGGTTAATACCCGTTTCTTGGGATCTGTTGAGTTTAGAAGTTTGAAAATTGGTTTATGGGGGTTTCTGGATATGGCGGATCATGCATGTGTTACTTAGGCACCTTGTATCACCTAACTTTGTTATTTTAAACGAAACAGCCTATATTTTATTTCATATTTTGGTTCCTCATAAAATTTTATTATGTGCCATAACATACTCTTAAAACTCCAGTTTTCGATATAATTAAAGTTTTTGGAGATTTTTACGGTTCCCACCTTTCCGAAAAAAAAAACAACAAAAGAATCGAGATCTTCTATCATGTAGCCAATTTAGAGATTTTATTTTCAAACTCAATGATCTAACTAAACGTTGTCTTGTATCTTCACAATATTATACATCATAATTTTATTTTCACAGTCGAACATTGTTTTAGTTCAAACGTCCAAAAGTCAATTTTTACTTCTCTCGCATACCGAAGGGAAGTATTGTATTCGAAAAATCACCCTCCGAGATTTTTTCGGATTTTCACGTTTCAGATCACGTAGATTACGCAAATATAGATTTTTCAATTCCGTCAGTCTGTCTGTCTGTCTGTCTGTCTGTTGGTGCATTAACTAAGAAACTACTTGACGGAGAGCAGTCAAATTTGGTGGGTAGTTGGCGCTACTGTCAGCGAAGAAATGGTTAACTTTCACTGGAAAATATACAGGGTGGACCGTCTAAAGGGAATAAATAATGGAAAAAAATTTTTTTTGCTCAAATTTAAAATTTCCACGTTTCATGACACGCTAAACCTATTTCAGAAAAAATAAACAACATTTTTTTCACCAACATTTTTGAAAAAATTTTTACCACTAAAATAAATGGAAACATTTTTTTCTTTGTTCAAATTTAAAATTTCCACGTTTCATAGCGTTCTAAACCTATTAAAAAAAAAAAATTAGAATTTTCTTTTTCCATTTTTGAAAAAATTTTACCACTAAAATAGATAGAAATTTTTTTTTGTTCGAATTTAAAAGTTACACGTTTCCATGGCATTCTAAACCTATTCAAACAAAGCTAATTTTTTTTTAAATTAAAACATTTTTGTGAAAAAATATTTATCACTGGTTACTATAGAATAGATGAAAAAAATTTTTTTGCTCAAATTTAAAATTTCCACGTTTCTTGACATTCCAAACCCGTTTCGAAAAAAAAAATTGCAACGTTTTTTTTACCATTTTGGAAAAAAAATTTGCCACTAGATAGAATAGATGGAAAAATTTATTTTTTGCTGAAATTTAAAATGTTCACGTTTCATGACATTCTAAACCCATTTCTGAAAAAAAAATTAGAAAATTTTTTTCACCAACATTTTTGAAACATTTTTTACCAATAAAATATATGGAAAATTTGTTTTTCTTTGCTCAAATTTAAAATTTTCACGTTTCATGGCATTCTAAACTTATTAAAAAAAAAAAAAATACCACTATTATAGAATAGAAGGAAACTTTCCTTTTTACTCAAATTTAAAATTTCCACGTTTCATGGCATTCTAAACCTATTCAGAAGACAAAAAATTTGAAAATTTCTTTACCAACATTTTTGAAAAATTTCAAAATGAAATTTTTTAACCACCACTATACTTCCACTCCACTACGTGAATGTGGATATTTATAAAGGTATTTGCGCAAGCCTTCCATATTTGGCACCTGTTATTTAGTATTGAACTTTTGCTGTTGGATGAGTAATCTGTATATTTTTTTGACCAAAACTTATCAGGTTTCCTTTGTAATAATAGTGATAACTATACTCCGATTATTATTTTCAATGCCATTTCGTAATTATTAATTTTTTAGAGTGTCCGCTATGCACAAATAAAGAGGGAAGTTCGGTGTAAATACCTTTACACCGATTTTTTGAAATGGAACCCCCCCCCTGCATATTTTCAGAGAATTTAATAGAATGTTGAATTCTTCATCTCGGTTTGTTATTATGGACGAAGTTTTGTAAAATATAGATATACAATCAGTACTGTACAATATACAGGGTGGGCAACTTCGAATGGCGACCGGCCATAGCTCAGAAACCAATCATCGCACAAGTTTAGGGAAAAAATTACCCAAGTAAAGTGACCCTGAAAAATCGATTGATAATATATTTGAGTTTCTAAAATGGCCGCTAGGGAGCGTAACATCCCTGATCAAACAGAAAATTAGGGTTTTCTCTTATCTGTATTTTGCTTAATTAAGTGGCATTAAAAATTTATGCATCATAATCCGAAGACAATTTCGAATCTTCATAGCTTTCCATTTTTTTGGATCTTCAAGAATAAAGAGGTGGGGAGATGCCAAAAAAACATGTTTTTAAATGGCGATTACTCCAATTAGCCTTCCGGAATTTAACAAACTTAGTCTCATTACAAAGTGCGCTTTATGTTGTTTTCATTTGATTATTGCCGTCTCCGCTAGAGGGCGCTATTTGATATGACAACAAATATCTCACTTTTTCTACAAAAATATAAATGCTTATTTGTACACGGTAAAACAGATAATCAAAAGCTTCAGATGTCAGTGAAAACCGCAACTCAATAACTTTTTTCTAACAGTAGATATTAGCAAACAAAGTTGAAATTATGAATTATTGTCCGATCTTGCCGACGGAATTTGCAAAAGGAGCTGTTGAAAACAATTAATTAAGGTGTGAAAATGACACAATGAAGAAACAAACATATTTAGTAGAATATATATCACATAATATAAAAATTACTTACTAATTAATAATAATGACAACAAATCTAATAGTACTAGGTAACAATAAATAATGTAACAAATCAAACGTCCAAAAAAGTAAGTGCTAGGAACACATTACAACACATTATATCGTCGAATTATCGTCATAATATGCATTATTAGGACAAATAATTGGGCCTTTTATTTTCAATGAAACTCTTAATGGAGAACGTTATCCAAGTTTTTTAAGAAACGAATTGCCTTCTATTAGAAGACATACCTCTACTAATTCATCGTGGTATGTTTTTCAACATGATGGCTGCCCGGCGCATTTCTCTTTTAACATTCGGAATTTCATCGACCAGACATATCCTGACATTGGCCAGCCAGGTCCCCAGATTTGACTTTCCTAGATTTTTATTTGTGGGGGCGAATAAAAGAGCTCGTTTTTGCCACCAGAACCACTACAAGAGACGATCGAAAGAATAAGAAATGCATGCAATGTATTTCGACTTATCAGAGAATGAATTCTCGCATCGAAAATGATGGACAACATTTTGAACATCTAGGACGTCACTAGTTACATTCTAAATTTTTGAATGTGGTTCTAATGTGTTCTTGCGTTTACTTTTTTGGACGGTTTACATTGTTTATTGTTATTACTACTAGATTTGTTATTGTTATTGATTACTAATTTTTTATATTATGTAATATATTCTACTGAATATGTTTGATATAAATGTTGTTTCTTCATTGTCATTTTCACAGCTTACCTTTTTGAACAGCTACTTTGCAAGTTCCGTCGGCAAGATCGAATAATAATTTATAGAGTCGGGTACAATTTAAACTGACGTGTGTTATGGCCGCTAAAACGTCTGAACTAAGATTTTATTTAAAGCATAAGAAATACCAGTAGTTCTCAAACAGTTCTCAGCAATCATATCGCTAAATAATTTTAAAAATATATAAAAGATATTGTCATAAAATGTTAAGATTATTAATTTAGTAACTTCATAATTTTAGTGGAATTCTGATTATACAGTGTCCATAAAGTTGGCTACATATGGGAAAAAATTGTATTTTTTACATTTCTAAAAAACTATATTGGGTGTTTGTTTATGCATGTCCAACAACAAAAAATTACATTTTGACACATGTCATGTGATCACCGGTTTGGCAGGACTGTAAAAAATAGTTGACGGTGGTACCGAAAAATGGGTCAAATTGTTAAGATATCGAAAAATTTTATGAAGAAAAAGTGCATACAACAAGGACTCCATATAGTCGCGTCATTTTAGCATGAAAAATCTGAACACCTCAATAAAAGGTACAGGGTCAATTGACTTAATTCTTGTTGCAAAGAGTTCAAAAAGGCATTTAAAAAAACAGTACCTTTTATTTTTTGGCGGAAATGTTAGGTTTCATTTCTTTTCCGATAATTGGCCAATCTAATTAAATTAATTGATAAATTTGTTATCATACACAATATGCCATATAATTAAACGAAAATGATTACTCGGGGGTTTCTGGGGTCGCTGATCACCAATCTGAAGTCCAATTTGGGAAATTCATAATGGCGGACCGGAAATCGGGCCATCTTCCATAAGAAGAATGAGAATGGATATCTTGGCCTTGAAAATCTACACTCGGGAGTTTTCGGGGTCCCTGATTACGAATGCGAGGCCTGATTTGGAAAATTCAAAATGGCGGACCGGAAGTAGAGTCAATTTATCAGGAAAAATTCATATTTTTTCGTTCTTGGGCTGAAAATGAGTACTCTGGGGTTTTGAAGGTCGCTGATTACGGATCAGAGGTCCGATTTACGAAATTCAAAATGGCGGACACGGGAGGAACAGTCAATCTCTTCTGAAAACCTCGTATTTTTTACTTTTTCGGGCTCAAAGTATGAAAAATAAAAAAAAATTCCTGAAAAATATACTACTTCCGGTCCGCCATTTTGAATTCTCCCTAACTGGACATCAAATTCGTTATCAGCGATAACGAGAATCTCCGAGTCCTCCCCCACGTTCAGCCCAAAAAAGAAAATAATACGAGTTTTCAGGAGAAATAGATGAGTGTTATTCCGGACCGACATTTTGTATTTCGTAAATTAGGCCTTTGATTCGTTATCAGAGACCTCAGAAACCCCCGAGTACTCATTTTCAGTCCAAAAGCGAAAAATATACGAGTTTTTCATGATAAATGAACTCTACTTCCGGTCCGCCATTTTGAATTTACCAAATCAGACCTCAGATTCGTAATCAGCAACCTCGAAAACCTCCTAGCACAGATTTTCAAGGCCAAGCTATCCATTGTCATTTCTTATGGAAAATGGCCCGATTTCCGATTTGTCATTTTGAATTCCCCAAATCGAACTTCAGATTGGTGATCAGCGACTTCAAAAACCCCAGAGTAACCATTTTTGTCTAATTCTATGGCATATTGTGTATGATAACAAATTTTTCAATTAATTAAATTAAATTGGCCATTAATATTGGCCAATTATTGGTCCAAAATTTAAACCAAACATTTCCGCCAAAAAATAAAAGGTACTGTTTTTTCTAAATGCCCTTCTGAACTCTGCCACAAAAATGAAGTCAATTGACCCTGTACCTTTTTTTGAGGTAAAATGCCAAAATGATGCGACTAATATATATATATCGATTTTGAAGCAGATATGAGGAAAATAAAAAAGTGCGAATTTTACCCCTACCATTAATTACTATATGGAAATTTATAAACTCTTGTGTCTATTTCACAAATATTTGATTAGTTTCGACAAAAACTGTATGTATTTTAATTGAATAAAGGTATGTAAAAAAAGAAACGAACCCCCAATATAGTATTTTTTAGAAATCTCAATAATACAAATTTTTCCGATATGTAGCCAACTTTACGACGGACACTGTAGGTATATAGGTTCGGGCACAAATGAATCTGATAACAAAAAATGAATTGCCCAATTCAGTCAATAACAATGAGTGATCAGAAAAAGAAATCAAAGACTAATATTGCTACAGTCCAGCAAGAGACACGGGAAGGTTTGGGTATTTCTTGCCAGGAAAGGATAGAATCGTAGTATTAGTAGGGGAAACGATGTTAGTAAAAATAAAATATTTCATATAACAAAAAAAAAAACTAAAATCTCTATGAGAATAACGAAAATAAATTATTTTTCTTTTAGCGGTAATAAATAAAAATTCTAGTTGACAAAATAAAAAAAGGCACATTTTTTTGGGAAAATAAAGTTTTAACAAAACTCGAGGCGCAGTTTAATACAATAAAAATTATAGAACGAAAATTATTAACTTTTAATAGAGCTTAATGAAATAAAAAAAAAAAAGTAGAAGTGCTGGGGATCGATCCCGTACCAACCCCATTGACATTTACTGCATCGAGCATCTTACCGACTGAGCTAAGCTAGCTACTTTGTTGTGTTCTAAGATGTGTAATATGTACGTAATAGAAAATTGTAAGACTTAGTGGTTTGATATTGTTCGTTTAACGGATGAATATCCACTATTTACCACTAAAAATAACTTAAATATTTCATATAAAGACGTTTTTCACATTTAGAGTGGTGTTAGTTCACGGAAATAAATAATATTCGTCGTCAAATCACACAGTTTGAGAATCGCTGAGCTTATGACTATGTTTCTCACTCCTCAGTGTGCATTTCATATTTCCGTCTCAAAAGAAGTGGGAAAGAATCTTGGTAGACATACATTGACAATGTCTTTAGGCTATGGCTTTAAGTTTGTGTGCACGAAATAGTGAAAACGTATGTGCAATATTAATTCATACAATGGTCTTTTTAAACTTGACCCGACTCTAATTTCAACTTTGTGTGCTAATATCCACTGTTAGAAAAAAGTTATCGAGTTGCGGTTTCCACTGACATCTGAAGCATTCAATTTTCTAGTTTACCGTGTAAAAATAAACATACTGTTTAATTTAAAATTTTTTAGAAAAAGTGCGATATTTGCTGACATGTCAAATAACGCCCCCTGGCGGTGACGGTAATGATCAAATGAAAACAGCGTAAAGTGCCCTCGATAGACTAAGAAAAGCATTTTGTAATGGGACCAAGTTTGTTAAATTCCGTTAAAGCTGACCCTAATAGCACACAATATTGGACCAATATTGAACCAGTATTCTCTAATTGGTCCTATATGGATTGCATATTGGTGCTAATAGGGAATCGGAGTAATAGACATTTAAAGAAATGTTTTTGGCATCCCCCCCCCTAAAAAGATTCGAAATTGTCTTAGGATTACGATGCATATATTTTCAATGCCACTTATTTAAGCAAAATACAGAGAAATACCTAATTTTCTATTCGGTCATAGCTGTCACGCCTCCTAGCGGTCATTTTAGAGACTCCAAAATATTTTCCAGCGACTTTTCAGGGTCACTTTACTGAGCTAAATTTTCCAAAAAATTAATTTTGAACACACGAAATGTACACCACTGGGTACAACAAAATTCTCATGCGGTGCCAGTTTCAAATTTTTAGGAAAAATTTAATTTTAACATTTTCTGCTTATTAGTAGATAACAAGTTTAAATATCATACCTACGAGGAGAATTTAAATAGCAATAAATACATGGACATTTTGCGAACAGTAGTTGTTACTTTTATTGATAATTTGCCCCTAAATATTTATAATCCAGTGTACTATCAAATGGATGGGTGCGGTCCACATAATACATGGGGAATGTATGACGAATTAGTAGCATTGTTCGAAAATAGGTGGTTTGATTACCGAGAATTTTTGAGATGGCCAGCAAGGTCCCCTGATGTGACCCCCTTAGACTGTTACCTTTGTGGTAATATCAAAAGTATTATTTATGCCACCCCGGCTACTACCAAACAAGATCTGAAGAACAGAGTACGGGCTGCAATTCAACAAATAAATCCCCTCGAAATTCGCCTAGCCACTGTAAGTGCCGTAATATCCAGGATATTGGCTGATCTAGAGCAAAGTAAGGACATTTTGAACAGTTGTTGCATTTAATATGTATATTCAATCACTAATTTTGTAAATTTTATTCCAAAGTATTTATTATAAATCTAATATAAAATGATCTCTTGATTTTGATGTTATTATCTACATAATAAACAAATTATGATCATTTATCTACATGATCATTCTCGTTTATGTTAAAAAGAAACAAGTTAGGTGTGACTTATATTAGCTACTAACAGTGAGTTTGTTTGTAGATTTTATAAAAATTCGTCCATAATAAAAAAAATCAAGAGAGCTAGGGTATATGGAGTGCTAATATCAATTGATGCAGAATTTAATACTCTATTAAATTATGTGAAAATATACAAGGGGTTCCATTTGAAAAAATTGACTATTTGACGTTTGAACTAAAAGAATGTTTGACTGTGAAAATAAAATACTCTGTATAATGTTGTCAAAACGTAGGACCACTTTTAGTTAAATCATAGGGTACTTATGGGTTCCAAATGAAAATTTCAAAATTGGCTACATGATAGAAGATATCGATTTTTTGTCCAAAGGATAGTAACCGTAAAGAGAGAGAGAGAGAGAGAGAGAGAGAATTTATTAGCATTTGTTGCTATACAAAGACAATCAAATCTTACAGACTGAAGAGAATTATATAAAATTAGTCTCCTATAGAACAATGAATTTTGTGGCCTAGTCCTCTTTGCTGTTAAAACGTCTCCAACAATATTATTTATCTCCAAAACTGATAGGTTTAAGAGTATATTATGGTACATAAACTCAAGCTAAGACTTGAGGATTCCAAATATACAATAAAATACAGAGTGTTCCATTTAAAATAACAAAGTTAGGTGATATATCCTGTGTAAGCGGAAGTTACACATGCATGAAAATATTTTCGTTAGATCCGCCATATCCAAAAACCCCTTTAGCCCCATTTTCAAATTTCTAAACTGAACATATCCCAAGAAACATCTAATACCCGCTTTCCGTGAATAACTATATATTCTTCTACCATTGTATCATAAAATTAAAAACTCTTATCATATGTCATCCGTTTGTGATGATTTGCCAATCATTTTTTGATCGTCAAAATATGAGAAGCAGTTCTGTTCTTTTCTAATCTTAAAATCAACTTCTGAATCATTTTAATTATGATTTAGAAATACGAAGTGGGATACAGTTTCAATAAGAAGGATCGACAGCAAATATAAAGAAATAGTAAAAAAAATCAGTAAGAGGCAGCATTTAAACCATAGACCTCACGCATGTGAAATTTTTCTTTCGCCGCTACCCAACTGGAACTCCAACTTAGTGCTTAGTTGAAATACTGTTACTTTAGTGATGAATAGCGGCGACAAAGGTAAAACATGAAATTTTTAAACGAAGGGATATTCTTAATAAGTGTAGTGTCGTGAAATTTTCGCCTATGGAGCTACCCCCAACAGTCGCATCCTGTATGTACCACTTTAGAACCATTGGATTCATCAACATTTTCCATTACGAGCAATGCCGGGTTTAGATCTGTGGGGACTTCTAAGCTGAAATACTATGAGAACTCTACGAATCTGGTCCAGTAAACACACATACGTTTTTAAACCGTATTCTCAACGTATCATCGGTTGGAAGTTCCTGTTGCGGTCACCTCGGTCACCCATCCAGCACATGGATAGGTGAGCGAAGTTCTCGTCAGAAACCTCAGTTCATGCCATGAACTGTAAACCCAGCAAATATTTAGGTGTTCTTTGACGTCAAGACTACCTAAATTATGTATAATAAATGTAGTCGCAAAATTAGAATTAACCATGTTTTGGTAAAATTTACGTTGGCGCTACGTGGAATCGACATAAGTGGAAAATAAGACGATGTCGAAATTAAGTTATATCAACTAAAATAGGTAAAATTACACATAAATCGTAGTTGTAGTCGCAAAGCATATTTGGTTACTAATACCTGTTTAGGTGAATTTTAGTCAAATTCAACGTCAATTCGACATCAAGTTGACTAATTTTAGGTAGATTCTACGGACGTATGTGAAATTGGAAAATGACACCAAGAGGAAAAAATTAAGATTTTTATACTTATTTGGTATTTATCTCTATAAGTAGTCGATATATTGTTGTCAGTCACTTACAAGACTGACTAAAAACCTAACTCACAATAATGATACAAAACGAATGTCGGTAACTAAAATAAATCCAATTTATAAGGAAAGTATTTGCAGTTCATCCACAAGGAAATTCCTATTGCCAAATAAAAAATAGTTTGAGCCGAAAGTATTCTATACTTGTTAAATATGAGTTTACAGGTATAATTATGTAATTCTTTTACCTTTTCGACAGTTCGTTTCCATAAACACTCATGTTACAAATTTCAATTTGGAATCATACTTTAACTGTACTGAGAAAATATGACGTCTTGTGCTAATTAGACCTCAAAGTTAAAATGACCACGAAAATCTACGTAGAAATTATCACAGGTCAAGTTACCCTATAATTTACGACATTTTGGTTAACTTTACCTATTGAAAGTATTATTAACTCTGATGTTATATTAAATAATTATTTGTAGGTAAATAGAACCTATTTATGGTACCATATTTTTTAATATATTAACTGTTGGTTAATTCTACCTATTATGTGTAAATTTAACTCAACTAGTGTATTATTGTGTTGACAAGAGAGTGAACTGAAAATGTCATAGTGGAGCTCTATGAACTTGCCTTGGTATTCGACAGGGTCCGTCGACTTACGTCAAAATGTGTGTCTTAAAGTATACAATGAGATTATAGTTGGCTGCCAGGCTTAATTTGCCGCAATCCTGAGTCACCCTCGATTAAAGTTCCTTTTTTTGTGTGTTTTCTTAAGTCATCGAATACATGAATTAAACTTAGGTCAAAATGTGTGTCTTGAAGTATACAGTTTTGGAGGCTTGGCTGGCATTCAGCAGTTCTCTTCTATTAAAATTATATGACCAATATTTCCACATACTAGAGTGCAAATATAGTCAAGATGTTTTCGATTAAAGAGACTAGGATATGAAATCTGGATGTGGATTATTGGCACCACAAATTATCCTATGTTATGGCTATTACTATGTTAATGGCTTCTTTAATAACTGAAACAATTTTTAAATAATAACTAATTTACCTAGGTACCTAATTGTTTTAAAATAATATGAATTTTACAAATAGGTCAGGTGAGGGTTAGCCTCTGAATTACTATTTTATAGTCAAGTTCACTTTGAGATCGACTTGCCAGGTTACTGCTACAAAGAGGTTTAAAATTTATTTCTTTAGAGTAACTTTAGGGTCAGTTTAACGGTAAATGACTTACTTAATGGTTGAAATCAAGTAGATAAGATAGGCAGAATTTATCAATGCTGTCGACCTAATACTACTTCAAAGGAGATAATAAAAGTGACCAAGTAGGTTGCTATTTAGGTATACATTACGTAGGATTTCCAACAGAATCTACCTAGTAAGATATACGACTATTAGAAATATTTTTTATCGCTAAAAAGCCAAATAGTACCTAGTTGTAGTTATATTACCTATTTCGGCCTTATTGGTTTATCCTTAAAGTCATAATTGGTAGATTTTTTAAGTAGTTTTTCACGCGCTGCTTACTATGAAAGCAAATTGTGCATGAGGTAGATTAATTGGTATTATTTACAAAAACTGAAATCTAAATCAAGAATAATTGGTAAATTTCTATCGGAAGTTTATTTTTCCAGTGAATTTTACGTCATAATTACTAATAAGTAAATCTGTCTTTTCCCAAGTCGAGTTGGCGCTAATTCTAACAAAAATGGTTGCTGGGAAAGCCTTGACTGGACTGAGGCAAATTGGCGAGAAAAAGAAACCAAGGGCTGATAACTTTGCCAAGGAGCTTCTTATCAACAGGCTCAAAGTCTGGTAAGGACCATGTCTGGATAAGGAGCCCTAAGGTATAGTAAAAAAGGAGTACTGCAATAGACCTATAGAGGTCGCAGTGGGCAAGGAAAATCGTCAGCTCCTTCCAGCCAAAATCTACGTTAGAAAATCAATCGTTCTCTTATATGATTTGAGATCTGCCGTAAAGGTAGAAATACATAATTTTTTTACGAAAAATCTTGACGGATCTTTGGTTTCATATTTACGTTTAGAACCGCAACATTTTAAAATTGATTGTAAAAAGACACATTTTTTTTCAAATGATGTTTGGAAATCATTAACGTCTCTGTAACGTATGTGTATTTACTACTAGAATGAGTGTAATAGTCTTCGTTGTATCTTTTGCACCGAAATAATATAAAAATGTTCGATTATCAAATGTTTTGACTTTCGTTTTCTGAAAATATCATAAGGCCTCGATGACAACAGTTACCCATTACAAACTGTTGTTAATTCCAAACTAATTTTAATAACATTGTGTTCTTTAGTGCCCTAAATCCTCGTCTTATAATTAGATTTTTACTTGCTAGATTACAAAAGCGGCTAGCTACTGAGACTACTTTTCTATAGATTTTTTATAGACCACATAATGAAACAAAAACGAATATTACAAACCATTTGAATCTACGATAATTCAGACACGCATATCCAAAACTTAATTTGTTCGGAGTTATGTAAAATTCAATCGAAAAAATATTTAATTACGCCTAAACATGGAACATGTTATCAGTCAAACAGACAGAAACGAAATTAGGTTTTTTTATCCATTTAAATGGATTTACTAAAAAATCAAACGGTTCAAAGGCTCCGGGCAACAAACAAAATTAATGCATAACAGGTTTTCCAAATAACATCTTGCAAGCATTTACCTCTTTATACATATATGTATTTATACAATATGCATATTAAGTTATTATGGCGATTAGTAATTATACAAATACATTATTTATCCCAGTATACGAGGGACCTTTAAAATGTTAAAATTGAACCGTGGTTCCAATTAATAAATTAGGTAAGCAAAATAATGGGACATAATAATAATATACCAGTTATTCTAGTATTCTAGTTTAATATTCCATTCAAAGGTTCAAAGGTACATTCCCCTGAATTCCTAAATGGTTTTGTATATTTCTTTCAGTCTTCGTTTAGAATGTGCGCAACATTTCCCGATATATGTAAGCAAGTTAAAATTTGTCATGTAATTTCAGCAAGTATACATTATTATATCTTATTTTTCCATGTTAAATCCCAAATTTATTTTAGACAGCATGGATTTCTTGCTGGTGAATCAACGGTTATGAGTTTAACTTGCATAATACTGTTGCGTGTTTTCCACCCTTTAGGAAACAGCCTGTATGAATCCGTGGGTTCTAAAATAATTTCAACAAGAGATAAACACTAACACTATATTTAATAATTTACTGATTACACAATGACAATACTTCTAACCTCACTTTCGTTACCGAACGTCACTTTTATAAAACTTCTCTTTAATAAACTTCTTCCTCTGCGCCGGCGCCTTATATACTCTAAAATTGCCTCTAGATTCATCCAGAAGCTTCTCCCACCACACTCTAGAAAACTCTATCTCTGTCTACAAGTTTCCAGTCACTATAAGGCATATACGTATTAATCTCCAGTTCCAAGGGGGTGTAATACATAACAATACGATTTGCGGAGACCCTAGATGGTGGGACAGAAATTGATGTAATATATACCGATTTTTCTAAAACTTTCGACGCACTTGATCATGGCATCTTGTGACAAAAATTATTCGATTTTGGTTTTACTGAAACTTTTAACTTTTTTCCTACCTGTCTAACAGAAAACTTACTGTACAATTCCGTGGTATTAAGTCCAATGAAATAAAAGCAAGATCCGGTGTTCCTCAGGGGTCTATTTTTGGACCTTTGTTATTCAGAATATTTATAAAGGATCTTATGAACTCGAAAATAACACTATGCTGTACGCTGATGATTGAGGGCAGTATTCAACCATTAATAACCTGAACAACAGCCTTAACTTATAAAAAGATTGCATCAAATTAATACTGATTAATGCGGACTGACAAACATTAGCAAGCGTAAATTCACAACTTATGCAAGAAAAATTAGTCCAATTAAATTTATTTACGTTTAAACTTATTCACCTATCTAGAGTCAATTTAAAGTTCTTGGAGTCATACTTAACCTTTTGCTATTACATAACTGATGTCGGGGTCAAATTACCTTTTATAATTGTAAACACCAAATATGTGTGTGGATAATAACACATTGCTGTTCGAATTTGTTAGGTCAAAATTAGAATAGGCTTCCATAATCTGGAGTTCAGAGTACGCCGTACATAAAATTGGCGTTGAAAGAAGGCAAAGAATTTTCCGTAAATATCTTTGGAATAAGAATTATGGTATTTCTCCCGCAAGGGGTATTCCTCAATGTAATTTACTAAACAAATTACAAATACATAATTTGGAATTCCGTCGAGTCGTATAACTTTTAAATTAATCTCCAAACATAACTCCGAAATTCGAAGAGTGGCTGCAAAAATCCGGTTTGGTGTCTCCTGAAATCGGACTTAATTTTAGCCCTAAATGATATTTTATGGTAAGATATTGATCCCTTTAAAGTTTCAAGTTAAGCCTACTTTTAGTCACTGAGTTGAGATCTTAAAGTTGCTTACTTTTATTTGACTCCTTTTCTTTTGTATTATTGCATTTTTAAATATCACTGGTATCAATTTTTAAATTACAAAGGGCCCAAATTTCTGTATGCATTTCATGTTCCAACTGGAAGGCCTGCGTATCCAAATGGATACACAAAAGTACCTTAAGAAATGCCCTGGAAACCAAGGCCTAAAATTTTTTTATAATATTTTCCATCTCCCCGCCACCCCCATTCAATTATTAAAGGGGTTGATAAAATAAAATTGAGATATTCACTTGAAATTTGATATAGGTATATATTATAATGACATCAGGAACTAGATTATATTTTGGGATTATTCCGTTGAAGGGTTGGTGGTTAAATAGGAGTAAATAGGGGAAAATAAGCAAAGCAAGATGGTAAGAGTACAGAAACTTGAAATTCGGTATATATGTACTAGAAGCTAAGGCCTCAGATTTTTCTATAATATTTTTCAACCTCCCACCACCCCTACTCCCTTAGTAAAGGGGTTAATAAAATAAAATTGAGATATTCATTTGAAATTTGGTACACGTGTGCATTCTCACGACATCTGGAACTATATTACATTTTGAGTTGATTCCGTTGAAGGGTTGGGGGCTAAATAGGGGCAAATAGGGGAATATAAGTTAAGCAAGCTGACACGAGTATGGAAATTTGGAATTTGGTGTATATGTTAGCAGTGAAGGCCTCAGGTTTTTTATAGTATTTTTTATTGTATTTTTGGTGTATGCATAGGCGCCGACTTCTCGGGCGCTCCGGGGCGCGTCTCAAAAATTCAACTGCAGCTGCAGAACTGTATCAGCAACAATATCCCAACAGACGTCATCCAAGCAGACACTTGTTTGCCAGAGAACCCAATCAACAAGATGACCATCAAACATTTATTGTAAGTGAGGACAAAGAAATTGATGTATTAGGATTTGTGATGGTACACCCAACAACATCAACAAGGGAATTGTCAATGGAATGCGACATTAGTCAGTCTTCGGTTTGCAGGATTTTAAAGAAACATAAGTTTCGGTCTTATAAATACCAAATACACCAACATCTTTATGGAGATGATAACGACAGGAGGCTAGTAGACGCTCTCCATATATCAGTAACATATCGACCTTTTCATTTCTACTAAAATTATTCATTTTCTTTAATTTTTACTCAAAGAGATTTCCGCAACGCTTTATTTTGTATCTGTCTGACAGCTGATATTGTTTTATTACATTCAATGGCTACTGTGATTTTTCCAATGTTATTAGGTTACCAGATTTACACAGAAATGTGCCATTTTAGTTTCCAAAGCCCACTAATCTATTATCTATTAGCCGCATGTTTCTAAAAGCTTGGTTGCATTGTATTTTGGCTGAAATCTCAAATATTTCTGAGCGGATTTTCAAAATTTTGGTATCATTAGATTCGTATGAAAACGAGGTATTTAAAAATGTTGGTGAACGATTAAATTCCCATTAAAAAACCCGATTTAATGGGTAAAAATCACATTTAAAAATTTCAAACGCCTCTAGAGAATTAAGTAATGCAATCATATTGCTCTTTTTATTTTTATAGTAACGTAGCACACAAACTAAAATATATTTTGGTCACCACAGCACTCTGGATTCAGAAATAGATTTTTTAATAAAATTTTTAATGTTTATCAAAAAGTGACCAAAATGGATGTATTGTATTCAAAATTTCCTCTAGATTCCAAAAATGTAAAAATATATAGGGTGTTCCATTTAAAAATCGAAAGTTGTGGGCATTTCCGGTCAAACCGGATGTGCACCAAACTTGATTTTTTATTAAAAAGATGGCATTTTAGTCGTGTAATAATGCGTCCAAATTTCAATTTTCTATTCCAAATATTTTAGGAAATATCGGGGTGAACGCAATTCGTGACTCACCCGGTATACTAGAAACCAAGATTTATTTTTCATATTTTTCAACCCACCTACGCTCCATTATTAATGGAATTGATAACATAAAATTGAGACATTCACTTGAAAGTTAGTACAAGTATGTACTGTAATATCACCTACTTGAGATGATTCCGTTGAAGGGGTGGGAGGTGGTAGGTTGTGAATAGGGGAAAATAAGTAGAGTAAGCTAAAAACTTCATTTTTAACGTATATGGTAGAAATCAACGCCTCAAACTTTTCTATGACATCTGCTCCAATTATTATTAAAATTCTATGACCAATTTCCACATACTATAGTGCAAATATAGTCAAGATGTTTCCTTTAAAGTGACTTGGACGAAAAATCTGGATGTGGAAGTAGTGATTCCTTAGGCAGCGATTTTTAAATAATTGGAACCACTTTAACGGGAAGGCCGAAAAAATTGGAAAAAAAAATTTATTTCCAAATGAATTCATTAAACCATACTGTTTTAACTGATTTCTCATTTATCATAATTATATAAAACTGACAACCCTCGTAAACTGGGAAACGAATGTGCGTGAGTCAATTCAACGATTTTTATTGAATTTATAATAGTACAAATTAAGACAATTATATTAATTAAAATTTATAAGGACTAGAATAACCTTATAACGAACTTCCCGTAATGAAGTGGCGCAGTAGTGTAAAGGAGTTTTTATTTAAATAATTACAAACTAATTATTTACCTTAACCGTCTCCAAATTACTATTACTTGTGTAAAGTGGAAGCGGCCGGCGACTTCCTGGCTACCAGAATAAATTTTTCAACATGCACTTGTTTACTACGGGACTTTGGGGACACATTTTTATTTAGATTATGTGTAACAGATATGAGGTGAATGCGACGTTGCCACGTCTCCCGCATTAACTTCAGAAAGGCCTTAGTAGAAGGGCACTGTTAAGGTACATTTACACTGGTAGCAAAACATGCTATATAGACCAGGCGAATTTTAATTCGAGCATGAAGTTTCTCGGGATGTGAGCTAAGGCCACCATATTGGAAAACATGGCGGCCAGAACAATTTTTTAGGAGCACATATCTCCATAACCGTTTTATTGATTTTGATGATCTTTTTTTTTGTTTGCTTATCTTTTAGTATACTACAAAAATTGATGATACACTTAAAACGATATAATGAATCAAGACATTAAAAGACCATCAATACGCAATATTAGCTAGCTATATACATGTAGTATGCAGCTAACTTTTATTTTAGATTAGCATCAGTTAATGAAATAAATTTAATTCTAATAAATCATATAGTGATAAACCACATTTCTTAAATAATGAATGCATATTTACAATCAAGTCCATGACAATTATGGCACATTGAGCTGCACTAACAGTTTCCAACCAAAATCTTGTGGTGAAAGAGAAACCCCCAAACCAGAACTGGACTTGAAGATATGTCCTGGAATTATTATGAACATTATTGGTACCTACAGTATAGTTATTATTAAATCTTTACCTTAATGTATACAGTGTGAACCTAAAGAAACGCACAAAATTCATATCTTTGGTATGTGTCATTTGTCAAAAAAAATCCTCGAACTGGTCGATTTTAGTTTTGCAAATGCTACATTTTGTCACTATACCAAAATTTATGACGTCATCATAATTTTTTTTTTAATGGAAACAGACATTTTTGTTTACTGTTTTTGGTGGTTTATTCCTTTAGCTTTCTGGTGATATGAAAAAATTGATATTCCCTAAGCATTTGGCATTGACCAAGACGGGTGTAGATACTTTGCACGCTGTTCTGAATCATCTCATGGGTAATTTGTCTCATCTTCAAGCCAATTCTGTCTTTCAATTCTTCTATGGTATCCGGACTGTTAAAATACACCCTTGACTTTAAGTAACCCCAAAGAAAAAAATCTAA
This sequence comes from Stenurella melanura, assembly GCA_963583905.1. Lineage (NCBI taxonomy): Eukaryota > Metazoa > Arthropoda > Insecta > Coleoptera > Cerambycidae > Stenurella > Stenurella melanura. Next base: position 66,017,010 of record OY757310.1, read on the forward strand.
GGGGGTTAAATCCGGTGAACGCGGGGGCCACTCAATCGGTCCTTGACGACCTATCCACCTTCCAGTAAAAATGTCATCTAAAAACTGACGCACTGCTATCCCAAAATGAGGTGAGGCCCTGTCTTGCTGAAACCAGACGTTTTCAGCAGGAATATCTTCATCTTCATTATTCGGAAACATAACTGGCACTAACTCAACTCGCAAAAACTATAAATATCTTGCGGTCGTAAGATTTTCTTAAAAAAAAAAGAGGTCCCAATAAACGATCACCAATCATATCTGCACACACGTTTACTTTGCCTCGTCGCTGTGTATGGGCTTCTTGAGTCCAATGAGGATTTTTGCCAGGGGCGCAATTAGGTAAATTGGGGCCCTAGGCGCTGTGAGATTTGAGGGCACCTCGATTAAAAAAATATTATGCAAGATTTGAAGGCAAGTATATTTTTACAAATACATATTATCATATTATTTTTCGGCTTTATATGTTAGCAAACTTGTCAATTTGATCGTTTGATATCACAGTTTTGTGTTTCCTCTGATACAGTATCCAGAAGAGACAAATTTTGAAGTCGCCGTTGCCCCTAAGTACTTCGTAGGTAGTTATTAATTATTTTGAGCGTCGAAAAAGTGCATTTACATGAGGGATTACTGACAGGAATGGTCAAGTAAATACACAAAAGGGTTTCAACATTAAAAAATGTCGCTTGCAACACATTGAGAATAAAGGACTCCGCAGTTTTTTATAGTAAGAATAGGTTTCAGTCGAATGTTCTGAAACTTGGGGAAAATATTCTCCTGGATCCCCTGATTAAAATTCTCTCTGACCCCAGTCCGACCGAATTCGATTTTTTGATCTATAGGCGACTGAAACTGTGAACATCTTCGAAGGTCTGCGTAAATGTTCCATAAAAATTCTGAAAATATTCATGCTCATTTCTTGAAGAAAAATAAGCATCTTTTGTCTCTTGGCATTTTTTTCAAAGTGCTTCCTTCTCCCGGAAAAAAATAACAAACAAACAAAAATATTTTTTGTATTTTTTTACGGGAAAAGGAAGCACTTTGAAGATAAACACCAAGAGACAAAAGATGCTTATTTTTGTTCAAAGAACACGCCTACCGGTTTTCAAAATTTCTTAGACAAAAATAATTTCGACCAAGAATTTCCCTAAAATTTTATTTTTTTCTACTTCAGAAAAATCCCAAAATATTCAGGCAAGTTCTTTAGGTAAAAATAATCAGCTTATGCCCCTTCAACTTTTTCTTCAAAGTGCTTCCTTTTCCCGTAAAAAAATTGCAAAAAAAATATTTTTTTCTGTTTTATGTTTTTCCGGGAGAAGGAAGCACTTTGAAAAAAAAAACAAGAAACAAAAGATGTTCATTTTCTCTAAAAAATGAGTCTGAATATTTTCAGAATTTTTATGGAACATTTAAGCAGATCTTCGCAGATGTTCACAGTTTCAATCGTCTCTAGGTCAAAAATCGAATTCGTTCAAAGGGAATTTTAATCAGGGGGCCCAGGACAACATTTTCCCCAAGTTTCAGAACTATCGACTGGTCCTTTATATATTTCAGCAGGCGACTTAAGCCGACATATATCAAAAATTGATGCAATTTATCTGGAGATAGCTCGGAATGTATGTCGCCTCTATAGGTTGATACTAATGCATTGATCATTGCAGTGCACTGATTATTATCTTGTTTTGCATCCTCATACTCTTTTTCCAAATTTTCTTTATTTTCAGATTCTTTTTATATTATTTGTTCATCATCGCCAGATTCACTAGAATCGTTTCCTAATGGTTCTTCCTGTTCGCAGTCCTCATCACTGGTTTCAAAATCAAAATTTTCTCATTTATTTTCTCGGGTTTTCTAGATTGTTTGTCTCAGGTTCTTGAATTTTCGCATCATCATTATCAATAGATTTATTTTCATTAATGTGAAATAGACCGAAAAGCTGATTCGTCATCTGGCACGTGCTGACTGCCGAAACTTAAATAGTAACGTCTGAGGAATTGCCAAATTGGTCTGTTAATTGATTGCATCTTTTTTTAATACACTGAAAAAAATATGTTCAGTGAATGAAAGTTCATTGAGAATTTATGAATCTGTTTATTGATATAATGTATATGTTCATTAATACAATGTACACATTTATTGTTACTATGTAAACGTACATTATATTAATAAACGGATTCATCACTTTTCAGTCGATGAACCGATTCATTAATATTACGAACATATTTTTTTCAGTGTGATACAGTGAATAAAGATTAAAAAAACGAATATTCAAGAATATTCAAACACGATAAACACAAACAATAAATTCTTATAGACTTCTACATTGAAATATGAAAAAAATTGAAATGCAAAGGAAGAACTATAAAATGATTTCAAGTTCAAATGATATAAAATGTAAATAAACGACAAATGTTCGTGAACACATTCTCGCATGAACCATTCTTATTTTGTCATTTTTGTTGCAATTGAGATCTGATGAGGATGATATGGAAAAGGGAAGAAATGTATTTCATGATAGTTGTAAATATCATTATTGGTATCAGTAAAGCGAAAATAAATAACGACATAACAAAGAAATAAAATTTTTACATCGCTTTTTTACCTCAATAAATCTGGAAAAGTGGGGCCCTAGGCGCGCGCCTAGGCCTAAAGGCGCCTCTGATTTTCGCGTGACCAATACCTACAGTTATGCCGATGTATATATAGTCCCCTTTAAAGAAAATGTAGCTTCATCAGAAAAAACAATGTTCTTTAAAAAACTTGGGTTTTCATCGCACAAGATCATCAACTGTTCACAAAACTGTAAGCGCCGATCTGGATCGTCCTCATTCAATTCGTGAATTAACTGCACTTTGTATGGATGGTATTTTTCTTTTTTCAATAGACGTACAACAGAAGTTTGACTCACGTTATGTTTTAAAGCTAGCTGCTTTGTCGAAAGATGATGGTTTTCCTCACTTTCTAGAAGAGTATTTAATTTGGTTTCCTTGCTTGTGCTAGGGCGACCAGATCGAGGGAGGTCAGCTACACTGCCAGATTCATCATATCTTGCCACCAATCTATTTACAGTGGATCCAGAAATTTGCTTTTCGGGATACTTGGCATTGAAAACATCACATGCTTCCTGATGAGTTCTCAGCCTATCACCATATCCAACCATTATCAAAAGTTCTACACGTTCTCTTTCACTTAAACGTGGCATTGCATTTACTAGTTTTACACTGTCTCAGACGTGGCACAAAACTGAGGTTCCACACGTGCCAGGAATAAAAAAAGTTATCAATACTTCACACAAAAAGGCCTGTATCTCTCAGTTGTTAAGGTGGTTGTTTTTTATTATTTTCTTTGTTTTGTTTTTATGTCAAATGTTTTCATGCTAGTTAAAACAAAAATGTAGGCAGTAAGATTTATCAGTCCATAAGAAAGTGGACCATTACTCGTGAATTTGGGAAAGGTAAGCTATTTTTACATAAAAGTCACTTTTCCAAAAGAATGACTCAGGTAATATAATTTTTTTTATATCACCAGAAAGCTAAAGGAATATACCACCAAAAACAGTAAACAAAAATGTCTGTTTCCATAAAAAAAGTTATAATGGCGTCGTAACTCAAAAACCAATGTCGTCATAAATTTTGGCATTTGCAAAACTAAAATCGACCTGTTCGAGGACTTTTTTGAAAAATGACACATACCAAAGATATGAATTTTGTGCGTTTCTTTAGGTTCACACTGTATATGTTGATTCAGTGCATCTCTTGTAGGTGGTAAATCTGCTGAATTGAAGGATTTGGCCAAGGTTTGTGTTGCAATGCCTTTGTTATATAACCTGTGTCTGTTTTCATTAAAATCGGCAGTACCATCTAGGCCATACATTCATAAAGAGAACTAATATACGATTCACATGTATTGAGCCCTCACTTTAATCGCGAATATCTCAGAAACGGTAGAGTAGAAAAAATTGAAAAAATTATGTGAACATTATGAGTTTATTTTAAGGTCGGGATCGAAATGTCAAAAAGTGTATATGTGGTTGCCTAATAATCATTAAAATTCCATCAAATCGACACTTGGTATTTCATAAATAACTTTTTTACAAGTAATTCAAACGGGGTTTTAAAGTGGGCAGTATTATAACAGAAGTCGGCCAAATACGACTGATGTGTTTGTTTCTTTTTTAAGTGCACAATAAATTCGGTATAAATTTTTAAAATTGCCTAATTATCAGACGATACATTTGTAGCTATATTAGATAATCAGAGTTATTTAAGTACATTTAATTAGGTCGTATTGATGCGTATTACAGTCATTATCTTTTATCAGTGTAAAAATTTGCATAAAATTGCTTTTGTAAATTGTAATGTATGAAATCAATTTTTAACACAAATCGATGAGTCATCAGAATAATTGTAAAGAATATTTAGAATAAGTTCAGCATGTAACTAGAAGATGGCGCCAATAGCCTTATGAATGAAAGGAGGTAATGATTTTGATTTATGAATGAAATGAAAAGTGACACATTTAAATTTGATAAATAAACTAAACAATGAAAGTATTATTAAATGGTCAATAGGTTGCAACTGTATTCAAGCACTAAAATGGCACTATATCCCAAGTATATAATATATACAATAAATTCTGTTAATTTTTGTCAAAAATTGGGTGAATTTTCAATAAATGTAAATATATAAATTAGGTTCGAACCCTGAATATGGTTCATGGCATTGGTGTTTTAATCAACTGTCCATAACTTTATCTCGTTTATGCTTCCGCAGAAAGGAGTATCTTATATTTCAATGTGTGACTGCTTCACCGAAAGGAAACAACGTGTAACCCAAAACCCTGAAGTTACAGGTCCCGGGTTCAACTGCTGGCAACTGAACTTTTTTTTTATATTTTGTAACGATTAATATCCTTTTTCACAAATTCTGGTTGGATTTGACGACAGAAATTATGTTCTTTTTTTTCATATAATAATTTATCTCTTTCATGTGATGGTAATTGGGTTAGTTAGGTTGATTTTTATATTGCTAAATAATTGTTAATAAATTATCAGCGCCGCAGGCAGCATTAGCGTCGCAGACAAAAACGGGGGATGCGGGGGGTGTCCCCCCGCCTTGTTTTTCAGAAAATTGCATAAAATATTTCAATTTCTCTGCGCGGCGGTTCAATAAGTCGTGCAAAAGATCCGCCGCGGCGGTTGCGTAGTCACTCCCATTATTTTAAGCAGAATAAAAACCTCTAACCTAACGTAAAAAAATGATAGAAAAGAATTAGTGAAAAAATATATTAATCATTACAAAATTAAAGAAAAAAAGATCAGCGGACGTAGGAGTTTGAACCCGGGACCTCCATGATTTTATCTACGCGCTAGCCACTTTGCTGACGGTGAACGCTAGAACAAGGAATAAATATTAAAGAGTCAAATAAATGATATCACGTTTTGCGCAAGGTCAAAGCTTCGTGTACCTAAACGCTTGTCACACACACTACGTTCAAGGTCATATTTACAACTGTTAGGTAGAATAAAAATTAGGTGATGAACAGTTGCCAAATTTAAATACAAATTGTCTTTGCCATTTTCAATAATTAAAACTGATGTGTTCCCAAAATTTGGATAAAAGGTTCTTGCTGTTTAATTCGAAATTAATAATGTGGTTAACTATTTCGTTTTAAAATTTAAACAATATCCCTATATGATATTAGTTGTACATGGCATAAATTATGCACAACTACATTTTAGAATTTACCTAACCACATACTAACTATTTTACGACTATTTATGTAATTGAGTAATATTTATAATTATAATTTGTAACATTAATTATATTTTATACTAAAGAAATTTTTGTACATGTGGCAATGTGGACAACATTCCGACAAATATTGAAACTTGCCAATAAAATAAGATGAGATACACACTGTGCCATCTAGGATTAACATAAGTACTAGCTTACGAGTTTTTGACATTTCGATCCTGTCCTTAAATCAATCATGGAAATTTGAATAATGTGCATTGAACACTTTTGAAGTTCTATTGAAAAATGACCTACTTTTTAAGGAAATTTTGACCATACCAGTTTTAAATCGATTATATCTTGGAAAATATGCCTACTATGTAAATAATATTTTAGACACCGATAAAGTACGGCATTTTTTGTACGAGGAAATTTTTTCATAATTATTTATCTTAAAATTTTGCAGTTATTCTTAAAAACGTGACGTCATGTTTATTCATTTATTTATCGATGTATTTAAAAGAAAATTGTTAAAATAGTTAAGTATATAAAATGTAAGCATTTTCAGAAAAAATAATTAGTATACAGGGTGTTTCACTTAAAAGTCCCCAGGCCATTATCTCTAAAACTAATAAAGATATTTTATTTTTGTAAATGGCAGATGATTGATACCAAAGAAAAGTTTAAATAACGGTGATTAGAATTTTTCCTCAACAGCACACAGAGATGGCGCTGCGATGCAAAACTATTTTTTGATGGCTGGAACCTTGAAACATATAAGTCATGTGATTAAACAATAATTTGTGAATAATTTTGATGGTATAGAGAATTTACAAAAAACAAGCCGTTTTGGAGTTACATGAGTTTCTTTCATTAATGCCAGTACACGTGAATTTTGATAAATCCCTATAATTTATTTATTATTTATTATAGAATATTGGTTACCAAACACTCTTTTTTCAAGATAAGGAAAGTGATATAATAGGTACACTATCATAAAATTATGTTTACCACTTCCTGCCAAACCGGAACTAACATAATGAACCAATATCCATATCATTGTATATAGATGTCCATATGTTCCTACATATTACATTTTTTTTTCTAATAACGCTTCTAATAAAACGGCTCCCAAAACTTAAAGTAAGTAAGACAACAAAGAAAATACACACTAATTTAGAATGGGCTAAATTTATATTAACAATTCAGTAAAGAACGTAAACAAAAGTTTTATAAACAAACATTTAAGAACTATCGAAATATTATTAAAAATGAAATTAAACTAATTTCTTTCTTATTAGTAGGTACTTATTATATTAAATGTTCAAAATTTCTCCCTTCTTCATGAATACACATATTGTACCGTTTCAGTAACTCTTCATTGCAAACTTTTTGTAACGCATGTCTATTTATAGCAGCAACACTTGCATATATTTTATTATACAAATCGGCCATATCATCAATGGGTTCAATGTACACTACACTTTTTAAATACCCCCAAAGGTAAAAATCTAATGGAGTCAAGTCAGGTGATCGTGCTGGCCATCTGACTACTCCATTAGTACCAATCCATCTCTGAGGGTACATTTCATTAAGACAATCTTTGACTAGTACTGAGTTATGGGGTGGTGCACCATCTTGGTGAAACCAAATATTCTCCTGGTTATGAGGGATAGTCTCTAATAATCCTGGCAATACATTTCTCAAAAATATCTCATATTTTCTTCCATTTAAAGTCCCATGGAATAGATATGGTCCAATAATATATGAATTTAATATTCCACACCACACGTTAACTCCAAAAGTTACCTGATTTCGGGTCACTCTCATCCATCTAGGATTATTTTGTGACCAGTATCGGCAGTTATGCTTACTCACAACTCGGTTGTTGTGAAAACGGCTTTCATCGCTCCAGAGCACATTTTTAAAAAAATTTGGGCATTCTTCAGAAAGAACTGAAAATTCAGCTAGAAAATGTAATCTTCGTTCATAATCACCAGGCCTTAAATGATGGATCAATTTTAATTTGTATGGATGGTATTTATTTGATTTTAATATTCTATGGCACGAAGATATCGACAGATTAGTTTCCGATGCCAATTTCCGGAGAGAACATTGAGGATTGTTGACAACACTATTTAACACCAAGGCTGTATTTTCATCGTTTCTAACTGGCCTATTTCTGTTACGAATAGTTTTCTTAAAACTACCCCAGTTTCTTAAATTTTTAAACAGCATGATAAATGTTTTTTTATCGGGTGTAGGTCTATTTGGAAATCGTAAACAAAACAATCGTTTTGCTTGTCGGGAATTTCTTTTGCATTCACCGTATATTAAAATCATATTTAACTTATCTTCATTGGTGTATCTAACCATTTTTAAAATTTTTTTTTTATTGCCTTATTTGGATTAATTTGCTTTGAATTGTTTCTAAGTACACTATTTCTGTTTGAAACTATGATTGAAATGCACCAACTACAAACTTTGTTTAATAACTGTCAAACTTAAAATTAAATCAAAGCCTACTAATATCTCTTAAGTAGATTTTTCATTACCATTCTAAATTAGTGTCTATTTTCTTTGTTGTCTTACTTACTTTAAGTTTTGGGAGCCGTTTTATTAGAAGCGTTATTAGAAAAAAAAATGTAATATGTAGGAACATATGGATATTGGTTCATCATGTTAGTTCCGGTTTGGCCGGAAGTGGTAAACATAATTTTATGATAGTGTATTATATCACTTTCCTTATCTTGAAAAAAAGTGTTTGGTAACCAATATTCTATAATAAATAATAAATAAATTATAGGGATTTATCAAAATTCACGTGTACTGGCATTAATGAAAGCTTGTTTTTTGTAAATTCTCTATACCATCAAAATGATTCACAAATTATTGTTTAATCACATGACTTATGTTTCAAGGTTCCAGCCATCAAAAAATAGTTTTGCATCGCAGCGCCATCTCTGTGTGCTGTTGAGGAAAAATTCTAATCACCGTTATTTAAACCTTTCTTTGGTATCAATCATCTGCCATTTACAAAAATAAAATATCTTTAATAATTTTAGAGATAATGGCCTGGGGACTTTTAACTGAAACACCCTGTATATCAAATATTAATTTAGTTATCAAGCGTAATAGATAATATCCTTGAAAACTTGCAATGATATTATCCTTTACGCTTGATAACTACATTAATATTTGATATATACCAATTATTTTTTCTGAAAATGCCGTGCTTTATCGGTGTCTAAAATATTATTTACATAGTATGCATATTTTCCAATATGTAATGGATTTAAAACTGGTATGGTCAAAATTTCCTTAAAAAGTAGGGCATTTTCCACATAACTTAGCAGAACTTCAAAAGTGTCCAATGTACATTATTAAAATTTCAGTGATTGATTAAGAATAATAATTTTAGTGTTTAACAATAAGCTGTTTTTTGCAAATTGGGTGATGTTATTTAACTGAAAATATGTGTAAGTTGTACATAAATAAATAGTACAGGATTGTTGAAGATTATTTTTGGATACAATTTGATTATAAGGGAGATATCTCCTAATTTGGTGCTTTATCCCCCTCCCCACTAGCCTTACGTGGTGTTCATTCTTAACCGGTAAAAATCATAACTCCGTTGATATTTTAAATAACAATATGGGACAAGAAGCAAACGAAAACTAATTGCATGATATAAAATCTTTGTTTGAACAATTTATTCATATAGGCAATATAAAATGCGGTATCACAATTTGTAGTTTCAATCATTGTGACAAAATTTGAAAAACGTTTTTTTTTGTTATTATTTTTTAATATATCGTAAAATATCTAAGAACACTTTTTGTAGTAATGAATAAGAGCGTATCATTGCAAAAAAGAATGCTAAACTTGATCAAACGGTTTATGAGATATCACACTTTTAGACAAAACAGTTTTTTGTCATTGTTTTTAAATAGCGACTTTAGCTCGCCTAGGATTTTTTAGGATTTTCGTGTGCTTATAGTAGAGCAAAAGAGCTATCGATTGCCGCAAAAAAATAAATGTCCGGAAATACTTGATGCAAAGCCACCTATTGGCCCTGATTTGCATAATCTAATATCGCAAAAGTTATAAAATATGTTGCAGAATTGTATTGAGAAATGTGATATAGTAAATGCTTTATAGCAGATTTTCATGCTATGTAGCAGAATAAATGTTATCCATCTGTTGTCGGTTAGATCAGAAGATGTTAGATTACTTTTGCTACAAGAAAATGTTAGTGCGTCCTGTCACATTGTTGTAAAGCACCTAAACGCACGCATTTCAGTACTTCCAATTCATCCAATACAATCTAGTACACCGAGCTCCTATGACAAAAAATGTACCCCATCGAACACCTCAAATTTAAAAGATGAAAATGGTTGCAAAACATTAAAAAAAAATCATGTTACGCCCGCCAGACTAGTAAAAATTTGTTAATTGTTATTTTTTATGAATTTTTAGAAAAAAGATTCTGCGAAAATTTCAACCTGGTGTTTTGAAAAGTAGAATCTTTGTGGTAAATAAAAAACCATTTTCGAAAAAAATTGTCTGACAATTTTTGTTAATTAACTTCTGACTATTATACATATACATTCTTTTTTTTTTATGAAACTGCACTTCATTACATCTCCTTGATTTGTGTTTTAAAATGAAGTTTTTAAGATCTCTCCTTATCTGTTACAACTTGTCTGGCTGACAATTTTTGTTAATTAATTTATCAGACTTAATTTTGAATGGGCATCAATGTGTTAGGCAGGATCAATCACTGGCATCTCATAACACCTCCCTTAAAAAAAGACAACCAATGTTTAAGATCTCTATGCATAAAATGTTTCTCTCATCGAAAAAATGTTTTTCACCACATTAAAAAATGTGGTCGCGGCACTTAAAAAATGAAGTCTGTCGTAGCGAATAACATTTTATCGCTGACAGATTAATTTTTATGCATAAGTGATCTCAAACTTAATTACAGAAAAAAATTAAGTTGGTGTTTTGACGCAGCCACTGTAAAAGCTTATTTAAAATATATAAAAAAAAACCTTGTCACGGGGCTTAAAAATTAAGTCTGATATGGTGAAAAACATTTTCTCAATGGCAGACAAATTTTTATGCATAGAGGAGATCTTAAAATTTAATTGTCTTTTTTCAGTATTTTGGCTCCTATGGAGCTTTGGTGCTCCATAGGAGCTAAAATACTGAATATGGAGCATAGTGGCCATGGAGACTTTTGTTCAAGATGACAAAAGCTACAATATACCAAAAATTCAGACGATTCTACAGAAATCCAATTTCCATAAGTTTGTGGAGAGTAATAAACTTGTACATAAAACATTTTACTGCCTATTTTACGAATATGCTTTTAAGATAAGTATGTATTAGTAGCGAATGTTTTAGAAACTATTCATAATAGGTACGTGTACAGGGGGTTTAACAAAAACGTGTTTTATCTTTCATCCAAATCTATAGAAACATACAGGGTGTTATATATAAAATAAAAAAGTTGGTGTCAACTTTGGATAATTGTATTATTTTGTAGATTGTAGAATAGAAGTTATTTAGAAGTGAAGTTTTATATGGCAGGTTCTTTAATCATTCATAAAAAAATTGAGACCTTGGCTTCTAGTATATACACTGAATTCCAAGTTTCTGGACTCTTGTTATTTACCCCAACCCTACAACTAGTACAGGCAATGAAAGCAAAATTTTGTAAATACCTCGCAAAAATTAATAAAAGGATCATCTCCTGGATTTAAGTAGGTAATCACCTGCAGAATGGAATGATGCATTCTTTGCACTTCCAAGTTCCGGGAAAATTGAAAAAAATTTGGAAAAACTTTTTAATTTTCGTTTTTTTTTTGCTCTAGGTCTAAAATAATTAAAATACAGAAAAAAATTGTAGCTCGTCTCTTTTTCTACAAAAATGGTCTACAAATTTTTGTCTTACTTAAGCCGTTTAGGAGATAAATCCAGTTTTCCACGTATAGTTTTGAGCCGCTCCGAAAAGCGCGGAAAAAGATAATTCTCTGGGAGTTTCGTACGTTCGAACACATCGATCTATAATTCTTACTATTCAGAGCCGCTAAAAAAACGAAAACAACATAAAATGTAGAGAAAAGTCTCAGCTTTAATGTGGAACTAATCACAAAATTCATACAAATTTTGATCATAGAGAAACACGTGTTAGAAGATGACAGTAAACTTTATACAGTTGATTTATTCATATATTTGAGTTTTATACCTCCTGCCTATTTCTCCCATAACAATGGGTGCTTTTTCAATGCGTGGATTCGGCTCCATGCACTTTAATCTATATTCCGCGAAAATTTTATTGAAGAATGAGGATGAAGAATAAGTTCTACATGTTTTACTGTATAATTGTGCATTTTCTGAACGTGTGTGAATAATGTAGACATTTTGAAAAAGTACAGCACGCATTTAAAAAACTCTAAAGTCATTCGAAAGAATATGTTTTATTGTACTTATAATCCAAAAATTAAGGCTGTGCTATTATTATTAATTAAGATATAGCGAATTGAACTCCAAAATTTGGAGGTGATTGATCGATGAGAAATATACCCTCTACTTTGATCGCAAGGCATATTTTTCCAACAAGAGTAATTGCATTAAAATGTTAGTTGGATTAGTATGTCATTATATAGGAATATACAAGCAAAATGAATGATCATTCTAACGACTCCCGGCAAAGATATGAATAAATCTGTGGATCAACTTTACAAAGTTTACTTTGTAAAGTTTTCTGACACTTTTTCCCCATGATAAATTTTTTTATGAATTTTGTGATTAGTTCCACATTAAAGCTGAGACTTTTCTCTACATTTCATAATATTTTCATTTTTTTAGGGGCTCTGAATAGTAAGAATTATTTATCGATGAGCCTGGTCGTACGAAACTCCCGGAGAATTCTCATTTTTCGCTCATTTCGAAGCGGCTTAAAACTATAAGTGGAAAACTCGATTTATCTTCTAGACGGCTTAAGTAAGACAAAAATTTGTAAATACATTTTTTGTAGAGAAAGAGACGAGCTACAACTTTTGTTGGGAACTTCTCTATTTTCATTATTTTGGCCGCTAGGGCAAAAAAAACGAAAATAAAAAAGTTTTTCCGAATTTTTTTGAATTTTCCCGAAACTTGGAAGTGCAAAGAATGCATCATCTCATTGTCCAGGTTATTACCTACTTTATTCCCAGAGATGATCCCTTTATTAATTTTTGTTACCCTAAATGGCTAATTTTCCTGTACTAAACGGAATAAGTTCAAAATATAATCTAGTTACAGATCTCGTTATAATACATACTTGTATTATTACCTCGTACATTCACACTATTATCACCTACTCTATTGCGACTTCACTCAATCATATCTTCGAAACGGTTACTCCTATCACCCTACCAGAAAATGTAATAGAACCTTTTATACAGCGCAAACTACAAATTTTATAACAACTATCGTAAAGTTAATAGTTTCGGAGATACTTCCAAAAAGCTACTTTTTAGCCGTTGACCTCCTGTAAAATTTTAATATCCTGTGATATCGTCAACGACTTTGACACATTGTTTCAAATATCGGAAACATACTTCATACAAAAAGTGAGCTGGGTAGCAAACAACCAGCTAGGTACCCTTACCCTAGCCCGTGCCGGCCTCCAACGTTAAAACAAGCGTCCTTGGACGAGCACAATCCTTGAGCTATACAGCCCAAAACTTCCTTCCGACGAAATCGGAGCACATGATGCCAATTGGCACCCTGGGTTCCGACTAGTCACACACCCCCAAATCCTTCCAATCTCCGAGAGGGTGCGGCAACAGCCGTTCCCTCTCACGACAGACGAAAGACGCTCCCGGGATCCGACATGCCAGCAAAGAAAGAAACTCAAGACAGAAGAGCGCCAGAAGAAACGACCCAGCTGGCAGGGTCCAACAGCCAGGACCAGGGGAGGTCTGCTGACTTCGCCTACACCGTCTGAATTTGCAGGTGGGGTAGTCGTAAAAAGCAGGCCCACCTCTTACGAGTCCGGTCCAGGTCTACAGCAATAATTGGGGCAAAGAGCTCAAAGCTCGACCCCTAATGACCCGAGACCGTCATCAAAGTCAAGAATATTGACGCACTGGCCGTGTTCTCTGGGCGCCTCAGCCACCTGACATCACAACACGGCTAAATGATAATTCGAGCGTTCTTGAACACATAGTTGACTACATATATTTAATGCACATAAAAAACCTTAAAGCTTTGCCGCTTACGTATAGATGGGAGAGCGGGGCATGCTCTATTTTGTAGAAAATGTTAAATCATAAATATAATGTATTACTTAATACATAGAACAACATTGTTCTCATGTAAAATATGTTCTGGCATGATTAAAATAAGACATTAACGGAAACACACCTGTTTGAAATATAATTTAAAATTATTTTGGTATAGTTACCCGACTTCCTTCTACGTAACTATTTTATAATGTAACGGTTTCCAGCAGATATGTAAACCCTACCCACGACATAGTCAAACTTAATATTGTCAGTGTATCATGGAACATCAAATTCATCAATGCTTCACAAATATATAAGATATTACTCCTATCTTGACAAATATTGTGCACAAGAATTTGAAGTACGGCCCTGTGGGATATCACTGATGATAACGAGACAGAGATTTATGGTCGGCCTTTATGGCTTTTTTATGTGCATTAAATATATGTAGTCAACTATACCGACTTTAATAATCTTTTTGTAAATGAAGGCGACGTTAGTGAGCTCTAATTTTTGACGTAGTCACTATACTCATTATACGCACTTTCAGAATAAGCAATGATAAACAAAACGTTAAACCATGATCTACCATGGGTAATGATTTCCCTCGATTTCGCCTTGATTTCCTGCAAGGTATACACTAAATTTCCCCTGTGGTTTGCCCCTCGACCATTTAGTAATTGACCTACCAATTAATTTAATACCATTGGTCTGTAAACATCCTGTACATTTTACTAGCTAAGAGTTATATACGATGTAAGGGGCTTTTCGAAGATCTGTTCGGATTGTATTAAATATTCAATAATAGTAGAGTTTAAAACAAGATCTGTATGTTGACTTCCGTCGACCATTGAAAGGTAAAAATTACTATATACAGGGTGGGGCAATAGTGCGTCGGGCCTCGATATCTCGAGTTTTACGATAGCTAAAATTTTTTTTAAAAATTGCAAGTAAACTAAATGAAAAAGTCTTAGCAATTGTTTTCGAATATACAGGGCGAGCCAAGACGAAATTACAGGACCAAGTGCCTTTTTTTTTAAATGGAATGCTATGTATATCAGTACGTTTTTTGAAGCCTCCTTCTAGGCTCTATTCATTCTTATATTAGCATTGAATATCTCCCAACCACTTGGATGTAATAACTTTTTTTGTTGAAATAATGCAATCTGCAGATCGATACTAAAAAAATCACCACAGTCACAATTATGGGTTTTAAGAAAAACTTATGCGAATGCCAGTTACGAGACATCTATTTAATGTTTTTGAATCATGTTCATTTCCTAAAATTGTACAGGGTGGCCAAACATTATTTTTCAATTAAGAACTTTTTAAATTGAATTTTCTACACCCTGTATATTTTTCAACGATGTGATATAGAAATGAAAAACTAACATTTTTTGTAAGTACTTCCCTATGGCTAATTGCAGCCAATTTTGTTTTATTGAGCAATAATTACAAAATTCAAAAATAAACTTAAAAAAAGAGGTTTGTTCAAATAACTCAGTAGAAAAAATTATGTTCCCATTTTGATTGACACACATCTCTATGCGCTTTTGAAATGAGGTTCCCACTGTTCCTAAAACTGCCGGTGTGATAGATCTAAAGGCAGGTATTATTCTTTCCTTCATATTTTGTACTGTTGTTGGTGTGTCTCTATAAACAATTTCCTTCCCGTATCCCCATAAAAAGAAATCCATTTTTGTAAGATCTGGGAATCTAGCAGGCCATTTAGTGGGTCCATTTCTTCCAATCCATTGATGAGGGCAGGTACTATTTAAGTGATCTCTAACTGTATTTAAATAATGTGGTGGATCACCATCTTGCTGAAACCACATCCTATTTCGAATTTTTTCAGGGAGATTTACCAATAAATGTGACAGACAGTTTTCCAAAAAATGAAGATAAATAGCTCCGGTCAATGTACCATCAAATAAATGTGGCTCTATTACATGTTCTCCAATAATTCCTCCTAAAATGTTTATAGACCATCTGTTGGTTATCAACTTGCATAAAAAAGTGAGGATTTTCCTAAGCATAATAATGGAAATTGTGCCTATTAACAAATCCATTTTTATGAAAAGTTGCCTCATCAGTGAATAAAACATTATTGAAGAAGTTGATATCATCTTGCATTTTACCTCTGGCCCAATTACAAAATTGTAGGCGCTTTTGAAAATCGTGACCAGATAATTCCTGGTGCATTTGAATATGATATGCATGCAACTTATTTGTTTTTAAAATTCGACCCACAGACGGTCTACATATTCCTACTAATGAGCACACTTCTCTTTGACTAACATGGGGATTCTCAACCGTTGCCAGCACCACAGAAAACTCATTTTCTTCGTTCACGACACGGTTTATTCTTTCACTTTTTTTATATTCGACATTTCCAGTTTCCAGAAATCTATCGAGAAGGTTTTGGAAGCTGCTAACATCAGAAATCCTTCTTTCTTTTTTGATTAATTATTTACAAATTTTGCGTCAAGATAAGATATCTTACGCATTGGTGGACGTATTGCTCGTCCTTCGCGATTTTGATAGATAAATTCAAAGTACGGCTCTGCTTATTTGTTCCCTGGGTATGACGTTCTAGGCAGGTGTGACTTGCGCAATTATTTCAGGAGTTTAGAAATTTTAATTATTTTATTATGCCAGAACATGCTATACATGAGAACAATGTTGTTCTATGTATTAAGTAATACATTAATTATATTTGATTAAAATTTTCTACCAAACCTGAACATGCCCTGCTCTCTCATCTATACGTAAGCGGCACAGCTCTGAGGTATTTTATGTGCAGTAAATATATGGAGACAACTATACAGATATCCTATGAATAAGACACCCACTTGAAAAAATTTGTGAGTGAGTAAGTACTACCTCAGACCTAAAGGGCGCCACCTTTTATATAAGCTAATTTTGCCCGAGTCATGGAATTTTGGCGTCACTTGCGGTCACGATTTTTTATGTTTTCTTAAGTCATAGAATACATGAATATGTACCTCAATATGTAGATTGTGAGGCATACAGTGAGATTATAGTGGGGTGTCAGGCTTAATTTGCCCGCAATTCTGAGACGCCCTCGATTAATGGTTGTTTTTTTTTTGTGTTTTCACAAGTCATCGAATACATGAATTAATTTAAACAAAAATTAAAGTACAGGCCTTCTAGTTATTAATTACTATACGGCCTATGAGCATAGGCTAAATCTATGAATTAGATTTTATAATTATTTATCTTTTACATATCTAGGTAATTTATTATTTTTCATTATTAATAGTCTCGATTCAATTATTGACATCTAGTGCGTGAATGGTCAATGTCTCTTCAACCGCTTGAAACTTGAAGAAATGTCTTAGATAAAAATTGTGGGAGATCAAAAGTGGAATATTATAAAATTATTTTTAAATCGACAGGGTGTTTCACATAGCGAAAGCAAGCTGCTAATGGTTGATTTTTTTAAATGGAACACCAAAACAACAGAATTCCATGACACGGACAAAATTAGTTTATATGAAAGGTTTGCAGTAGTGCCTGGTCACTCACACAAAGTTTTTCATGTATCTTATTCATAGGATATCTGTACAGCCGACTCTCCTCCAATTTAAATAGCCACAATAACTTTGTTATTATTGTTACGAGTTACGCCCCCTACGTGCTGGCTGATAGCTCATGAGTAATAGCCCGGAATTAAATAGCAATGGTGATAGGCAACTGTAACTGGATTCATCAAAGCCTGTCATGTGGGCCATCTCTGAGACACTGATAGTACCTTTTCTGGAAGCTTGTAGATGGATCGAGATTTCTACATTATTATAGATTACAGCACGAAGATGGTTCAAGACTTTACTAGATATATATGGAAGTTTGCTGGAATGCTTGTGGATGCCTGTAGAGTATATAAGCCAATGTAAACATGCGGAAGGGAAGTTTTAAATGAATCGAGATTAGATAATTCGGAAGTGATATAGAGTGAACAGTAGAGTGATAATATTATGTAATAAACATTGTTAAAAGTTATTTAGACTGTAAACGCGTATTTTAGTTAATAAAAGTATTGTGAAGTTTTCAGTAAATTATTCAATAAAGTGTGTCTGGGAGTTTTTTGGACACTGATATCGCTAGACGAATTTAAGGGGTATATATACATGTTAAGTAGGTACTAAGTATAACAATAAAGTACTCATTACATTTTCACCTTTCATGGTTCCACGGACTTTTTCGTATTATTAATCTCTACTATAAGTTTATTCGTGGAAAATGGAATGGGTAGGCCCACGCGGTCACCTATAGTTGGCATCGGAGCGTTTTCAATTCTCGTGCGATAAAAGAAGCGCCTAGGAGAGGGGCGTCGAGGCAGCGTCGTTTGAACGTGCCGTCGAGTCGCGGTGTGCGGTGCGATTGTTCATTGATTAACTATTAACAGAGGGTTTGCATAATTTGGTACGGGACACGGCCGAGGACGACAGGATCTTGCCACAGATTATTGATCTTAGTTGGCTGCGATGCCCGATGCCAATGCCTACTCCCGTTCTATTGCACTATTGTATTGGGGCCTTTTATCACGTCCCAACAATTGTCTCAGGACACAATAGGTGTATTCAACGCGTCTAGGAAAACGCATCGTAAAACAATAATTATTATTGATCAAAAGAAACAATTCAATCTAATACTACTGTGGCTCTGAGCTAAGGGCGGTTGTGTGATACATTAATTTTCTATAAAATAAAGCCAAGAGATGCGACTTAGTATATTTGTATATGAGGTCAAAATTCTACTAAAAAATACAGTTATAAATTTTAACGTCTTTAAACGATCGGTAGCTACATATATATACCTAATTGGTGTTCCTAAAAATAAAATATAAGTAAAAAAAACTTTTTAAAAATAAGCTCTAATTAAAATGTACTAAAATGAAGAAAATAAATATTACGTAATTTGATTAGAGCAGGGCCGTACTCCAATAAATAGACCTAGTGCAGATGAGTAGATGTTAACTTAGGGTAAGTTAAAAGAACCGCTGCCTAAGGAATCACTACTTGCAAATCCAAATTTCCCATTCAAGGGCATTCGTACACACTAAATCACAATATTATTCTGTTAATCCTGTTAATAATGGAGTGCGGGTGGTGGTGGGAGTGGCAAGTGTAATAAAAAAAAATAAGACCTGAGTTTCTAGTATATACCTACACCAAATCCTTTCTGGACTCTTACTAGCTTGCTTTACTTGTTTATCCTCATTTCCCGTATTTCACCCATCCACCCCATCAACGTAATCATCTCAAAATATAATTTAGTTCCATTTGTCGTTACCAAATACCAAGTTTTTGGACTCTTACAAGCTTACATTACTTATTTTCCCATATTTTCCATTCCAACTCGTATAACTTATCTATAAATCACTAGACAGAAACAACTATATATTAGCTTTATTTTTTAATTTCACACGTGCATTTGATTGTGTGGATAGCGATTTTTTGATAAATAATATGCTCATGATGGGCATTAGGAGTTGCATGAATGATTTGATAAAGTCCTTTCTGACCGAATGAAAAATCAGACATAAAATTGGCCAAGAGTTATCAGAATTCGAATATCTGAAATGCGGCGTACCCCAGGGCAGTGTTTTAGCCCTACTTTTATTTACACTTTCGTTAATGATGTGGAAAAATACATCGGGAACAGCATTGATATATAATTAATTTTGTACGCAGATGATACCATAATCGGCCTATCTGCTTCCTCCGAATATGAGCTACACTCCAACGCACAAACATTGCTCTCTCTGAATTCTACAGGTGGTGTAGTAGGTAGTAATAAACTTGTTCCTAATCCCTCTAAAACTCAGTACAGTACAGTATTTTTTTTAAAAGACGTAAAATTCCAGAATTTCAATTAAAACTTAGACGCCGTGTTGCAAAGATGAGATAATTGCAAGTTTGTAGGTCTCTATATTGACCACCAGCTAACGTGGGATGCATATGTTGGCTTTGTGACCAGTAAGTTAAACTCAACATATTGTGTAATCGTAATTCTGAAAAATATTCTTGATACCAAGAACTTAATGAAAGTCTATTATTATGCATATTATATTTAGCATATTCGCAACCCTTCACCGGAGTAAGCTCAAAATATAATCTAGTTCCAGATCTGGTTATAATATAAGTGTTCCAAACAAGTCAATATCTTAAACCCTTTCAGGGAGAATGTGCGAAAAAAGAAGTTATAGATAACACTTTTTTCGCTTTTTGAAATCTCGACGTCATGAGACCAAATCCATTTAAAAAAAGGATGTTTGATTTTTGTTAGGGTTACTATACTTCCACTCCACTACGTGGATGCGGAAGTAATTATCGAATCAAACAAATAACACAATTTTATCAATGTTGATGACCTATCCAAAAAACCGAGAAGTTTATAGGTATCTAATTCGACAGAAATAGGATTATTTTAATTTTATATCTCGTGACGGGCTTTTAGGTTAGGACATCAACATTGTTTTGTTTGATTCGATAATTTTTAACTTACCATTGTTAACATACACTCATCCGCACTGGGTCCACTAATCGGACTACGGCCCTGTTCCAATGAAACCATTTAATATATTTTTTTCTTTTAAGTATATTTTAACATTTCAGTTAATCACGGTATGTGACCATTGAGGAGTTGCATAGCCAACTGACTATCCTGGCCTCGATATGAAGTGATGGTTATCAGATGATTGTTTTGTCATTGGTATTACATATGTAAGCAAAATTTCAAGGCAGTTAATTAAGTGAAAGTGGATAAAAATTGACGTGCAAGATTTGTCCTAAACTGACTGATAAACATGTTAAGTGGAATAAAAGATTTTAATAAAATAAAAGCAGCAAATATGTATAAAGTCTAAAAACCTAACATTCCATGTAAAATTTACCCAATTCCGTTATCACTTCACTTTTTGCCGGAGCGACCGGTGATACAAACACGACCTTCTTTTTGTCTCGACTTATACAGTACATTTTCTATGAATTTCATACTAAAATAATATATTGTCAGAGGTATTACATATGTAGGCAAAATTTCAAGGTGGCAGATCAAGTAGAAGTGGTTCAAAATTGAATTGCAAGATTTGACCTAAACTAAGTGGCAAACATGTTAAGTTGAATAAAAGCTTGTAATATTCTGTTTGTTTTACAGCCTTTCATATTTGGCACCTTTTATTTAATATTTAATTTTTGCTGCCGGATGACCACTCTATATACAGACTGTCTATTTTACGAGGGCCACACCAAATATCTCGCTTAATATCTATTGTAGAAGAATAAAGTTTTAGAAACAGTTATCCCATTTTTTGTGAGCTATATTTCAGTAAAAAGAAATTTGAAATCCATAGCCTACTTTATGAGATATATTACAAAAACCTGAAAACTAGGAAACCACAAACGGTTATAGCTTCCTTATTTGAGGAGATACGAAAAAAGTTAAAGGAATGAAAGTTGACGGCAAAGACAATAAGAATAATAACGTGTAACAAAAAAATCGAAAAATGCAGTTGGCTTTGACATACGCTATTGTGCAAAAATGAAAAATACATATCTCAAAGTAGGCCATGACGCCATTAATTCCGTTATTTTTTTGTCATTCTAACGATATAAAACATGTCACAGAAATTTTAACCGATAGTGTCAATATTTAATATTTTACGAATACCACAATTCATATAATTGAATCGTAACAATCAGCTGTGCCATAATTAGTGAAAAACAATGTATACAGTTATTAATAAATTTGACAGATTGTCACTGTTGTATGTTGTATGTTGCGTTGTCGAGTTCTAAGACAAATTTTATATCAGTAATTATGGTGTACACCAATAATAACAAATTCGATATGATTAGCATTTATTGTCAGTGCAATTTTGACGCTGAGATGGCAGTCACGGTTTACGGAGATAGATTTCCAGATGCTCCGCAGCCAAATCGAACTATGTTTAGGAAGTTAGTTCAAAATCTAAAAACGCACGGTTCATTTTCAAAAAAAGTAGTAAGGCGAGCGCATGTTGCGGATAATGTAAGAAAAGTGAATAGAGTAATGAATTATGTTAACCAAAATGAGGAAACCTCTTTGAGACAAATTCATAGAAACTGTCGCATAAAAAAAAGACAGTGCAAGAAAAATATTGAAAAAAAACGGATTTCGATGCTACAAAATGAGGAAAGTTCAACATTTAAATGAGGGAGATAAGCCAAGGAGAGTAAGATTTTGTAGATGGTTATTAAATAAGAAAAGGAATGACGCGCTGATATGTAGCAAAATTCTTTGGTCGGACGAATCAAATTTTTCTAATAATGGATTTTTCAATAGAAATATGCATTATAAGTGGACACGAGAAAATACACATTGGTGCAGAGAGACTGCTTTCCAAGAAAGATTTTCTACGAATGTTTGGTTGGGTCTTTTAGGGACTAAAGTAATTGGACCTTATTTTTATGATGGCAAATTAACCGCTCGTAGATACCTTAATTTCCTGCAAAACGAATTTCAAGATTTTCTTTATGAATTAACAGCGGCAGAAAGATTAAATTATTCATATTTTCAACAAGATGGGGCTCCACCTCACACTGCTGTAATATGTACAAATTATTTAAATCAAGTTATGCCAGATAGCTGGATAGGCACCTATGGACCCATTCTATGGCCAGCTCAATCACCAGATATTACTCCCTTGGATTTTTTAGTCTGGGGTTACATTAAAGACAAGGTATTTCAAACTGCCCCTGAAAATATTGAGGACATCAAAACCAGAATTCGAAACGCATGTGAGGCAATTACTCCTGAAATGCTCCAAAATGTAATGCGTGACGTGTCTCGTAGAGCACGTTTATGTGTCAGAATGCATGGTGCACAATTTGAGCATTTGTAGTTAGAAAAATAAATACACACAATTTCTTTTCAATATAGTAGTAGGTAGTACTGTTGTACATAGTTTTTCGTTTTTTTCTTTGGATGTTCGTTTTGTACTTGTATTTTTATTTATGAGATATTTATTGGTTTGTATTAAATTGTAATAAATAATTACGGAATTATAATTATTATAAAGTGAATTTTTACTATTATGGCACAGCTGATTGTTACGATTCAATTATATGAATTGTGGTATTCGTAAAATATTAAATATTGACACTATCGGTTAAAATTTCTGTGACATGTTTTATATCGTTGGAATGAGAAAAAAATAACGGAATTAATGGCGTCATGGCCTACTTTGAGATATGTATTTATCATTTTTGCACAATAGCGTATGTCAAAGCCAACTGCATTTTTCGATTTTTTTGTTACACGTTATTATTCTTATTGTCTTTCCGTCAACTTTCATTCCTTTAACTTTTTTCGTATCTCCTCAAATAAGGAAGCTATAACCGTTTGTGGTTTTCCTATTTTTCAGGTTTTTGTAATATATCTCATAAAGTAGGCTACGGATTTCAAATTTCTTTTTACTGAAATATAGCTCACAAAAAATGGGATAACTGTTTCTAAAACTTTTGGTGCGGCCCTCGTAAAATAGACAGTCTGTATATCCTTAACCACAAGTTATTAGGTTTTCTTTGTAATAGTAGTTCTTTGAAATGTCACATTGACCTTGCATTTTGGGCAGGACAAGATTTTTTTTCTGATGTGTAGGGGGCTCAGTGCGAGTATAAAACTCGGTTTTCGGGGTTTAAAGCCCTCCCATTTGGCCACCATTTTAAAAAGGAGGTGTAAACAGCGATATCTTGAGAAACGTAAGTCTCTCAAAAAATTGTATAAGACATTTTCTGTAGAGAATTGAATTCTCTACAATCTTGGTCTAGTTATTTGTTACCATGAAATTGAAAACCTTACTTTTGCCCGTCAACCAAATTTGAAACAAAAAGCAGAAAAAAATATTTTTTACCAATTTACCAAATAGGGGTGGTTTAACCCTCTCTAATTATTCCTAAACATGTAATTTGGCTATATTTGGTATAATTCAACCACTTTTGCAAATTAATATTAAAAAAGGGGATTTCATAGGATCCTTTTTAATTTTTATCGAAATTATCGCGAAAAACCCTCTAAGAGGGGTGTTTTTGGCATCTTTAGGGGTGTTCCCCAGCGTTTAAGACTGCGGGACTCGATTTTCGTAATTACCGACCCAAAAAACGTATGGTCAAAGTAGTTTGAGACCGGTGTTCTTTCGTCCTCCCTTTCGCGCGTTTTGAATGGAGTACTTGGTTTGATCCCTATGCAGTGCCCTAACACCTCTTAAAAGAAAGGAAATTTTAAAATAATGAGTAGAGGAAATTGTTCGCAATAAAATAATCCACAAAAAATTCTAACGTGTTTTTCCAATAAAATCAATAGAAAAAAAACCCTTAAATGACATATCTCTTGAAAATTTTAGTAGTAGTATATTTTTAATTACAACTTTTTCATTTTCAATTTTACGGTAAGGAGTAACTAAATTCAATTATCCTCAAAAATGTTTTTGTGAGACTTACGGTTCTCAAGATATCGCGGAAAACTGTTTACACCTCAATTTTAAGATGACGGAATAATGGATTTTTAACCCCGAAAACAGAGTTTTATACTAACACTGACCTCCCGCACATAGGGGTATTTTCATTAAAAACCTGGCCAAAAGTCAAGACTTCCGACCTATGGAGAAACAACAGTTATATTTTTTCCTATTGAACCTGAAACAAGTCCATTTTAGGAAGATTCGTGGGATGAAGAAATTACACATGCTGTTAAAGAATCATCAGATGATGAAATATGGATGTCATCACCTGATTGTTTTTTTTTTGTAAATGGGTAATATTAAATACATACAACCAGTGGCGGCTCGTGATATTGTCTGCAGAGGAGGCTTGATATTCTGAAAGACAACTGATGTGCAATATGACTACAATTTGTACATTTCCCCACCACCCCTGAGGTAGTACAACGGCGCGTTACATTTTTTTGCCGTGGGTTGTTCGCCAGGATACCGAATCACGACTTGAGAGAATAGAACTAATAAAAGAATAGAAAGAAAAGGAAATAGAAAATATGATGAGATGAAAAAATCATTCTCATGAAATTCTCATTCCTACGACTCGAGTATCGGTATCCAAAGGAGCCCTACTATCCCACTTGTAATTAAATTATATAACTTTTAATAAAAATAAAAACAGGTTTGGTAAAAAAATTAAAGTGTTTTTCTACAAACAAAAAATTGTATTCATTATCACTGCCAGGAGTGTAAAATTATAACTTTTAATAAAAATTAAAATTGTTTTGAGACAGAAGTTATATAAAAAAATATAACCGCGGAACTCTATATTATGGAGAATTATAAAAAATATTTCCTAAAAAATAAATAACACAAATAAATATTTTTTCTAAAATAACAACTACCTATATTAATCTCTGCTTTAAAGCCTGAATATTTTTATAAATGAGTGGTAACCTGCGATTTTTGGAACTAGCAAAATGGTTGATTATTTCATCATAAAATGAATCGCGTTTCCTCAGTTCTGACAAAAAACGTTTTTCTATTGAAATAAGCGATACATTTGAAAGGCGGTCTTGACTCATTTTGTTTCTAGTAAAAATGTTTTTATGCGTTTAGGTGCTGAAAATGATCATTCTACAGAAGCTTACCGGAATTGTCTCAAAAAATAGTGGTGTTATTCAAAAAGTTCTCTAATTTTGGGTCATAAGTTTTTAAAAAATCTACCAGCTCTTTGAAATTTCCTTTATTGCACGATTCTCGTTTTTCGTCACGTCCTCGGAAAGAATTTTCTTGTGAAGATAACTATATAACGGCATCTATTAACCTCTTTAATATTTCCCTATTCTCACGGAGCTTTTCGTTAACATTTTCTATTTCTCTCTTATGTGCAGAATTCAAGAAACTTACAATATTTTATTTACCAAACATTTCGAATTTAATGCAAGATGAAATGTGCTCCTGGGATTTTTCGTGCCTTTCTAAACCTCGCGACAAATTTTGCAAATTATTAAACCCGGCCCTGCCCCAAATTGAGGATTGATCATTAGTAAATAATAAACATCTCCAACAATATAATTTGTTTCTAACTGTTGATGCCGTTAACCACTCGATTTTTTTATAATTGTTATCACAAAATCGTTTTGTTTACCACTTTTAAAAACTAACGAAAGCATTGCTGGTGTAGGCCTGGCATTTCTTTTAATTCTTACCTTTTCGTCATAAATAAGAGTAGTAAATCCATTTAATAACAAATAATCCACCACGTCTGGACAACAAGACATGTTGTTGGGAATATTTTCACCTAGAGCACTTATTTCTAGCCCACCTATGTATTTATACGTCAAGTTGTTCTTATAACCGGCTAAACGCAACTGTCAGACGTCAGTTCGTTTTCTTTGTGAATCACCTGACTCTTGAATGACCTGTGCACATGCGCTATAAAGAACTGAGATCTGGGGCTAGCCTCATACTTGGCTATTCCAAGTGTTGCTATTTTACACAGCGCAAAGAAATTGAAGGTCATTCATGTTATAAGTAAATGCTGTAAAGTTGGAAGCTATTTCGTATTAGCCTCCATTCAGTAAAAGACCGGCCGACCGGGAAATATGCATACAAAGACTATCCGGACTGTAACGTTATAGGTATGTTTGTGGAAAGGAAATGCAAAAATGTTATATATAAACTGAAAATTAATTAATGAATAATAAACAATAAAAAATATTGAAAATTGAGATATACCTAATAGAAATTTCTTAAGATATTACTTTTGAAGATATGGCGGTTCTTCCAAGGGGAGGCTCAGCCTCCCCTGCCTCCCCTGACGAGCCGCCACTGCATACAACACAGATGCCAACTATATTAATTATCTTTTTAATGAAATTCTCGTCATAATTTTCATTATCATGTTATTTAAGTACTTTCTTTAAGACAATGAGTAAATTGTTCGCAATAATCAATAGAAAGAAAGTTATAACCCCTAAATGAATTCTTGAAAATTTTAGTCAATTTTTTTACTTTTAATTATAACTTCTTCATTTTCAATTTTACGGTAAGAAGTAACTAGATCAAGAAATTTAATTCTCTACAGAAAATGTCTTATAAAATGTTTTGTGAGACTTACGGTTCTCAAGATATCGCGGGAAAACTGTTTACACCCCCTTCAAGATGGCGATCAAATGGAGAGGGTTTTCAACCTCGAAAACCGAGTATTATACTCACACTGACCCCCCTACACATAAAAAAAATCTTGTCCATAATTTCGTAACATTTCAAAGGATTAGTAGTAATAACTATATTCCGATTATTATTCTCATGCCGTTTGTTCATTAATAATTTTTTAGAGTGATGTATAAATACAAATGGAAATTCTGTGTAAGTACCTTTAACGATTTTTCAATACTAAAAATCGGTCCGACACTACTACTGTTGTATTTAAAGTTGCGGTTAATGACGTCATGCTTATATAACTTACTTTTCTGAATGCAAGGAAAAATACGTACCTCCTTATTGCGTACAACCTAGTCCATAAGTGATCATATCCCTGGATTGAAAAGTGGAATTTCTTATGTAAAATTATACTAGAAAATAAAGGATCTGGGAGAGGGGGGCTCTGGAAACTTTGGTGACATTGCCCTTGAATCAGTTTCCACAAACAACATGCTAGCATAATTTGGGGACGAGTAAAACTGAATCATCTACATGATTCTAACGTGGTTAGCGAAATGTGTGTATGTGAAACTACTTCAAATCACCATCTAAAGAAAATGACATAACTTAAATCATTATGTATACTCTGTATTACATTTTATACAAAATTTAGTATCAGACAGTCTAAGATAGGAAAAATAAGCACACCATTCTAAAATTTAACGTTTTAATAGTTCTTTTAAATATACACTTAAACGACTTTCATCTTAATTATAAAAAAGATTTGTGGACACTTTAACTTTAAAGTTGTGTAAGATAATGTCTACTGTATATAGAATGTAATATAAAGTATAGGATGACAACTTATATGTTACTTCAATCACCACATAACAAATGATTAAGATACTGTCATCCAAGTTATCACCCTGTACCATGAACTGAATGAATTTCATATAAAATTTGACATTATCACATATAAACATAAAGAATTATATTTAAATTCTTTTTAATAATTTATACATAATAACAATTACGAATATTTCAACTAAAAAATAAGTATATAAAAATAATCCGGGTGATAGGTCGAAAAATCCCACAACAAATATCAAAGTGGTTTTCACTTTTTAATAGTTTTATTTAGGACTTAAATAAACACCAAAACGTGCAATTCCCGAGGTCAAGAATGGTTCTTAATTTTGCAAATTATGTGCCAAAATGTCATTTTTGTGCAACAACTTACATTCTGTTCATTGTAGGCTCAAAATGCTGGTATATAAAATTGAAGCTATATAGCAACTCTCTGTAAAAAAAAGGTCTATAGTACGGCCGAAGAGTGTAGTCAGTAGAGATAAAAATCAACGGCATTCTGGTCAAAAGATAGTAGCTGTTACGTAATACCTAGACAGACAAATAGAATAAACGTTTGAACGTGGTGCCTATATACCTAATAATTTATTCAACTACTGTGAATTCGGAACTCTGATAAACGAATTTCACAAGGCTAATCTAGC
Organism: Stenurella melanura; assembly: GCA_963583905.1. Classification (NCBI taxonomy): domain Eukaryota; kingdom Metazoa; phylum Arthropoda; class Insecta; order Coleoptera; family Cerambycidae; genus Stenurella; species Stenurella melanura. Next base: position 66,045,703 of record OY757310.1, read on the forward strand.
GCATTCAGTGGCGCCACACACACACATATATATATATATATATATATATATATATATATATATATATATATATATATATATATATATTTACAATAGTAACGGTTTCAATACACTGGACAAATAATTGCGGCTGCGCTGCTATAATATGTGGAGATAATGTTGCCAGATATAAGAATAATATTTTAAATATAAGACATTGGTAGCTCATGCACAATCCGAATGCTTTCATTTCTTCGAATTACGTACGTGCGAATTTACGAAATTCGCAAATCCGCACGCCCCTGACTCTACTGACTACACTTATCGGCCGTACTATATGTCTATGCATACTTTACTCACACTTAAAGACAATAAAATTCGTATAATTTATACGAACGGGGTATTGGCCCTCGAAAATGACAAGTAATAATTTTGCCCACAAGAAATTTACACGCTGTTTTCTCAAGCATCTACTGGGTTTGTTGCCGAATTTTTCGTCCATCGTGAATTGATTTGAAATGCACGACTAAACAAACCAATTGGGGTGCTATTTTCTGTACCTTGTAGTTTGGGCGAAGGTAATTTTTTGTTAAAAATCGCGTCTGTGCAAGTTAAGATATCAGTCAGATCGTCTGCAGCGATAAAAGAATGTAATTTAGAGTGTGGTTAGTTTTCTCTTACTTTGTAATTCGGATTTGTATTAAATATTATATCAGTTTTCGCACTGCCTCCACAATAACACTACCACTTGGTTTCGACAGAGGCAAATGGGCGGTTTAAGTATCCACATATAAACAGTTTTTCGTGAAACAAGTCAAACGTTTTGTATCTATGGTTGTAATTGCATGTTCGCTAACTCCCAGTCTATCATGACTAAAATGTCTTTTTCTTTTTCTTCACCACCTTTTCACAGGTAACATCCTAAAGTATATTCACGGACGGCTGAGACCAACAAATATGCGTAATTGCCTCGTGATCGTGACGTGTTCCATCCTCATTGGTTGCATTTTTCAGGAGAATGCCAGGGGTTTTCTCGACTTCAGTTGTATGTAATTTGCGTAAAGTGTATTTACATTTATTCGAACATTTGAATTAATATTACTCATAAACGGTTTAGTGAATCCATTTGAAATTTATGGTAGTGTATTGTATTATCAAGTTTAAAATAACAATATCCTAATATCCTAAAATCGATCAGGAAACTCCTTGTGTATTCTTAATAATTTTACGCACGAAGGGCTCTGATGAACTAAGCGCTGAACAGCACATGTATTTGTTTTGACGCGGTGTCAGTGGTCTGGGAATATACTATAGCACTAACAGATTCGTGTGGCTATTGTTCGGAAGGTATTGGTCCGAGTAAAAAACATGTACTACACAAAAACCAAATTTTAGTAATTTGCAAAACTGGGGGTGGTTTCAGACCTCAAAGATTACATGGTTTTAATATGTAACTAGTAAATAAAACTATTAAACAAAAACCAAGTTGATTCACTTTGATCATAAAAGCTATTTCCTGGTCCAAAATCCTAAAACTTAACTGAATATTTTAATTTCAGCCTTCTTTGGTCCTTTTGCGAAAATTATTGGGCACTATAATGAAGTAAATAAAACGCGGAAGTCACTTGGGTGAATTAGTTTGTTTCAGCAGACAAGTCGGTAGGAAATGTAGCGTCCGGCAGTTTCCGACGATCTAATAATTTTAACCACCTGCAACAAGAAAGAAAACTATTTTATATTTGCATAGTTACTATACGTGTATGTGTATATTACACGTTGTGTTGGGTAATGGATAACATTAACTGATATGATATTGGCAGGCTTTGGTTAAACCTGAGTGTACAAACATAGAGGGATGGATGCAAGATGTACTGGTTTTCGAAAATGTGCAAGTACTACCTTTTTGAGGGAGGTTATATATCTTTATCTACGACAACTGTGAAAAAGATAATTGTACAGTATAACTAAAAATAATTGAACTCACTAAATATTACACGGAAAATGACTGATGTAGAGAAAATGTGTCGAAAGTGGCGGTTATTTTATAGTCGGGGATCCAGTTATCGAAATTCTGCTTATTTCCATTGCTATGCAACTTTTGGACATACTTTTAAAATTAGGTCTATATTATGTAAAATTGTTTGCCGAATTCATTTCCGGAGGGCGATTTGCTTGCATTCATTCCCTATGTTAGTTAATACCTCTTGGCGAAACACGATATTTAAAATTTTTCAAATATAACTCGTGCTATCTCGAAAACTGTAAATTAACTTGATGTATGCCTGGGATTTTTCGGTCGGCTTTAAATGAAAATTTTATATTTTCCTACGTTTCGGTTTTATTAACCATCGTAAGAGAGAAAACTGCAATATTTATATTAAAGTACGATTATTTTATGTAATTTTACAAATTGCATTTCATTACTTACAATTTAAAACTTGTTATTTACACTATTTTACCATTTTACGTCTATTTCTGTTAACAGTTTTAATGCAACTAAATGCTGAACAAAAGCATTGCCTGCTTTCTGGTCTGTGTTATGTCACTATTGATGCAGTTTATTTAATTTATGGATGTTAGATATGAAGTTTTCTCTAATGACTGGTGGTGTGAAATATGATATTTTAAGAATTATCTTACGGCCTTGATGGAAAGATGTAAAAATATATGTTGTGTAATAATATCCCCTTTTTAGTTAATTAATAGGTTAAAATATGTTTCACTTAAATTCTCTATATCAGTGCTATTGTTTATTGCGTTGTCTTTTAATTTGTAACATTTCATGTATTGTTCTTCGATGATAATTTGGTTCCTTCTGTAAAATTTTTGTATTGTCAAAGTTAAAGCTATAGTTATGGTCTAAAGCGTGTTTGGTAAGAGCTGTTGAATTTTGATTTAGTGTTCTTATATTATATTTGTGTGTATATTCGTTCATGCAGATACTGTTTTGTTTGGCCAATATATGTAGTTACATTTATTACATTATTATATAAATTGCGTTAATTTCGTCTTTTGGTTGTAGTTCGGGTTTTAGTTTTGTAAATAATTTTTTTGTTGTAGTATAAGGTTTATGCGCTACTGTTATATTGTGTTTTTTTTTATACATTTGAAATATTCTCAGATACTTTTGGTATGTAAGACATGAATACATAGTTGTTATTATTCTTACTTCTTTAATTCATATTTTTATTACAGATTATAGTATTCTTTTTTTAATTATTGGTTCATAAAAATGTTTAGGATAGGAGTTTGTTTCGTAAAAGTTATAAGGATTAAATTTTAGACGGAGATTAAATAATGTATGGCGATTACGATAGCAGCGTTGAATTGGTATTTTGGTTATTTAACATCAAAATCAATATTTTAGAAATTTGCGATTTTTATACTCGAAAAAGAAGAGGTTTCGACAAAAATTGCAAAGAATTTTAAATCGTCCCAGGAATGTGCTCAAATTTTTTCAGAATTGTTCAATGCCCTTTTTGATTCACTTGATCCATTTGCAGCATCCTAACACCTCCCCAAAGAGAAATTTAAAAAATGAGTAGAGAAAATTGTTCGCAATGAGATGGTGTACAAGAAACATCTCATGTGCATTTTCATTAAAATCAATAGAAAAGAAGTAATAACCCTTAAATGATATTTCTCTTGAAAATTTCTGTCTATTTTTAATTATAATTTTTTTATTATAAGACTGATCTCAAAAACGAGGCAAACTTAAATTAATTCCTGAGGAAGCACCTGTATGAATATCGAGATTATTCACCGTCTAGTAACGTAATGGCAGCTACCCGAAAATTACTGAAATTATTGAATGGGGACATGAGTAGTAGACGTGGCAACGTCGCACTATTTCTAATACTTGGCGTGGATATTTGAAAATACTTTATTTTAAATGCAGTATCATAGAGGAAAGTAGAAGATTTACAAATTTTCATTCAGATTTTATTTATGGTATGTATAATAATATATTTTTCCATTAATTTATTAAAAGAGGTAAAAATATTTTTTAAAATTGGTCAAAAATAATAGATACCTGGACTCTTAATATGTAGAATAATGAATGTATATTTTGATGAATGAATTATTTATTGAACTGAAAAGTAAGAATACTTTATTATTTATTTATTATATGACATTGTAATCAGTAATTATTTTCATATTCACCTAGTGGAGTGGAACGGATCTTCCGATAATAAAATTTACATAATACACATAAAAAACAATGGTACAATGACAATGAAATCTTGCAGGTATTTTCTGCTCTTACCCGGCTGATGATAGTAGTGATGAGCCGATCGGCAGGAGTCAGAAACTATATGCGGCGTTGCCAAATCTTTTCCTACTATCTCTCTCTCTTTCTGTGTGCTTCTCGCGTCTCAAGTTTATGGATTCGCTAACAGATGTCGCACTTCTCGCGATATAAGTACCTTAATTAAGTTTTGTTAGAACCTACTTAAAACATATTTTTTTTATATTAATAGTTTACTTAACTATAATTGATTATATTATTGCAATAAGGGGCATTAAAAAATATGTCCGCTTTTAGGAGGGAGGGAGTCGCCGAAAATGGAACAAAGTGGACGACGATGGGGAAGAGGAAGTTAACAAATAGAAAACGTTCTCAAATAAATCAATATTTTCTAAGAAGGTGTAATTTTTATCTTTAAATGTACAGGGAAGGACTTTGCAAACTAAGGTTCGTGTAAGGGGGATTTCATAAATGCTAAGTGTTACAAAAAGGGGGAGGTCAAAAATAACCCATTTTAGCGAACATATTTGTTAAGCGGACCCCAATACATAATTATGTGCTGATTTTGATTAAAAAAGCTGTATTTTTATAATTGTAATACATTGAGGAACATGCACAAGTTTTAAAAGTGAAAGGGTAGTACCGTAATAGCCGAATAAACTGGACATGTGGATCTAACACATCCACCACAACTTAAGATCAACTAAAAAACCGCTGCCTAAGGAATCACTACTTCCACATCCAGATTTCCCATCGAAGTCATTTTGAACAAAAATAGATTGATACCATATTTGCACTTCAGTATGTGGAAATAATTCCTCATAGAATTTTAATAATATATTTGAAATCGTCTGCCTCGAAAACTCATAAAACTATACGCCACTTCAATACCTTTACGACCGACCGACCGACTGGCCTAGCAAATCAGAATACAGGTAAATGGAGTATCAGATAGAAGTCTAGAGTATAGGCTCGTCGTATTAGTTTAGGGTATGGTGGCTTAGCAAATTACAATGTAGAATAGCGGATGGAGTGCAGAAATGGAGGAGTGGTGGCGATTCATGAAAAGATAATCATGTCCGCTTGCAGAAAGTAGAAATCCTTCGTACAGCCGTTCTATCTCTGACGTTAGACTAGAGGGTGTATTAGTGAATCAGACTGCAGTCTAGGATATCAGAATATAGAAATGATGGCGTCATCGGCGAGAAAATATGTTCTATGTGATACGCCATCTACCATGCTGTATTCTGATTTGCTAGGCCTCTATTGTTGTCCACGACCAATAGCAAGAGCCTAAACTGGGGCCACCATCTTTCAAACACCATCCGCCATTAAGTCTAGACCTCTCAACCAATAGAAAGACTATCCGCTATTAAACCTAGGCCTTTCACCCAATCAAAAGCGTCTAGACCCCGCCCCTCGGCCAATAGACAGAGCCTAGACCCCGCCGACCTCGTGGACTTAGCTACAGGTAGGCGGAGCCGGCGAAGAAGTGACCTTGAAATGCAAAATGAACCTCCATAAGAAATAACATGTGATTTTGTCCCAGAACACCCATAGCTTATCTACTGACACGCTATTTTTGTAAATAATGGGGTGGGAGTAGTTGATGTCAAACATATTTTTGAGAACTTTTGTTCTCTTACACATTGTATCAGAATTTTGTGTTGTCAACTTCTCTAATAATGGTATGAGCGTGGTGACAGATGTAAAAAAAATGAGACCTTCGCTTCCTATATATACACCAAATCCCAAGTTTCTGGACTCTTACTAGCTTGGTTTACTTATTTAGCTTTCAAGGGAATAAGTTCAAAATATGATCTAAATACTCAACAAGATGAAATTTTAGTTAGTAAGCTGGTTAAAAATTGTCTGCAGAAATATGAACGGCTGGAAAAAAAACAGAAAAATAATTTCGCAGTAGGAGATTACAAACAATATCATAATTTACTATAACTTTAATCAATAACAGTTCTTTTTAATAATTTTTCCAAAATATTTACAAATTTCACTCTTTGCAGTTTTTCACATACTTAGTTGCCAATATTTAGCGCCCTGTATATAAAATTTTGGAAAACAGTATGATTTTCGGAATACACATAAAAAGCAGGCGTTTTTATAAAGAATGACTTTCCCCCCTAAGTTTACAAATAAAACAGTTCTCCCTCTTCCGAAAACAATCCGTGAACACACTGTATATCAGTATTCGTTATTTTTGCTCAGTCGTGTATATAAAATAAAGGGACAATACTGAGTTTTAGATTTTTTAATTTGGTTAACAAACGCCACCATCCATGGAAAAGTAATTATGTCGATAGAGACCCTACGTGTATTTTTCACCTTAACAGGTCAGTATCTTAAGGACACCTGGTACCTATGTAAAACACCCGTTAGCCCGCATATCATTAACTGATATGTCATTTCCTGCGCCATTTTCCCGTACCTTTCCTCAAACATAAGGAATAAAATACGTTACGAGTAATGGGCCATAATCATGGTGGTTCGAGATGTAAATTATTTAACTGTCTATATAATGACTTAAATGTGTACCTTCATGTAAACGCAAAAATTCAATTAAATGCCTGGTTCGCATGTTAAGAATAGAACTACTTTAATTATCATTATGTGTTGCGCGTCGCAGAATTCATTTTTTTCCAATGAAATAAAATGTAATTAACAGTAGATTCATGAAAAAGGAATGATCGTGGGAAAACCTTTAGACACTTTTTTAAAATCGATCTATTTATTGATGTATAGTTTGGCAGAACAACATAATGACATCGTTATAATCCAAGCGCCAGATAATATTTTGCGTCAAAATGAGGCAGAAGGCCGTTGTTTACTTTAATCACTAGATTTGGTATATCAAAATATGTATAGGATATCCAGTCAGTTTGAAATTCATTAAAAAAAAGACCGAAAAAGGAATAGTTTATAATCATAAAATAGCACAAGTGATGCCATTGTTAAGTGAGTTAAGTGTCGTCGTGAATAGACGTATTTTTAAGATGCTCTCTAAAAGCGGTAAAAGCCCCGTTAAACTCAGCCACCGGTAGATTAACAAATTCTGCGAGAAATGAAGCTCCTCAATAGAAAAACAAAGTTCATATGGAATTAATAATTCAGTGTCAAACTGAGGCACATATGTTTACAAAGCAATATAGCTGTGTTGTGACCTAAAGTAATTGTATACAGTGGAAAGTTTTTAAATGGACAAAATCAACTCAACCCAAGAAGGAAAAGGAAAGGAAAGAAAATAAAACAGCAATAACAAGACGCCGTAGAAAGGCAGATAAGCTATAAATTAATTTATTTTATTTTATCTGATTTAATTGATATTATTCTATTCTATCTTTCTATCCGATATTTACCATGTTAATTTTTATCAGCTCGATTTATTGAGTCAAAACATAATATTTTATTATTAATTTGGAAGGCGCAAATTGAAACCGATTGTCTCAAAGAAACGACATACAGGGTGAGCAAACTATCCCTTCGGACCTCCTTTTTCTCATAACGCGCAAAAAATATTGTTACCGCCAGATAGGGCCCTTCCCAGCAACTCCACTGTAAAATGGATATTTACCTGTGGAACGATTAATAAATTAAAAAAAAAACAAAAAAATGGAAGCTGCCAGGTTCAGAAACAGAAGAAACAGAAAACTTAGAAGAAAAATAGGGAGCTGACGATAGATGGAAACTTAAAAGAACCATGGAAACTGAAAAGAAGCATCTCGCAAACACCGGCATACCCCAACCGATGATAACAGATGGAAACTTAATAGAAGCATGGAAACTTAAAAGAAGCATCTCACAAACACCTACACTTCCCATCCTATATTCCCAACCCACGCGTCATGCGGCTCTCGCTGCTGACAACAAACATCTCCAATGTCCAACCCGGCGTATGCAGCCGGTCCGGCGGTATATAAATAATATATCCGAGATTTGATTACGGCACGCCGTTTGGTCATCTGTTGGGCGTACTCGACGGACGACGAAGCTGTGTATTGGAACGAACCTCCATGGATGCCAGGAATTGGCAGCAATACCCACCTTGCGCTGGCAAATCATCAATCAATCAATAAAATAGCACCAGCGATGTCATAAGCGCTGACCGACAAATTTTAGAACCACTTTTTAATTATTGTAAATTTGTTTTACTACTTTATAATAACTGATAGGAATGGTGCAAATTATTTATTTATAATATATTATATATTTATTATAAACAATGTTAGTTTAATGAACAACTTCATAAATGATTCAATAAAAGTAAATCAATATCGTTTAACCTACGGCTATGCTACCGACAATTATATGAATAAACCAAATTATGCAGCAGGCTTGTGGTGAGCCAGGTAAACAATCGACTTCTCTCGTATGAGGTAAGCGCATAATATATCTGGTGAACTATATCCGTATACGGATATCGTTTTCAATATTCAAGTATACGGTCTTGGGTCTTATTCTATTACAACTAGGCTTTGTAATGACTGATCCTGGTAGCAACGCTTTAGACTGAATTTCCAAATTAATAATAGAAATACTATACCAATTTACGAAAAAGCTGTTCTGTTTATTGCTTTACAGCCAAAACAATTTTGAAAAAACAGGTTCTTTTCACAATAACTTTTTGTCTGAGAAATATTTCAGATAAAAATTGTAGGTAATAAAATTATCTGTTGACCTGATGTTGAAAAAATGAAATCTAATCTAAGGATTTCAAAAAAATTAAAGAAGCCATCTTACTTCTTTAAACCCAAATCTTTTCGAAAAAATATGCGATCGAGTTGAATATTTTGCAAATTATAGCTAAGAGTACCTAAGATGATATAGATCGATTTTGAAAATATTAGTTTCTGCGTGACAACCTTAAAAGTGAACATTCGGAGAATCGTTATAATTTTTGTGATTGGACAGCAATGTAGACGTTCTTAGGCTTAAATTATAGGTTTTTGTTCTACTTTGATAATCCGAAGAGCATGTAGATACTTGAATTTTTTTCACCTTCCAGGTTTAAAGAATGTTGGATCAAAATGTTAATTTTTACTTCCCTCACATACTATAGTCCATAAAAAGGTGCAAAAACATCAAAAGTGCTGCGACAAGGACGAGACCTCGGAACCCCCCCGTTTTCTAGGGCGCTGAATACGATTGTGATATTTTTAGGCCTCCCTCCCCCTGGGAACTGCCATTAAACGCGAAAAACCACCCTCGATTCGTGTTTCTTCCATTTCCATTTCTCGATTCTAGAGATGCGAGGGCTTGTCGGATCGGGTTTCTCGGGTAAGTCCTATAGACTTTAAGCACCCATCATATTATCAACCCCCGGGGTTGAAACTGACAACCTCCCCTGATACTAAAATTTCCCCAAAAATTTCAAAATTGATAAAAATTTGTTTCCATTCGTTTGCAAGGGGCTCAACACGATAGCAACATACATTTCCCCCCATACCCTCCACTAACCTCCCCCAAATCCCTAAAACCACCCCCTGTTTACATTTCTGGTTACTGGCCATGTGGGGAATCGTTGGATCGAGGTTTTTGATAAGATTTCAGTATTGTAAAGCAAGTTAAGTGCCGAAACATGCAGTCACCCCTGGAGTCAAAAACTACCTCCTCCCCTATACTTACTAAAATCATCTCAAAAATTCAATCTTTGTGAAAACTGTTTATCCCCGTTTTCGAGGGTGTTCAACACGATGGCAACATAATTTCCTCCCTCATCCTTCACTGAACCACCCTTAAATCCCCAAAACCACCCCTCTAATATTTCTTGCTACTGGGCATGTGGGGACTCGTTGGATCGGGGATTTATGGAAAATATTACCGAAAAATATACAGGGTGGTCATCTTAAGAAATATTTCAATTATGGTGCAAATTTGTAAAGGTATTACTTATTTTTTGCAGTCAGATGACCACATTGTATATTTTCTTGACTTAAAGTTATCGGGTATTCTTTGTAATAATAGTGATTATTATTCTCCTATGTCGTATTTTCCGAGTCATCGCCGCCCAGTATTAATAAAGAGGAAAGTTCTGTGCAATTACCTTTACCGATTTTTTTCGTAATAGGCTGTACCACCCTCAAATCCCTAAAACCACCCCTCGTAATATTTCTTGCTACTGGGCATGTGGGAATTCGTTGGATAGGGGATTTATGAAAAATATTACTGAAAAATATACAGGGTGGACATCTTATGGTGCAAATTTATAATGGTATTATTATTATTATTATTTTTTGCTGTCACATGACCACTTTGTATAATCTTTTGACCAAAAGTTATCAGGTATTCTCACATGTCGCCTACAATTTTTAAGATAAAAATCTGAAACTTTCACATATTACTCTTGAAGTAATGTATAAAGAGATCCGATGTGTGAAGAAAATCTCAAAAATTTATTTTTGAAGTTGTACACTTCAAAAATTTTAAAATCTTAGGAAAGTGATAAAATTTGATATGTATAATTTACTTTAACCACCTATTACTCTGGTTTAAATCGCGTTATTAGATTTCTGTAGGTGCGATTTTTAAAGCTTGAAATGTGTACTTTAAGATCTTTTAAGGGGATTTACCTTAAAAATCGAATTAACCTTCTCTTCTTACGAAAATAAAAGAAACATTTTTCCTTGCTCCAAAATTCGCCAAACTAGGGGTAAATTAAACGTTATTAAAAAAATTATTTGGCATACGTATCCATCGGATCTTTTATACATTACTTCAAGAGTACCTAATATGTAAAAGTTTCAGATTTCTAGCTTAAAAATTGTAGAAATAGTAGGGCTTTTATAGATTGCGATTTCATATATGTACTATTACTACATACATTCATTTTTATATTTGAAAATATGATAATCCAATAGCCACATGTTTCTCGTTTCATTTAAGCTTTGTTGAGCTCAATTTCATTAATTAGTTTAAAAAAAATTAATTTGAAATTCCAAAAAAGCGCAAAAAAAGTGGCGTGCCATAACTTCATGAAAAAATGTACCCTACATACTTCAAATCTACATCACTGGTTAAAGCTGGGGCTTCATTTTTTAAATTTAAATACAATATTAATCATGTATTCTACACACAAAATTTCTGGAAAATATCTACATTTGTTCAAAAAATATATAGGAAAATAATTGTATTTTTGAAAACTACAACGCCCTGTATCTTGTAAACGAAGGCCCTAATGACAATTGTTTATATGACAAAATATTCTTAAATTTGTACGAGGAATACGCTTCTTCATTTATGACATTCCATTATGTTACACCCTGTATATGTATATAAATACAGTTCTAGAAAGTTTTTGTTATTAGGGTTGTTTAATACAGGATGTTTGGTGTGTAAATATACAAATACTTTGCACCATGATATGTTGGCCCAAAAGAAGTACAGAATTCTTAGATTTTTTAACTTCCTTTGCTTACCGCAGGATGGATCCATTACACAATCTCCGTCTAAAATTGCATAGCTTTTATGTACGCACTGAAATCCAAGTCGTTAGATGGTGGGCAGAGATCGCTGTATTTAGTTTTCCGTATCGAAATCTAAATATAGTAGAGATGCATCAACGTTCGCTCTTACCCAAAATTAATAACACGAATTATAAATTCTAATTTACTTCAGTGGAATAAACTTTCATTGGAAAATATATTGTTACGCACTTACGCCCTCTGGGGGTTGGAGGCTGATACATTCATGATAAATAAGATGAAATTAAATAGAAATGGTTATATAACTGTAACTGGTCATCAAGGCTTGTTGTGTGCGCCATCTCTGAGACACTGCTAGAAGTACGTTTCTAGAAAAGGATCGAAATTTCTACCTTATGTTAGAAAAATATGGAAGTTTACTGGAATGCCTCTAGATGTGTTTACTAGGATATAAAAGGTGAGATCCATGGCGGGAGAAGGGGAAGTTTTTGAATGGCAAGTGAAAGGTTAGAAATCCGAAGTAAATACAATAAGGTGTAAATGTAAATTTCAAGTAATAAATATTATGAAAGGTTATTTCAGACTGTAAAAGTGTATTTTAGTTATAGAAAGTATTGTTAATATTCCATTGAGTTATGAAATAAAGTGTTAGTGTTTATCCCTTGTTACTACATTTTGGAAAAAAAATGTAGTATAGGTTTTGCATTTTTCCGGTGGACCATCGAAATCCGAAATAAACGTCGGATTGAATAATGTTCATAATTACATTATATTAACAAATTATTAAAAATAAAATAGACATAATAATGATAAAATAATACCTACATCTAAGTTTAAAAAACAATGTTAAAAAACTATGTACTTAATACTTACGTTCAAGGTCCAGTTTAAAAAAAAGTTTGTTATTGCCAAAATCATAGTGTAAAAATGATATAAGGATTATTACATTTTATTAAAAAATGTTAAAATTAGTAAATATATGTTATCTATATATTTTACTGAAATATTTATCATTACATGTGGATATAAATATGAAATTGTTGCAAGATTCTATTATATAATGCATATATTATGTGATTCAAAATTGTATATTGATTATCTATGTTAAGTTTTATATTGTCTTCATATATATAGCAAAAGCAGCTAACAAAGGCGTATCTAAGATGTGGTAGAAACTCAACGTAGTAGAGAATGTTAAATTCTCGTACATTTAAGAGTGAGTGGTACTTTTGTGAATAATAATAATAATATTCTCATTGTTAATGGAGCTTATATTTACGTTTTAAAAAAGAGAAAGAATTTGTAACGATAATTTTAAAATTTGAGAAAAAACATAAGATTAAAATCTAAATTATTCAAAACTTGGAAACATGTTTCTTTTTGCCTAGTTAAACTGACAGATTTGAATGTTGGAAATGTCCTCCTGTGTTTAAAATGTTCAAATAAATATTCTTAACTCGATAAAAGTTACTGAATAACTGCTGAATTGTTATGTTTCTCCCTCCGATCACAGAACAAGTCTAGATACATAACAACTATTTCTTCAATACATACCTTGTTTGCCCTCAATATAATCACATTATTTATATGGCCATAAAAAAAGGATAGATGTCATAATATTCCCAAGGCAACAGTGGCGGGTATGTGTAGAAGGGTAAACATTTTCATCAAAATAAATTATTGTAATTCTTGCAGTAAGTACTTGTAGGCATGTAAAATTACAGTAAGACAATCCTTGACATGTTTCAAATTTAATTAGCATATACTTTAAATACATCTATTGTCACAAATGTATAAAATGTTTCATCATTCATAAAAATTATATTTCTCTATTCCTTTTGAAAGTTTACATATAATAAAACAGAATATTCACACGGCTATTTAACTACAATAACAATTTTGTTAATATTGAATGCTGGTCATTATAATTTATTATATTTCTGCATTATTTGGCATATTTAATAAATACACCACAAATTAGACAAGCCTCAAATTCAATGTCAAGATTGTCTGGGAGGGAGTTACATATTTCAAATAATACAGACATGCATTTGTTACTAGTCAACATTATCATGTAAAAGTTGGAAATTGAATTCAGTTGTTGTTAGACAATGGGATCAAATATGCTACCCACAACACTTTAGCTCACCGAGTTACCAAGTCGGTCAAATATTCACAACCACCAGATGTACCGAAAGTTACAGAAAAAAAAATTACATTGCAGTAAAACATAAATCATTGTATTTTATACAATACAGCTTTTGTCAAAATACTTCTTATTCTGGTTCCTCCTACATCTATTAATTTTCTGATTTCATAACGAATTCTGATATAGTAGGAAACATTAGTGGATTTGTTTTACTACAACACTCAGGCCTCAAGGCCCATTGTGCTCGTAGGGATCTACAGTTTTGCGTGGACTCCAAACCACGGTCATCGGCTATCAACTATGACCACCCCCGGCCATCTCACCGCCTTTCTGGCGGGCCAATAGCCCTTGGGGTCTTCTCTGCAGCGAAGACAGTTGCCCTGTGCCATCGGCGCCACCTTACTAAGCGACTTAATGGCCAGGAACTGTCTCAGTCGATAGCCTACCGACTAATAGACGGATACACTGGTTCACCCATCCAAATGCCGGACTCAGCCAGCGTGTCTTAACATCGCTGATCGAGTGTCGGAAATTAAACCGGTGACCGTACCTCGTCCCCTTCTGATATAGTATTTACGAACTCAATTGATAGCACAGAACTAGAGGATCTTACAGGGTATTGTCAATATATCATTTCACATTGAATGAGAGAGCACATAATTTTACAGATTTATATCCACCACTCCTCGTGTACAGTCCACGTGGACTTAATCAGCTTGTCATATAGAAATATAGGTGGGATTAGATGCTTAGCGAATTTGATTTGTTAACACCAACCTTGTCCAGAGTTTTTGTATGCCATAACATATAAAACAAAAAATATGTATGAACTATTTTTATTGCATGATCTCTACGAGGCAGTGCAGTACAGCCAGGCAGCGTTATAAATTATTTAATTCTAGTGAACATTTGAACAAATTATCAGTTTTATTACTGTGTCTGAGTAATTTTTTGCAACTAATTGTTTAAAATGGCATTTTGGAGGCCTTTCGATAGTAGTGACAACGAAACAGACGATTTTGATACAGAGCCTATACAAGCGGAATTTGAAAATAAAGACTTACACATTCAAACTCAAAGGGTTATTTTGAATATTTACTCATGTTTAAAAGGCGAAAATATTGATTCTTCATATAATCAAATTGTGAAGAGGATTTGTAAATTAACCAAATTTAGCCGTACTACAACTTATAGGGTTATTATAGGGATGTAGTTATTAATCATTCTATTAAACGGAAAAGAGTTGTACAAAGACTTAAAAAACTTGATAACGCGTCCAAAGATATCATTCGTTGATTTGTGTATGGCTTTTACAATGAACAGAAGGTGCCCACATTAGAAATGATTAGGGATAATAACTATAAATCATTAGATACTTTGCAAAACGTTTTGCTCGATTGCGGTTTTAGGTACAAAAAATTGGACAAACGAATGGTAGTTATGGAATTAGCACGCATCGTTGATTATCGACATGAGTACGTGCATAATATAAAAGAATACCGACATGCAAATACAGACATAATATATCTTGACGAAACATGGTTTCACACTCATGATGTAGTTCAATGCGGTTAGGTAGATAACACCAAAAAGTGCAATTTAAGTGCTCCATGTTCTAGGGGAAAATAAATTATAATTCTACATGTTGGAAGTAAAAACGGTTTTATTCCAAATGCGTTGTTATTGTCTGCTAAAAATATCAAGCAATCCTCTGCCGACTACCACGAGGATACGACAGGCGAATTATTTGAGAAGTGGGCAAAGGAACAGCTGTTACTAAATATCCCACAATCCCCAATTCTGTAATTGTCAATGTGTCATACCACGGCAACACACAAAAATTTCGAACACCAACACAAGAAAAGGCGATATTGAATTTATGAAAGGAAATACCAAAAAAAAACACAAAAAAGACATTATTAGAACTGATTGGAGAGCAAAATTTTAAAAAGGAATATGCTGTTGAAAAAATTATTGAAGCACACGATCATACTATTTTACGTCTGCCTCCATATTATTGTATCTACAGCCTCATAGAAATTATGTGGGCTGATGTAAAAACAAGACTACGTCAATATAATCAATCCCCACAATTAAGTGAGTCCATCTTAAAGAATATAAAGATAATAGTAGACGAACTAGGCAAAAGCGGTATATGGAGGAAGTGTGTATCTCATGTGATAAAAAAGGAAAATGAATATTCTATATTACCACCTATCAATCCAATTATTATTAATGTAAATACCGATTCAAGTTCTGAAAACTCGGATAGTGTCGAATGAAATATTGTTTATTTAAAGTTCATAGACAAAGCTTTTTTGAAATTTGTTTATTTAACGTCGACCTATATCCGCTACTGAGGCCAATTACCGATGCCAGGAAACGAACTCCCCCTTTAAAACTTTGGCGAATCTTTCCTTTATAGAATAATAGACATTTTCTACCTGCCTAACATCATGATACTGCTACTATTCATAGTATCATGGCTTAACATTTAATAAACAAGACAGTCGCTGCTTTACACCCCTTCGGAAAGATTATATACCATCTACGCAACTCCCTCCTAAGATTACATAACTTTGCCGCTAGAAGATAGAACGAGAGGTGGGTCACTAGGCAATAGACGTAGCCTTAATATATCATTTACGTGACTTATCAAATGTGATAAACATATTTTTTTATTAACCACCTCAACTGAATAAAGGTATTATAGAAATCACTTTCTTTAATAACAAAAAAATAATTATTAAGTATTTAAAGCATTTTTGCTGCCCATGTCTCATAAAGGAGATGCCGATTTTACTCCGAGTTTTCGTTTTTATACTGTCCCAATTGAGATCATATATACTATACTAAAATATTTGCTAAGTATTAGTTTTATAATTTCCATTGTGTGATATTGTAATGGGACAGTATTCCTCAAATATTTTATGTCACTTATAAAATCACTTGGTGATCTGAGCATATCGAACTGTTGCTGGTGATGTTAATGTTTTCTTTTCCCAAAATAGAACACCATAGTTATCTTATATTAGCATCCTTTGGGAACCTACAAAGTAATGTTAAGGCGAGAAGCGTTAAGCTAAACTTTCCTAAATATTAGGAATAATCATTGTAGAGGTGTTTCAGAATCTCATGAGCCACGAAATGCGCAAAAGGCAAAGGTTTAATTTGAGTTATAAGTATGTTTTTGAAGACACTGGAGGCTGCCTTGCTGTATACATAAACAAGAGCTCGGGATAAATTGTAAACAATAAATATATTTTTAAGAAGTGTAACTGAGTCAACAGGACAGATTATGTTTCTGCGCACATGAAGGTCACGGCTCATGAGGTTTTAAAACACCTCTAAACTTTTATTCCCAATAAAGTAATTTTACTATTACTATTAATTATTATGTTTTGTTTATATATTAGCACAGCTAAAAAATAAATTATTTGTTTTACTGTGCAGGATATAAAAAATTATAATCAAATTAACATATTGCACACATCATGTGCTGTGTGATAAAAACATATTTGTTTTTGTGTAATTTCCATGCATTGAAAAACCGCCATGTTACGACTATGAGGTTTATACTTCCTTATGAAACTATCGAATTACATCTTTTCTAAACTGTTTTCCGCAAATGGAACAGCAATGCACCATTTTATAATAACTATATTGTCACTAAACTATAAAATATCACTTCTTCATCACAAAATCACTCTGAAATCCTAAAAACACCTATGACCATTAATGGCGGACACTTAAATAGAGATATTCGTAATTACAGTAAACGAACTCACACTGATCATCTCTGAAACGGATTTTTTACAATAAAGTAGCAAATATATTGACTAGCCAATCAGGAACTTTGGGAACGTTTACAACTGAAGTGCCTCGGACGGTGATTATCTCAGCGACTGTTATCCACTGACCTACAATGCTTACCGCTCTCCACTTTTAAAAAAATATCTAAGTTCAAATTGCTTCTATTCCATTAACGAGTTCCAGACCATTAATTAGCCTATATATCGCACAAACTCTCCTCTTTATCGTTATATGTATACTAAATATTTGAAATTTTAAAACAATTTGTTAGTTTAATTAGGTTGTCTGTCTTATACTTTTACACTTGTACTTTTTTTTTTCTTGACTTGTCTTATCATCTATTGTACTCAATAGCACAAAAGATGAATACATTTTTGAACTGAATTTTTTGAATGAATGAAGTTATTCTGTCATACTTATTTTATCATACTACATTTGTTCATAAACTACTTCAAATATGTTGCAAGTTTTGAAAACAACTATGCTGGATGAACTAAAAAAACACTTTAGTAAGCAAGTATTTCTCACAACAGATAGGACGCCTCCTGAATACTACAAAAACAAATGTCACAGCCATTCAAATGAGAACAAGTTACTAGAAGAAAAGCTGTTTGCCAATTGAAATATTGTTCAAATAATAACAACTAAGGTGGGTTTTCGACCAAGTTTAAACCAAACTCTAGTTCATCAAAGATCAAAATCTAAGGTTATCATTGTTGTAGGAATCGTAACCTGATTTTGATCTTTCAGCAAGCTGATTTTAGTTTAAACTTGGTTGATACAACTTGCCCCAAATAAATCAGTTACCTGTCCTCTTTTCAATCCAAAATACCTGGCAACAGGATCACCTGCTTGTATTCTCATTAACATATTTTCCTTTAGTTTGCTGAAATAGAAAGAAAAATATTTACAATAAAAAATATAAAACAACTTGTAACTCACATTATTCATTAAATAAAAATCTTTTATGCATGAGTAATATGCAAGAGCATTTCATCAATGCAATAGGTCCGTTCAGCATTATTCTTTTTGTTTTAGAAATCGAAAAGTAGAACGCTTTTTAAGACAATTTTTAAAGGACCCCGCAATAATCTTATGGAAATTGGGTTTTGGTCAAATCGTCTGAATTTTGGATATGTTTTAGGTTTCGTCATTCCATGCAAAAGTCTCAATGGGCACAAAGCTCGAAAATCAATACTTTGGCTGCTACGGAGCTTGAAAGCTCCAAAGCTCCACCACAGATTTATTTATTCGTGCAGTCTTTATAGATTTTTAAATAACTTATTTTTTCGATTTTAATGTCTAGGTTTATGTTTTTGAAGTTGCTGAATTCAAATCCGACGTCAAATTGTCTAAATCGACACCTGACAGCTGTCAATTAGGTGTCAAAGTGCCTTAACAAAGTGCAAATTTTATTTTTATGTTATAAGTTTATGCTGTTTAGGTAACTCAGTTCATGTATGATGTGAATACAATAATTCGACAATTGGCAGCTGTCAACAGGCTGTCAGCTAGCTGTCAAAGTGCAATAACAAAGTGCATATCTTATTTTTTTGTTATGACTTTATGCTTTTTAGGTAACTCAGTTCATACATGATGTGTATACAATAATTCGACAATTGGCAGCTGTCAATAGGCTGTCAAATAGCAGTTATAAAACAAAAATCTTCAGTTTTTGTTATAACATGATGTTAGTTTTACGAAATTGACAGTTGGCAGCTGTTAACTAGTTATCAAATAGCAATCAGAAAATAAAAATAAGATTTGCACTTTGTTATTGCACTTTGACAGCTAATTGACAGCTGTCAAGTGTCAATTTAGACAATTTGACATCGGATTTGAATTCAGCAACCTCAAAAACATAAACCTAGACATTAAAATCGAAAAAATTAGTTATTTAAATTTTTATTCTTTGAGGTTAACACATTTTTACATATTAATATTATTACTAGGATTAGTATACCTGATTAGATTTTTTTTTTCTTTTGGCATTGGATTTCTCCATTAGCCAGTTACATATTTTGTATTTATTGCTTTATTCATTTGTTCATAACTAACCTAACACAAAACACCAATGATAGCATCATGGAGCACAACAGGCTGTTGGACGACTTAAACTGTCACAGCATCCTGGAAATGCCTTCAGATGTGATGCCTACCTTGATCAACCATGAACTGCCCTTTAAAGTCCTGTTTCCTGGAAGAGACGAATGGGATCGGAACAAAACCGACCTACAAAGGGAAGACAGCTGTTGGTTCACAGACGGCTCCAAAATCCCTGAGGGAACTGGAGCTGGTGTATATAGTCGCAAACCAAAGGTAAAGATAATTTCAAGCCTTGGTGATAATGCGACTATTTTTCAGGCAGAAATCCATGCCATTGAGCTGTGTGTACGGAGGCTCGAACAGATGCAGCCGAGACACAGATCAATAAAAATATTTTCAGACAGCCAAGTAGCTCTTAAAGCCCTTGGATCCTACCGTTGTAATTCTAAAGCGGTATGGAATTGCCAGGAAGCTCTTGCCCGATTGGGCAGGAACAACAAACTGACTCTGATCTGGATACCTGGCCACTCTGGCATGGAGGGCAACGAAGTTACTGATTCCCTGGCCAGAGAAGGCGCGGCAACCAAATTTATAGGTCCAGAACCGGCACTTGGCATATCTGCTAACTCTGCCAAGGCTGCCATCCTGACCTGGGCTGAATTGAAAACAATTCAACACTGGCAGGAACTACCAGGTTTAGTTCACTCAAAGGAGTTTATCACATACCCCTTGAAGTCAAGAACTAAAAAAACTATTAGAGTTAAATAGGCTACACCTAAGAACTCTAATTGGCATATACACTGGGCACTGCAGACTAAATCATCACCTACATAGAATTGGACTGGTGGAAAACGCCGAATGCCGTCTATGTCTGGAGGATGATGAAACGGCAGAACACGTTTTGTGTACCTGTCCTGCAGCAGAAAGAACCAGGTTCTCACTTTTTGGCAAAGGGCAACTGGCGCCAGAGGACCTGGACAGTTTCTCACCCAACAAGATTATCGGCTTTATAAAAAAGCTGAATCTGTTGGGTGAACTATAACTAGGAGTGAGCCACAATAGACCTGATGGTCACAGTGGAGGGTCTGACAAGAGCCCACTCACATGTCAACCTAACCTAACACAAAACAGCCCAACCAAATAATATACACAGGATGATAGTTCACAAGGACACTCTCTTCTCGTCCAGGTGTCTGTCAGGACATTTCTTGATATAACATTACACAGGTAGACCACGGAAAGGGGTATATATCACAATAGGAGACAATTAAGGAATACGAAGCTAACCTAATTTAAAACGATGATTTAATAGTGTTCATGAAATTAATCAATACATTTTAGACTTGTATATTTTTAAGCGACAATAGATGAATAGCTCTAGTTGGTAGAGGAACTTTGATGTCGACTAAGTTATTTAAGTCGTGATCAGATTAGGTATACTCTTTTTTTAGGTAGGTACCATCTTTTTAGGATTCCTCTAAAAGTAAAGGTCTACCACATGCGAGCAATAAAAATAAATAGTCCAAATAATAATAATAATCATGTAAATTGGAAACAAACACCGTTTTTCTTCAAACGTCAGATTAACTCATTTCATGATATTAAAATTTGACGGATTATAAGTGGACTACTGATTACTGTAGCAAACTCAAACTTTTTCGCGGTAGTGTTTATGAAGAATGACGTCATGAGTCGGTGAAGCGCTTTGTAAAACTTTTATCTTCAAACGTCAGATTAACTCATTTCATGATATTAATGCTTCACGGATTATAATGAACTACTGACTACTGTAACAAACTCTTTCTCGTTAGTGTGTATGCAAAATGACGTCATGAGTCGGTGAAACGCTTTGTACTGAAACCCAATCTTTAACATTGCATATCTAAGGACTGGATCTGAATATGAAGCTGAAATTTTAACAGCTTACCTAGATGATCGAATACTATTGAACAGATTCCATAAAAAAATAACGAAAAAAAATTATCGGTAAGAAGCCTATTAGGGCATTAAGAAAATAAAGACATGCTTTGCACCACCTACTTATAATTTTTTACTCAAATCACATCTGGCTTTTTATTTTGTTTAATATGCGTTAAACTACTACTACCACTAGATACTACGTTTAGGAAAACATTACTTTTCAGTTTTTTTGACAGATATTAATTAAACAGGTGCAACTTCAAAGAAATATTTACATGTTACCAGCAGCATTAAATTAATAGGCAACTAATTATTACCTTGCTTTGTAAAGGACTCCGCATATTCCTTATGGAAAATCACCCTGGGTTAAATTGGCTCAATATTTAGTATATGCTATTATTTACGATTTAAATTCTTCTACAACCGTTTGAAGCATTCATATTCAATCATTACACAATGTCAGGAATAATTTTCTTCTATTCTATGAACAATATGATAGGTTATTCCTGACAATTCTTTATGACGAGCTGAACCCTACTTACAAAAAAGCCCCATCACGTACCATATTGTTGAGATATTGAGACTCACAGCAAAACTACTGCTCCTGATGAACTTTGACATAATTTTTTGCATATGTCGCTGTTGAAATTACAAAAAAATTAAGTGCTATAGAATCAGTCGGCCTAGTCACAACAATTGAGTTTAGGGAAATGGTGCAAAATAGAGAACTTAGAAATTTAGGGAACATAACTATCCCATGGCATAACACTACAGCTTTCGAGTTCTCATTTTCATATTTAGCTTCCAACATAATTAACAATATTTCAGTAAATATTAGAGGTAGGAGTAAAGATAATATAAAAAAAAAAGTTAAAATTAGAACTATTTCAAGGAAATAACTTAAATATTAATATAATTATGTTTTAATGATAGGATAAGATTGTAAAATCATTGAGAAATGTATCTTGTCCTTTGTGTTGCACAATAAAGTATTTTTTTTTTTTTATTTTTCATCAGAGATTTCTTTTATCGAAATGTGCGATTTTAAAAAAAATATTAAAAATAATTCCAGTAAAAATGTGCATACATCACCTTTCTTAAAAAGTGGAATTACTGTTGACATTTTTAAACACTGTGGAAATGTTCCACTATTTATACATAAGTTAACTAATTATAATAATAACATCTTGTATGTATTTTATAATCTTATTATAACTTTTACACAGTGTTTAAAAACGTCAAAAGTAGGAATTACTTTTTAGAAAAGGTGATATAAACGACATGAACAGCCATCACCTATATCAATTACACTTACATTGGGAAAAATAATAGAGAAATCCCTATTTTGTTACTTTTTTAAACAACTAATATTCTATCTAATTGCCAATTTGGTTTTCAATTCGGTAAATCTATGGCTGATGCAATAAACAAAACAGTTGGAGGTATACTACTGGCATTTGGAAAAAAGTTTTGCTAGAAATATTTTCTGTGATTTGCCGAAAGCATTCTACTGTGTGCAGCATGCTATCATGGGTGACAAACTTGAAAAATATGGCCTAATTTATACAACTGTAAATTTTTTTAATCATATCTTTCGGCAGAGATCAAATAACTGTATATAATGGAGTATCATCATCATCAGAAAAAGTAAAATTCGGAGTGCCTCAAGGTTCCATATTTGGGCTCCTATTATACATAATATATGGTAATGATATGTATAATCATATAAATGATAGCCTACTAGTATGGTTCGCTGATGACACCACCATGAAAAATATAAATGGTGATGTAAACAATTTATTGCAGAATATGTAGCTCATACAGTTGGAAGTTTCCCACTGATTTCCAGCAAATAAATTGCAATGAGTCAAAGACACAAACCATGCCTTTTCTCCACTCGGGGCTTAGATCATTTTGACAATCCATAGAATATAAAGTCTCTAGGATTAACCATGGATCCACATCTATGTTGACATCAACATGTCAATTATTATCTATGTGGTAAACTATCTAAAGTTGTATGTTTAATAAGAAACTTAAATACTTCCTCAAAATATTATAAAAACAGTTTATTTTCCTCTATTTCAAAGTGGTCTTTGCTATACTCACCTGTGGACATTCCTCTCATTTATAAATAAACATAAGCACACCACACTTAATAAACAACCCCCAAATCCAAAGTCTAGACTATCTGGAAGGTAACCCCTTCCAGACAAAAAAATGCAGACATCTACTACCCACCAACATTGCTAGTGTCAGAGCTGGGAATCAAACCCAGTAAATGATAGGCAGCCTGACCAAGCGTGCCTGTCACTAACACGTTTTAGCCGGTAGAACCACCATGCCGGCAGCAGAATATTATCACTGCAGAGACGTGCTAATAAGAGCAATGACCCGATTGACATTTAGACAAGATGTAACGGAGAAATTTATAGAGTTGAATATTCTAACAATTATTATATTAAAAATGAATTATTTATTATTTGTTTGCTTATAGTAATGAAACATATATTCTTTATAGGATTTTGCAAACAGTGGAAAGAAAAGCTATCTATGAGAACTAAAGGAAAAACTATATATATAAATATTAATGAAATCTTTGCATTCTTTCGATAACCTGACTTCTGGTTATGCTACCAAGTGAAAATTCTTATCAGCCATTCTCATTTTAACACTAGCATCCAACCTACGGCTAAGCAGGCTAAACTAGTATCCACATGATCCCCTACGATATGTAAATTCAGTTAAAAATGAGAACAAAGGCCTGAAATTAATTTATTTACGTACCTTGTCTTTAAAAAAATTTCTTTCATTCTAATGAATTACATTTTCATAAAATCTCATTCAGTTTCTTGGAAATGCTTAGCCTTTGAAACGTTTTTCGTCCTTATTATTCTGATGAGTCATCAATAAGGACGAAAAACGTTTCAAAGGCTAAGCATTTCCAAGAAACTGAATGAGATTTTATGAAAATGTAATTCATTAGAATGAAAAAAATTTTTTTAAAGACAAGGTACGTAAATAAATTAATTTCAGGCCTTTGTTCTCATTTTTAACTGAATTTACATATCGTAGGGGATCATGTGGATACTAGTTTAGCCTGCTTAGCCGTAGGTTGGATGCTAGTGTTAAAATGAGAATGGCTGATAAGAATTTTCACTTGGTAGCATAACCAGAAGTCAGGTTATCGAAAGAATGCAAAGATTTCATTAATATTTATATATATAGTTTTTCCTTTAGTTCTCATAGATAGCTTTTCTTTCCACTGTTTGCAAAATCCTATAAAGAATATATGTTTAATTATTATATTCTTACAGCGCTCATGTATGTTAAACAAAACATCAAAAAATGTTTTACACAGAAAAATACATGAACATACTAGGTACAGAAATATATCTGTTTACATACATCAAGCAGTTACCGAGAAAAAAAAAATTCTTTTTGGGTCAACCTAATTTTTGTCTGTTTTGTTAATTTTCACTTTTGTTATTGTTAGTTTATCGTTATACAATGTGATGTACTATACAATAATTGTATATACCTATTTTTTTAACTCACGTAAGTAAATCCATTGGGTATTAACATGAATAAATTATTATTATTGTTTTTATAGAACTGAATGTCTTACAATGTTTGTCTTGCATCAAATAATATATTTGATGTATAAAATAATGGTACCTATTAATTTATTTTGATGGACATTTCCTTGCGATCTGCAAATTATTATGAAATCGTTCGTGTGACAAAAATTTACTTATGACAAAATCTAATTTTAGGCAGTCCACAATTTAAAGATTTTATAATATTAAAAGTATGGGTTTATAATATTATATAGATTTGCGAAATATGTTTAACTTCCTTTCATTAAATAACCTTCCTTTTTCCATCAACACATCAGATGTATAACCACAATATAAAACTGCATTGTTTAAAAGAAATAAGGGACAAAGAGGAGAGAAGAGGAAAGAAGTTAAAATGTATTTCACACATTCATGTGGTATTATAAATATAACAATATTGTAGTATAAAATCATTAATTTGATGAATGCTTGAATTCGGATTTTGTGAATATACTGAAAATATTATAATACCATCATTTTATATAACAAATAAGGTTTATTTTAAGAATAACAGCTCCGTAATATATTTGGTTCAAAAGTTAAGCTACGTCAAACTTGGTCAAAAACAACATTTTTGCTCTGTTTGAGTCTCAACATCTCTAAAATGATACGAGATGGAGTATTTTTATAAAGAGAGTTCAATTAGTAGTCAGGAATAACGTTCATAGAACAGAAGAAAAGTATTTTTTTCCGTTGTGTAATGGTGAAATGTGCTTCAAAGGACTAGACAAAAAAGTATAATTTCGGGTCTTGTGGCCATGAAAACTTTTGATCACCGAGTCGTAGTCAATAAGATACTAAATTCTTAACCAATTTAACTGAGAGTCATTTATCATGCTATTAGGTACATGTTACAGCAAACTGAAATTGTGCATTTTACTATCTATTTAAACCGAGATTTTAACGTTTTTGCTTATATTTTTCAAGT
Source organism: Stenurella melanura (assembly GCA_963583905.1). NCBI lineage: Eukaryota > Metazoa > Arthropoda > Insecta > Coleoptera > Cerambycidae > Stenurella > Stenurella melanura. Next base: position 66,071,840 of record OY757310.1, read on the forward strand.
ACGTATATTACTGCAAGAGTTGTTGTAACTAAATTTATATTTTTCAAATTATTCTTAGACTAAGAAAACAACGGCAAGTTAAATGGGGTTTCGAAAACATATGTCGGTATAGTTGATTGGTTAAGACTTTTACTTTTTCAGTAGTAACAATTTCAATTTTCCAGCTCTATGCTAATGTTACATTCTTTCAGCAAAAGCAACCAGTAAAATATCAGACAATTATTATCGCAGTTAGAAAAAGAATACTTACTATCTAGCTAATAATTCTTGCTTTTCTTCAGGTGTCATTACCACATGTTCAGGTACCAATTCATGCTCAGTTATATTAATTAATAATTCTGATTCAAGAAATTGTTCTAAGATATATTTAGGAGCCATATCAACCAAAGACTGTTTGGCAGAAGGAGTCATACCAGCTTGAACAACTATAATGGCTCTGTGGATATTTTCATCCTGCATACGTGAACAGTATGTTTTTATCGTTTTTATACCAATTTTAGGTTCATCAGGAAAAAACACAAACATCTGATCTGTTGGATCGTCATTGTGGGCAACTAGGACGATTAAATCACTTCTTGAAGGCCTTTTTTCACTGCAACGCAAAATTGAGAAAAGTAACAAAATAAGATTCATGCAATATGTACCTACCTTGGTTTATCACCAAACTGTTCTTTAAACTGTTCCAGCGTTTGATCCAACTCATCCTGGGTAACTAAATAGCCCCTGTCATGGCACAACTAAAATCGTAAAACAAAATGTAGAATTTATGATTATCAGAAATATAAGTTAGAGATCACCTGCATCACTGTCTTACGAATTCTCCATAATTTGTAAGTTTCCGCCTCATCATCCATGATTAATAGAAATATTTGTACACGAAGTACCAGAGTCTGCGGTCCTAGTTCCGCAACGCTATAAACTTTTTTAATAGGCTAATTTTACAGATGGCTACTATGTAATACCGCAAATCAAATTATGAACCGAATATTAGGCGCTCTCTAAAATTCCAAAAGAAAAATTTTTCCTGTTTATTTTTAGTAAACTAACCTAACTTTTAACTTTCAAGCTTAAAACCAGTACTGCCAATGTGCCAATAACAGAACAGGGCGTGTTATCTTAAATACGAGAAGTTGATCCTAGTGTGAAGAAGATGGACAGTCTTTCTCTCTTTGTCTTTTAGGTTCCAGAACAATACACTAGGAGCGCTGATTGTCAAAATGTCAAAATAAATTATCAACAAACAAGCGTCAATTGTCATATGATTGTCATTTAAGCCGACTGCATGAGAGGAACATAATAGAAAGTTATCGTTTGTACGCGTCTGACGACTCGTGGTGGTGTTTCTGCTTTTGTTTTCTTGTGACTTTTTGCTTTAAATTGCTGTGTTGAAAATTATTAATTAATTATATAATAATAATAATAAAACGTCTTTATTAAGGCGAGGTTTAGCCATAGGCTATTCTTACACTTAACCTTATCATATTATCCAAGATATTAACTAGCACAACTGTTTTGTCTGTTTTAGTTCAAAATGGGTATATGGAACCGGAAATGTGCTGTAGAAAAATGTGGTGACCAAGATTCACCACGACACAGATTTCCCATGCCAAAGAAATTTTTGGGAAGGTACCAAAAGTGGGTGGAAGCTACTGGAAACGCTAATATAACCAAATTGGATCCTGAATTGGTTTATAGATCGTATAGAATATGTCATCGACATTTCACTGAAGAGAGCAAAGCAAGCAATAAACGTTTAAAAGAAAATGCCGTTCCCACTTTATTTTGCATTGTATCGGAAAATAAAGGTATGTATTAGGCAATTACAGTCTCAAAAATGACATATACATTATTATAAAGAAATCAGAAATAAATTGTATTTTGTTGTTGATCAACCTTTTGATTTGTATAACTAATTTTTTTTTTAAAGCTGTTGAAAATGAAGACAACAGTAAAGTAACTGATAATGAGATGGACACAAATGTTTTAAATCAGTCACCTTCACTTGCTGATCATACATATGCATTGAATTCAAGTATATGTGAAGAGCCATCAACTTCAGCCATATCAGATCATACCTATGTATTGACTTCAATATTAACTTCTGAACCATCAATGCAGGCTACAGATCAAACATATGATTTAAACAAGGAAACTTCAAATGAGTCAACTGCGGTAACCATGGAAATTTTTGACGTGCCATCTACTTCAGATGAAAATAAATATACACTTGACAAATATGCATCTATTGATATGGAATCAGAGATACCAATAACGAAAATGAAATGTAAGTTCATAATAAGTAACTCTTAGAAATTAAAAAAATTAACAATTATTTTTTTAACTCGATAGGTACATTGCAAGAAGCTGGAGGAGAACAATATTATGACGTAACCCCCCGGAAATCTATCGCATGTAAGAGGGCAATAAATTTCGACACAAACATGCCATCTACTTCAAAACAACATCAAGATGCACCAGACAACTATGTGCATACTAATGTTGAATCAGAGACGCCAAGAACTTCTACAAATCCAAGGAAAAAGAAATGTAAGTTTATAACATATTGTTTTAACCATAAATTTAAATATATTTAATTCAGATTCGTTCAACATTTTGCAAGAAGCTGGAGTGAAAAGAATTTGTGAATTGAGCCCTAGAGAAAAAATTTTGTATGAGAAGGCAAGCCGACTAAATAGAAGTTTTAAAACATATAAAAGAAGGATTGTGCGGTTTAAGGAAAAGCATGGGTCTATGACTGAAGATGAACTATTACAAACACTCACTGCAGATTTAGATAAGCATGTTGCTAATTTTATCAAATTACAAATAAAGGCATCAAAAGTCAAATCACCAAAAGGCCGCCGTTATAACTTGGACGACAAAGTACTGGGCTTAATTCTCCAAAAACAAAGTGGGAAGAGCTATAAATTGTTTTCCAAGTTATTTGCCACTCCCACCAGGAAAACTTTAATGGAATTGCTGAACCGAATTCCGATTGATGCAGGAATTAATGAAACGATTTTCAGAAATTTAAAATTAAATGTAAATAGTTTGGCTGAGAGAGACCGAGTATGTGTGCTTATGTTTGATGAAATGGCTTTAAACGCCCATCTGGACATCAACAAGAAGCAACAAGAATTTGATGGATTTACAGACCATGGTAACAAAAGAACGGACAACTTTGGAGATCATGCCCAAATATTCATGGTAAAAGGTAAAACACATTTTCATTAACACTTCTAGAGATTATATTCTATTGCTGTAATAAAAAAGAGTGTTAAAATATTCACACAGAACTTCACTGTCTATTAATTATTTTATTAAAGAACACATTTTTACTGTATAACATTTTTTTTTTATAGGTATTACTAAAAGATGGAAACAACCAGTAGCATATACGTTTTCAGAGGGCACTACTAGCTCCATAGACTTGGTCCGACAAATAAAATCGATTGTTGGTGAATGCCAGAAAGCTGGGCTCAAAGTGGTAGCTACTATATCCGACCAAGGTTCAACAAATGTAGGAGCCATAAATTATCTGGTAAAGAATTATAAAGTACCAGAAAATACTAACAGGAAATTGAAATTGTATTCTGTAAATGGGGACACTGTAGTACATATATACGATGCACCACACCTTCTAAAAGGAATTCGCAATAATTTCTTAAGAAAAAAATTGGTTTGGAAGGTAAATGGTAGTAGATTGACAGGAGATTGGGACGATATAGTTAAAACGTACGAAGTTGATAATGAAATAGGAAGGCTGAGAGCTCTAAATAAATTACATAAAGGTCATATATATGAAAAACATATGAAGAAGATGAAAGTGTCTTATGCGACACAAGTATTTAGTCACACACTGGCATCCATTATGATGCTTTTTCAAAAAAAAGGTAATAAACAGTAAACTTATGTACAGAAAATTTGTTTCTTGAAAAAAATCTGTTAGAAAATAGATAAAATACAGTATAAATAAAATGCAAATATAATAAGAAAAGTTATAAGCTTTCCAGATTATGGGCACATCTTAAGACGATAACTTGTAACAGTTTTTTTCATTTAACCAACATATTTGGCAAATTTTTCTAAACATTACTTTTTTCCTTAGGTATTACTTCCAACGATGGAAAAATAAAATTGGAACATTCAGCAAAAGGAACAATAAAAATATTACAATTTTTTGATAAGTTATTTGATAGTGTAAATGGACACACTTTGCATCCAGTAGCTGGAAAAGTTTTAAAATGTGCCGTTAGCAATAACAGTGGACACTTTACTTTCTGGAGTAGAGCCAGAAGTTATTTGCGAAACATGCAATACAAAGAAATAAATGGTAAACTAGTCAGACCACCATCCCTTGGCAATTGGGAAGTTACCCTAAATGGCCTGGAGCATTTAAGTAAACATCTCCAAAAAACATATAAAATAACATTTTTTAGACCTCGAGACATCAATCAGGACCCCATAGAAAATTTTTTTGGCCAAGTACGTCAGCATGGAGGAAGAAATATTAACCCCAGCGTATATACATTTAAGAATCATTTTAAGACATTACTTATAAATAATATGGTGAACCGTCACTCTGTCTCATCAAACTGTGAAGGTGAAATTGATAATTCAGAAATGATTATAAATGGAGTGAGACATCTGGTAACACAAGGGGTAGAGGAAGAGGTTGATAAAGAAAATATAGACATTAGCGATATTGAAAATATTAACATCACAGAACAAAATTTTTCTTTTATAGATAAAGCGGCAATTGGCCACGTAAGTGGATTTATTGTCAGAAAAGTTAAAAGTATAAAAAACTGTATTGTTTGTAATAAAAACTTTATCTGTAGTGACAAAATAAGTGAGTGGCATGATATCAGTCAAGCTAAGGAGTATGTTAATGAAATCAGCGATAAATTGAAGTATTGTACACCAAAATTAATTCTTGGTTTGGCTGATATTTACCGCAGAGTTACACAAATATTGCCTGTGAAATGCTACACAAAAAACATTTTATTGAAATTATTTGTGTATGTCAAAAAACATGTACCATTTCATTTTGATGAGTGTGAACATATCAAATTCTTAGAGGATGACATAATAAAAAGATTTATATCTCTGATAGCCCATAATTGGGCTGATGGAGTAAATAAAGTCCTCCGTGGCAAATCAGATTCAAATATAGACGTTATATACAATAAAGCTGTACAATATTATAATAAGAAATTAAAATTAAGAAAAAGAAAACTTGTAGAGTTAATGAAGTAAGATGTTATATTTAATAAAGAAATCCACTAATATAATTGCTTTTTTTTTAAGTGTTATGTGCTAAAAAATCTTATTAACTATTTACGTTTTAATCTTCAAATTGGGTAATATTCTGGTACATTCGCTGGACTGGAATAAAAGCCATCGTATTTGCTAACCACAGTCTTATGTTTTTAATATAGTTTTACAATTTTTTTAGTCATTTTGTGCACGACCACAGTTTAATACTATATTGTGACTTGGTGTATCCTGGGATTTTTCGGTCATCTTTAAATGAAAATTCTTATATTTTCTTACGTTTCGGTTTTATTAACCATCGTCAGAGGAAAAACTACAATATTTATATTAACGTATGATTATATTTTATGTGATTTTACAAATTTAATTTCATTACTTACAATTTAAGAATTTTTTTGTTTACACTATATTAACATTTTACGTTTATTTCTGTTGAAAGTTTAAATGCAACTAAATGCTGAAACAAAAGTGTTGTTTAGTTGCATTAAAACTTTCAACAGAAATAAACATAAAATGTTAATATGCGTAAACAAAAAATTTCTTAAATTGTAAGTATTGAAATTAAATTTGTAAAATCACATAAAATAATCGTACCTTAATATAAATATTGTAGTTTTTCCTTTGACGATGGTTAATAAAACCGAAACGTAAGAAAATATAAGAATTTTCATTTAAAGATGATCGAAAAATGCCAGGATACATCAAGTTAATTTGATATCAACGGTCGAGAAAATACAAATATTTATTTATATACTGTGATAAAACAATAGGCAAGGAACGCGCCACATATTCAAATGGCGCGCGCATGCGCAGAATGCTATTTAGTACCAGAACAAAACAATAGATGGCGAGTTGACGTTTTCACAAAGCCTCAAGTTTTAACACAGAAGTTACCAATCTATCCCTCCCAGTAATCTATGATAACAGAATGTAAAATTATTAACCGAGCAGTTCCACCGTTCCACGCGGCAGAGTGATTCGTAATCATAAGGAACCTGTTTCATGTGTTGTCTCTGTCTCTACCTTGCAATTTTTTGCATTAGCTATTAGCTGTTTTCGTTCAGCAGAGTGATAGGGATGCCGATTTTTCATAAAAACATCGATATCGTGAATCGATCTAGATCGGTAATCAAAAAATCGATTATGAAGAAAACCGTCTCCCAAAACATCGATTTCTTACGAATCGATTTTAAAATCGGTAGTTCCATTGGTGGTGTTAGTTTCATAATTTTTACGATTGACATCGATTGGCCAATGGCCGAACGCAAGAACAAATATAACTGCGGTCGAGTTGTGCCGTTCATTAATAGATGTCACTAGTGTTGGGCGATATCGTGATTTTTCAATCACAACGTGAATAATCGTTACTGTGATTTTCTGATATCAGTGAATTTAAAACTTGATGTGATCACGACTTTCCATAATACGACGTATGGGAAAAATTGTTAATTGCTCTCTATTCGTACGACAGACGGTGAATAATGAATTCACTCCTTTGGTAACCTATGCAGTCGTATAGGTATGTGTAATACTTATGATACTGTGTGATATACATAAGGGCCGCATCGAGAGGATATTATTAGGGCCCGGGGGTAGTAACACCCCCCACCAATCTTCGAACTTATCTCGATACAAAATTCGAAAAGCGCGGGGGGTTGATATTCCTTAAAATTCCATATTTACCTCAATCAAAATTTTAAAGAGCGGGGGGGAAATTCCTCATACATATATAATACTTCATCTCTGGTCCTATATTACCATCATTACTTAATGATCTGTTAACAATCGGTCCAACTATTTCTCCCATTCAACAAATATTTTTTGAAAATTTTGATACCTCGTCCATACAATTCCTTTAAGGCAAACAAGCATTATAAATACTCTCGTCGATCTACTTCACGCCGCTGCCTCTAATCTCCAATTAATGTAAGTAAAACATATCAACACACATATGAATAGGTATATCTAGTATATATAGTAAAAGCGTACCTACCTAATGATTTTACTTATATCGTAAAAAGTATATTTGTATATAAGTCATGATCACATCACGCTTTTCTACCAACTTTAATAACAGTCGTTACATGTGATTTTCTAATATCAGTGATTAAATCACAGGTCGCGATATATCGCCCATTACTAGATGTCACACAAAGGAAATGGTAGAAATCATATACTTATTAACTTTAGTTAGTAGTATATGGTAGAAATTAGATTCCAAGTCAGGACCTTGGAGGAGATTGGATGGTTGGAAGCAGAAGAAGATTGAACAGGACAGGGTCGCGTTCGATTTTATTGCATGTTCCAAGAGTAGATGAGTAGTTCAGTGGTTTGACTTGTGCGACACTCCTGTTCTTCTTTCGGATCAGATCTAATTTTATTTTTCATAGTCTAACTTTCTTATCGATTCTCAGAAATTGTATACTACAGGATTGATTCGGTAAGAATCGTAACGATCAGGAATCGATTTAAAAAATGACCTTTTTTGAGAAAAAAGATCGATCTCCAACAAAATCGATTAAAAATCGGCATCACTACTCCCTACCTTCTAACTCAATGATTTTTACACATGGTATAAATGGTGGACACGTGGTATGGTGGACAGCGGCCGGTGCTATTAATTATTTTGAATTTTTTGAAACCGGCCTCTTGTCACAGCATAACTCTTGTTCTCTTTCATGCACTGTTGTTATATCGATTAATGTAGCACATGCCACTCTCAAAATTGTTGAAATATGACTCAAATCAAACCTGCCTAGTTTCCTTGAAAAATAAATTATACATTTTGCTTTTACCTCGCACACGAATGACCTATTGCGAAATTGGGAGCATAGATGAGTTCGACAAAAGAGGTTAGTGGCAAAGATGTGAGATTTAAACGTTTCGTGCTACCTAGTCTCCAAAGGAACCACTACACAATCAGAAGTGTAATTTCGAAGATTTTTCCATGAAGACGGGTCTCTAACATTCATGAATTTTTCGTCGTTTGTCATCTATTGAACATCTTATGCGCAGAAGCTATGTCACATTGGACGAGAATTGCGTAGTAAATATATCATTCAATGAAATTATCAGTTAACAGAGAGCCTTGAAAATGATAAAATGGATATTACTTACCTCATTTTCTGGTATCGTGTACAAACAGGAAAACTTCAGGAGTAAAATAATGTTACTACTCTGAGCAATCACTCAGTGGCAAAACCATCCCTGAACACAATTAGTAAAATATAGGGACTTTTTAGATTATGCGGCACAGTACAATTTACCTACATATAGTATAAGTATTATTACATTACAGGGATACACGCAATAAAGGTTTTATGCTGAAATTGCAACAATTAAAATCAAAATATTACTTAGTTACTGTAGTTCTTCGTCAAACTAATTTCTCAGTTTAAAATGCGGTGTTTGTATAGATAGGAAATCTATGCCCTTCTTTCATTGGTACATTTGCGAGCCAAGTTTACGGAGGGAAAATTAGTAAATCAGAACTGATTTAATGTATTTTATTCCTATTGCAATAAAATAAGAACATTTATGCCGTAATTTTACATTAAATAAATTCAACGTATTTATAAGACCGCCAAATGCAAGTAAATTTAAAGCTTTGTGTATTAATGGCCTTGAGATTGCCTCCATGGGGGATTCCAGTTTGGAATTCCCATGTCCCTGTTGAAACTATGCTCACTCATAACGTAAGCAACTACATTCTGACCTGAGATATACTATAGTATCAATTGCCTTCTTGCACCATGCAAATTATATCCGGTACAAGCTGCAACCAGCAATACATCCACGAATGTACATAACTGTTATTAAAATTAAATGATGCTGGAAGCACACGAAAACAAAGGACACAACTTAGAAAAACAACTGATAAATTATAAAACTTTTATTAACAATTACTCTTCAGGAACTTCAACAGAACCATCGTTTACTTCGTCAATAACATCATGGGGTAGTTTACCGTCGATCGTACATCCCACCGATTGGGCCGTTCCAAGGACTTCCTTTACTGTTCCAGACAGGTTCTTGGCCATGGAACGAGGCCTCATCTGTCGCGCAATAGCGACTATATCATCCAAAGAGATATTCCCACTATGTTTAACTAAAACAAAAAGTCAATCTTAGACAACAATAATCAACTTTAGTATTATTAGAATATTTTTCACTCTCCTTCATATACAGCGTGTCACACCTCTCCCCTACACACTAGAGTGAAATAATGTTATATGGGATTTAAAAAAAAATATATATTTGTATCGGCTGGGATGCCAAAGTTGCTAAATAAATAAAAAATCCTCCAAAAAACATAACCACACACAATGAAAATGTGACTTGAGCAACATGACGTCATTTGTATTTTTAGTGAATATTTTCCTTGTAGGAGATTCGAATCATTTAGCAACTTTTGGCATCTCAGCCCAGCACCACAAAGAATTTTTTTTATTGTTGTAAAAAAATTTAATTTTTAAACATAAAATACATTCTTGTGAATGAAAACTTAAATAACAAACAGAAATTTTTTTATTGTGTTCGATAGTCTGATTTTCTTCATGTATCGATTAAGCAATACATGGAGACTAGCTTTGCCAAGTACCAGTAATGTAATCGGTCACGATCAACGGAGCACGACGAATGTGCAACCAAGCGCAGCAGCGCCCAGGTATATAACGAGGAGCCGAACTCAACAACTTCAGTCTTTGGAACCCTTCTGAAGAAGCTAACAGCATGATCAGCGAAACGTCAAGTCAAGTTCGACGACCGTGGCAAAACCCGGAAGAAACTACTTCAACTATCACTATAGTCTGTTTTTCAATGAGGAGCATTTTAAATTTAACGCGCTAAATTACACATCTGTGATGGGATATGCCAGTTTTACACAAGGCACTAGTCGTAAATTTTGACATATTGTAAAAATTTTAATTTCAAATCATAAATTATTTGGTTATAATTTCTATTTTATCGTTTACACATTATATATCAGTTTTTAATCCCTTTGTATAAATATGAAGGTAACAGTGGCTAATTACTTGGTGCCTTTATATTGCATAAATGGTATGAATGCTGTATAAATAGTACAAGATGGCGGCAGATGATGAGGTTGTTAATAAGAGTGCTCCAAGAAATGGGGAAACTAATGAAGTTAAAGTGAAATGTTGTGCCAAAAAATGTGCAGTGATGGTATGTGTGAATTGTTACTCAGTTTTCCACAACAGCTGCAGTGAAAGGAATGCAAATAAGTTAAAATTATTGGGTGATGGCAAAGTAATTTGTTGTGAAATAAATAATGAAGATGATAAAGTATACATAAAAAGTGAACTTCAAAAAACCATACTTGAAAATGAATACTTAAAAAAATTGGTAGAAGAAATAACAGATAAAAATAATATTTTAAAAGAAAACAATAAGTTACTACTAGAAAGGATATCAATTCAAACTAATATAAATGATAAACCAATGATGATAAACCAAGAGCTGGAAGTAAAACCTAAAAAAACAGTAAATAAAACTGTCTATGATAAAACCCAAAAAAATGAGTCCTACAGTTTAATAGCTAAGAAACAGGTGTCCCCCACACAAATAAATACAGAACTATTAAATGAGGGAATTTCAAATCAAACAACAAACTTCAGGGCGTCAGAAAACAAAGAAGGGAGGAATCTTAGAGATTTAGAGGCAGCACAACTAAGCAAAATGAAGGACGTTATCAATCTATTAAATCAGGACAATCCCTCCAATGCATTCAAAGAAAATTTTGAACACGACAAGAAAGAACCTTTTCAAATGGTTACTTCCAAGGGGAAAAAAACAAAAGAACCAAAAGTATGCGGGGAAGCAGAAATATCAGAGGACGATGGAAGTGGTTTCGTAGGAAGGGAATTACCTGAGAAAAAAATATGGCTTTTTGTGGCAAGGGTCAAAGATCAGGTGACAGAAGAAATGGTAGGAAAATATATACAAAAGAAGACTAAAGCCGAAGACACTTCGAATATTTATGTCAAGGAAATAGATACATTTAACAAAAAAAAGGATAACAAATGTTTTAAGGTGGGCCTTAGTTATAACCTTTTGGAAACAGCCTATACTAACAGTTTCTGGCCAAGAGGAGTGGAAGTTTACAGATTTAATTTTAAAAAAGAGGAAAGGTATTTAGATCGTTTGAGAAATAAAAAACATGAAAAAACAAATTTTCCCACAGACCTTCAGGATCAGAACTTCACATAAAGACAATTAAAGACAAGAGTGAAATCACATTTCATAATATTAAATCAGAAAGAAACATAAACGCAAATGAAATAATACATGATAAAATAACTGTGTTACATCAAAATATACAATGCCTTAGAAATAAAACAGAGGAAATAGAGCTTTTCATAAACACGCTGGAAAATCAGCCTGACATTATCTGCATAACGGAACACTGGCTAAAAAAGGAGGAAGAAGAAATTACTAAAATAAATGGTTATGCTATGGCAGCATCTTTTTCAAGGGACAGTATGGAACATGGAGGAGTTTGTATCTATGGAAAAAAAGGTTTTAACTGTGAAGAAATACATGGAATAAAGGAGAAAAGTATTGAAGGGCAGATAGAATGTGTTGGTGTAAGAAATAAAGAACTGAAAATTATTGCACTATGTGTATATAGGACAGGTTTGGGAGAGTTTAATTTGTTTATTGAGAAGATGGATGAAATTATAGGAATAATTGAGGTAAATTTTAAACAATATAAATTAATACTGTGCGGAGATTTTAATGTAGATTTATTGAAAAATAATAGAGGAAGCAAAGTTCTGTTAGATCTCATAAATACTCACAATCTAATTCAAACAATAACTGAACCAACTAGGGTAACTAAGAGAAATGCATCTCTTTTGGATAATATTTTTGTCAATTTTAACGAGTTTAGTGATAATAATACAGTGGCTTCGGCTCTATCTGACCATCATGCGCAAACACTGTGTCTAAACATAGAGGTAACTAAAGTAGAAAAGAGGAAAGATTGGACAAGGAAAAGAATGTTCACGGCCGGTAAAATGACAATGTTTCGGCAAGAATTAAAGAAGGTGTCATGGGAAAGAGTTATGACTTCCTCTGACTCTAATATTGCATACGACATATTTATTAATGAGTTCAAAAACATAATGAATCGAATTTTCGTCAAGAAAAAAATTAGTATAAAAACCAATGGACAAAAATCATGGATCACTGCGGGGATAAAAATATCTAGTAAACGGAAAAGGTTTTTATATGAGGAACAAAAAGCTGGACGTATAAACAAAGAAATATATAACCAGTATGCAGGTGTGTTTAAAAGGGTAGTTATTCAAGCAAAAAAACTGACGAACTTGCACTATATAAATAATTCAGAAAATAAAACTAAAGCAACATGGTCTTTGATAAGAAATATATCAAATAGAGAACCAAAAGATAAGAGCAAATCAATAATTGATCATTTTAACAGTAAAATTAACTCAAGTGTGATTCTTGATGAAATAAATGAATATTTTTTAAATGCCTGCCCAGACACCAATAAAAACATAGAAGTAGACTTTGGAAAAATATCAAGTTGTACGTCTAGTCTATTTTTAACACCTACAAATATGGAGGAAGTCTGCAAACATATTAAATTACTAAAAAATAAAAAATCTGTTGGCCAAGACGAAATTCCGATTAAGTTATTGAAAGAAGTAACAGACATAATAGCACAACCGTTAACACATGTTATTAATTTAATATTTAACACTGGTGTTTTCCCTGATGAATTAAAAATTGCGTTAATAAAGGCAATACACAAAAAAGGAGAAGTGGACGATTTTAAGAACTATAGGCCGGTATCACTTTTATCGAATATCAGTAAAATCATAGAAAAAATTTTATACGAAAGGCTGACTAATTTCCTGGATAAGAATAAAATTCTACACGACAGTCAAAATGGTTTCAGGAAAGGAAGAGGTACGACACGTGCAATTTATCAAGCATTAGTAAAAATCCTAAAATCTCTAAATAACAACAAAGAAACCGTTACAATGGGTCTTGACTTGTCTAAAGCATTTGATAGCGTGGATCATCAAATATTGTGCGGAAAATTAACATTGTATGGAATTAGAGGTGTGCCACTGAAGCTTATAGAATCGTATTTAACAAATCGCAAACAGTGTGTAGCTGAGGTAGGAAAAAATGGAGAAATTATAAAATCGAAAATGGCTGTCGTGCGAAAGGGAGTCCCTCAAGGCTCAATTTTGGGCCCTTTACTATACATACTATATACAAATGAACTACCGAAAGTTGTAGAAAAAACTATGGTTCTATATGCAGATGACACATCACTGATATTTAGCGAGGAAAGGAGTGAAGACTGTAGAATGATAATAAGTGATACAGTAAACACAATGAATGATTGGTTTGAAGCAAACAATCTGTTATTAAACGTTGAAAAAACACAATTAATAAAATTTGAAAACAGATCAAATAATGGAATCTTTACAGCTAATATTGGTGACACACATATACAATCAGCAGAAACTCTTTCATTTCTTGGTGTCTATATTGACAAAAAATTGAATTGGAAACCACACATAGACAATCTGGCAAAAAATATGGCCAAGCAATGTTATGCATTAAAAACCATTGCGAAAGAGGTAAATACAAAAGCAGCACTAATAGCCTACCATGCTTATTTTCAATAAAAAATAAGGTACGGGTTAATTTTCTGGGGAAACTCGGTTGAGGTTGACAGGATTCTAATTATGCAGAAGAGATGTATAAGAGGTATTTTCAAAATGTCACAAAGAGAAAGCTGTCGTAACATATTCATTAAAGAACAAATATTTACGATAATTAGTTTGTATATTTATGAGGCTGTGGTGTTCATACTTGACAATAAGGAAGTTTTTTCAGAGTGTACAAAAAATTTCAAATATAACACAAGAAACAAAAAAGACCTAATGGCAGATGGATCGAAATACACATATATACAAAAAAATGTGCACTTCAGTATTATTAAAATCTGGAATAAATTACCCAGCGAATTTAGAGTACTCCCAAAAAGAATTTTAAAAAATAAACTCAAAACCTATGTTCTCAATAAACCATATTACACCATACAAGAATTTTTTAATGAAAATGAGTTGAGCTTATAGGTGTCTGTTTGCTTGTATTATTTATAGCTTTTTATTTCTCCTTATATTATGTAAGTGTTTTTTGTTGTATTTTATATTTTAAGTATTTTTTTAGATATCTATAATTTAAATGTTTTTAATTATCTGTACTATTTTTTAAGCAAACGTGCAAAGGTGTTTTTTGACACGTTCCACACCCTTAATGGGTAATGTATCTCGTTATGATTTATGGAACAAATAAAGAAATATCTATCTATCTATCTAAAATACCTAGTGGTCTAATAGAGGTCGATGCATTATATAATGTAATAAAAATACACACAAAAACACTGCAGTCGTGTATTGTTGGTTGCCCAAAATGCCAAAAAGGTTCTGGTTACTTTTATGGTGTGAATGCTAGTTTAAAAACAGACTATAAATCTATCTATCATAACACATTTATGCTTTTTCACATGTTTAATAACTTTCTCAGTTAATGCAGACTAATTGATATTTTAACTGCTTGAACAAATTAAATACTACAATTTGCCAATATGTCAGTTTACATACAATGTAGCAAAAATATTTAAGGGATCCATAGATATTTGTTAATATAAAAAACCACCACCACTACCAAAAATCGCCACGTGTATTTCCTCTGAAGCTTAATCAATTTTTTTGACTAAATACTAATATTAAGTTTCCTTTCTTAATCCTATTATTTTGTCAAAAATTTACTGGTGGGGACTAGTACCAAAAGTGTGTCTGAGATGATAACATTATAGTATTTACTAATGTCTGTATCTGGTGAGAAAATATTAAGTAACATGAAGTCTTTGGAAGAGTATTTCTTAGAGGCATAAATAGAGTACAGTTTAATTTCTCTATCGGCCACTTCTTTCGTTTTAACGTTTTTCAGTTACTCAATAATTATTAAATGCACATACAGATAAAGCATCGTTACTTTTTTTAAACTCACTAGAAGCACCGATATATTGAATTACATAGAACAGCTTCCTAGTTACTACTATACTATAAATAAGTTATCCACTCTTGTTTAAATCATTTAAGCAGTTTTGGACAATTGCAAATACAGATATGATTATGCCACAATAAAGCTAAATGTGTTGGTAATAATTTTTATTTTAGATATATTTTTCCCAAGGATTGTTAATTTCAGAGTTATTTGTAAATAAGCAAGCGGGTGTAAGTACCAAAAAAATACTTTTAAAAATATCTGAAAAATCAATATAAGTATACAACCTTAATGAAACATTTATATACCTTTAAATTATGAATCAATCGAATCTTATAAAGGGATGGCAAGTTACAAGCCATTTAATATTTCAAATCACAAAAACAGCCTCTTGGGCCAACTGAGTTTTTTGTTGCAGTATACTCTACAAGGCTTCTATAGTACTATGCAATAGATTAAAATAACCAATATTTTTTTTCATAATTTTTAGAAGACGAAATTTAGCGGTCCCTAGGGCCCGCCGTGGCGTGTCAGGTAAAAAGTTTCTGTTGCGCCACAGCAGTCCTTCTAGCGGTCCATTTTATTATACTTGCTAGTCCAAGGCGGTCCATCTTAGAGGTCCCCCACATGTAACCAGCTATCACACAAAAATCTTGACCTGCCAATAGACATCAATTTCACGTCGGGATAAACAATAGACAAGATTGTACTGTAATTTAACAACCACACAAGGTAAAACCACCACTATTGCTCATACGTTAAGGAAGAAGGAGGGCCTAGCACACAAAGTGCGAAAATACTGTAAGCTTTGTTACAGTAAAAAATCGAAGGGCATCATAGAAAAAAAGGAAATACCAAAAGTAGCTCCCACCTCCTGGACAGCCTCCAACCAAAGCTGTGCACCCCAAAGGTGTGCCACCTTCCGGAAGGCACCCACATCCGTTCAGGAGAGGTGGGTCGCCCGCAAAGAAGGCTGAGCACCCAAAAACGGTGCCAGCTAAAAAACGAAACCGATCGGGGACATCTTCGGAGCCCACTCCGAAGAGTAACTACAAGAGGGCAAAACAAAACCCTGGACCAGGGTCCAGCTCCGCCCCCCCGATCAGCTACAAAGAAGCTGCCTTAAGCCACCTTAAGGTAGCCATAATCGACAAGGACAACCCCCTTGGGAAAATTCCCAAGGATAAAGAAGTCACTGTCAAAAAGACGCTGAAGGGAGAGCTGGACAAGTGCATCTTCTCCACTCCCGGAAGCACAACAACAAAGCCACCAGCGTTTCGCTCGTGGACATATTCTGGTGAAATCATCAGAATTGTCTGCGAAGACGAGTATACGTTAGGATGGCTAACGAAATCCGTGGCTAACCTGAAGCCTTGGGAGAGCGCCTCACTCGCCGTGGTGCGTCTTGACCAACTGCCCAGGCTGACTAAAGCCACTCTCTGGATCCCGGTGGAAGCCGAAAGCGACCACGAGGAGAAAGAGATGGTGATTGGTCGCCTGGCGGGTCAAAACCCTATGGTGAGTGTGCGCCGGTGGTGCCTTTTCCATCACGAGGCCAAGGTAAACCCACGGGGACTCCTACTCGTCTTTGGAATAGGAGACGACGACATGCAAACCCTGAGAGCACGATCAATGAGACTGCATTACATCTTTCAGTCTCTTACTCTCAGGGTAAAATCAGCCAAAGAAGAGGACCAGCCCACCAACAGGATGGAAACGGAGGTTGGAGAGGCTGAGCACTCTGCAAGGAGTGCCACCTCCCCAACTCCACTTCCAGACGAGATGGACGTTGCCCCCCCTCCCACTGAGGAACAGGAGGCAACTAACTTAAATTAAGCTACTCCGTTTTCTCTTCGCGGAGCTGCAATTAAATAAGGTAAGAGTAGTCCAGTGTAACCTGCAACACAGTAGAGCGGCAACGGCAACATTGTGCCGACGACTCGATGTGGAGCAGGATACACTGGCTCTAATCCAAGAACCCTGGATAGTTAAATCTAAAATATCTGGTTTAACAAAACTAAACGGAGTTATTTTCAGCTCACCAACAATGACGCCGAGGACAGCGATTTATGCCCCTCGGCACATCAAAATCCAGCCATTACAACACCTTTCAACCTCTGATCTCACGGCCGTGAGGGTGGAATGTGCAATATTAGGCAAACCAACAACAGTCGTTATAGCATCAGTGTATCTCCCCCAGGACCAGGCAACACCACCGCCGACAAGGGAAATGGAGAACCTGGTAACTCATTGCCTCACCCAGAAATGGGAACTAATCATGGGATGTGACGCCAATGCTCACCATGTAACCTGGGGCAACAAAGACAACAATGTTAGAGGTAAGTCACTTTACGACTATATAATCGGTAATAACCTTAATATAATTAACCAAGGCTGTACACCGACATTTATTAACTCTAGAAGTCAAACCATAGTAGATATAACCTTAGCTACAAACCGTATATCCAACTCGATCCAAGACTGGCATGTGTCTGACGCTGCTTCAATGTCAGACCACCGCTGGATTGAATTTGGCATTAAATTAATCAAAGCACCAAGAAAACTCCTCAGGAACCCACGAGACACTGACAGAGATGAATATCGACGTCAACTCAGGGAGAACCTGATGGATGTACACAACGGGGTGCCACAAAACAACGGAGAGATTGAGCAGTATGTTAAAACTGTTCAAACCGCTATGAAAAAAGCTTACGAAGCATCGTGTCCCTTGAAGGCCGTACAACAGCAGCCTGGGGAAGCCACTAAATGGTGGTGCCAGACGCTGACCGACCTCAAGAAACAAGCTAGGACATCGTTCAACAAGGCGAAAATGACAAAACTTGAATCAGATTGGGAGTCATACAGAACCAATCAAAGAGAGTTCAAAAAACTAGTCAGACAGAGACAACGAGAGGCATGGAGAGCCTACTGCGAGGAGATCGAGGACTACTCGCAGGCTGCTAGGCTACATAAAATACTTGCCAAAAACAAAGACAATCACCTAGGTCTACTGAAAAAGGATGATGGTACCAGTACCAACGACCTACATGAAAGCCTAGAGTTGCTTATGGAAACTCACTTCCCAGAATCTGTAGTGACAGATCGGAAGGAATGGCCAAATGAAACCGACACTCAACCCACCGAACTGGATTGGCAAACTGCCAAACAAATTGTGAGTGAAGACAGAATTAAATGGGCAATACTGGGCTTCTCCCCCTTCAAATCGCCAGGTACTGACGGCATTCATCCAGCCCTTTTACAATGGGGTCTGGATGAAATAGTGCCGCACCTGACAGCAATATTCAGGACGTGCCTAGCACACCTTTATATTCCGAAGGTGTGGAGAGAAGTCAAAGTAGTGTTCATACCAAAGGCGGGAAGAATAGACTATACTACCCCCAAAGCATACCGACCCATTAGCTTGACCTCGTTCCTTCTCAAGGCGATGGAAAAGCTATGTGAGCGATACTTGAGGGATGTTGCGATCACTGCTAATCCCACACATCCCAATCAGCATGCATACACCCCGGGCAGATCCACCGACACCGCCCTTCATGCGGTTAGCGGTCGGATTGAAAAGTCTTTGGACAATAAAGAGTCCACCCTGGGTGTCTTCATAGACATAGAAGGCGCTTTTGATAAAACCACCTTTCCAAAAATCACAGCAGCCCTCACGAACAGGAACGTTTCTCCGATCGTAAGTGGCTGGATATCCAACATGCTCTCAAAAAGAGCGGTACAGATTAACATGGGAGACACCGCTGTTAGAGGAATGGTTGCAAGAGGCTGTCCTCAGGGGGGTGTCTTATCACCTCTTCTATGGAACTTAGTTCTTGACAGCCTCCTGCGCCGCCTCAACTCCGAGGGATTCCACACAATTGCATACGCAGATGATCTAACGATACTGCTTAGTGGTAAATTCGAAGGAGTCCTCTGTGATCGAATGCAGATGGCCCTGAGAATAATCGAAAGATGGTGCAGAGAACACTCTCTGTCGGTCAACCCCAGGAAGACAGAGCTGGTCCTCTTCACAAGGAAAAGGAGATTGGGGCCAATGACGGCCCCCGTTTTCCTAAATACCACACTAAATTTCGCATCAGAAGTAAAATACCTTGGAGTAACTTTTGATGCCAAACTAACATGGAATCTTCATTTAGACAGAAGACTAAAGAAGGCTTACATCTCTTTTGAGCAGTGCCGCAGAACCATAGGGAAAACCTGGGGAATGAAACCCAAAGTGGCTATGTGGATTTACACTGCTATAATAAGACCAATGATAGCCTATGGAGCCATCGTCTGGTGGCCTAAGAGTCAGCAGACTGTAGCGAAACGTAAGCTCAGCCAGGTACAACGAGTAGCCTGTTTAAACACAATTGGAGCTATGAGAACAACACCAACAAGAGCAATGGAAGTGATGCTGTGCCTGCCACCACTAGACATATATCTAGAAGAGGTGGCCCTAACTACTATGGCACGTCTCAAATCCGTTGGCATACAGCCAAACATAGGATGTGGAGTGACCAGATGCCGGCTGTGGAATGAGGCAATTAAACAAATGCCACTTCTGCAGGTACGTGCAGATGGTATTTCTCCACAGTTCATCTTTGATAGACCCTATGAAATACACACCAACAGTAGCAATGAGGCCGTCAGTGAAGGAACAGTTAACATCTTCACAGACGGATCGAAAAAGAAAGAAGGAACAGGTTGTGGGGTATACTCCAGGAACCTGCAAATTCAAATTAAATGGGCTATGGACAAACAAGCCAGTATAATACAAACAGAACTGGCGGGAATAACCATAGCCGCAAAAGAAATTTCCCGTAGACAAATAACAGGAAAAACAATAAGAATCTACACTGATAGTAGACAATCACTACTGGCCCTACAGAGACACAAAATAACAACAGGGTCAGTATGGGAATGCCATCAGGCACTCGTGGGCGCCTCCAGCATGAACAGTGTCATTCTATGCTGGGTCAAAGGGCATGCACAGTGCAGAGGCAACAGGGAAGCTGACAGTCTGGCTAAGAAGGCAGCCAGTCTTAGTATACTTGGACCTGGCCCTTCCAACATACTGCCGACCTCAGCAATAATGCTAATGATTAAAGAAGACACCCACAGAAAATTTAAAAAACTGTGGGATGAAACTCACAGTTGTCAGTTGGCCAGGGATCTGCTTAGATACCCTGACAAGGATACAACGATGATCTACCTGGGAATGTCCAGGAAGAACCTGCGCTTCGCGACAGGAATTCTTACTGGTCATTGCCAGCTGAGGAAACACCTTTACAACATGAAGTTAAATGACACACCCCTATGTAGAGGTTGTGAACAAGAAGACGAGACTGTCCAACACGTACTCTGTGAGTGCCCGGCAGTCTCCTCTAGCAGAGAATCCATTTTGGGAGAACGTTGGCCTACACTGGCCGACTTGAGGGATATTCCCCTAGGCAGCATCACCACCTTCTTCACAAGATTAGGATGGTTGGAGGCCTAGGTGGAATCCTGTATCCCTCGGGAGGACGTACAAGGGGCCCAATGGGGCCTAGGTGCTGCGGTCACCTAAATGTGACTGCCCTCCCACAAACTCCAAACTCCAAGTAGTAACATATTGTGACAATTGCATAGATAAACCACACTTATGCTTAGATTGCTTTGCTATTTACCACAAATAAAATAAACAATCTTATTCATTACAAAGCATTGCTTTTTCCGTTGCTTTTTGAATTGAAATAACATTTTTCCAGAAAACATGTATTTTGGTCACCCATCCTTACTTTTCAATAAAACCAAAAAAATTGCTAATTGACGAGACTTCAGAGCCATAGCAGGCCTTCCTATAAGCTAGATCTGCTTTATTAGCGGTCCTCTGGCGTATATGGTAATATAAACACCTTTGGTGACTAGCGGTCCCTAGGGCCCATCATGGCTTAGTGGACAATTTGAGTAGCGGTTCGTAGGACCGTTCTGGCACGGAACGTGTTAATGAACATCGTCTGTATATACAGTACTCCATCATTATAGAATTGATTACAGATAAAGCATAGTAAATGGAATGAATACATATTAAATTTGTGTCATCTTATAACTTTCGATGTATTAACAAACAATAACACTTATCACCTGATCCTTGTTCCAAGCAATTCAAATTTACAGGAGTTCGGAAGAGGGAAACCTTCTTTTTGTAAACTTACGAGGAAAAGTCATTCTTTGTAAAAATACCCGCATGTGTATGAAAAGTCCTAAAATGATATTATTTTCCAAAGTGTATGCACAGGGTGGGTGACAAATATTTGGGAAAATGTGAATGACTCACTTCAGTGAACTGTGAGCAAACGGCTCACTTTTTAAATATGACTTGTTCAACATGCCATTACGACTCCATATTGTGCCGCTGGTATCCCAGTGCCGTTCAGTGCACTGGCAACTTCTGACTTTTCTTGAGTTCTGAGCAAGTGTGCCGATCTCGAGCTATGCATGGATATAGTGTTGGGCGATATCGCGATTTTGAATCATAACGAGAATCATGATGGTGATTCAAATATTTATCAAAAATTTGGCACTTTGTCCATACAATTTCGTTCAACGGCACCTTTAAGAGGTATACAAGTTAACCATTATACTCTACGCCCATTTACTACATGACCCTGCCACTAATTTTAATCGCCAGCGAATAAAAAATATAAAGATTGATTGATTTGCCAGCGTAAGGTGGGCATTGCTGCCAATTCCGGTGCAGGGAGATTTGTTCCACCACGCAGCCCGATCGCCCACCGATCATCCCACCGTGTGCCAGAACAAACCCCCAGTGCTTTTATATACCGCCGGACCAGCTGCATACGCTGGATTTGACATTGGACATGCTTGTCGTCAGCAGCGAGAGCCGCATGACGCATGGGGTAGGAGTATAGGATGGAGCGTGTAGGTGTTTGTGAGATGTTTCTTCTTGTTTTCCTTCTGTCTTCATCGGATGGAAAGTGTAGGCGCTTGTGAGATGCTTCTTTTAGGTTTTCGTGCTTCTTTTTACTTTCAGGTTTTTGTGATATGCTTCTTCTTAGTTTCTGTCTGTGATCATCTTCTCTCCTATTCTACTTCTGAGTTTTCTGTTTCTGAGTCTGGCAGTGTGTATATCCTTGATATTTCTTTATTGTATTCCATTTTTTGTTGTGCAAACTTTTCCCAGTGTGTATAATCCTTTCCTAGCTTATTCATAATTCTCTCGATTGTTGTAATCCATGTGTAGCATGGCCTCCCTATTTTCAGTTTGTTGCTGTTCATTCGCAGCGCTTTCTTCAGTAGGTGTGTCGTGTCCCGTCTTGGACATGTCTCCAGTATTTCATTGCGTATGATTCTATTCTTTTGATTATTGTTCTTCCCTCTAGTAATGTTGACGTTTTCTGTCGTTTTTGTGGTTTTCCTGTTTTTGCTAGCAGTTGGATAATGTCCCTTTCAGCTCTTCTCAAGCTTCTTCGGTTGGCCTTTATCGTTGCTGCGTTTTTGACTCCATATATCATCGTAGTAGGCATTAAAAAAATATAAAGATGTATATAAATATCTAAATAGTACGAAACGCGTACCTATCTACCTAATAACACCAAGGCACGGAACCGCTTGCTTTACGTGCTAATACATTTGGTTGCAAACAAAACTGGACTCAAAGTAAGTGATATTTATATCATAAAAAATATATTGGTGTATGGAAAGTCGTGATCACGTCACACTTTTCTACCAACTTTATTAACAGTCATCACCTGTGATTTTTTAATTCTAATATTAAATCACAGTTCGCAATATATCGCCCATTATTAATCGGGTAAATCCTTCAAATGAACGGCTCTGGATGAACGACTCACCTCAGTGATCTGAACAAATTGAGCGGGCTCAGTAAAAATAGGTGAGCGACCTATCAGTAGTAAAATGTCTTCATTACCTAACATTTACACAACATTTGTGAATACTTTGAAAAATGGCAGTAAAAAAAATGGTAAGAACTAACATTTATAGTTACTTATGTTGTCTTGACCTACTGCCAAATTATTTTTCTGTTCCTTTTCACGTTTTTGCAGTTTTTAACCGTTTTACTAAAATCTAATTTAATATATATCAACAATTTTGTTATGTGATTACCTATATTTGACGTGGCAAAATATTTTCTTAAAAATGTTAAGAAGGAAACAAAACATGTCTATTGTAAAATGTTATGATTTGGGAGAGGATATATTTCCTATGGCGGATATGTAAGAAAATTTCATGGCCACCTGGAAACCCTGATTTGATTACTGTGAATTTTCACTTATGGAATTTCAAATAGTCCTATGTATTAACAATTCAGACAATTTAGATAGTTTAAAAGAAATTATTAGTGAAAAACCGTTTGCAGAAACAGAAAAATAATTTGGCAATAAGAAGAGCTCAAGTTATCATAATTGACTATAAACTTTAATCCATATTTTTTTTTACAACCATTTTTCAAATTATTCACGAATGAAGGCACTTTACTCCTTGTAGTTTTTCACATTTTTGTATATATTTGTCACCCTGTATATAAATTTCGGAAAACATCACTTTCGGAATTTTCATAACAAGCAGACTTTTCATAAAGAATGACTTTGTCTTAAATTCACAAATAAAAGTTATCTCTCTTCTAAAACTCAATCCATGGATACACTGCATATTTTATAAAATTATTTTAATGTTTGGTATCTTCCACCTTTTCTTCTGGTAAATATGTAATCAATACATATTCGTAAACGTGGCTCGCACCTAACAAAACAAAATTTCTTTTGCGTCCGAAGTACCTGGTTAGGAGATAACATTTTAAGCTTTTTAATATTTTACACTTGCCAAATATTGTTTGTCCCCAGTAGTAACACATTTAGTATTTCGTAAACGTGGGTTGCAAATATGGGACATTTTATTCTAGCACTTTGGTAATTTGATTTGAAAAAATTGCAGATTTTTCATCTACTACCAAGTGCACAGTAAATTCTCCAACCAGAAATTTTGTCATTAACACTTACCATTCTTTTGCTTCTTCCTGTCCCGTGGGGGCTCTTTAAGAGCTTTTATAATTAAGGAAGCGGCAGATGGTACAACAGTAATAGTAGCTTGCCGATTTTGGATTTTAAGTTGGATAGTGATTTTTAAACCTTTCCAGTCTGCGGTACTTTTAGCAATATCATCACCAATTTTCTTCGGAGACTAAAACAGGAATACATCGTTTCATTAAATGAATTAGAGGTTAGGTCAAAAATGTCAGTCAACAAAACGTGCACTTGTTAAAATTTTAACTTACCAAACCCAAGGGACCAATTTTAGGGGCCAAGGAAGAAGTAGCTCCTACCTCACCGCCAACACATCTGAGATATACTAAAAAGAAATAAAAACAAAAATATTGTACCAACTATTGAGTGCATCGTCACATATTTTTCAAATTAATTAAAAACATACCATATTTAATTTCGTTTGGATCGAACTTTGGTGGCATATTTGTTCAATTTATTATTCTAGTTTTGTTAAATATAGCGAGAAAACGCCGATGAATGTAGATTTTAGGAAATATTAAGAATATCCACTCTTTCTTGTCTACGACAAGTTTAAAAAGACCTCCAGAAGAGGTCGTGCAAGAGCTCATGCGTCGTAGGGTGCGTTCCGCGTTCACGTCTTGGGGAATATGGAGAGATCAAGAATTCATGAGACTCAAAACTGGATCAAATAAATAAACCGTTCTTTAATCGAAATGTTATCGTTCAAGAGTTAGCTAATAATATCACCGCCAGTTTATGTACAGCATAGAGTGTAAATAAGAAATTCCCAGCAAAGTCTAAAGTAGATTACGTTACCATTTTTGCAGTGATTGTCATAATTTGATGCAATACATTTTTACACTAACTATCAACCTAAAGTAAAAGTGTAGGTAAACGTGCATTACATTGGAAATTTATGAATAGCGAATATTTTTCAGCTAACACATTCACAGACCCCATTGTGATTATGACCTGTTAGGAATGCGCGGGGCATACCCTTATCTCGAGTGGAACCTGACAGTTGACAAAAAGCTAAAGATACATTTAGAACACAATGTGAACACGCTCCGTGGAATCCCTATCGAGGCCGTCTCAAGACCATTGCTACACAACATAAAAATTAACGGTTTAAATTCACTCTCATTTGGCACTTGGCGATTTAAAAAAATGCATTGAGTATATTAAGTTAAAATTACAGCATATATGTTCTTATTTTATTGCAGTAAGAATAAAAACATACGTACTAATTTTTCCTGCCTAATGGCTTGCAAATATACCAAGCAGACAAGGACACATGTTCCGTAATTTACACCAATTACACCCCCCGAATTTTTAACTGAGATAAACTACCAGTGAACTCATAGTACGTAGTATAGAGTTCACTGTAAACCACGTAAAACTTGTAGTACCATTTTCATTTGCTAGATGGCGCACAAAGTTCGAAGCAGGCAAAATTTGTTGCACACCTATATTCACTGCAATATACTTTGCTTTAGGGTACCTTCACACTTCAAGAAATTATGGAACAAAACGGAAATAGCGCATTGTATTTTGAATTTAAAAATTTTAAAAACATTGAGCCATGATGAATAAATTTATAGGAAATAAAATAAATTAAAGGCGTTTTCTGAATTTCGTGTTCTTTAGTTACCTACCTATTACTTTCAATTTATTTTAGATTTTTAAATTTAAAATCGCTGGTGACATTTCCATTATGATCTAGAGTTATTGATGTGTGAAAGCACCCTTATTATTATCTACTGTCTGTTGCCTGTCATTGTCATTAAATGTCATCGTCAGTGTTGCTATTGCTAGTACAATTGTACTAGAACTAGTACATTTATGTTTGGAAAAGTACGCTAGTACTCCACTTGCAAATCTAGTACTCTTTTAAAGAATGTTGTGCCTTAGTTTTTCTAGTCGTAGATTTTTGTTACCCTTAACAGTTTTAGATAAATAGGCAATTTCTACATATCTGTGTTAATATAATAAATAATATGTTAATATAATAAATATATGAGTATTGTCTAACTATCTGGTTGTAAAGTACTGAACTAAATGTAAACAACCAGTAAAACGTTAAGTAGTATATTGGGTTGCAGAGTCGAGAATAATAAGTTTATTTTGGTTTTCAGAACAACAGTTCTCAAAACCAAAACAAAGCTTAAATGTCATAATTCTAGTACAGTTTTCTGGAATTTAGTACACTCTATATTGTTTTTCTAGTACCAAACTGAGAGACGCTTGTAGCAACACTGGTCATCGTTTTGATTTGATTACTGGGTCGTCAAGAGGTAAAAGTTCATGTTATGAAGTGAACATCAAAATTTTAGTGTTTATTACCAACGAACTATTTCCAATAATGAAAAATAGTCTCCAACGAATAGGGATAGACTGAATTACTTAATTGAATTATGAATACTACAACGAATGGTTTCCTAAAGAGTAGCAATGGACATTCTGGAGGATTACATTGCAGTAAAGATGCTCTAACTGATATGTTCGGATGGTTTTTACAGGTTCTCTTGGCCTGTTTAGCTTTTACATGCCTAATTGGTGAGTTGGACTTTTTATTTGTCAAATGATACGTAACTTTTTTATATTTTATAGCAAAAAGATTTTGTGAACCTCGAAACGAAAGAAGGTCATGGCTAATTTGGTTCTATGATACTTCAAAACAAGGAATGGGAGCAATGGCCATTCATTTAGCAAATGTGTGGCTTGCTGGACAATATACTGGTGATCCTTGTACCTGGTAAGTTATTACACCTGTGTAATGGGATTTAGTTGAGTTGCCGATTATTACTGTCTAACATTCCAAATTCTTATAGTGCGTTCTAATCAGATTAAAAGAAACATATTTTCTGTTTGACTCATCATTTATAACTCTTAAAAGCTAGGGATGGAGTTAATTCAGCAATAGCGAATGGTCCAAGAAATTGATAAATATTATTCAACTTATTTTTGCCATCGATCTTTAAACTAGCAATGATTTCCTACTCTTTGTGGTGCTGGTAAATTCATATTGATGCTCTGTCGAATAACTTTACAGCTAGATCTTTGTAATCATTCAGTATATTAATGTTTAAATCTGTATCACTGAAATTCAGTTAATTTCAGCCTGAAATTTATTTCTTCTAGCGCAACTAAATCTACATTTTCATGAAGAAACTGAAATATGAGATATGATATTTTTTGTCTCTTAGGCATGCATGTATTGTTTTTTTATATCATCTGATGGTGTCTTCTATTAAGTATTGTGTTGTTATGGTACCAAGTAATTTATATTAATTACTGTTGACCCTCTCAGGCTTGGTGTCGTTTCAGGCTCCCTGCGTGGTGGACCTAAAGGATTTTCTTGTAAACAACATTTAACGTTAACACAAAAAATTATGTTTGGATCTAATGTAAGATAACATTAACAGTAGCTTTCCTTTGACTTACTGGAAATACTGCTCACTTTTTTCTAAAACAATAAAACAAAGCATGATTAAATTTTGTTTTAGAAGTTACGAATTACTTTTGTAATGTTTCCTTTCAGTTTTGGTCACATTTGGATACATATTTTGGAGATCTGTTTAGTGCATATAGTTGATATCTCCTGATAACTGATCAGCTTTACCAAAGAGAATCTGATTTTTAATCAGGGAGATTAATCTAATAAAAAATATAATATAAATAAAGTCTTATATAATTAATATGACTGATAACGAGGCTGATAAGTAATTTAGATTTATTTAAAATGGATATTAAAATTATCTTAAATAATAATAATAAAACTTCTTTATTGTTTGCATTAGTATACAATGCAATATAATATAGTCAAAAGGCCTTTAACTTTGGTCCTTCGGCCAAGGAGGTAATAATACAGTAAAACCTTCCAATACCGACCTTCCTCGGGCAATCATATGTTGGTTGCCAAAGATGAAGGGTGGTCGTTTAAACGAGAACATAGGAAAATTAAGTTTTGCATTTTATATTATTTATTTATTAATAACTTCAATGACATAATTGTAGTATCACTTTATTAAAGAAAAATATACCCTAAATTTAACTAAATACGCAATATTAAGTGCATTAGGGTGGAACGAAAAAGTCTTTCTTTTAAAATTGTTTTGCCATAGGTGTCGAAATGTGCATTGGGATAAATAAAATTCATTCTCAAATGCTGATCGATCTATCTTAGCATTTTCAGGTTCCTCACAGGACGGAAAGTTTAGAAATTTTGGTGATTTTACAGGTTTTTATTATCTTCATTGATTTACTTAAAAAATATATATTTTCTGTTAGACATAATATTTAAAGTAATTATTAAAGTATGATAAAAAGCATCACCAAGTCGATTTGCTTTATTTTAATATCTTCCGGTTCCTCATGTGTTTCGTGGCTGTATGTCGACGATTTATTTATTTCATCATCACATATTGGATATACATTGCATATATATGAACGTCACAACATAACAAAAATTTTGATAAAATAGTTAACATACAAAAATTTGGATTAAAATAGTTAAAAATCAGAAGAACTAATTAAAATCCTAACCTAACCCTAATGTCACTGATTGTGCTGTGAGCAATTTAGCATCACTGCGGCTCGTGATTCATGTATTCTTCAACTGAGCAGAAACAATTTACAGCTAGAAAATTTTTCAAAAAAGAAGTAAATTTATTTACAGAATTTATAGTTTTGATATGTGGTGGCAATTTGTTGTACATTTTAATACCAGCATGATACGGAGATCTTTTATATAAAGTAGTGTTGTAATTGTTATCTTTTGTTATTTATTTGTCTAGAATCATCTAATGATCTAAGATATAAATGTGCTGGGAGAGGTCTAGGTGGTGTTTCTGAAATACTCGAAAACATATTGAAAATTGAAGAAATTTGGCAAAGTACATCAATTCCTACCGTTTTTCAAAATCGCACCTGGGATGAACTTAAAAAATTTCGTGGATGTTATAAGCAAATTCAGAAGAATTTAAACTCTAGAGAAAATACTGCGACTAAGTTCCACCGTTATTAAAGAAGCAAAGATGCCAGGTGTCATTCAGGTTTACTAGCAGTATGAAACTAATGAAGAATGTATCCAATGTGTCTTTACGGCATGAACCGTTAAAACAACAGCAATACGAGAATTTAGTATACCTAAAATAAATTTTGAGACCAAACATTACTCGAAATTAATCCTTGGGAATGACGTAAATGTTACTGAGCCGCTAGCGACTGCTAATATGGAAATGTGTGTTACCAAAGCATTAGACGTAAATTTCACTTTGAGGGGGGAGGAGGGGGTCCATAAAGTGTGACAAGAGGGGAGGATGGGGTCAAACTTTTGTGACATCACATTATATACATCTGTGTATACCATTGTTTTATTTGAATGGAATTAAAAAAAAAACAGAAACAAAAATCAGAAAATTCTACTTCAAAAATTAAAATGTGAGACGTCACAATGGGGGGGGGGGGGGGGGTTGACTCAAATGTGACAACCTTTGACATAGAGGGTAGAAAACCCATGAAATATGCGTGATGTAATTAATGGATGGCCCCACTCCTTGCAATACCAAAGCTGTTGAATGATTCATGCGTCTTGCAACTGAGGCATCACTAGCTGTCTCTAGTTAGACGTCTGCGCCGCCGCGCCGATACGCCGCCGCCGTTAAAATATAAAAAATTTACGCCGCCGCCGCCGCCGAAATGTTTTAAATTCACGCCGGGAACTAAAAGCTCTTAGTAAAGTAGACTATTTGACTGCACAAATAAAAAAATATATTTTAGAAGATGATGTACAAATCAAACCAAGTCTCAGATTCAGTAATGGAAAGGATTGTGCCAAGAAAAATAAGTCTGTCCCCGTACAAAAGGACAGTTATATCTTACCATTAGTAAAATAGCACACAACTTCTGGGCAAAAAAGTACACCATCTTTAGAAGCTGATTGTCACTCATAATTAGGGGAAGCCAAAAACGCTTATACCATCAAAGCTGATGATGATGTTTTGTCATATTGGAGAGAAAACAAGTGGATTTTCCATATTTGTCGATATTAGCTAAGAAATTTTTTTGTATTCCAGCTAGAAGTACACCTAGCGACAGGGTTTTTCCTGTTGCTGGCATGGTAGTTTCTGCCAAAATGGCAAGATTAAGTCCAAGTCATCAATAGAAATTTTTTTTTTCATGATAATTACAAACTTATAAAAAATTTTGCATCGTCTCCTACAACTAGCCATAACCTTGCCTCAGCTTCGACTCAATAAGTGAGTTGTGATGTGCCTGTGAATTGTGATATGAGTCGAATTCTGCCTATTATTGTTGGTTACTCTGGTTAAACCAAGAGTATAATTTTTGTTTGTGTTTTACAAGAATATATTTTTTTTTTCAAGTTAGACTTGAAAACTGTTATTTTTGTATTATTGTTATTATTATTATTATAAACTATAATGTAATATGATGCATTAAAAGTAGAATCAAGACAAAGTTAATTTATTTTAACTGCAAATTTTGTCACATTTTTCGTTACCTTTACTATCAATATTTTAAATTCCGTCAACATTGTAGAGTAATGTGAAATTAGGGACCGCATGGCTTCCGCAGGTCGACGCCGCCAATAAAAATATGGCGGTGTACATCGGCATCTTACGCCGGTTTACGCCGCCTACGCCGGTTGATCAACGTAGGGGCGCCGCCGCCGAAAAATTTTTTTCGGCGCAGATGTCTATCTCTAGTCAAGAAAAACGAGATGGATTCATTCTAGCCCGTATAAAATCAAGAAATATATTGCCTTCAATTAAAACAAATCAGATTACTTTAAAAATGGATAATAACTGAAACAATATTTTGTTTTTGTTTGTTTTTCCATGACTATTTGAGTGTTTTTTTTTTAATGAAATGTGTGACATTATTTGATGTTCATCCTCCTACAGTTGTTGAATATAGAGAAAAAAATAAATAAGACCCGATGAAATAAGTTTAAAGAAATTGCTTAGAAGTGCATATTTTAACTTTCTTGAGGAACCTGAAGTGTGGATAATATAATTTAAAAATGTGGCACAGTGATTTGTGGTACATTAAGACAC
This sequence comes from Stenurella melanura, assembly GCA_963583905.1. Taxonomy (NCBI): domain Eukaryota; kingdom Metazoa; phylum Arthropoda; class Insecta; order Coleoptera; family Cerambycidae; genus Stenurella; species Stenurella melanura. Next base: position 66,103,302 of record OY757310.1, read on the forward strand.
TTTTGACTACTATGATATTACCAATATCCAAAGAATAGAAAAATAACTAAGAAAAAATAATAGATAAAATAAATATATAAGAAAAGTTTTTTCTAACATTTTGAACCAATTGAGGAATCTGAAAATAACAAAGTACTGTCTTCAATTTTTGCGCAGTTGTTAATAACAACCAAATGCACCTTTTGATAACAATGTAATAATTGTCGAAAAAAAAAAATCTCATTTTTTGTTCCACCCTATAGTAGGTACTAATCACGAATGTTGTATCTGGGGAAGTACTTAAGATATTATTTTCAATTTCAGTTTGTGTTAAATAGGATATAAAACTCCATATTTTAGTTAAAAAAGTTATTTTATCACTCCACCAGTGGCGTCCCTGCAAACATGTTTTCTGATCTTTTTTACCAAAGTGGTACACCACTGACATTTTCCCATGTGGACATTTTTTCTGATTAGCCTGGTCAATTCTACATGAAAATGATCTCTTGTGTTTTTTTCATCAGATGTACAGTTCTTGATTGAAACAATTATATTCAAATTTTATAGAAAAATTCGAAGGGCCTAGCCAGATAAGTAGGTATGCGTAAAATATCCCTAAAAGAGATTATATGAATGGCCACCAAAATATTCCCTTGAATATAAAGTATATTTGTTACAATATTGTTTCAAAAATCTTTGGAAAAGTTGAACTTTTGCAAAAAAAAATGTGTATTAAAGAATGGTTGCACCTACATTATGAATAAATAATTCTGAAAACATTCCTATAGAGGCGAAGACTGGCGGTAGCATGCCGATTACCCAGCTAGCACACTGACGTCAATTTGCCATCGTTTATTTGTCATAATATACATCATAAGTCCCAATATAACGACGTTCAATGTACGTCTAAATGACGGTCTAATGCCACATCCTAATGACGTTCAAGTTACGTTCAGTATGACCTTAATTTGACCAATATGACCCCAAATAAAAACCCTTTCCATACATCATTTTGACGTACGATCAAGGTTCAATGCTGACGTCAATATAACATTTAATATGACCTTGGTTTGACGAATACGGGCCCAAATAAAATTCTTTTTTCACTTGAGAATATTATTTAATCTTTCAGTTTTTATTCATTTTACGTTCTTATTAATTAGGAATGGTTTGAATATACATATATTATTATAAATAACACTGTAACAGAATTTTAAACACCTACTTTAAAATCATTCGACTGTGGGATTTAAACCACCGGCCTCTCGCGTCCAGTACGCTTCGTCTGAGCTATTGTCCTTCATGTACATTTTACGTTAGAGTGTACTTATTACTTGCAGTTGAGTACCCAGTTTGAACATAACATTCCCTTTCAGTTAACCGTGTACAATGTGGGCATTAATAAAATCAAGTGCAATGGCAAATTTCTATAAAATACTTACGTTGTGCGAATAGTGAATGTTGAACAATTAAGCAGTGAATATTATGTTCAGATGGGTATTAAAAATTATTTAAAAATATTGTTTATTCATGAAAGAGAGTTGAATGTTTTAAAATTAAAACAGAAAAGTGAGTTTTCATTTAATGTAGATGGCAGCACTCCTATTTTGCATTGTGGTCAAAGATAAGAGTTAATTTTCTAATGTTTGCTATAGTGGTGGTAGAGTGTCATTTTAACAATCGTTTTTTTGTTTAATTCGCTCTGCACTTTGAAATACATATATACGTATATAATAGGTATGTTAAGGTTGAGGGAAATATAGGTCAACGGTCAATTACCGGTTGTTAGACCTATTTCCAATAAGTTGGCGAAAAATTTCATGGTATATATGCGGTAAAGATTTCACATGTAGCTGTAGTACCTACATACACAATAGAGTAAGAACATAGGAGTTATTGTGATTCAGTACTAATCAATACAGCTAATACATAAAAGTAACTATTATAAAAGATGAAAATATAATAAAGGCATTTGACCGTTTATATAATAGTGTTTATTTGAGATAAGAATATAAATATAATACAACACTTACATCTAAATACAAATAAACATGAAAAGAAATCACAGAAGGTTCAATTTAACCTTGAATGTGACTAACAAGGGGCATAGAAATTTTTTTTACAAATTAATGCAATAATTAAAAAAGGATTAATATACATTTAAGATATCCTATTTGGGAAATAAAATAATAAGAATGCAGAGTATAGACAATCATACTCTGTTTCATATTTTAGGTACTGTTTAATTTTTCAATTTCTAACAATTTTGTAGCATTTTTTTTTTCATTTACAGTTTTATGTTCAAAGTATATGGTCGGTTGATAGGGCATATAATTTTTTAAAATTTGGTAAGTATCACATTTATTTAGCTTTTTTTTAAAGTGTTTTTTAAGTCTAGTAATTTGCGTATTTCAATTCTGGGAGTTTCAGTTATAAATTTTTTTACATATTTCTTAAATAATTTTTTATTTGATAATTTTTTTAATGTTTCAGGTACAAAATTAAACGCCTGAGGTGCTAAGAATACATGGGATCATTGTCCAATTGTTTTGTATATTTGTTTAACAGGTATTAGGTTGCCTCTATGTCTGGTGTTATATTCATGTTGTAGAATATTTTTACTTTCAGAGTACTGAACAACGGTCAGACTGAAGAAGAATAACTGACGTGGATCCATAATTGACATTTCTCTATATAAATTATCAGTGGAATAGGTATGATCTTTGTTGTACATAATTTTAAGGATTCTTTTTTGAGTCATTTCTAACTTATTTAAATGTACATTCATTACGCCTCCCCATCCTATTATGCCATATTTAATGTGTGGCTCTACAAGGGCCATGTAAATTATTTTTAAGTGTTTAATATCTAGTACTTGTTTTAGAAATTTAAAAAGATGGATATGTATTCTTAGTTTCTCTGTAACATAGTTTACTTGTTTGTCCCATCTTAGATGACAGTCGATAATTAATCCTAGGTATTTATGATATGTTTGAGAAGATATTAAAAACCTATTCTGTTGATCATCTTTTATTTCTAAGGATTTGAAGTGTGGTAGGAAGCAACTATACGAGGTAAAAGGTACAAACACTGTTTTTTCAAAATTCAGCGAGAGAAGCTTATTATCGAACCATGCTTTTATATTTTCAAAGTCTTTCTGCACCTTTTCTCGCAAATTGTTCAAGGTATCACTTTCATAGAAAATTGCCGTATCATCAGCAAAGCTGATGATGGTACCCTCCGAGTTAATTTCAAACAAATTGTTAAGGTAAACGATGAACAAAATGGGGCCCAATATGGTTCCTTGTGGTACACCAAATTCAATTGTTTTGAAATTACTTCTATAGTTACCGATTTCTACACATTGTTTCCTATTTGATAGGTAACTATGCATTAATTTGAGTGCTGTACCTCTAATACCGATGTCATCTAAGTTTTGCAGTAATAGCGTGTGGCTAATTGTATCGAATGCCTTCGCTAAGACTAAGAATAAACATAGCGAAGGTTTAGAGTTATCAATAGCTTCGTAAATTTTTTTTGTAAGTAGGGTGATTGCATGTTCAGTCGACTTACCTTCTCTAAAACCAAACTGTTGTGCTGACAAAATATTGTGTTTATTTAATTTAATTTTATAATTCTTGTTTTCAATGTCATTTCAAATATTTTTGCTATAGCTGTTATTAGCGATATAGGTCTGTAATTTAAAGGCATCAACTTGTCTCCTGCCTTATAAATAGGTTTTACAATAGACACTTTAAAAATTTCCGGACAAGTACCCGAACTAATCGATTTATTTATTAGATATGTTAGAGGCTTAGCAATATATTCTGATATTTCTTTAAGAGTTTCAGATTTAATTTTGTCAAATCCTGGCGCCATTTTATTTTTCAGTTTAGATATATAATATCTTATTTCGGGACAGGTCAGGGATAGAGAAATATGGAATGCAAATTTATTTTCTTTTTTTCTATATAATTTTCCTTTTTTTTTCATTTTATTGGTGAGCAATTTTCCTACATTTATGAAATTATTATTAAATGTGTTACACATTTCAAGTTTATTTGTTATAATTTTATTTTGTTTATCTTTAATTTGTGCTATATTTTTATCTTGTTTGTTGGAATTTTTTATTTTATAATTATAATTTACTGTGTCCCACAATGTTCTCATGTTATCTTTACTTCTTTGTATTTGAGTTTTGTAGAAATTATACTTTGTTTTTTTTTATTAGCTGTGTTAATTTATTTCTATATGCATTGTATTCTTGTTTTAAGTTGTAATTAGTTGGATTATGTTTTACCTTTTTATGCAAATAGTCTCTTTTTTTAATAGATGTTATGATACCTTTGGTGATCCACTCTTTCCTTTTCCCTCCCTTTTTTAAAGATGTTTTCGTATATTTATTTATTAACAAAATTGTTTGTTTCATTATCTAAATCCTCACCAGTAATTACGTCATTCCAGTTATAATGGCTTAGCTCTTGTTTTAGTGTTTTATAATTTATATATTTAATAAATTTGTTTTCATTATTTTGTGTTTTGATTTCATTTAGTACTAATTGTAAGCTCGTCGGATAATGATCTGTTAAACCTGATTCAATTATTAAAGGTAGTATCTTCTCTTCTACGTCAGGGTGTTTAGAATATATAAAAATATGATCAATGCATGATTTAGACACACCGTCTATTCTAGTATATTTATTTATTGCCGATTTGTATTCATATTCACTTAAGATGTTCAAAAATTCACTTGAGATATCGTTCTCTTTCATAATATCGATATTGAGATCACCCAATAATATTTTATAATCTGAATTTGTTGTTAATGTCTGAAGATATTGATTTAATTCAAAACTAAATTCTCTGGCGTTTATAGTAGGTGATTTATATAGAGCCAAGATATTAATTGTGTAGTCTAGTATTTGAAGATTTAAATTTATAACCGAAACATTATTTATCAAATTAATTTCATAAGTGTACTTTATATCTTTTTTTATATATATTACCACCCCGTCATTTTGATTATATTGACCATTGCTATACAGGATGTCATATCCTTCAATTTTATATTGGTTTATGTTTTCAATTTTCCACGTTTCAGTAAGTACGATGCACTCAAAAGGATCATCAAAATGTGAAAGAAAGACTTCAAGGTTTTCAAAATTTTTTGCCAAACTACGGATATTACAATTCATTATCTTAAAATTTTTGAACTTCGTATTAACTGACAAAATTTTGTTTGCTAGATATGCACTTTCAACCGCCTCTGTATTGATTTTTGATATTTCAAAATTTGTTAAAAATTTATTCATTTTATTATTACTTATTTTATTTTAAAACAATCGAATAATCTACAGACACATATAAACGGATACAACAAGCCCACGTAAAATAAAACTTATATATATTTTTATATCCTTAATTTCATGTGTTGGTTCATTTTTGAAATCTCTTATATAAGGATCCATTTCAATTCAAGTCTTGTGTTTATTTAATTTCCCATTCTCAATAATAATTAAAAATAATATTTTATTGTGTTGTGTTGAAAATATAAAAAAGTGTACATATGTATTTATACAATACCCAAAAATATAAACGTGATTCAAAAATGACGTCATAACAACGTTCTGTCTACGACGTCTCTGCGACATTCTATAATGTGAAATAACTTTGACGTCATTTTTAAATCCAGTGTATGACGTCAGGAAAGGCCTAAAAAATGATGTTATAACAACGTTCTGTCTACGACGTCTCTGCGATATATTTTGAAATGTGTGAATGAACTTTGACGTCATTTTTAAATCCAGTGCACGACGTCAGAAAATATGACTTAATTATGACGTATTTTTAAGATCCGATTTATTTATGATTCAAGAATGATGTCATAGCAACGTTCTTTCAACGACGTCTCTGCGACGTACTAAAATATGACGTAATTTTAACGTCATTATTTGGAAAATGACCTTAAACTGACGTCTGATGACAGCAAATTCCAACAGTTTTTATAAAACAAAATTTATCATTATCAATGTTAATAATAATTGTTTTACTCATGAATTGTGCTTCTGACGAAAAAGCACAAGAGACTGTTTTCATGTAGAATTGACCAGGCTAATCAGAAAAAATATCCACATGGGAACATGTCAGTGATGTACCACTTTTTTTGGTAAAAAATATCAGAGGACATGTTTGCAGGGACGCCACTGGTGGATCGATAAAATAACTTTTGTAACTAAAATATGTGGTTTTATATCCTATCAACACATACCAAAATTGATAATAATATCTAAAGTACTCTTTGAGATATTAAAAAATAACAATTTAAAAAAGAAAAATTCAATGCAAGAAATGTAAGCCGTTGCGGATATATATTCATATCAACTTTTCTTCATAAAATGACCTAAGGAATCACACCCTGAAATATTAGCACGTCACTAAGGAACACTCTGTATTTCTGTTTAGTGTATTGTGTAATTTTACCCATAATATTTCCATATAATTTACAATCACGTATTTGTTTTCATTTTCGGTTACCTATAAACTCTACAAACATTTACAGAGTAGTTTACTTTTGTTGGTCAAGATGCCACCGTAATATAAATTTCTAATCTTTATTTTGTGATAACTTACTGAAATATGTTTATCAAAGACCTACCTGTGTAAATATTTTATTAAATCTAAAATCTCTCTGTCACATAATACAAAGATTAGAGATTAATATTTATACCTGCATAGAGATAATATTTTTTAATTATCATAGATATATTTTCCTTTATTTATTAGCTGTTTAATTGTTAAGTATCTATAAAGATATTTTCCCGATCTACAAGCCATTAACAAAAATTTTGTCCATTGGAAACAAATAATCATATGTAGTCTGAAAAGATAGTTACAAATATAATAATAATAATAATAATAATAATAATAATAATAATAATGTTTATTATGCAAACAGAGATTACAATAATACAATGTTACATAAAAGGTAGGAGTTCGGCTAAGCCGTTCTTCCACACTACCCAAAATGAAGAACAATAAAAATATAAAAATGAATGTTCAAAAATGCAAAATTTTTCTAAATTTGTTGGCCGTTTGCATTATGTGATATGTATTGAGTGTGGAAATATAGAATTCCGGAACAAAGTATAGAACTTATCTATGCAGTTTTATTTTGCAGGGTCACTTATAGTCTTGTAGCTAGGTAGCATTTTTGGAAACGTACCGTTACATGAATTGTGTGTATCAATTAACTCTACCGAACATAAATCACGTCAGAATAGACTTCTGGCATGTCAAACCATCAGTTTCGCCATTATTCAAGATATACAATTTTCTCGTAAAATCGTATATTTGCTCGTTTTTAAATACGTGAAGAAAGTATTCTAACGAGAATTTAATATAGAATCTTTTACTTAGGAAATTTATAATAAATGTAAGTATCAGAATGACTTTTTAATAATGATAAAAACATGAGAAGCGAGTTAATGGCTCGGGACTGTTTCAGTTTATAGCCTACTGATTAATAGATGAGATACTCTGGTTACCCATCCAAATACCGGACTCAACCAAAGTGCCTTAACATCGCCAATCGAGTGTCGGAAATTAAATTGGTGATCGTACATCTTCCCCCTATTATATTATTAGGGTTAGTCTATTATTAATGTGGGACAAAAATCAAAGTATACTTACTGAAAATTTTATTAGTCATAAAAAAAATGAAACATGAATCTTTACATATAACGATCTATTTTATTAGGTTTGAATTTTCATTTGTGTGTCCATTCATAAACCTGGATAATACTTTATATGCATCTAATTTGTTTTATTTGCTTTTAGGTATTTAATAAATTTCCTATTAGATTCCTCATTAGGCCTACTAATAATATTTATTGGTATACGATTAAGCCAGTACTTAGCTAGAACTAAAGGATGGGAAGCAATAAACTTTGGAGAATACGGTAAGTGTTGTTTATGTTCACAGTATACATTTTAATATATTAATCAAATTGTATTTTTCAGGAAAACCACCATCTGCGAATGCATGGATGGCACAGTGCTGTCTCTACGTCGGTTTGATGGTGATTGTAAAAGTTTCAATAACACTATTTATGCAGCTAGACTTCTGGGAAAACGTCAAGGACTTTATTTTGTCTCCAATTCCAAATCCCAGAGTTGAACTTGCATTTGTTATGCTTATCATACCATTCTTTGTAAATGTAAGTAGTTGTTTGTTTTATTTTAATTAAGTACTCATTTAACGTTGGCCTATTTATGAGGTTATATAAGGCAATGTCCAACGCCAGGAGCTGATCCACTCCCAACATGGATATTTCTTCTTTTTACGTATCTACCATCTAATAGATAAGAGACTGACTGCTTTACATCTTCTCTGAAGGATGGCTTATTTTTGCCTAAAATTGCGAAGCTTCTGTGTATACACTAATATATAAGCTGATTGAAGGAAGGACGACTCCCTGAGGGCTGCGCCCTTGGCAGCCGCCCCCTGGCCAGCCCCTAGCTACGGCGCTGATCTGTATTACCGTGGCTATTCAGGTGGTCTGAACTGGCATAGGTAGCCAGGTTAAATAAAATTTGAAACATTTAATGTCACAGCCAATCAAAACTCATTGAATTAATGCTACTATATTTACCAGTAGATATATACAATAATAACTGGAAATCCAATGATAAATTAATGAGCCTAGTCACACGCATGCCTTCTAATAATAAAAAATTGTAAATAAGTGTTAAAATATATCGATGGAAAATGGCTACTTTCCTCACAGGAATTTCACATGTGAGACATATGAAGTGGCTGAAGGCCAAAATGACATGACAATTTGTAAGTTGTGAATAAAGGTAATTAAGTAAATGTTGAAGGCAGAAAAAACAGCTGAAGGCCAATTATAAAATAGGAAAGTGTTCAAAATTGAGCGTATGTGTGATTATTAAGTTATAAAGGATATTATCACCACTTTATCCTAGGACGACCTCAATCCGGACCTGTCTGACTTGATTTCCTTCTGTGTTAACATCCACTGCTCGTTCAAGATTACTGATACATACTTTTAACCATCAATTCAGGTTACTACCATCCAGTCGATAACTTATAAAAGTTCCATTAGCCATGACAGCTGGATAAGAAGTTCCAAGTGCCATATTTCCTTGAAGGTCACCCTCTCAAGTGAACTACTAATGTTGCTTAACTTTTTTCATCAAGATATAGATATAGTCAATAGGCGTCTGTGCTTGTATAATTATGTTGAGAATGTTTCTTGTAACAACATAGTTACTTATCACGTACCATCAGTTTTTTTCACTTGGTTATGTCTGAGCTGTTTTGCATTAAGACATTTATCAGACTCTGTCAAGTAGTCTATCTACTATTACTCATTCTGAGTTCATGTAGTACATTCATTATACCTCAATTGAAATTATTCAATTTAATTATTGTAATTTCTTTAGGAGTGAAAAGTCTTGCCATTGCATTCTTAAGTGGATTAGAAAATTAGAAATAACCAAAGAAAAATAATGAAACTTGCAGGTGTTTACCTACTCAATTTACTTATTACTAAAATCGTTGCCCTTTGACTGATAACTAGCATATCGTAGGTACATTTTTTTGCAATAATTTAAACTTTAGCATTTTAAGGAAGTATTTGTTCTTGAAGAACCTAAATTGAATAAAAAGCAAGAACTCCCCTCATTTATGTAATAGTAATAATACTTTTAGTTTTTGCTGATAAATTGTAATGAAATTAGGAATTCCAGAATATGTGATCATGTTGGATGGCATAGAAAAATTTTGTTGGTTGTAATTTGATTTAATATTCACCAGCTTTTATTTAGAAAACATCAATACAGGGTGTCCCATAATAACGTGCAAAAAAATGTATCTACCAATTCCTTATCGAAAATGAAGGTGGGTTCTTCATATTAAATTTTTCAAAATAAGCCTTTCTTGTCCAGCTACACCCTTTTAAGTGGGTGTGCAAATGAACGGTTTTTAATTTCTATCTGAAAATAATCTAAGCGGAAAAAGAAAACATTTGGCACATCTCGGTTACTAATAAAACAGCATCTAACGAAATTATTTCATCCATCTAGCGTGTATTCAAAGGGTAATATTAACTACCCTTCATATAATTTTGTTTGCTATTTTTTTTTCAATTAAAAAAGAACTAAATATTGTGGTTCATTTAGATTTTTTTTTACTTCTTGAAAAAATCGACAATTTTTGAGAAAAAATAACTCAATTACATCAGCTGATCAATCGAAAGCAACGAGCACTGTTATATTAGTCAAAACAGTAAGTAGGCTGGTGTCAAATCATTCGGCTTCGCCTTGGCTGCAAATCCTGCAGGGCTCAAAACAAAAAAATTTTGTGTTCTATTCCTAGTAATATAATATACTATTATTATCAGATGAAACCATGTTTTGTATTTGGTTCTAGTTAATCCTTTTTGATAAACAGTATGATTTTGTCTCCATGCTTTTTGTATAATTCTCTAGAAATACGAAGCAGAATTTCTTGGACATGTGGGATACTAAGAGATTAGGATTATTGATTTATTGGAGTATGCTCTTTGTTGCTTCTATAATTTTTATAGATGATATTCTATTTGAAATTTTGTGAAACAATGTGTCCGTGTTCTAAAATAGGCCTGCAAGTTGATTTGTATGTTCTTGATACAGTTTGTTAATCTTATGATCCTTGTATGCCAACGAATTAAAATGCTTCACTTTAGGAATTATCTTATTTCACTAATGTGTTTGTATTAATTGAGTGTTGACAAATAATTTTTGTTATTCCATGTATCTTCTTGATGTTTCTGGATTCGATCTATTATTCTCAACATTAATACTAATCATTTAAATTAATTTATGGATGTCTGCGTTATGTTTTAGAGATTAATCTCTTAATTAAGATTTAAATGTTTGTTATTAATTTGTAGTCAATAAGAGATAACAAAATAGTTTCCATATTCTAGAAAATATACAATGTATGATCATGTCCATCTAGAGTAGTTTATATGGAAGAAAGAAAATTACATGCTTTTGAACAAAAAACTTTTACTATATAAAACCATCACTGACATTTTCGATAACAATTTTTACCTTCTTCAGGGCTTAGTTATCTTATTACGTTCTTGCAATCATGTAGTTTTTTGTATGGAATGCAAGATTCTTTTAGAAAAATTACAAAAAAACAAATAATATATCAAAAAAATCTTAAAGCAAGTTCTTACATTTTACATAAATGTTCACTAACAGAATCACATGAGACCCCATATGAATGCTTGACTTGTTTATAATATTCATAGATTTGATGTTTGATAAACACTAATTTATTTTCCCAATTATAGAAAATAAATTGGTTATAGATTATGGTTAATTAAGGTTATTACCATTTCAATCCCCTAATAAACAAACAATAGTATTGATAATATTTCTTTTCAGATGTTAATGTTTTGGGTAACTGACAATTTCTTAATGTACAAAGATCCTGCCAAAAGAAGAAGAAATAGTTCAGAAGAAAGTTTATTACAAAAAGCTAAAGTGAAATACCGTACTCTAAGAAAAAAGAAATGGATAGATTCGGAAAGTGATATACTTCTTTCAGCTGATGATGAACTATTAGATCCTGAAACTGTGCCTATTACAAGAGCAGTTATTACTTAAGTCTAATGACAAATATCTGGTGAGTTGATGAAATGATATATTTAAATTTTCTGTCATGGTACTTTAACAGGCTAAAGTGTGTTATGGGTGCGCACGTTTGTTCATACTGTCTATCATGTACTGAGTTCGATCCCCGCCTGTGACACCGGCAATGTTGGTGGGTAGTGGATGTTGTTTGTGTTTTTACAATTGTGTAACTCTATTCCGGATAGCCTTGTTTTCGAAATTGGGAGTTGTTTACTATGTGTGGTGTGTTTAATATATTTGTAGATCAGTAATGCAGGATTGCCCTACATTTCTTATATTCGATTTCGTATAAAGCTCATATACACAACGAAACTGATTATCTTGCTACAGGGCTTAAAAGTGTCACTCTCTTGTTATGTCTGTCCACTAACACTGACTGAGCATTTTACAGAATTCTTTGTCTGCATGTACGATCTATAACAGTTGAATTTAATTGACTGCTGCGATACATTTTGTTCGATCCTTCTATTTCATGAATTAGACTTCGTCATATGTATGATATTGCATCCCTTACGATAACTTAGGATAGGTCAGTTATGTGGTGATTGTGGTTGATATACTGAATCGGACCTAAAAGTCGATCTGACCAGATTTTGAAATAAAATCTGGTTAATAATCAGTAATATTTGTTAAAAAATTATGTACACATTTTTAAAGAATTAAAATTTATGGAAATTAAAATCGTAGGTAAATATTGTTTTTAATTTTATTTAACAAATAAATTATGAATTCTCACCTCAATAATTTCTACTAAATACCGACAATACTAAGAGCGAAAATGAAATATATTAATAAATTGTGATGGATAAATATAGTAACTTTTTTTCATTTATAGGTGTTAAAACATCTCGGTGGTAAACTCAAATCCAAAATATAAGCAGCATTTGCGGCTTCCTTTATTCTTTTTTTTTAATAGGTGTTCGTTTGCAAGCGCGTGGCTCTCGAGGCGGCTCTCTTTGCGATGTAATTCTTAAGGGATGCCGCTTTGAATGTTATATTTTGCACACAACCTTACATAAATATATTTCTGGCTTTTGAAAAGAAGCTTTTGTTGTGTACATTTGTTGCAGTCACAGACAAATATATTGGAAGCCATCTTTCATCAGACTTATGCCCGTTTTCTATTTGCTTACTTTTTTTCTAATTGTTAGTCATTTTAAGTATGAAGTCTTTTGGGGTGGAGACCAGTAAGACTCGCAAACGTGTCAACGGTACATTGAATGCGATGATACCTACCTATTTTGCAGTTATTTGGTTGAATATTTGGCAGAATGTTCAGTTAGAATAAGCCAGATATACTATATCCAATTATTCACCCATACCTACCAATATCCATGCCATCACTACATTTAAGGTTGTCAAACATTTGTTGCCAATCAAGTGTAGTCCAGTAGATTAAGCAGACACTGCAGCATAGTGTGAGAAGTGAGCTTGAAATATTTATTGGCCCTTTCAGTTCTTCCATGTTTGAAATGGACCACATGTTCCTTGAATCTTGTTATAATTCAATGTTTCGTTTGTCCAACATACTTCAAATTACAATTCTTATAACTAATTTTCATAAATCCCTCAAATTATTGATTTGATACTGTATGGCTTTATTCTTTGGATTGTAATTTATTCCTGATGGATGCACAACTGTAATATCTAAGTTTTAAAAATTTTGCCTAGATCACGGGTAAACTGAGGTTCATATGTGATTGGTACAAGTTTTGGATTTCATTCAGTTTGAATGGTATTGGAGTCCTGGAGGGTTTCTGTAAATCTACGTTTCCTAATTAATTTATCAATTAGACTTACAGGGTATCCATTTCTCTTAGCTATATCCTTAATTAAAGCTTCTATCTTTTGTAAATTTTTGTTCATTCAGAAAGAACTTAATAGACAACGAATTAACGAATTGAGACCCGAAATTTTGTGCTGGGGGCAATGGCATGATTCATTAGGAATGTATCTTTTTTGTGTATATCAAATTTCAATTTATTGTTACGCATTAACGCCCCCTAGGTGTGGATGGCATAATTAATAAACAGGAATTGTATTCATTAGCATACCTTCACACCAGACTAGATTCTGCTGCACTGGTTCAACTATCTCTTCGGATATGGCACTAGGGAATAAATAGTTTTCTATAATTTAAGTGATGGGTTCTAGAAACATTGGTTCAAGGCTTTTCTAGTAGAAGTTCTTGAAGAAGAATCTAGAAAACATCTAGACCTCATCTTGTGGGGTATATAAGGCGACCGATTTACGACGGGAAGGCAGTTTATAAACGAGTTTAGTTCAGTACAGTTCAGATAAATCCAAAGTGATCTAAAGTGAACAATAGAGTGAAGTATCAAATAACAAACATTGTTGAAGGTTATGTTAGTACTAAATGTTTTGTGAGTTTCGGTAAAAAACTATTGTCTTGGTGGTTATCTCGTGCTATAATTTCTGGATCCATGGATTAAGGGTGGTTCCCAGGGGGTAGAAACCTGTGGCATTATACCTAATTACTACCGTATCTAAAAATGCTGATAAATTAAACACTGCTTTTAGATGAATCAATCAATATATTATAAATACTCTACATATGTTTCGGCTTACTAGGCCTTTATCAAGAGTATTACATAGTGAATACTAAAGTTTCCGATGTGCATATTCATTTTATACCTAAAAGTATTTATGTCTTAATCTATTTATGACTTAAGCTATTTAAGATTTAATTTAACATCTTTAATTATTTGAATGTTTGAAGTGGACCTAAGCTGATTATATAAATCAAAGGATATTTCTTAACAATTGGTTTATTATAGGGGTGTTTAGGAAATTCTGCTGGTCATTTGTGGTACAAGGGTTGTACTTGAAAGATTTTTTGATTTCTAGTTGTTCTAGCAGATCTAAACGTTTACCTTTTCTTTCTGAATGAAGTAAATTTATGTTATCAGTATCTATGAAATGGTTGTTTTCAATACAGTGTGTTGACATTCCTGTATTTTTATTGTTATTTAAGATTGATTTTTTGTGTTCTTTTACCCGGTTGACAACGCTTCTACCACTCTGACCGATATAGACAGCATCGCAATCCTTACAATTAATTTTATATACACCTGATTTATCAATTTTATTTAGTTTTTCTTTGTTATTAACCAAAATGTTTCCTATATTTGTTTTGTTCACACTTATTGTAGAGATACCCAAATTATTCAATTTTTTAGAAATTTTGTTACTATATTTCGGAACATAATTAATAAAACTATATTTTGTAGGTTTGTTAGGCACAGTGAAAAATTCTTTTTGAAGCATTTTGCGTTGTTTGTTTTTGACCATGTTATCTATTAGTGACTCGTTGTATCCGTTATTTCTTGCAATTTGTTTAATTATATTTAATTCAATTCATTAAACAAATATAGGAAACATTTTGGTTAATAACAAAGAAAAACTAAATAAAATTGATAAATCAGGTGTATATAAAATTAATTGTAAGGATTGCGATGCTGTCTATATCGGTCAGAGTGGTAGAAGCGTTGTCAACCGGGTAAAAGAACACAAAAAATCAATCTTAAATAACAATAAAAATACAGGAATGTCAACACACTGTATTGAAAACAACCATTTCATAGATACTGATAACATAAATTTACTTCATTCAGAAAGAAAAGGTAAACGTTTAGATCTGCTAGAACAACTAGAAATCAAAAAATCTTTCAAGTACAACCCTTGTACCACAAATGACCAGCAGAATTTCCTAAACACCCCTATAATAAACCAATTGTTAAGAAATATCCTTTGATTTATATAATCAGCTTAGGTCCACTTCAAACATTCAAATAATTAAAGATGTTAAATTAAATCTTAAATAGCTTAAGTCATAAATAGATTAAGACATAAATACTTTTAGGTATAAAATGAATATGCACATCGGAAACTTTAGTATTCACTATGTAATACTCTTGATAAAGGCCTAGTAAGCCGAAACATATGTAGAGTATTTATAATATATTGATTGATTCATCTAAAAGCAGTGTTTAATTTATTAACGATTATTTTCAAGATGTTTCACAAGGAACCTACCACAAGTTCAGTTCAGTGTATTAAAAATGCTGGTTGTGCATTGGTTTTCATTACCTATGTAACTTTTACTGAAGAGAAATGATTATTTAATTTCGAAGCAAAGGTTTCTACATCTCAAACCTTTGTATATCATACTGCGAATATATCATTCACATATTATCTCAACCACACCTTTGAGAAATACTTGAATTTCCTTTCTCTCTTTTAAACCTGCTTATGAATAAATTGGCAGTGCCAGAGTTTCTCCCTTGTTTAGGAAATTAAGTTCCTCTTTATCAAACAACTGAAGATTGATTCTTCACAATGTTAATAATTTTCTGAAGAATATTATTTGTTGATCTACCATTAGTGGTTAATTTTCTGAGTATCTTATTTTGTGAAGCCATTTTTTAAATATATTTTGTTTTAATTGCTACAAACCTATTTCTTTATAAATTGCTCATACTTTAAATTACTAACTTAAAGATAAGCTAAAAGCATTGGAATGCTAGGCTTTTGAATATGTGTTTTAGTAAGGAACAATTGTTTTAAAGGGTTTTTATTGTTTAATGTGTTAGTTTAACACCTAAAAATGATAAAATCTCAAAGTGCTACTAAATTCTGTGGTGCGTCTCTGAGAGCCATCCGAAGTCCATTTTTTAGTTTTTTCAAAATAACTCAAAAATAATGTAAATTTGGAGATAAGAATACTTTTCCCATCCAAGTATGTTGTTGAAAAATTTGTTTTCCTATTTTTAGTACCTGTTAAAAATAATTAAAGTACAAAGTTAAAAATTTAAGAAAATTCACTTTTTTTTTCTTTTTCCGGTAATTCGTCCATAACTTTTTTGCTCTGTAAAAATATTCAAGTATTCTGTAACTTTCCAGGGCGATTAAAAAAATATAGCCAATCAAATATTAATTATTATGAAAAAAAATTGACGTCAACTTTACAGAGTACTCATAGAGATATAGTTTCCACTAAAATTTGAAAATATTATCTTCAATATAACAGAAATTATTGATAAAAAATGCTTTTTCTGTCTAACTCTAAGAGGATGTACTTCTTCAGGGATGCATTATGAACACAGGAATCACAGGTTCCCGTCCGGGAACTCAATTCTGGGACACCCTGTATATATCTAGGATGTCGCAAAAAAAGTTATGGATGCCTTACTGGAAAAAGAAAAAAGAATTAAATTTTTGTAAATGTTTAACTTTGTTCTTTAATTGTTTTTAACACTAAAAATACGAAAAAAAAATTCAATAACGTACCTGGATGGGAAATTTAATTTTCTACAAAAAAGTATTCTTGTAAAAATCTGCAAATTTGCATTGTTCTTGAGCTATTTTGAAGAAACTAAAAATGGGCTTCTTCGGATGCCTCTCAAAAACTCACTACGGAACTTAGTAGGACTTTGTAATTTTATCGTTTTTAGGTGTTAAACTAACATATTAAACAATAAGAACTCTTTAACGCAATTGTTCCTTTCCACCCGTTAATTTTGAACATTTTCAATGTTTTCCAGATAAATATAAGTGATAGCATTAATTCAAAATGTCCATAAATCCTTTAAGTAACTTGTGAAATAATAAAATCTCACCGAAGTTTGTTTATATCTAAGCACAAATAATGTAACTTCAATTGCATGCAGTGATTAACCTTGCAGTGTAATGTTAATTTCATGATTTTTTTTTTTTAGGTAAAAATCTTAATCTCGTAACAAAGCATTCCATGGGAGTTTTAGAAAATTTTATAGATATTTCAACATATTTAAAAATAATTCGACAATGTTAACCATTTTTCCTATGTCAGAACAGTCGCATTAATTGTAAGTATATGTACATACTGTTTTAAAGATAGCTCACTTTATGTGAGGAAAATGTGATATAAAATTAGTCATATGATTTAAAAAGTAAGTTCGAGAAAAAATATCTTCAACCCTTCACTGTCTGTTGTTGTGCCAATTTTATCTATGAACACTACAAATAAAAGGCAAGTTATTACATTACATTAAGAAATTCACAAATACAAATTAAAAATTGTAATGTACATAGTTCTTAGTGATTTTAAGGAGGTAACATTTTTTTTTTTGATAGAACAATTTTACATCATTCCTGGAGTTAGTCAGTTTGTCCAGCGAAAATATAGGTCTGAATTACTGTTGACTTTTGCTCTGTCATTTATGGTTATGAAAGTGTGGAACTGAGTATATTAATAGTACAAAAAACAATGAAAGACATATTAGATATGAAACAAATCGAGATTATAGTTTTAGTAATGCGTGAAAATAAATTTGTCGTACTCAATATTTTTATACAGTATCTAGTTTAGCAAAACTAAATCGAATAATCAAATGAATAAATTGGGACTGAATATTTACAAATAAATTAGTCATATTATAATGCTTATATTTATATCTGCAAAAATGTGTTTGATAACTCAGTATTTTTACACCTAAATATTGATATGATTAGAAAAAGGGATGATATTTTCATTTTATTTAATTTACTATACAAATTTTTTTCATACAAAAATTTGATTAAAGTCTGTCTCAGCATTTATGGCATGTGCGTCACGAGAAGTGTATGGTCTAAGATGAATTGAATCGAGGGACGAACAGTGTCGGATCAACCAGTCAAAACGCGTCGCATGGCTATGCTAATTGAGTGAGCACAAATGTTGGCCCATTATTGAGTTTAACCACATGAAAGAATAAATGAGATGAACGTATAATTATAGAAGTTTTATGAGTGGAAAGTCATAGGTTTAGAATAGCTTACTGCTTGATATGTGTGAGTGAGAACAAATTAAAAAAAAATTGTGTTATTGTTAATAGGATGGCAACATTTTAAAGTGCCTAATCCATAGGTCCCAGAACTAATGACTTGATATAGAAACATGTACATAATATTAAGAATACAGTTTATGGCAACTTTTGAAGATGGAAATATCATTTTAATACAAATAGGGAAGAATCTGTGGGAAAATCAAAATGCGGTACTTTATATTATTATTTCATTTTTAGAGTAGAGATTTATCAAAGTGACGCTAGGAACTGCCCCGGAATTTAAATTATTTTGCTCAGAATCGCCCTTTTTTTTGTTGGTTTATTTGGGAGACTATATTTTAGCTATAATTCATTGAGTATACCTTTATGCACTGTGTCAGTTTTAAAGGATATGCTTAAACCCCCCTCCGAAAATTTATATATTTTCAATGATGCAAAGAGAAGAAAAACTGAATATTATGAGTCTCTTAATTTCAGTATATATAAGAAAATGCTCTTGGCATTCACATGATTTTAATACTCATTTTAGTGAAACAATAGAAGGTAGAAATAATATAATAAAATGGATGGAAATAGGAAAATAACAATGGGAAAATAATAACATTAATTGCATTATTGAAAAATATTCTTTTAATTCATTAATTAATTTCTAAAATTACATGTAGGAAATTTTTTGACAGGTATTTGATACATTGTTCATGTTCGTGTCTATTCGAGGTACCCCCATTATATAGAATCACCTTAATTATGATACCCGCTTCATCTCTATGAGTATCCAGTTGAAAACTTCAGAATTCTTATCCCTTTCTGAAGTAACTTGAATGTAATATAGTGCTAATTTTAACTGGTATACTCTGACTATGAGGACAATGGATTTGTTCGTCATTTTTTTTTTTAAATCGTAAATCGAAAGAACAAGCATAAAATAATGGATATGCAAAAAATCAGATTTTTATTCGCACATTTAGTGTCTTAAAACAATTACAAATCTCCACCTTGCGAAATTGGGGCGTAGTCAGGGGCTACATCACTATACGCATAGACTCGGTGATTTCAGTCCACTTGTTGCTTTTTAGTTGTTATTTGTCTATTTACTAATCGTGTTGATCTGTGCCCCTCTAAAATTGTGGATCGGATCTATCAGAGGCTTTTCGTGAAGGCGGTTTCTTGGGATGCGGTCAGTATCATGTGATTCGGGAATTAATTCTACAGTGTATAGGCTAAATTCGGAGGCATTCTTTTTAATAGAATATACGGAGGCCTCTGAAGTACGCATGGTAATAAATTCATAATGAATTGTGGTTTTTAGTTTTATTTGGGGTAAAAACCCTCTAAACGCTAACAGATATAACAAATATATGAGTAAAGATAGAACTTTGTTCTTACCAGTGCAATGAATGTATATAATACCCAATTCATGAATAATGTATCAAATACTCATTAAATAACTTAATGCATATTTTATTATTGTTTGTTTACATCACATCACAACAGTTTCTAATCAGCATGATATGAAGTAGCAAATTCTAAAGTTCCAGGCATTTTGATAGAAAGCCATTTTATGCTACGAAATGTGCGGGATCCGTTGTGGTTAATTTTGTTATAAACTATTTGCGCAGAGTGAGGAAATAACATATTGCAGATTGAAGTTTTTAGAAAACTACGTAATAATAAAAAAAGTTATTGAAATTCATTCAGCAAATTAATATTAATAAAATATAGAAAAAAAGTATCTAAAACAAATTTGAATATGGAGAATAGCTTACTGACACATTGAATCATTATATGATTACAGTGCTGTTATCTATAAGTTGCCATCAACGTCACGTTTCAATGTCAAAGAAAGTACAAGTCCACGTTCAATGTCTACTAACTCTACACCATTCTCTGCATTGTTTCATCCGCAAAGGCATTCCGTATTTTTAATCCTAAAAAATAGTTTCAAATAAAATAGTTGCCTCCATCCTTTATCCTTATTTCTTCTCAAATTACTTGGTATCTATTTCAATACAAACTTTCCCTCTGGCTATACTTACATCTGCAAATTCTCACATTTTATTGACGGCGTTAAAAAATTTCTATTCTCTACATTTATTAAAACTTGACCTTAACACATTTTGCTTACAAATAGGTAGTGATCTGGGGCTGAAGGCCTCAGTCAGTTGCCCTTGATTGTTAATCAATAAAGATTATTACTATTATGTAATGATAACATAGTAAAATTTGAGAAAATGAAAAATGATCCACAAAAATTCATGCCGGTGTGATTATTTATAATAATTAAACTACTCAACGGATTAATATAAAGTTCAATAGGGCTCTGTTCTGATGAAAAGATGTAGTAACTTGCTTTTTTTGTAAATGGGCCATATTAAAACACATTGAAAAAACTAACTAGCATCTTTCTTGTACAATAAGACAGAGTTAGTTTGTTATTAATTTTTAATGTGAGCAAAAGAAGCAAAATAAAAATGCCATTTATTTACAATTCAATATGATAACTGCAGGTAATAAGAAAAACACCAATTAATATCAGGCGAATAAAAAGTAATTTTTGTAAATAAGTATATGTAAATATTTTATTTAATTAAAGGTGTTTATATTTTAATTTAATTTTCTCTTTTATTTAGCAATACTTTCTTAGATCTATTTCGTGTTTTTGCTTTTATACTTATTGCAATAAACATCCTATTTTGTACTTACATTTCTGTTTTTAAATATAATTAGCGTTTGCTACTTTCTATTTATCCTGTGATATCACAAATTATCTTGGTCAAAGCATCCTTGTGTAATGATTATTTCAAAGTTTTTCATGTTACGTCTCACACTAACATCAGCTGCAACAATGTGCACATTATTTTGTAATTCTAGAGATAAAAGAATAATATACTAAATAATAGACTATTAACGTTTCAATTAACAAAGAGACAGACTTAAAGAAATTCTTGAAATTGCCCCTGTCAGGGCCGTTCTTGGGTCTTTTGCCACCCCGTGCAAAAAGAAATTTTGCCGCTCCATAAATCATGGAATATATTTTTTCATTTTTTTTTTTTTTTGTGTAAATACTACTATATATTTTAAATATTGTCTAAATGTTATTTGTGACATTTTCTTAATTCTTCTAATTTTCTCATTGGGACTTGCCACATGTATTTTTACTTCTAATTGACATCCGAGGAATCAACAACATAATATAATTAACCAGTATATTACTGGAAAAATTACTAAATTCAGTGTAAGTACATTAAGGGAACTTTTGACTATGTGTATTAAAACAACTTATTTTCAGTTGCAAAATTATTTTTGTCAGCAGGATTTCGGTATGGCAATGGACTCTCCATTGTCAACAACCGATTATCTCTGGTGGAGATATGTAGACGATATCTGCAATTTGACCTCACAGTATTGAGTTACTAAATAATTTTTTAGAAAATTTAAATAATAGAGAACCTTCTATTTTTACTTTAGAAAATGAAGCTAGGAATGAATTACCACTTCTAGATGTTTTAGTTAAAAGAGTAAATGGTACAATTGAAACAAGTGTTTATAGAAAACCAACACATACCAACAAATATTTAAATCAGTCCACGCATGTTAAGAGAGGTGTTATAAAATGTTTGTATATGTACAATCAATAGAGATATAGAAGTAGGCTAAATGCCCCCTAAACTGTGCCGTTCTGTGCGACTGCACCTGTTGCAGCCCTGTCAGGAACGGCCCTGGCTCCTGCCATGTTCAATGCACAAGTTTACATGCCTCCTCATGTTACGAGAAGCATTCTGCAGCTTTAACGGCATTATGGTTGAACTTATTTCAGCAATTCTTTATTCTTGCAAATTAGGTACAGGAGTTCTGAATATCTTATATTACAAGTAAGGGATAACAAAATAGTCTATAATGATCAAACAAAGTGGCCTTGGAGGAAACTCAACTTGTCTATGTACTTATCAACTGATTATTGAAACACTTACGAATAAAGTGTGCCGATTGTGCTGTTGCTCCAATCCTGTTGAAAAATAACCTCGCTGAAGTTCATAATCATGTAGTTGTTGAACAAATACAGACACTGGTGTTTCTGTACCGCTCAGCATTGATGGTGAAATTCAAAACAACTTGCCCAATTATTTTCATGTGAGAAACTGCCATTCAATCACTAAATTTTTGAGGATTTAGTGGAGATTCAACATAAATATGCAGATTATCAGTGCTCCACGTTCTCATATTTTGAGAATTGACATACCAAGAGCCGGTGACAGGGGGGTCTAGAGGTCATCTGGTGTGGGCCTCTAGTTGGAGGGAGGCCCTGTAAAGGCAGGACTAACGTGATTGAAATCAAGGGATTTTTAAAGCATTTATATAAACAAACTATTGTTGTAATAATTGATTTAATATTATCCGATCTCAAGTATAGATTTGCGCACATAACCAAAATCGTTCATTTGTCTTCATCCTCTCTAGACATATGAAATATGAAGACATCCGAAAAAATTGCAGTGAACGACGTAACTCTAGATAGGTTTATAAGATCAAGTAATGCATCTCAAATAATTTCTATGAAGTCACATTTACTGACTCCACTTCTGATTCATTTGCATTGTTGAATGTGTTTATGATGAGATTTGCATTGGACTTCTCACTTTCTAGCTCATAAAACTGATTTCACTGAAGTCATAAGAGACTTTGCTACCGAGAAAGTGAGAAACATCTCGATAATTTATTACCTGGCTATGGTATTTTAGTGATTATAAAAGTTTATACTCACAAATACTTAGAATAAAAGACTTGGGTGGCTTTTTCGACATGTCATTGGATATTTTTATCGTTATCATAAATAATAACTGATAATAATTTACAAAATCGACTTCTGGCTGCTCACCTCCCGTCAGCCACGTTACGAGTTACAGCACGTGACCGTCACAAGATTTTTTTTAGATTGAGAATATTTATTTAAGCATTTTGAACACAGAAAAATATTTCCAGAAATAAACTCCTGCCAGTTAAATTGCCAGAAAGAAACATTTTTTCCAAATTTAGAAAAAAAATCACATTCTTATTGTATGTTTTCTGTGAGAACGTGAAACTCGTGAAACGTGAAAAATTTTTTTTTAAAGCATAAATATATATTCCCTTAACAATAAAATAACTTTCCCAGAAAGTTATGGTTGTAAATAAAGTACTACACACCTTTGACTATAGAAGAATTTCACTGTTTCCACTAAGTTGAGTTTCTACCACACCAGATGTATTGTATTATTATCAATAAGTCATTCTTGTTTTTAATAATTATTTGTTATATGCTTACCGAATAAAAAAATAGGCATCTCGAGACTAAATTCCCATCGAAATAATTTCTGCACTTATTTAAAAATGAGAAACTATAATTGTAAGAGAAGAAAACGTATATGTCTTCATCTATAGCCAACCAGGACGGCTATTCTGTAACTTCAGTGAACGTGAGCATTTGTGTGAGAGGTGAGAGTTTATATCACGATCCCTTCCCAAAAACACTTTGTGACTACAGTGACTAGGCAGTGATGTGATGTGATCTTTCCAGCGTTGCCACATTTCAATCAATAGAAGAGCCGCAATGCCATGATCGAAGCTCGGGCACGGTATGATAGAAAATGCATAAAATGCAAAGTCAGCACAATGTGTATTATCCAGCGTTGCCACATTTCAATCAATAGAAGAGCCGCAATGCCATGATCGAAGGTCGGGCACGGTATGATAGAAAATGCATAAAATGCAAAGTCAGCACAATGTGTATTATCCAGATAATACACATTATGCTGATTATGCGGTATAATTTTCTGTTGGGTAATAGAAAGATTAAATAGATAATGACATCTAAAATCTGTTCCAACCCGATGAATGGTGTCCAAAAATATCTTTTCATTAAATTGGTGAAAAGACAACTACAATGTCGAACATTTACAAATTAGTTCACAAAAAGATGCCAAGAAAATGTGGAAATTTTAATTTGTGCCGCTGGAAATTATAATAAAAGTTCGGAGCAATATCGAAAGTAAATTTAATTTGTGATATAATAATTTGATTATACATAACCTAACTTTTATAATATATTGTATAACATCCCAGGCAATTTCTTCATTAACTCAATTATAAAAGCGCTATCTGCTACGCTGAAGGGATTAGTCATGTAATTAAGTTGATGTTCTTTTTGAGCATCTTCAGCAATCTGAAGAACTCTTAGTACATCATTGGCAATTGGTACAACGCAAATATCCATCGCTGTTTAATTCATCCTGCACTTTAAATAACACAAAATTACTTATTTAATCAAGGTAACAAATATCATGCCACCAATATCAAAATAATATGACAGTTGGTCCAAAAGTGAGGTTATACTTTCATCCTTTCATGCGTGAACACATCAGTTCCCTCATAATTTACCAAGAGAAGCAAGTTCCCAAATTTTTGGCATGATGGTATGGCTCCCATAGCTACAGAATACGCTATTTTGGTTTTCAAGAGAACTCTGCCCACTCTCTCATGAAAGCATACATGTGTTCACATCACATTACACCGATACAGAATAACCGTCCTGATGGGCTAACATATGCCAGAAGTCTATTTTGTCGTGAACCATGTTTGATAGAAACATAAAATACATGTAAAGATGAGTGTCCAAAAAAGTCATCTAGCTTCCGGACATTAAGAAAATTTTTCTTTCTACTAAGGCTTTGTGCTTATTCGGAGACTTGAAAAGACCAGAGATTGAAAGACTATTGGTGTACCTGGCCTCAATATTTTTGTTGCCGGCTCTGGACATAGTCCAAAGCATGAAACCATGCTACATTTCAAGTTTATAACAAGTCATCATTCATTAAATTTTCCGTGTTCTACTGTCCTGGTCATGTCCTGGTGGAATAGCATTAGCTAAACTCCACCAGGATATTAATATAAATAAGGCGATTAAATGAATAAAAAAAATAATAAATTATCGACACACCACTGACAGTATGCAAGATGTGGCCTGGATGGTCTATCGGATTGGATTTTATATGGATGCACGCTTAAGTTCAATTTCCAGAAAGAGTTTCAAAGATTTGACAGTTTTTTGCTCCATATACACACAACCAGTTTTGTGAAACTTGGTGTGTATATAATACATAATTAGTAACAAATGCATAAAAATCTGTTAGTATTATTGCTAAGTCTGAAGATACTCCTAAAAATCACCTGTAAACGTAACGCTGCATAACGTTGATTATTTTCTCAAATTCCCCCAAGCAGCACACTAGTTCGAAAATAAACTTCAGTTATGTAAAGAACCCCGCACAAACCTTATGAAAATTGGGTTTCGACGGAATTGCCTGAATTTTTGGTAGACTATTGTAGTTTTTGTCATCCTGAATAAAAGTCTCCGTGGCCACAATGCTCTATATTCAGTATATTGGCCCATACAGAGCACCAAAGCTCCATCACAAGTTACTCTCTCTCTCTCTCTCTGGTTTATACAACTCTTAGCTATAAGATCATCATTTGGGGGTAGGCAGTGGACGTGAATAGAGTATTCGTCATGCAAAAAAGAATAATTAGAATCATGTTTAATTTACCTTATAGACATTCTTGTCGACAAACATTTAAAATGAAACATAATCTTTACAGAATTGTGCAAACAGCAGAAAAAACTACCTATGAGAACTAAAAGAAAAACTGTTTGTAAAATTATTGATTTACAATCTTTGCATTCTTTCGATGACCAGAATTCAGGTTATTGAAAGAATGCAAAGGTTGTAAATCAATAATTTTACAAATATTTTTTTTTTAGTTCTCATAGATGATTTTTTCTGCTGTTTGCAAAATCCTATAAAGAACATGTTTCATTACAAGTATAAGCAAACAAAAAAATAATTCACTTTTAAAACATTTAAAAATAAAAAAATTATGGCATTACCATGTATATACATATTTAAATTACTCTGCTTTATTTATAATAATATCGACAAATTTAGCCTCAGTAGAGCAGTACATAATCACGTAACTCGCAATATAAATGATATGCATATCAATAATTACAGGCTAAGTAAATTTAGAAAATCTCTATACTACACTGGTGCCTGTCTATTTAATATATTACCAAATAAAATCAAATTATTACATCCATACAAATTATTTAAGACAGGATTGAAAAACTACCTACTAGAAAATTGTTTCTATTCTTGTGAAGAATTCTGTTTAATAGGAAATCATGTATAATTGGTATATAAAACACAATTTAGTCACCAGGTTAATTTTTTATATTTATTTTATGTGTGCATAATTGTTATTTATATTTATTGATTTTTTCTCTTTTCTTTTTTTTTGTCAGTCACTACTTTCCGGTTTGTAGTTTATTTAATGTCTTTATGTATATCAACGAAACCCATTTCTTCTGTTTTTACAACAGCTATTAGTGGTCAAAAAAATTGCTTTCTATTTTCTTTTCTACTTTTCTATGAATGTTTATAATGTTATATTTTTACTTTTTTATGTTTTATATTTGTATAAAATTTGTATTATCATTATATATTTATATTCTGAATACTTTGCATATGGTTTTTATGTCGGGGCTTGTGTGATTTTGACGAAACCATTTTTTTTAACTTTTGACAATATTGAAGGTTAATAAATTGTATTCTATTCTATTCTACTACTTTGAGAAGTTCTATAGTATTTCTATAACGCATATTTTGATTATTGAAATACCTAACTTTATGTTTTTGAGCTGAATTCAAATCTAATGTCAAATAGGCGATATTGACAGCTGGTCTGTCAATCAGCTGTCAGTTAGCAAGGACTATAAAAAAAGTTAAAATCAATGTATAACTTTATGTTGATGAATTCAGATTTCATGTCAAAAAGACGATATTGACAGCAACTGCACATATATATTCCTTGCTATTTGATAGCTGCCAATTGTCAATATTGTCTAGTGATGGGAATAATCGAGATATTCCAATAATCGATTATTATTAATCCAGATATTTTATTAATCAACTAATATTAGTAGTACTAAATTAGTACTAATGGCAATGTCCATAACACACCTCTTCTACAAGCACTATTATATTGATTGATGATATATGATGAATACGAATATTCCGAATGGACCGAACGACACAATTGACACATACAATGGCATATCGCTAACGTATTGCATTAGTGCAGCAAACAAAAAAAAACCATTATCTTGTCGCCTCAAAGACAGCATGCATGCATGCATGCCGATATTGCCGTTGTGTTGTCATTATACTGTATAGTATAGTGTCATTAAATATTAAATTGATTTACTACCTACTTTCCTACCAACTACTTACCCAAATACTATATTATAGTACTATACCAAGGTCCAAGGAGCATAAACAAACAGACTTTGCCGCCCAGCCGGACCAGCGCCCAGCAGGCCAGCTTTGCTATTAGTATATTAAATTATTAATTGCCATCATCAGCGCTCCACTCAAAACACGACACCTTAAAACCGAGAGATAATCGAAATCGAAATAAAATAATCGAATCGAATTGCCCTGTGCCGGACGCTGCGCATCATTCATCGAGCATCGAGATGTACAACTAATTTCGTATCTCGATTATTCCCACCACTAATTTCCCTTACTACTCGTACACTACTACTTACTACTACTAATGTAGTTCTACTAATTTTTAAAAACAATAATCGATTATTTCGAGATATTTA
This sequence comes from Stenurella melanura, assembly GCA_963583905.1. NCBI lineage: Eukaryota > Metazoa > Arthropoda > Insecta > Coleoptera > Cerambycidae > Stenurella > Stenurella melanura. The sequence continues at coordinate 66,131,517 of OY757310.1, forward strand.
AATAATCTACTAATTCGATTATCGTATCTCGATTCCCATCACTAATATTGTCTATTTGATATGAGATCTGAATTCAACAACTTCAAAAACATAAAGTTATGCATTGATTTTAACTTTTTCAATAGTTCCTTGCTGTTTGACAGCTAGCTGACAGCTGCCAACTGTCAATATCGTCTATTTGGCATCAGATTTGAATTCAGCACCTTCATTAATCAAAATATGCGCTATAAAAATGTTATAGAACTACCTATCTCCATAGGAGCTAAAATACTGAATATGGAGCATCGTGACCATGGAGACTTGTTCAGGATGACAAAAGCTACAATATACCAAAAATTCAGACCATTCCGCCGTAACTCAATTTAAATAAGGTTTAAAAAGGTTTAAAAACATATAAACTAGAACAATGTTATAAACTAAAAAATGGAAATGAAAGCTATAGGCAGTTAACGTTTCGGAAGAGAATCTACTTCCGTTCTCAAAACTTTTGGCTGTCAACCATGACAGTTCTTTGTTTATGTATTTCCATAGTCATGTGAGACATTAAATTATATTTATCTCATTTTTACTTACTTCGTCTCTAAGGATGGGCAACCAACTAGTACAAAAATCTATTGAATAATATGAAATGCGTCTATCCTCGTTTAATAAAATAATCGTGGATTCTTTTAGTTCCGTTGCTCTCTTTTTCCAAAATCTTCGCCGAGTCCCATTGAATCCTGTGATTATTATCCCACGCGTGTTCACAAATTTTGGATTTTTCAAATTCTCCCCTTCTAGTGTGTTTTCTTTGTTCACCAAGCTTTACATTAAAGGTCTAGATTATTCACCTATGTAATGTTTTCCGCACTCATACGGAACACTATAAATACATTTTTTTCAATTTGGAACAATATTTAGAGGTTTGGTTTTTAATAAAACCAGCATGGAGCCCGTTTGAAAAACTGTCCATACGGAAAACCTATTCCCAATTTTTCGTAATTTATACGATAAACCATGTATATATGGAATTACTGCCATTGACTTAAATACCCCAGGTTGTGATAGTATATTCTCTCTATCACCAATGTTCAATAACTGACTCAACAAAACTCTCAGGATATTGATTATTTAATAACACAATTTTTATAAATTGCTTTTCGTACCTTAATATTACATCATTTAAAGAAATAATTTTGGCTCTATCATACAAACACTTAACAACAGCTTTCTTAACAGTAATATGTTGATTTGAATTGAAATTTAAGTATCTGTTTGTGTGTGTTTGTTTTCTATACACACTGTTTGATATGTGTTATCTAATTTTTTAATTAAAATATCTAAGAAAGGTAATTTATAATTATCTTCTATTTTTATTGTAAATCTAATTGAATTTCTTTTTCGTTAATCTGATTCAAAAAATTATTTAAACATTCTTTACTATAAGGCCATATAGTAAAAATGTCATCTACATATCTCCACCATACAATAGGTTTATAAGCTATATTAATATTACTTTCCTCAAAATTTTCCATGAATATGTTACTTTATATTGGAGATAATGAACCCATGGCCATCCCAAAGTCTTGATAGAAGTCATTATTTAATTGAAAGTATGTTGTTTTAATGCAAAGTGTAAATAATTTCATTATAGAGTCCATGCTTAACTTAGTTCTATTTGCCAAATTCCCATCTTTAGCAATTTGTTTTTAATTATTATTAATGTTTTATCTACAGGAACATTTGTAAATAGGCTTACTACATCAAAACTGCCCATTAGATGATTATTGTTAAAATGATTTTCTGACAGCTGTTTTTTGTTATTTTTATTATAAGACTCTGAGGAACCTGATAATGGATTTAGGATTTTAAATTTTGAAACAATCGAGTATTCAAGAACCAACCTCTGTCCGACCCATTTGCTGCAGAGGTTTTTTAATTAAAATTTTTAAATGTTTTTGGCAAAATACCCAACAAAAAGTAAAAAAATCTGAATATACCACAAATAAACAATTATAGACAAAACCATATAATAGATATCAAATGTCACAGAAAAATTTTGCAACAAATTTAAGTAGACAGACATCTTAGATTTCGATTTAGAAGGGTTACCACTATACGTACCGGTTTCAATTAATCGGTAAGTCACCGATGATACCATGACATAAGCTAAGGCAGCAAGTTTTTAATTCCATGACCATCTTTGACCAAAATAAATGTTGCTATCACTGTATTTCACAAATATGATTCGCATTGTCCACATTTTACATATATTTTTCCACATTTCATTATATAATTTGTCACTATCTGCATGTAAATTAGTTTGAACAAATGACTTGGGAGGCAGCAATACTCAACTAATTGTTCCATCAGTATCTTCATTGAGCCATTAAATGATCGTAAAATTAATGTAAAATTTGTCATATTCAAAATTCATTAATAGTAGAGAAAACACAATTTAGATACGGACCTGCGCTTTTCTATTTGGCAATTTGTATAAATATAAAGAAACACATTAACAACATGATTATTTGAGAGAACTGTTGATATGAATAAATGTATTTAGATTATTAATCAAATAGAAAGTATTGCTGGATCTTGTGGTGTTCTTTATACAAAAGTTGACATTTCCTAGTAATTTGTTGTAATTTTTTTTCTTATTTTTCGCGCATGTTACCATTATCACAGAAAGAGTGATAATATTTTAGCAACTAAGGAATTATTTGGTGCTAATAACGTAGTGTTCAAATGACTGTAGACAAAGAAGAAACAAAGCATTGGTAATTTTGGTATGTAATCTTAAGAAAATGACATTCATTTGCAAATAGTACAAGTCTGTACCCATTATTCCCCATTTCTTATGTGTGACTGATAATAATCATCTACCAAATTATTATTTTAACACAAGCACATCACAAAATTCTGAGGTGCTTATATGATACTGAGTTCTACTTGAGGTACTCCCTGAATTTACATGCGCCTTCAGTACTTACAAAAGAAGCCACAGAGTGGTATCGGTGGGACGTAGTCATATATTACTCGGATTAGACGGGTGCGCAACTTGCACTGAGTAACACATATGAGCAATTTAAATCTCAATTATTTATAGCATTCAGAGGTTCCATTTTTGTGACTACTTCATTACTAAGTACAGATGGGATGTCTCACTTTGCTATAAATCAATGAAATTACATCACAAACAGTTAGAACTAACAGTTACTTTACGTATATCGCATTTATTATCAAAATTACTTTGAAAATAAGTATAATTCTAAAAAAGTGACAGCCAAGTGGATCAATTAATCATGGTTTAATTTTTTATTGTTACAAGGTAAGAGAATCAAGTAGTGGGTAATAAATGTGAATAATAAGTTTTGCCAGATGTTAGTTTTTAGATCTAATATTGCTTTGTTTCTTGTTTTGAATCAGTCAGAAAAGTGAATGTGTAAGTAATGTTGCTTTTTATTTATTTATAGACATAGGCATAAACATAGATAAACTGAATTAGAGAAATTTTTTTTATCTGATCTATTAAATCAAATTTTCTCATTTTCAGTTTATTTATTATTAGGAGAAATAAAGGCCTATTATATAGTTTCTTATTTTGATGCTATATTACTTTCAATTAATTGACAATAAGTTGTCAAAGTGTACTTAGACAATAGCATATTCACAATAGACCATTTTCGGTTGACGTCGCGCTGGTGGCGTGGAGGGCACGCAACTCATTGTTTTGTATTCTAGAGATGGGTAAAAGCTGTTATTTTTTAATAACAAGCTTAAACTGGTTATGCTAGCAACTCATCTCTAATTGTTTACATTTCTGCCTTGCTTGACTTAAAGGTGGTATTTCGAGGATTGTTAAAACGGAAAAAATCTACTTTAAAGTCAAAACTATTTTCCAACCGTTTAGAATAGTATATTTACCACGGCTTCACAATAAATTATCTCTACTATTGACTATTTCATGAAAGAAGGTGTAAAATTTATATATGTGAATGTATTAGATATATTAATATGTATGTATGTTTAGATTATTATTTAATTTATTCGTCTAATGTAACTTTTGAGTAGATAAAGAATAAATAAAATTAATTTTAGGTTTATTCTATGTTGTGTATTACATGTGTGCCTTACAACAAGTATATTAGTATACTTCATAAGGCGTAATATACAAGACGTATTTATTCATAAATTCTAGATGTAATTTTATGTATCACAATCTTAAAATTGAATAAATATTATTATTATTATTATTATTATTATTAATTACTTAATTTACCTATCAATGGGCATATCTCTGTTTTGACAAAAATTGAATATACCTTTAAGCTAAGCAGGGCAGATCTGTATTCCTTTGTGATTGGATGAGGTTAGTGTGCCCTCCAGACTGTGTTAAAATCAGGTGACCGAAAATGGTCAATAAGCTAAAGAATATAAATATTTTAAGTAATTTTTGTTGCTTTGTGTTATTCTGTTTCTTTTACTTTTATATGAGAGCTATCAGACTACTTGCTTTCTTAGGATTTATTGTTCTATTTTTAGCATATAATGCAGTGTTATGCCACTCTTTGCACTGTACGGGATAGTTTTAGAAATGATTGATCAATTAATTTAATTGTAATATAGCCTTCAAAATATGTTAATATGAGATTATTAAAATACAAATTGGTATCGTATACCTACCTATACATTTGTTGAAGTTTTAGGAAATATAGTTAGTTACCAAACCGAACATTTTATTATATTAATATATTAATGTAGCTTTACTTTTTCTATTTACTAGTTTAATTAAAACATAGCTATGACTGTATCGACTGAATTTAGATATTTTGAATTATATTGCCAGTTCATGGATTGCTACAATATCTTTGGGAGAATCGCATTTTAGATTTGTGTACATTGACTTGTAGTATAAAATGAAAACTATCTATGAGAACTAAAAAGAAAAACTATCTCTAAAATTACACAGACACACACACACACACACAAAAAGTGAAGTGCGAGAAAGCAGACCTATATATTCCCATGCATTTTGACCTGCTGAACACGACTCCGATGTTCGTTTTGCCTTATTGGCTCTTGCATTTTTCCTAACCTCAAAAAATAGCGTCACGATGCCCGAAAAATCTCAAACAAGTAAATAAAAAGATAAAATGAGCTAACCACCATACATATTTTGGGGCGCTGAGACCCAATGTGGACAGCATGATCTATGGTCATTTTTAAGGGAGATACACACCGCCAAAATCATAGGTCTGAGGATTTTGCTTCTCTGGCAACATGGGTCCGTCTCGGGAGCAACTGCATCCGAACAAGGGACTATAAAATTATGTACACAAAATGAACAGAGAAATCGAATGGCACAAACCATCCCTACTATACTTTTTTTCCGAGATAGGGCCATTCAAAGTCCCCGGAAGGGGAAAATCTCTTTTTTGCCCCACTTCTCGAGACTCTATCTCAAAAACCCAGAAAGCTATAGACTTCTGGTTCGCACCATTAGATTTATATCACATAACCTTACGTACTCCTGGATTTTTTCAGAATTTTAGCGTTCCTCGTTTAGGACCAGTGACCCACGAGGTTGGGTCATGTCATTCGAGGAGAGAATCTTCGGATCTCTTATCTTGGCAGCTTGTATTTCGCTAAAAAATGATCGTTGATTGGATAGAAAATTGATTAAGCATGAGAGAAGGGGGGCCATTTTTGTCTGGAAAATTTTAGAGCGTCAAATGTGAAGAGATGTTGAAAACGCGTACGTTTTTTAGATCATGCACGGGTACGTAAGATGGTAAGAGAAATCGAATGGCGTAAACTAGAAATCGTTTTTCGCCCTTATTCTGGAGCTTATCAGAAAGACATAAAGCCACTCATAAGGTGTTTCATGCAAAAATCAAGACAATTTCCACAAATTATATAAAAAAAACAAAAAATTCTAAATCCTAAATCTGATCATGCTACCACACAAAGACTAGAAAATTTCATGTTTTTTTTTCCATATTAAATAATATCTGCTAATACCTAAAATAATCTATAAACAAACACACATTACATTAGTAAACGTCCTTCATATCCAAAGCAAAGGCTATCCAGGGGTTTACATATTTGAAAATAGCAGACAACAGCCATTACCTATTGACATTACGTGTGTTGGAGCTGTGATTGAACTCAGTACATGATAGACATTGTGATCATACGTGCTCGCCACTAACTTGCTTTAACTTACTGCTCTACTCTTCCGGTAATAGGACATCCTCTAATATTTAAAAAATCCATTATGCTACTTTACATCTAACATACATGTTTTGATACTTTTCGACTTCTCTGTAAATGGTTAAGAATGAATATAATAAACAACATAGTCATTATCAGCTTATTCATTCTAAATTTGACAAAAGATAGTACTAATCATTGAAATGATATTTCATGAGTATTTAAAATATCAAAGTCAACAAGAGCACAAAAATGTTCTTCAATTGTTACAATATGACAGAGTTGCATAGTTGTTTATTGTCTGTTTTCTTAGATATTATACCGTATTTTTGTTTATTCTGTGTAGCCAAAATGTTTCTATTTGTATTGTCAAAAACTTTAGAAGGGCATCTTGACAAGTCTCAAATATTGTATATAAAAATTTTTGTCATGAAAGTGTGTTAATTATATTTAAAGTTTTTAATTTCTGACTGAATTTTCGGGGCAGAAACAATTTCAAACAGAATAATTTTTTGCAAATGTCAAGTTTAGAATTTATTAATAATAAATATCCCTTGTTGTTTACTAACAATAAATAGCATAGAAAAGAATGTAAGGGCCAGTAATCGACAGGTGACTTACCAAACCAACTGTTTTGGAGACTGCGAGATATTCTCCAAGTAAGTTTATTGTAGCAATGCCAGGGAGTGGTGACTAAGTAACTGTTTATTTTTTATTTCTTTTTTATGTATATTTTCTGTATCGGTATATATTTAATTCCAATTGTGATGTATTTATTTCCCAATTATGAAAATACCTACACCATACACCAAATATTAGTTTAGAATGTTTTTGAACATAGTGGTTGAAATAAAAACATATTTTTGGTATATTTCTGTGGTTTATTTATTATACAACAAATATCTTATAAAACAATTACTAATATACAAATAAATTTTAAAGTATCTTATTTATATTAGAGTATTCTACAATTTTAATATAAAACATTTGCAACTATAAATAAAATTTAGTAGTATGTACAACAATAGTATATGTTATTTGGTCTCTTACTACCTAATTTAACTTAGGACTAAAATGGTAAGTATTAATTTGACATAACGTAGTGCCCCTAGAAGCTCGTACATATAACAATAAATTACATATGCCAATGGATAAAATAATCACATGAACCTCTTTTGAAGGTAAGCTATTAATAATATTTAATGAATCAAAGTATTGGTATTAACTGCATAGGTTTATCTGACAGCGATTTTAGTATTTAATGTGTGTATTATAGCAAAAAATTAAAAGGATTTTTTTAAACTGTGTTTTAGAATTGCATACCTGCTAAATTAATGTCTTGAAAATTCCAATGTGACATTAATCTTCAGTATTACTAATTTTTCATGTTTTGCGTTGACTCTAAAGTGATCAGCATTAAATTTTTTTCACAAAATTTTAATACGATACTTGTTCAATGAAATTTAAACTGGCATAATAATTTTAGTTCCAACATTTCAGAACCTCTAGCCAAAGATGTTTCTAGTACATGTGTTGCATATGAAAATTACTAATGTGGGAAGAGATTCACCAAATTCCAGAAATTGCAATAGAGCAGTAGTACAAAACGATCGAAGCATTTGTATTTAGTATTTAGTCACCGATAGTGGTAAGTTGCTTTAACTCACATGAAAAGAAATGAGTTTCTGGAATTGTACCTAGAGGTCCGGACTATGCTTATAACACACATATACCACGTATATTAGACAACCCCAAAATCCAAAACCAAGGCTGTTTGAAATGGGGCTAGGCAATTGATAAAACAGAAAATATGATTATTCACTGACATCACCAGTACCGGAGCTGGAATCAAACCTAGTTTACAAATAGACAGTGTGCCCAAGCGTATTCACCACACAATATTATTTAGGTCTGCTGCGCTACTGGTAATGCATCAGGTGTAAGGCAATTGATACAATACACAATGTAAAATATTTGTGTGGATATATGTGGATGCATTTCACCGGGGTTCTTCAATACAAAGTTTTAAAAAGATTTGCTCCAAGAAAATATATATCGCCTGATTTTACGTAATCAGTAAAGATATGTAGATATCTCTCAACCATATAGTTTCTGCAGCCGAAAGTTACAATAGATTTCACTCTAGTTCGATATGCTCCATATCGATGCAAATTGCAAATTTTGTTAATGAACAAAATTATAAAATTATTAATATACATAAATAATCAGCAACTTATAGCATATTAAATGCACTAGCTGTAATACTTGTTATATGCACTAGCCATTATATATTAAAACTACTGTACTATGTTTGACTTAGGTAGGGTATACATGTAACACGAAAGAATGTCCAAAATAATGAAAACATCATATGTACAAGTTTAAGTAGGCCGATACTTTTACCATACCTGTGTCCTATTGAAAAAACATATATTAGACATTCTTTCTCTTATCAAAGACTTTGGTGTGCATAAAATTGTCAGTTTCTAAAATTTCTAAAGGTGTGGGCACGGCATTATGTTCTGCACGAAAAGATTATTCTCTAAGTTGTTTTGTTTCATACATACAGCCTCCAGAAAATAACCATATGAAAATGTAGAAAAGAAGCCATATATACAAAAATAAATTAATGCAATATAAATATAAAACTTAACTCCTTTGTGTATAGCGAGTCGGTAAAATGTGCCTAATACAAGTGATATTTATAATAAATATTAAAATCTGCTGCATTAAAAAATATTGGAAATACTCGTTTGGTAACTGTGGTAAGATTTAATTCTTTTTACTATTTTCATTAACTTTTGATGAAGATTTAAGTTATTTGCATTACTTATACAAATTTTAAGACTATTTCTTTTAATGACTCACGATTATATTTCTATACAAAAAGGTAAAATTTGTTCGAGAACTCAACAGAGAAGTTTAGTTCTTCACTTGGGCTGATTATTATAGTCCACATAAACTCTCACAACTTCTCCTGAATACTTTCTCTGTGATGGCATGAAATAGAAGTCGGGCTGCATGTCTTGACCCGGCCTGTTATTTCTTTCGTAGGCTGTTCTCGGCAAGGAGAATGTGGCCCTCTCCATATTAGTGGAGGGATAAGCGCCTCTGGGCCTCTGCAAGGACCTGGTGTCTCCCATATATCCACCACCTGGTGGCTGTGTAGGGATATTAGGTGGTCTTCCTTGGGGTCTCTGAGGCCGTGAGTGGTTTTTGGATGGTAATGTCTCACTGCGTTCACGTTCGTTGCGAGATTTGCCATTCATTTGTTTCTTTTCTTCTGCTTCGAAAGCATCAAATGCATAATTCGTGTTGGCAGAATAATCTTTCCATGCTGAATTCGGTATCAAATGGTCCTGCATTAGAAAAAAAGTTCGATTATTTTGTTATTTCTTGTTCACTCTATAATTAAAAATATTGGATGAAATACTTTATTTGAAATATAGAGTATGTCTCATTTTTCATGACTCCCATATCACAGCTCTCTTATTAACAATGAGATTTTATTAAAATTCGGGTGGAAGGTATTTACTGATAATAGCACGCAGCCCGTAACAAAAATTTTCGACTTACCGCCTAATGGGAAATTCCCGTGCCAATGTTCATTTCTTTGAACAAGGATAAAAAAGTTCAGAGCGATGGAAATTTTTAGCGTCGCGAAAGGATTAAAATGTATCCTTCACCATGTAAAAAATAACGGGTCATCTAAGTAATCATCTAATTTCCGTTTACTGTTTTTCTTGGTGTTCATAAATATGTACAGTTCGAGGAAAAAATGAAAATGGAAATTTTGAGTGCTGCGTGAAGATATAAGGGGTTAAATACTAAAAACTGGGAACAGATGGAAATTCATGTTATCGCCAAATGTCCGTTCCAACAATTCTCGTCTATTTCTGAAGTTTTTCTACGACAAAAAAAATTAAAACGGACGTTTTAATCGTTGCATATCATAGTATTTGCATTTCAATTCTGAGTCTTTTTATGCTAATTTTGGTACTCCCTAATGTCCGTTCTCTAATCAAAATGATGTTTTATATAAAAAAACATGTAAGAAAAATATGAACGGACAATATTCAACTTGATATGTTGAAAAAAAATCATTTTCCGTCGCAATTCAATAAGAATGCAAAAGTGTTGTTGATACATCTGCGTAAAACTTCGCTCCCTATGTTTTCTTGGGCTTTTAATCGAATGCCAGTAGTCTCAGTACGCCCCCCCCCCGGACGCACCCCTATGGGCAAAAAAGCAGCACCGAAACGCGAATTTCATTAATGTCGAAGTACAAACTGATTTTTTGATGTTGGTATACAACGCGGAATAATTTTTTCAACTAAAAAGAAACCGATGCGCGCTTTGATATTAATAATAATCCCATTTTAGGAGACTTTTTTGCCGATAGGGGTGCTATCAATTGGTGGAGGGAACTGTTGATAGGGAAGTTTTTATCATTTCTTTGGGTTCTACTTATGTTAGAAAACTGAAAATATTAACAAAGCCTTCTCTATAAAGCGCGTGCCATAGCGTCGAGATGCATTTTTGTATATATAGCATCTGTATTAAGTACGCGCGCCACCGCGTCAACATACGAGCGCACTGCATTTCGTGCAGCTGTACAGCATAGGAAATGTCCGTTTAGTTCTTTTTCCGATTATTGAACCATATTTTATGATTTAAAAAAGGTTTCAGCCATTGGGGAGAAACTTTTTTATACCATTTTCTTATACAATTTTTATTTTTATTATTGAAATTTCCGTTCAGTATTATTCGACATCCATAACAAGAATTCATCGAGAACGGGCATTAGGGGATACAAAAATAACGTCTTTTTTTATCGGACGGAAAATTGTTTTCCCGGCTACTTGCAACGTTATGGAAGTTTTTTTCAGAGGAAAATCGGTTTTGTATTGTAATAAATTGTAACCCGGTGATCGAAATTAGCATTAGGTGATAACAATTGATTTTGGTCACGGTCTGCCGTACTATAAGGAGATTGTGTCATGGTAAAATATTTTAAAATTCACCAGTGGCGCCCATCGTTATGAAGAAATGTACCTAATTTTTCAAAAAAAAAAAAAATAGGGATAGTTTTAACTGCAAAACAATCACATAATCTTATTCGTTGTTATCAAGAACTCACTAAAACAAAATTTTAATAGGATAGTGTACTTGGTGTTCACGTAAAAGGAAAAGAAAATTTCCCTTTTTAAAGTATTAATTATTACAATAATATCTGTATTTTAGGACGTAATTTAGAGTTAATTAAGCTGGAGGAAGACAGGCTTTGGATTTAGAATTAATCACGTGACGTCAGTCAGTTTACTTAACAGTTAAAATCAAACAATAATTGACTTGGAAATAAAAAAGAGTTCAATTTTAGACAAATTTGATTAAAGAACAATTCAAAAAATAATAAAATTGACAGATAAATAAAACACAGTTCGCTCAACATATCACATGATTAATTCTGACTGGAACGACTGTCTTTCTTCAGCTTAACTAACTCCGAAAATAGAATTATGACTAATAATTGGCATTTTAAATAGGAAAATTGTATTTTCTGATCTTATTGAAATTCGGTATTAGTAAGTTTTTGATAACAACGAATGAGACTGTGAGATTGTTTTATAGTTAAACATTGCCTAATGTCTTTTTTTGAAAATTAGGTTCATTTTTCTTCATAATGACGAACGCCACTGGTGAATTTTTCAATATTTTACCGTGACAGAATCTCCTGAATCTACCTTCCACCCATTTTTTTTAAATCGCGTTTTTAATCGGGGAGCTGTAATATGGGAATCATGAAAAGTGAGACATACCTATTGTATATAATATATAAATACTTTATTTTAAAGAAATAACATAATTATTGCTCTTGGCGCTGTATTTAAACTTCAACTGCAACTTTTGCGTCGGTGCTTTACAACATTAAAATGTACTAATTCATTTATCAACATTTTAAAAACTTACAAAAATTACGAGCCTTCATTATGATAAAATAAATATGTACAGAATCCATAAATTCACTTTAATAAACATTATACTGACTTGAAGCTTTTTATGGGTTCAGTGACTGCAAACAAACTCTTTGATTTTGCTCAACGTTTTTGTATTTGTTAAAAAGTCAATTGCTTTATTATAAAAACAACATAATGATGCCCAAACACATTGCACGTTGTTTGTTATTGACTCATGCGGTTTTTCTATTGATTAAAAAACTTCTTTTTAACATTTGCCCACGGAAATTAGCATTTGACCTGGACAAAATTAGTAAAAATCTGAATTTTTGCACAGACGTTCTTTGAGGTATCCAACCCAAATCCACAAAAATCACAAAAATTCCAGCATGGCTAGCCAAGATTTTGAAGGTTAAAATATTTCGCGTCCTATGCATCGGATGCCCATGAAGTCAAAGTGAAAGTTGTACAAAATTAAATCACCTGTAAATTGCCTTTCTATTTTTTTCCAAGATATTCAAGATCAAACTTTCAAAAACACGGTTTTTCGCGATTTTGACGCGCCAAGAAAATTCAGAAAGCAATAAAGTCATGAAAGTTGTTAGTACAAGCAAATTAGCCATTTAGGGAAACAAAAATTAATAAAAGGATCATTTCCGGGATTTAAGTAGGTAATAACCTGGAGAATGAGATGATGAATTCTTTGCACTTCCAAGTTTCGGGAAAATTCAAAAGAATTTGGAAAAACTTTTTGATTTTCGGTATATTTTGCTTTAGCGACTAAAATAATGAAAATTGAGAAAAAAGTTTTCAACAAAAGTTGTAGCTCGTCTCTTTCTCTACAAAAAAGGCCTTTACAAATTTTTGTCTTACTTAAACCGTTTAGAAGTTAAATTGAGTTTTCCACTTACAGTTTTGAGCCGTTTCGAAATGCGCGGAAAATGAAAATTCTCCGGGAGTTTCGTATGACCGGGCTCAAGGATCAATAATTCTTACTATTTAGAGCCCCTAAAAAAATGAAAATAACGTAAAATGTAGAGAAAAGTTAGCTTTAATATGGAACTAATCACAAAATTCATAAAAAATTTTATCATAAATAAAAAGTGTTAGAAGATGGCTTAGTAAACTTTGTACAGTTGATCCACAAATGTATTCATATCTTTGCCGGGAGTCATTAGAATGATAATTCATTTTGCTAATATATTCTTATATAATGATATATTAATCTAATTGCAATTACTTTTGTTGTAAAAATATGCCTTGCAATAAAAATAGAGGGTATATTTCTCATAAATCAGTCACCTCCAAATTTTGGAGTTCAATTCGCAATATCTTAATTTATAATAATAGCACAGTCTTAATTTCTGGATTATAAGTACAATAAAACATATTCTTTCGAACAACTTTAGAGTTCTTTAAATGCGTGCAGTACTTTTTGAATTTGTCTACATTATTCATACACGTTCAGAAAATGCAAAATTATACAATAAAACATATACAACTTATTTGTTTCTTAACATTCTTCAATGAAATTTTCACGAAGTATAGATTAAAGTGTGTGGAATCGAATCCATGCAGTGAAAAGGACCCATTGTTACGGGAGAAATAGGGAGGATCCATAAAACTCAAAGACACGAATAAATCAATTGTATAAAAATTACTAAGCCATCTTCTAACACCTTTTGCTATGATAAAAATTTGTTTGAATTTTGTGATTAGCTCCACATTAAAGCTGAGATTTTTCTCTACATTTCATATTATTTTCATTTTTTTAGCGGCTCTGAATAGTAAGAATTATCGATCGATGTGTCCGGCCGTACAAAACTTCCGGAGAATTCTCATTTTCCACGCATTTCGGAGACGATCAAAACTGTAATGGAAAATTGGATTTATCTCCTGTACGGCTTAAGTAAGTAAAAAATTTGTAAAGACTTTTCTTGTAGAGAATGAGACGAGCTACAACTTTTGTTGAAAACTTTGTTCTCTATTTTCATTATTTAAGCCGCTAGAGCAAAGAAACCGAAAAGCAAAAAGGTTTTCCAATTTTTTTAAATTTTCCCGGAACTTGGAAGTGCAAAGAATGCATCATCTCATTCTCCAGGTTATTACTTACTTAAATCCCGGAGATGATCCTTTTATTAATTTCTGTGAGGTTTTTGTAAAATTTTGTTTCATTGCCTGTACTATATGTAGAGAATTCAATTATTCACAAGATCGGTATTTGGCATTTTTTCCAAAACATCTCCCCTTTCGAGATATTCAAGGTCGAAGTTTAAAAAACGATTTTTTGCAAATATCTCGCTTCTAGTCGGGGCAAACTAACATAATTTTAATCAGAATACGGAAAAATAGAAACCAGAACTAGTCCAACGGGAAATGGTTGGGGGGGTTACTAACATGAAAAAAAAAATAAATGCAGTTACTGACCTTGGGGACTAACTTAAGGGGGGGGGGGGGGGTAAAGTGAAAAAAATTCAAAGTCAATAGTTTGGATGCGTATTACGAGACAATTTGACGTCGGAGATAAAAATGTTCAACAGCAAAGTTGTAGGTAATAAAAAGATCTTTCATTTTTGTTAAGGGTACTTTTCATCATAACCTCAAAATTATCGAGAAATTTAAAAATTTTCCAAAAAATAATAAAATTTTCGTTTTTATATTATAACTTTTATAAAAATTAATGAATTGTTATGAAACTTGGTGAAAAGATACCTTTATATATTTTAAATAACCAAAAAAATTTTCAAAAGAAAATAATGGAAAATTTTTGATTTTGAATTTTTTCAAAAAAAAAGTCCTTTTTTCAGACGAAAATTGTATGGTGGAAAATCATCGTAAATAGATTTTTCAAAGCTCATTTTGTTTGTTTTTTCGTCTACTTTTTGATAAATCAGAGACACAATATAGCTTCTATTTAAGAATATGCTAAAAAATGCAAAAAACGAAAAAAGTCAATTTTGAAAAAAAAAAATTTCAGTAATTGTTGATAATTTTGTTTAAATTTCAAAAAAATGTTAAAATTAATTTCACCAATCGATTCTACGTGAAAAAATATTTAAGAAACTGTATTTTGTTGTTAAAAATTACTCCAATATTTAGGGGTGGTAATGGGTTGCTTCTGGAGGGTGAATAAAGTAATGATCGTTCTCATGCAATTTTCGGCTAAAATTGACGTTAAACAAAAAATTAGTAATCAATAAAAGTTGTAGATTTTGAAAAATTCTTCAAGTTTTGTAGAGGTCATTTTTACCATAACCTCAAAATAAAAAAAAAAATGCAACAAATGTATTTTTTTACATTTTTTACTTTTTTAAACTTTCTGATTATTTCTTTTCTTCTTATTTTTGTGTACTTAGTAGACAAAATGTGTGGTTGAATAAAAGTATTATAGTTGTAACTTTAATTTGGAAAAAATGTTCAAAAGATTTTGAGGAAACTCATAGGAAGTTCATGAGGAAAATATGTATTTATTTTGTTAAAATATGATCAAAACTTAAAAAAAAGAACTTTTTATTATAAAAAAATGATTAAATCTTAAAAATACACATTGCAAACTACACTAATCTTTTTCTTTTATTTACATGAATCAGTTCTTCTTCTTCACCCTCCGATTCTTCGCTAAACTGCGAATCTTCACACTCCATCTCTTCTTCAAAATCATCTTCGACTTCCTCATTGTTTATATTATTTTGAGGACTTGGCTCTTCGTCTTCACCATCGCTTACATCTTCTGAAACTTGTTGTATATTGCAACAATCACCAGAATCTTGACAACTCGTGCAGAGATCTGTACATTGTAAACCAACTTTTCTACATCCGCATCTGTTCGTAGAACAAGTCGTTTTGCAACTGCAAGAGACTGTTTTTAACAAGGTTTCTGGTATAATTGGCATTTCCGTAAAGCGAGGCATTAATAATTTACAATTAGAGTGAATAACTTCTTTCCAACCCCACTTGGTTGGATCAAGTTTATTTCCAAGCCACGTTTGGATTTGAAAATAGACTCTATAACAATGCTGCGTTCCCCCGCCAACAGTTGGAGATGGGTGTACTGTCTGTAGTTCTGATCATGCGCGTTAATCTTTCCGTATATTTTTTCTAATTTTTAAAGTTTTCTAATATCATTACTATAATACTTTTATTCAACCACACATTTTGTCTACTAAGTACACAAAAATAAGAAGAAAAGAAATAATAAGAAAGTTTAAAAAAGTAAAAAATGTAAAAAAATACATTTGTTGCATTTTTTTTTTAATTTTGAGGTTATGGTAAAAATGACCTCTACAAAACTTGAAGAATTTTTCAAAATCTACAACTTTTATTGATTACTAATTTTTTGTTTAACGTCAATTTTAGCCGAAAATTGCATGAGAACGATCATTACTTTATTCACCCTCCAGAAGCAACCCTTTACCACCCCTAAATATTGGAGTAATTTTTAACAACAAAATACAGTTTCTTAAATATTTTTTCACGTAGAATCGATTGGTGAAATTAATTTTAACCTTTTTTTGAAATTTAAACAAAATTATCAACAATTACTGAAATTTTTTTTTTTCAAAATTGACTTTTTTCGTTTTTTGCATTTTTTAGCATATTCTTAAATAGAAGCTATATTGTGTCTCTGATTTATCAAAAAGTAGACGAAAAGACAAACAAAATGAGCTTTGAAAAATCTATTTACGATGATTTTCCACCATACAATTTTCGTCTGAAAAAAGGACCTTTTTTTTTGAAAAAATTCAAAATCAAAAATTTTCCATTATTTTCTTTTGAAAATTTTTTTGGTTATTTATAATATATAAAGGTATCTTTTCACCAAGTTTCATAACAATTCATTAATTTTTATAAAAGTTATAATATAAAAACGAAAATTTTATTATTTTTTGGAAAATTTTTAAATTTCTCGATAATTTTGAGGTTATGATGAAAAGTACCCTTAACAAAAATGAAAGATCTTTTTATTACCTACAACTTTGCTGTTGAACATTTTTATCTCCGACGTCAAATTTTCTCGTAATACGCATCCAAACTATTGACTTTGAATTTTTTTCACTTTACCCCCCCCCCCCTAAGTTAGTCCCCAAGGTCAGTAACTGCATTTATTTTTTTTTTCATGTTAGTAACCCCCCCAACCATTTCCCGTTGGGCTAGTTCTGGTTTCTATTTTTCCGTGCTCAAATTTAGTTTGCCCCGACTATTCCTATGAAGTCAATGTGAAAGTTGTTTGGAATTGAATTACCTACAAAATTGATCTCTTGCATTTTTTCCCAAAACTCAATTATTCAATATTCAAAGTCAAATTTCCAAAGCAAACGGGTTTCCGCAAATATTTCGCTTCCTATGCACCCGGACGTTCATGAAGCATTATTATTATTATCGAGAATATTCTCGTAATTCATTTGTCCAGTATGCTTCGTTCCGACTTTGACAGACGCCTTTTGAGTTTCGATCAATATGCATGGAAATTGTTTCATATGTACATAACCGCTTGCGGGTACGGAGACAGTTGATGTACTACCACCAGCACTAGATAATGTACTAAACCAATCTTCTGCAATAACCGAAAAGGTTGCAACGCAAGGTGTGGTTGCCGAAAAATCGGACTTGAATGCTCCGAAGCTTGCACCAATTGTCGGGGGGATATCGTGCCTAAATAGCAAAAAGCAAATATTTGAACTGGAAGATTTTACTGCTGAAATAGATGATTTCGAATGTTCAGACATTGCAACAACTGATGACAATGAAATTAGAAATGATAATGAGAGTTCTGATTCTTATGATAGTAATGATTAAAATGTCAGAGTAGGATTAATGTATCTAGAGCACCTTAATCGACGCAATTTTCATGGGTTAGGCCTACATGCACAGGAGAAACCATGTAAAAAAACGCGCTATACGTTCTACCTCGTGGGTGGTGTGGAAATGAATGCAATTTAAAACATTTTTCTTGAAACTGTAAATTTACCAATCTTGCAGATATTCAAGTTATCTACTGCTTGTATGCAGACTTCATCGCAGTTCAATGCATAGAGAGCTAGTTATTCGTGGAAAATCAGTGTTTTAAACTTTGACCTTGAATACCTCGGAAAGGGCGAGATTTTGGGAAAAGATGCAAAAGATCAATATTATAGATAGTAAGTAAGTAAGTAAGTAAGTTTTATTCAGTTTCATAAGACATATTACATTAACAATAATATGTGTAAAACAGGTCATTGATAAAGAAAGAAAAAAAAAAAACAAGAATACAATAAGTTCAGACAAACATTACAACATATATATAAAAAAGACATCATTAGTACATGATGTCCCGATTAAAAGTTTAAAAATTCTTGAAGTGAATAAGGTTCAATATCACAGATATACTGGAAAACTTGCTTTTTGAAAGAGTTCTGGTGAAAGGTTTCCTTTATATTTGTTGGCAGAGTGTTATAGAATTTTATTGCAGAGTAGTATGGTCCCTTTTCAGTGATTGTCAGACGATGCTGCGGAAATTGAAAATTATTTTTATTTCGTGTGTCATAAGCATGTTTAAAGTTGGACACTTCAAAATCAAGCTTGTTTGCTTTTAAATACATTAAACAAGAGTAAATGTACAATCCTGGAACTGTGAGCATGTTATTCGTTTTGAAACACCCTCTGCACGATTCATAAAATTTTTTTTTGAGAATTATTCGAACAGCTCTTTTTTGCACTTTGAAAACACCGGCCAGATTGGTGCTTCCGCCCCAGATTTCAATGGCATACTTGACAGTGGAATAAAAATTAGCATAATAGACTGTCTTGAGAGTGTCCAAATTAAATGTGCGTGATAGAATTCTAAGAGCAAAGCAGGTTTTGTTTAACTTTTTTATGACATCATCAATGTGCTCCACCCATTTACAATTATTATCTACTACCACGCCCAATAGTTTCGCGCTATTAGAGATAGGAATTTCTATTTCTTCAGTGAGATGGTCAGGTATTTGAAACATAGAATTGTGGGTCTTAAAAAGTATGCAATTAGACTTGGCTTCATTTAAAATAAGCTGGTTGGTATAAAACCAGTCCTTTAAATTTTCCCATGTATGAGTGATACATTGCTGAATGTCAGCAAATGTTTTGCCTTTTACTATAAGATTGGTGTCATCAGCATAACTTATAATGTTTATTTTGCTACTGTCACTTACAGTATTTATTATGTCATTGAGAAATATTATAAAAAGAAGTGGGCCCAAGACACTTCCTTGCGGCACACCATGGTTGTGGCTTAGCACGTCTGATTCGTATTTTTTGTTATCGACTGTTATACATGTTTTTTGTTTTCTGTCTCCTAAATAGGAAGCAAACCATTTTAAACTATCTCCCCTGACTCCCAAGCTCTCCAGTTTGTTCAAAAGACAAAAATGGTTTAAAGTGTCAAATGCTTTGGACAAATCGAGGAACAGCCCGCAGACAACTTCCTGACCATCCAGAGCACCCAGCACTGTATCCACAAAATGAACTAGGGCAGTTGTTGTTGATCTATTTTTTACAAAACCATGTTGAAAATTGTGAAAGAAAGTTGTTTTATTTAAAAAAGCAAGAAGTCTGTTATACATAAGTGTTTCTAAAATTTTGGAGAATACTGACAACATACTTATTGGTCGATAATTTCCTAGTTCATCTTGATCTCCTTTTTTGAACAGAGGTATTACTATTGCCAATTTCAAAGCCTCTGGAAAAGTCCCCTGAGCAAAGGACGCATTATATATATTTGCAAGTGGGGCAGCTAGTGCACTTACACATTGCTTCAAGAGCTTTGATGATATGCCGTCAAAACCATTTGACGTCTTTGGTTTGAAACCCTTTACCACAGTGCATATTTCTTCCTCAGATGTCGGGTATATAAACATGGAATATTTATTTATGATGACAAGTTCACTGTAATTTTTTAATGTATGGCGTTGGTTTATATCTTTTAATAATTTAGGAACAGTTTCGACGAAGAATGTGTTAAATTTATTAGCTTGAGCGTGAAAATCATTGTTAGAGGGTAGTTTATTAGGCCTTCGATTACCAATGGTTGTGTTAACTAAGTTCCATGTGCATTTCGATTTATTAGTTGCATTGTTAATCATGTTTTCATAATACCGACTTTTTGCCTGTATTATTTGATTACTATACACGTTTTTCATATGAGTCAGAACCGGTTTGTATTCCGGTTTAATGTTAGAAATGGTTTCTAGTAGCTGTACTTGGCTTTTTAATTCATGCAGCTTTGGTGTAAACCAGTCTAATTTACGTGTTTTACGAACTTTTCTTCTCACTAATGGGAAATGTGTATTCAGGCTGTTATGAATAATTCTCAAGAAATTAACAGTTTTGTCCTGTACACAACTTGCTTCATACACAGAGGACCAATTAAGCAAATTTAATTCAGCTATAAAATTGTTTATATTTTCTTTGGTGTACCGTCTTGTATGTATGTAAGTTGATTTCCTGGCCGATATTTTAAGAGTGAATAATTGAGCCTTATGATCAGAAATTAGTGACTGCAAGACTTCTGTATGGTGGTTGTGTGATATATTTGTGATGATATAGTCATATATTTTGCTACTAGTTGGAGTTACCCTTGTATAGTCTGCAACTGTCATTTTCAGACCATAGGACTCGATCACACTTGCCAGTTTGTGTTTGTCCGCATTTTCGGTGGCAAAATCTATATTGAGGTCGCCCGTAATTATTACCGCCTTACCTTCATCAAACAAGCTTTCCAATATTAAATTTAACTTGTATAATAGAATTTCAGAGGAAACCTTTGGAGTACGGTAAACGCACAGAATTACATAATCAGTATTATTAAGATTGCACTCAATGGCGCTACATTCAAAATATAGTTTTTCAGACAATTTGCACACGTCCTCCCGCGGCCTCCACTGTATCTCTCTGTTTACATAGATGGCTGACCCTCCATGCTCTCCATGCCCTCTACAAAAACTCGATACAAGATTTAGGCCTTTTATGGAAACAAGTGGCAGTTCTTCTTGGGATAGCCAATGCTCCGTGACACAGGCAATTTGACAGCTGCCGATACCATCCAAGAAAATTTCGAATTTTTCAACACTTGTGCTGAGGCACTGCAGGTTTTGATGTACAATTCTAAATGTTGAGGTCATCTCAGAATTTGCTGTTTTCTTACTGTACGTAGTGTCTTCTTGTGGATACAGTGCTGGGTGCTCTGGATGGTCAGGATAATTGAATTCTCTGCATGTTTCACGTTAACTTCATGGGCGTCCGGGTGCATAGGATGTGAGACATTCGCGAAACCCCGTTTTCTTTTTAAATTTGACCTTGAATATCTCACCAAGGGCGAAGTTTTGTGGGGAAATACAAGAGATCAATCTAGTAGGAAGACTCAATTCTCTACAACATTCACGTTGACTTCATGTAGGTCATCGTTTTATTAAATTTCGACTTGAATGTCTCGAAAAATTCTCTACAACTTTCACGATAACTTTATTATTGTCTGATCTTTTCGGCGCGAGAAATTCGCGAAAAACCATGTTTTTGAAAGTTTGACCTTGAATATCTCGAAACGTTGTGGGAGGTTTGGGAAAAAATAAAAAAGGTGGAATGTAGATAATTTAATGCTCTTCAACTTTTACTTGACCTCATGGGTATCCGATGCATAGGAAGCGAGATATTTGCAAAAACTTTGACTTTCAAAACCTTGGGTAGCCATGCGGGGATTTTTGTGGATTTGGATTTGGGTCACTTCAAAGAACGTCTGTGCAAAAATTTAGATTTTTACTAATTTTGTCCAGGTTTGCTCCGTTTTTTATCTAATTTCCGTGGGCTACATGAAGTTTGGCAAAAATCAGAAAATACCCTGTATAGTAGTAATGAAAGGCTTCAGATAGAATTCTATGAGAACTTGAATTGTTAATACATGAAACTATAGTTTATTTAGTAATGTTAGATGTATTATGCTGGGCATGCATCAACTGAAATCATCCACTACATCATTTACAAAGAAACAATTGACATACTTTGTTCATAACAGTGTATTTTTTCTCGTGCATTAGCTACTAAATTTGAATTAAAATCAGCATGGTTATAACTGTAACAACAATTAGGTGTTTTCACTATGTGCAAATTTGCTTTTTGATATTATTTAAATGAAGTAGTTGTTATACTAAAGCACTTCTTGTTATTTAAATAGCATTCTGTTGTCCATTAAATTAAATTTTCAACAAATAAATAACATAGTTTTAGTAATTGATCAGGTATGCAAAGCACGCTATGATTGGTGGCGACGTCATCGGTTTTATTAGTGGCTTAAATCGCGTTTAAATAGTGGTAAACACAAAATTTTATTCGCTTTATTTACACTTTACATGTGATTAAATAAGTAATGTATAATACGGGATTTGTAAAAGCTACTTCTGGAAATTTACTTGCTGTAAAATTGTCTTGGTACTCCCGGTACGTTTTTAGATGTATTTTTGCATCTTCACACAAAACACCACTTAGTGTGCATTATAGAAATGGTAAGACTTTGCAAGATATACATCATGCCAAATTTATAACATTCTAATTTGTAAAAGTGTCCAGCCGAGCTACGAAATGCCGTCAACAAGTGAATCCTTCTACACTATCGACATGCGGGCAATTTCAACGACGTCTGTCATTAAACTGTGTACCTCCTTCCGTTTCATTTTCGTGCAGCTGTACGACGAAGATAGAGAAGTACAACACTGTCGAATGTTTGGCTTCCACTTTTGGAGAAACTGTCTTTCCACCACGGTTTCTTCAGTGACTGTTTTTCAGTGAGCGAGCCTCTCCGAAAAATTGGACGCCGGTACGTTTGACTTGAAATGCTGCCAAAACCGTCAGAGTTAAAATGATTCTGTGGAATAATGTTAAACGGTCAGGCATTTTTCGTTTTACTGCTAAAATGCGAATTGTTGAAAACTGTTTTCAAGTGACAGTTTATTCATTGATTATTTGTTTGAAAAGCAACTGTTTTCCTTTTTCATGGCATATACTACTGAAAATAATGACCAAAATTAGAAATAAATCAGCATAACCAAAAGTTCGAATTTTTAGCTGAAAAATTGATTTTGAGCCACTTTATCTTATAACTTTTTTCGATATCTACGATGCTAAGCAAGAAATCGCGATTTCGCCTTTTTCAAACGGTCGTAGTGGGCCAAGCTTAGACACTATATACAAGGGTGTATTAGTATTAACTGTGACATATTGTATAGCTAACAATACTCCAGTACATACATGAAAATATGTGGATGTAAATGTCCAGGGCAATAATGGCTCGCCTGTCCGTCATCACTTACGTGTTTGTTGGAAACAATATTTGAATGTTAACTGTAGTTAGTTTTTAAACCAACCTTCATTTAGTGGATAATTCCAGTTGTGCTGGTTATTATTTGATGTAGTAAAAATAGGTGCAGATGCAAAAAGTGCAAATGGTTAATGTGCGTGCAGAAACTGAGATATTAACTCACCCCACTAGGCCCTGACCATGGGTATATGGCAGATGGCAGGGCTAAAGAGAGTTTACCAGTGCCTAGATTGCTCCATGGTGTTCAGTGCCCAGTGGGGCAATTCACGTGCCTGATATGAGTCTTGATGATAATAAACGGGGTCGAGCTGCACACTGTATACCCTCTACCAATACCAAAAAGCATGATCAGTTATGTAATAAATAAATATGATTGCATATGCATCTACATTAGCAGTATTGGTTAATCACGGAACACTAAGCCGTGCTGAGTATAGAAAGCATTTTAGTTTAATTTTGATTGAAAAGTAATAAAAAAAAATAGATGTAGTAGACGGAGTTAATCACTACTAATATCCCGTCTAATTGTTATGTCAACCTTGAATTTTCTTTCAGTTTCTTTCAGGCAATGTCGTAGGTGCAAGTTTGATCATAGGCGATGGGCGGTTAACGCCCACGACCAAAATTCAAAATAACAAAAATTTATTTTGGAATAGTTAAATAAAGATCCCAACACACCACCAAGATGTCATTTGGCGTGTGTCCGTCACACAAATCATAATTTATAACTAATGAAACTTGCTCTGCGTGTCGATGTACAGCCAGGGCCGTCGAGAGAAAATCGGGGCCCGGGTGCAGTAGTATACGGGCCCCCCACCACCGCTGATATAATTTTAAAGAGCGGGGGGTGGTATTTCTTTGTGCCATACAAAATTACCAATTTGGAATATGTTTATCTCTCTTTCGCTAAGCATCTCCAACTTTTCCCGGATTTCAGAAATTCGGGGGAATCCGGGACCATCTTGTCGGGCATCGATCTTGAGCAAGCATATTAGTGGTAATAAGAGTTCTAGACGATCCTGCCCTAAACTGACCCATAATAACGTTGTCATATTCTTTCTGTTCCATACCACTATGCATTGCGGACACAGTAAAATCCCGCCTATGCATATTTTCTGAAAAATTAGTCAACATTGCGTCTAGTATTACAAAGTATTAGTCTAGAATATTACCGCTTTTGTTTGAGGTAGAAAGTGCAAGAAGGCTTCAGTGGATCTGGGCCCCTGCTAGGAAAATTAAACTCGTTCGAAAACGGCCCAACGAATCGTTACTTAAAACTTGGGTTTTAAATGAACTTTTAATAACACAAATTTAAAGGTGGCCGAAATTTTCCATGGACGTTATTTATCGATTCTTAGTGGCAAAATGTCCAATTTTTTTTTACAACATTTTACATTTAATGAAAAATGCTTTACTTCATTAATATCTGTTCTTTTAATGCATGAATACATCTACCAACACAAAATTTTTCATCCCAGATAAGTTTTAAGGAGCTTAAAATATGAACATTTCATAAACTGGTAAAAAAAGATACATATATGAAAAGTTTTTTGTAAGGAATATTGCCCTTTAATACGCAGTAGACACATTTCAAAGAGCTATATTAGAATGAATATTTGGAGTCGTTAAGCATTAACCTCCGTTGCAGAGAGCGAAACACGTTTATGATATTAATTGTTTATTTATATTGTAAAAAATAGTAAAACCAAAAACCTTGTGTCAATGGTCCAAAGTATCTTTAGAGATTTAATGCTACAAGAAACAATCCCACTCAGAACGCTCTAAGGGAGTAAATCCCCGGTATACACGTTTAAAGGGAATCGAAAATATGTTTTTTTTTGTGATGTAATAATTTAAGCTTTATTCTCGTGTTCAGGGCGCGTATCACCTTGGATAGTTCTGGGAGGGGGGTCGTTTTGTATCATCATTATCATCAACTTTTCTGGCATGGGCTCCGGTCTATTGAATCTTTCTGATACCTACAGTTATTATGGCAGAGGTTGATTATCTTCTCCGACATGTTTCATTTAATTATTTACACGTGAAATCACTTTAAAATGGATTGAAAGAAAATACAAGTTTCATCTAATAATAATTAGTCGAGATACTGGTTTAGACTGTAGGTTTGGAACTTGTAAGAAGATAAAATTAATTTTAACCAAAAGCATATTATACACTTCTCAACTTGAAGTGGACCACCCTAAATGTATGTTATATTTCACATGCTATTTTTAATTCCCAATCACAACCGCGAAACTGTTAATTACTAATATTTGTTCAAAATGTTTTGGAGTTAAATTTTGGTGCATTTCATTAATAATTCATTTACACTGTCAGAAAGACTGTTCAACGACAATAGATGTAACTGGCGCATAAGTGAAATATGAGAACTTTTACAAAGATGTCGTATTATTTATTAGGTGTGGAAAAGTATACTTTTTGTCATTTGAAAGGTCCCCTATATCTGGGGTTGTTCATAAAAATTAAGTAAGAAAAACTTTTTTTATATTAAGTGAACACAAATTACCACTACCTATAAATCTTTTATTAACTTTATTGTCTATTGTAAACATATGGTTATACTCTTATACTTGAAAATATGCTACAAATTATATTGTTCTAGTTTACATATCTTTAGGCGTGAAACATGTTGTAACAACTATTCAAGAACCAACTTCTGTTTGATCCAATTTGGCGCAGAAGTGTCACATTCGTTACAATTTGTTACAATTACCCTGTCAGAATATTAAAATCGGTTATTGAATAAGGCAAAGACAAATATTTTATCCGTCTGCCATTTCTTCAACATGGCGGCAGATAATCATTCAATTTGAATTCTCCGGGACTTTCATTATGTTATTGTACATATCCAAAGGTTACATATTTTAAAACCTCAACTCGATAACCAGGTACATGACAGACGATGAATGACATTTGATAAAAAGTATTTAGAATTCTGCTACATGGCTAATATAACATGAATTATTTTTTCGAGTTACGTTTACGGTTATACCTGGCAAGTACAACATTCTCTTTGTTACTGTAAAGAGTATAACCATTACCACTTTTGAACTTCCTTTGATAAGAAGGAATTGTCTTAAAACTTTTTATAAACAAAGCTTCTAAGAAGTGTGAAATTTTGACTAAATTTTCCATATCGTAAACAATAAATTTTGGATTAATTCTTTTACCGAAAAGCTTTGTTAAGAAGTAGTTTCGCGCATGTTTCTATAAACATTTTAACTTAGTTATGCCCCGAATGCTCCATCTCTCAATTCCGGGAGGAATTTTATGAGGAATCTACCATCCTTGCCAACTTTCCTGACAAACCCTGTCTGCTCAGTGGTCCAGTAGCCTCACCCCTGATCTCATTTGTATACAAATAAAAATATGTTTACATAAACAAGACTACCTACAAAAGTAAAAATAGAAACCTGCCAAGCTTGTAATTCTAAATCAGCAATTTTAAGCACTAAGAAGCTATCTAGGCACGAGGCAACAAACATTAAAGTTATTGAACCTACTTGCTCTCAGTAGAGCTCGCAGTAGTCACAGCAAAGAGTAGCATTCACAGTGATGTTACCTTATGATTGGAAGATGCTTTGCTGCTGGCCTTGTAGATGGTACAGCTGGCTTGGATGATGGCCACTAAGACAAGAGCAGCAATGCAACCGAGTACAATGTACAGTTTTGCCTCAGAAAGGTTGAAAAAGTTATTGTTATCTGAGGTGGACGCATCAGGAATGATATTGGATGTTACTGAAAGAAAATAACGAATTATTTACAAAAGTTCAATTATTTACTGCTTTCGAGATTTGATGTTGCATTTGTGTATAGATGTGGATAAAAATACATTTGACCAATAATGAATTTATTTCAGCAGTACTCAAAAATGGCTGCAAACTGTTGTTGTAATGTGTAAAACGGTGTTTTGCGCCCAGTAGAGAATATCTGCAATTCCTCAGTTTTTGCTCTTAATCTGTTTTGCGTAATCAGCAATTGTTGTTTTACATGTTAAAAGTGGGATAACACGGACTCAAATGTTTCTTTTTTGCAAATATCTCAAAAAATATAATTCTCAGCAAAAAACTCTTGCAGTTCTGAAAGCTTACAACATTTAAAATGTTGTTAAAATGTTGTTGATGCTATATGCTTTTTCACTGTTTTCGAGAAAGCGCCTTTTCTCGCACATTTTCGCAATTTACTAAAAAACGGTGAATTATGCGTAAATATTAGGTCATATAAAGTGGAAAGGTTATTCAATTCCCTTTCACGTGTTATTTTTGTCGCTATATAACAAACATTTTTCAAGTTATAGCCGCGGCTAGGCCACAGTATCATCGGTATCGATGTCTTATTTTCTCTGATGAGAGGCACGTTTAGTTTTACTTCCACATCCACATGGATGCCGTGGAAAAGCATTCTCCATCGGTAAAAAAAATCGGGTCAATTTTATATAACACCTCGTCCGTTTTTAAAGAAATTATATTTAAAATGTAAAAAAACACCAACCAGTGAAAAACGGAAATTTTTTGCCTTGCAGAAACCTGATAAATGCAGTATTATTTGTTAAAAAGATCTAGAGTAAGTAAAAACTGGGAGACAATATAAACCAGTAAATTATTTTTCGCTCTTCAATTTTAACCCATTGTTATGTATTTACACCTCCTTGAAACTGGAGATTGATACGCCTATGCCTAATAGTGACTGGAAACTTGTAGAAAGAGAGAGAGTTTTCTAGAGTGTGGTGGGAGAAGATTCTTGATTGTGTCTGGATTAGAGGCAATTTCAGAGTAAGTATATGCGATTCCGGCGCAGAAGAAGAAGTTTATAAAAGTGAAGTTTGGTAACGAAAAAGTGAGGTTAAATATCAAGTAAACAAAGTGTAAAGGTTATTTTGGTTAATTAAGAAGTATTATTGTATAATCAGTAAATTATTTAATAAAGTGTTAGTGGTTTACCCCGTGTTAAAATTATTTAGAACCCACGGATTCATACAGGGTGTTTCCAAAGAGATGGAAATACGTAACAACTGATGTCAGAAGCGGCATTTTAACAAGAGGATTTTTTCGGAAGTGTTCGAGAAGCTTTTGACAGGGTATTCTCGGGAAGTAGTGCTATCACAGCGGAGTGATTTACTGGACGTTGTTCGAGGACTATTTTTGAACAGGAAAATAGTGTTAAGTGCATTTTTTTGGAGATATTTTTGGAACATTTTATTTGTACATTACCTACAGGTTAAGCGACAAAGACTCTAGATAAGGCTTTTTTGTGCTGTTTTGAAGTTTTTCTGGACAGTCCCGTTACCGATAGTGAAGTAATTGTTAAATTTATTTGATTTCAACGTATGGCAACCGAAAAGCAAATACAGGACTTATTTGCACAATTCCAGAAAGTGTTGGAAGAGGTAAAAAGAAGGCATCGAGAAGAAGTAAGTGAAGTCAAAGAGAAAATGTAACAGGTAGAGGGAGAAATAGACCAACTTAAGCGACAGCTGAGGGATAAGGGAAGCCAGCAAGTGGTATTATCAGGTCAGCTATTCGAACCTCCCTCCCTCACGTGTTCAAGAGGCTGGTGAAAGCTTGCAAGAGTTCGAAGCTGCCGTCTCGAGCTTGGTTCACCTGGCTTACTCCAATGTACCGAAACAATTTCAAGACCAACTGGCAGTAGAGGCATTTCTGGACGGTATACAAGACGATGAGATCAGGCGAGTCCTCTGGTTATCTCGATACCAGAACAGCAGTGAAGCGTTGGTGCATGCACTCGAGGTGGAAGCTGTCTTTCAGGATACCCCGAGTCCAAGAGTACAAGCTGTGAATGTCAAAGAATCGCAACCAGAAAAGAAGAACCAGGATCCTAGGTTGACCAAGATGGAGAAAATGTTTACTCAAATACTGGCAAAACTGGATACTGCAGGAAGACAAGGAAAGCCAAGCGGGGGTATTAAATGTTACAACTGTGGCAGAGGAGGACATATGCAACGAGACTGTCGACAGCGGAACTCGAGGAAAGTGAATGCTGGAAACATGGAAGAGACAGAATAAACAAAGTAGTGGAAAGCCAAGTGGACGGCGTATGAAATGTTACAGGTGTGGAGAACGAGGCCATATCCAGCTAGAATGTCCACGGATGAGCTTGGAGAGAGTAGAGGCCGATGCTGTGAAGACGAGGGGAAAACCAGAGGAAGCCGGTACCAGAGATGCTGTTTCAGATAAGAAACGTGGTGCCCCTAGAGAAGTAAAGATTTCCCAGCTTCGAAGCATTATGAGAAGTCCACTACTACAAGAATGTGAAAATAAAATAGAATCTCAGGAATATGCAGATGCTTTATCCGGAAGGACATGCAAGGAAGCTTGCAAGTACTGCCATCAGGAGAAACTGCAGGTCATGGGAGCAGTCAACACTGTCAAGGTGGAGGTGCCGGATGACAGGGAAAATGAAGCGCTAAGACAAGAGCAACTGAACGATGAGGAAATTGTTCCTATATTGAGAGCCAAAGAAAGGGGAGCTCGTCCAAAATGGAAGGATGTTTCAGGCAAAAGAGTGAAATACACTGATGATTCTGAATTGCCTGACCGTGACGATCAGGCTTAAGGAGGGGGCAGTGTTATGTATTTACACCCCCTTGAAACTGGAGATTGATACGCCTATGCCTAATAGTGACTGGAAACTTGTAGAAAGAGATAGAGTTTTCTAGAGTGTGGTGGGAGAAGATTCTTGATTGTGTCTGGATGAATCTAGAGGAAATTTCAGAGTATATAAAGGGCGATTACCGGCTCAGAAGAAGAAGTTTATAAAAGTGAAGTTTGGTAACGAAAAAGTGAGGTTAAATATCAAGTAAACAAAGTGTAAAGGTTATTTTGGGTAATTAAGAAGTATTATTGTATAATCAGTAAATTATTTAATAAAGTGTTAGTGGTCTATCCCTTGTTAAAATTATTTAGAACCCACGGATTCATATAGGGTGTTTCCTAAGAGGTGGAAATACGTAACACCATTTTTTACGTGTTCATTATTGTTTTTCGATCGTTTAGAAGCTTTAAAAACTTCCGCCAGAAAGGACTTTTTTCTTGATTTGGGTGTAAACTGTCCGAAAAAGTTTAGAATTCTCATGTCGTGATGAGGTAAAAATCCTGGTCGAGGGCTCCCATAGTGGAGTAGAAAAGTATAGCAATCATAAAGAGAATGTCAAACATTTTTTTGTTGAAAAAGATTTAGAATGTCACGAAACAGCGAGATTTTAAATTTGAGCAAAAAAAATTCTGTCTGTAACTTTTTTTTATGCACGTTTTCTCTAGAACGGTTTAAGACATTGACTTGAAATTTTGTATGCTTACGTATTGTAACGAGATCTGGAACTGGATTGTATCTGGAACTTATTCGGTGAAGGAATATGTGAACTGCCACGTATATTATGTTTTAAAAGACGTAATGTTAATTTTTGTTAGAGATGCGCCGAAGCGGGATTATGGCCGAACAGCTGAATACCGAATATTCGGCCATCTCCAACCACCGAAGCTATTCGGCTTGTTATGTTAATTAAAAAAATGTTCCCCCACTTTAAAATGGGGGAAAATTCACAGGTATGCTCCTTATCAATAAATACATCGACTAAACCATGTGGTTACCTGTAAGGAATTTCATCCAAGATTAGCCTTCCCATGAGCTAATTCTACTGGCCTAACACGATATGTATTTCTGTTTGCGAAATTATCAACGTAATTAATGGTTGTCTAGTGGTTGAAGCATTCAAGTAGTCGCAGTCAAAGGGTTGTTGGTTCAAATGTCCAATTCCAATAGGTTGAATGTAAATTTTTTTCTTTACTTCATTTTACGGTAATGAGTGTTTCTTCGATTAGATTGTAACTATAAAATTAAAGCTGTCTAAAACTAACATTATTTATAAAAAAAACTGCGAAGAGTATTCTATAGAATGTGCAACAATTATATGAAAAGTGCATTAAATCGACGAAGTGTATGTTTACTCTAGTTTTTAGATAAATTACGAAAATAGATCGTAAAAACTTTATCTCCTCAAAGGGATGAAAAAGGATATAATTTCAAAACGCTGACCTGTATTTCGTTTACTTTTTAATAAAAAAAGTATGCGAAATAATAATAAGTTTAAAAAGTATTAATGTTTTTGAGATATTTGCAAAAAACCCATTCCTCCACCATCTCCCACCCTTTAAAACAATTCCCCACGATCTTGAAATAGGTACTCATCACTTATTGTAAGAAGAGCCGGATTTGCGGTGAAACAGTAGGGCCGGTAGCCCCGGAGCCTCCACAAACCCCAATTAAAATATTTTGTAACTATAAATACACAAAATATATGTATTCACGTCTCTGGTACACAATTTCACACTGCTTTACTCAGATTGACTTAAAATTTGATTCAAAATTGAAAAAACTGCACACTTTACATGACAACAAATATTAGGAAGTTTTTTCAATTTTGACCCAAATTTTGAGTAAATCTGAGTAAACTAGTGTGAAATTCGGATTCAGCATAAAAAATACACAAAATCTCTGTACTAACGCCTCTGGTACAGAACTTTTTTTGTGTGGTTGTCGTTTCTTAATGAATATTTTTTTAGATTGACCGCCTTGTATCAATAAAGAGGTAAGTTTGTAAGTAAATACCTTTACCGATCTTTTAATTTGTGATTACGAAAGTAACAAAATATATTGAACTGAATATTTTCAATTATTTTCAATTTTTCATCGTTTTTTCAATCTATTTAAGGCGAATATACTGTTGGGCCACGATTAAAACTACTTTTGCGGCTTTTTTTGAAATATCTCGTAAACTATGGACCGGAGATTGAATTTTTGTTTATTCGTTAGAAAATCGTTTAGGGAAGAAGGAGCCTCCACTATCCCCACTGCCTCAGGCCCTGACGCCTTCAAATCCGGCTCTACTTGTAAGAATCAGTAAAAATGAACATATATGCAAAGTTTTATTGATCCAGTAATTTCTTTTATATTTTTTATTCTTATCGAACTACTATCATTTACGAGTTTTATCATATTGAACTTTATGGTGTTGACTTACAGCTTTGTGGCTCGAAGACTAGATATTTCTTATCAACCTTAAGGTTTCCAACTCTGCCAGAACCGACACTTTCTTGTAGAAGTTTATGAACTTGTTCATCCATGTTGTCGTTACTATCTGGCAAGGAACGGCCTTTTTCAGCTACTGCCCTATCTAGTTGTAAATTCATTGTAGCTATAATGTTGTTGTTGTCGCTGAAAATAAATTAGTCAACATTAATGTTTGATAATATATAATGTATAAAACATAAGTTAAAAAAAATTAAAAACAAGCTTTTATTAAAATATATTAAAACGAAGAAAATAAATATTACGTATTTGATTAGGACTGGGCCCTAGTCTATAAGTGGGCCTGTGCAGATGAGTGGACGTTAACAAAGGCAAGTTAAACATTATCGAATCAAACGAATAACACTATCTTGTCAATATTGATGGGCCTGACTTAAATTAATAACAATATTTCTGTCGAATTAAGCACCTATGAACTTATTGCGAAGAATATTAAGATTTTAGTAATTAAATTGCAATTTTATGCAGGACGTCTGGAGTATACGTACAAATATTTTTCACGATGCTGACCCAACAGAGGTAAAAAATTATTAGTTTTCTAACTCAAACATATTTTTGAATCAATATTATTCAGAAATAAGCAATGTTCTCAGGTTAAAGAATATAACTATAAACAGAAGAAGAAAAAGACAATAATATCGTACTGCACATATTGCCAAATTTCCCCCAATTCCAAAAATATATTTTAATGATGAGAATGAACAAAACTATAATTTTGTTTGTTTATTATAATGTAAATTTCTTTTATAATCACAGCAATTAGGGTAGTAACAAATAATTCAATTTCAATAGCACTTATAAGCCATCATCTCGGTTATCATATTCGTTTTATTGTTTTTTTACTATAAATTTACCTTAAAACTACACAAATAAAACACATCGACAACATTATTAAGTATATCATAGGTAAGCGGCGGCACAGCCTATGGTAAACAGCGCAAAGCCGTAAAACAAATTAAAAGTCTCTTTGAATCGTCGCACAGTCTGAAATTAATGAGATGTCATTTTTAAAATTCTAGCCCACGCTCAATTTTTGATCAAATTGGATGAAATTAGGCGCAATATGTTTGAGAAAGCTGATACTTTCCGAGGTAACTGCTGGTTTCACGACTAAGGTATTATATGCCAATTGACAGCTGTCAAACCCCGCGAGAATTAATTTTTTTTAAATTTTCAAATTTGTTTATTCTAACGGACTTTTATGACTTAAATGAATGTATTTTTTTTGGGCTTAAAGGCAATTTTCATATCATTCGAGTGAGCGCCATATTGTATTTTTTATAGCTCATGTTACTCTTGATATCGAAACGAATCCAACGACACCTGTGTATAAAAATCGGTTCAGTCGTTTGACCGCTATGATAGAACATACATGCCCGCCCACATATACAGGGTTACTGGTAATTCGATACATTTCTTATCTTCCTAATATCTTCAAGTGAGAAAATATAAGAATTTTGGTAAAATGGCCTGCTTGCTATACTGGAATGATTCCATGTAAAAGCCGAAAAAAAAAGTTAAGTTATGTCATACCCCAGCCACTTGAAATTGGTGTCATTTTGTCGGATTTATTGTACTCTTACGCTAAATCAGACGCCTGCTCCATCGGTTAATTATTTGTTTATTTATTCAACATATTATGCGAGGAACATTTTTTCTCCAATATTATGAATGTTGAATAATAAAGCAAAGAGTTAACCGATAGAGCAGGCGCTGCCATTTGGCGTAAGAGGATAAAAAATCCGACAGAATGACACTAATTTCAAGTGGTTGTGGTATGGCATAATTTTTAACTTTTTCTTTCGGCTTTTACATGGAATCACTCCTGTAAAGCAGGCAGGCTTTACTGAAATTCTTATATTTCCTCACTTAAAGATATTTCACAAATGTCTATCAGTCAGGGTTTATATAAAAAGTAGACTTTTAAATAATCCCCACTACCAGGAAGCGCTGTTAGGGATCACTTTATAATTCTCAACAGAGTATTTCGATACCTTCCTGAATCGGCCAATATTATCATTGGATTTACATGCAAGAAATTTTTGGGTGTTACTGACTCTTGGAATATATATAGTGCATACTTGGGCTCATAATGAATTGCCTCTACTCTCACGTATTTAAAGGAATGTATCGAATGACCAGTAACCCTGTATAGACTGCCAAAATCATAACTTTTTCTTTTCGGCTTTGCTGTAATCGGAAAAAAGGAAGACGTAAAATTGAACTTGGTTTAGTTCTATAGTCGTTACTGAGCTAGTCAATATTATATCTACTACATAGAAAATATTATATATTTTTAACAAATTTAATTCAAGTAAAACTGTTGGAGTAGGGGAAGATAAAACTTTTTCGCTTCTTTTGAGAGAACATAGCAAGCAAAATATTTGGGCGTATACACTTGGCACCTTGTATGTAGGTGTTGGAAAAATGCTGAAATATTCTAGAGTACTGAAGGACAGTTTAAAAACGTTGAAGAATAATCATTAGTGTGATTTTTTAATGTAATTTAGTTAAAGTTAGATTAATTTTAAACCCTTGGTAATGTGTTGGAGTATTTAAATATTATTTGTAGATATTGTAGAAATGTTTTGTTTCTTTTTTTAGACTGAAATCGATATAGAGGTTTATTAATGAGCCCTCATGAATATCTTTTGTAACGAAGCATTTTTCGTTATGAAAATTGCACACCAAACTACCGACTTACAGTGTGGCAGAATGGTCAAAATTCGAACTGAGGCTCAATTTTTGAGATATCGAGTTTAATTTTTTTTTTAAATACTCAGAAAGGAGTCTGGAATAGGGAGTCACTGCGGCTTTCTTGAATGTTTTTGTTTGCATGAAAGGGTTAAGGTCATTCAAGGTCAGACTCGTATTTTTAAAAGAAAACCCCTAGTTTTTGTTGCAAACTCGAATTGCCTGACTAAAAATAGACTAGTTTTGTTCGAAACATTTTTTCTGAATTTGTCATTTTTTTCAGTTATCCGGCGAGGAAAAATCAAAATTTAGAACTTTCCGATTTTTTCAATGGAAAAAGAAGAAGTTTGGACAAAAATTGTAAGAGGCAACAAGAGTTTAGAATTATCCCGCGAATATTCTCAATTGTTTTCGGAATTTTCCAATGCCCCTTTTGATACACTTGAAAACTCCACAATGCTCTTTTCTGCAAAGGGCATTGGACAATTCGAAAAAATTTGAAAATATTCCTGGGATGATGCCAAACTATTTTTGCCTCGCAATTTTCAAAATTTCCAAACTTCTTCTTTTTCGACTAAAAAAATCGCAAAATTCTAAAATTTTGATTTTTCCTCGGCGGATAACTGACAAAAATGACAATTTCAGAAAAATGTTTCGAACAAAAGTAGTCTATTTTTAGTCATACAATTAGAATTTGTAATCAAAAATAGAAGTTACATTTTGAAGAAACGAATCTGACCTTGAATGACCTTAACCCTTCCATGCAAATAAAAAATTCCAAAGATTCCGTAGTGACTCTCCATTCCAGACTCCTTTCTGAGTATTATAAAAAAAATTCAAGTCGATATCTCCAAAGTTGAGCCTCTGAGCGAATTTTGTCCATTCTGTCACACTGTGAGTCTGTTTTAATACTAAGTAGGTATATATTTATATTATATTGTATTGCAATGTAGAGGCTAGGTAATCCGTGAAACGATTTTAAGTGTAAAGACGCGCGCAATGTAGTTTGCCACGTACCATATACTTACTTGTATTTTTTTCATTTAGTTATTCAATCTGTACCGGCAACTCAGCGGGAGCAGTTCATGCCCCTACTACCGCCTGCAAATGTGCACTTGCGTAGAACCAGTCTGCTTCCTATCAAGCAGTGCACCATTTGTTGGAGAATTTAGTTGGTGCCTGACCGACCGCGAGTAGAGATGGGCTATTCGACTCTTTTTAATGATTCGTACCAAACGAATCGGTATCAGGAAAAGATTCGTACCGTGAGATTCGTATATTTCGTATCACTACCGCTGGCCACTGGTTGCAGGCTTTTCGTACTTTCCGTACCCACACCACAGTATTCAGTCAATATCCAGTATCGGGTCTGGTCTCTGTATCAGCCCGGTTCATGCAATCTAGTTAACTATATATATCTTTTAGTATTCTATTTTTGTTATTTTATTTTGTTTGTTAGTATTATTATTGTTGTTATATTGCTACCTATAATTATTTTATTTTGTAACGCGAGTATATCAGATTTAGTTTAATTTAATTCCCTAGTACATATTTATAGTCATTGCATTTGTTTCGTTTTACCTTTAAATGCCTATTTCATTTATGTTTAATATTCTAATAATAATAATAATATATTAATATATATGTTATTGTTGTGTACAGTATAAAGCATAATAATGTATTTAAATGAGATGGAATATTAGTTGAAAAAATGTTTCTAAGTGTCTCACAAAATACCGGTACCAAAGTTTAGTATTCGTATGTACGCCCGGATTGGTATTGGTAATTCTGTCAGTAACAATTATCATCCCATTGCATCGAATCGCAATATAATACCGGTACCGGAATTCCGTATTTGTATCAATCGTATCGGTGCGGCGGTTACATTCGTATTTCATTTCAAGAATCAGAGTTGAGCTGACTCGATTGTACAAGTGGATACGGTTACAACGACGATACGAAATATACGAATCTTTTTCTTTTGTAGGATTCGTACCATTCGAATCACTCCAAGGATTCGTACTAATGATACGAATGATACGAGTACCACCCATCTCTAACCGCGAGGATAGACGTGTACGAGGAGCAGAAGTAGAGGGACTTGTAGGTAAGTCCCAAAACTGGTGCGCATTCCGGCTACGCAGTTTCCCACTCAGCAGCTCTGTGGTCTATTCCAGTTTCCGCAAGCCAGCATTCAGTACACACCGACCGTCCGCCGTAAGCAGTCGACTCCCGAAACTACCAGCAGCACCGTGCCCATCAGCAACAGGAGGAAGTAAGTCAAGTTTGTAAGTACCAACTTGGTAAGTGCCTACTCACTCCTGGTATACGTGCACTGTCTGTACTACCGTCCGCTTTTGCCGCCTTCGGCTGTCGGCACCACTCACCAACCATTTACCGCATCACCGTCTCATTAACCGCCCGCCTTCGCCCTTCTCACATTAGCTTCTGTTAACGCCTAACTTTAGTTTAGTTCTTGTTGCCTGTTTGATTTTGTAAAGATGGTATAGATAGATAGTAGTATTGTAAATAGTGGAGTTGGAGTTTGGAGTTTGTGGGAGGGCAGTCACATTTAGGTGACCGCAGCACCTAGGCCCCATTGGGCCCCTTGTACGTCCTCCCGAGGGATACAGGATTCCACCTAGGCCTCCAACCATCCTAATCTTGTGAAGAAGGTGGTGATGCTGCCTAGGGGAATATCCCTCAAGTCGGCCAGTGTAGGCCAACGTTCTCCCAAAATGGATTCTCTGCTAGAGGAGACTGCCGGGCACTCACAGAGTACGTGTTGGACAGTCTCGTCTTCTTGTTCACAACCTCTGCATAGGGGTGTGTCATTTAACTTCATGTTGTAAAGGTGCTTCCTCAGCTGGCAATGACCAGTAAGAATTCCTGTCGCGAAGCGCAGGTTCTTCCTGGACATTCCCAGGTAGATCATCGTTGTATCCTTGTCAGGGTATCTAAGCAGATCTCTGGCCAACTGACAACTATGAGTTTCATCCCACAGTTTTTTAAATTTTCTGTGGGTGTCTTCTTTAATCATTAGCATTATTGCTGAGGTCGGCAGTATGTTGGAAGGGCCAGGTCCAAGTATACTTAGACTGGCTGCCTTCTTAGCCAGACTGTCAGCTTCCCTGTTGCCTCTGCACTGTGCATGCCCTTTGACCCAGCATAGAATGACACTGTTCATGCTGGAGGCGCCCACGAGTGCCTGATGGCATTCCCATACTGACCCTGTTGTTATTTTGTGTCTCTGTAGGGCCAGTAGTGATTGTCTACTATCAGTGTAGATTCTTATTGTTTTTCCCGTTATTTGTCTACGGGACAAATAGTGGGTTCTAAGATAATAAATTTTGGTATATAATCTGAATCGCGGTTTTTACTGTCTAACTATCCCTAGACCCGCTGGACATTACCGTTTCTTCACTGTAGCTACTTAAGCCCTGCTAAACCGGCTCTGAGAAACTGAAGCCCGAGCTTTCAGCATTCCGTCCTTACCGTCAATCGACTTCCGAAGCTCGAGTGTCAAAGTGACGCTTCACCACCTGCCGGGTGAATTTAACGTCACAGTCTGAATGTTATATAGAAAAAGAAGGGTCTGAGGGCAAATCAAATGAAAATCTCGCTTATGGAAAGGAAAGGTCAATAAAACATGCAATTTTCTGAGGATTGAGCAGTAGGGAAAAGGGATATTTTTGGAACCATATATTTGAAATAATACAATATCATAATACTTACGGTTTAATATCTTGTACAATTGCTCGGCGATAACCAGGTAATTTAGTGAAAACTGGTTTGAAATTCTCTTCAATAGAATTTGAAAGGTCATTGTATTGATCAGATCCTGGAGCAGGAAGTTCAAAGTTTTCTCCTAAGTCTACTAATTTCACTTGAACATTGTAACCTAAACCAGGAGCTTCTGTGGTTGTTAAATAATTATCGAAGGCTTCATCTGAAACTAATAAATAATTACAATAGAAGTAAGTAGGTGATAATATGCATACTGGATTACCATTAGATTTTACTCTTTATTTTTAAATGCCGCAGATAAATGATTTAGCTACTGGAAGCGGCTGAAACCTCTGCACCAAAAGTTTGCGAATATTCCTTAATTTGGTAAATAACCGGGCTTGTTACCGCTGAGCTAGGCCTCCGTTCGCGAATATTAGAAACTGCACTTAACGACCTGCCTTTGTGGGTTCCGTACTTTGAGGATCCCACCAGAATGATGTTTTCAACAATAATTTTAAAATTAAAGCATTTGCAATTTGAATTTTTACGTAATTTTAAGAAATTCGGAGATTTCATTACTTCCTAATAATGATGTCATTTTGTATTTACAGACCATTCTGAAATCATAATTTCTTAAAATAAATTTCGAGTTTGAACCTTTTTTTAACAGTTCTTTTGTTATTTTTTTTTTAAATAAGTATGTTTCAATTATCTTTATTGATACCGAACATAATATTGCGCTGTTTAGAGTCCAATATAAAAAGTTAAGAAAAATATGGCCATTTTGATGAATTTCTTGCATTGATATCATAAATACGGCACCATATTGAAAACATATTTTATTTTGTATAATCTAATATATAATCTAATAATAGTAGATATTTACTCACCATTACCACTAGATTTTATACAAATCCGCTCAGTAGAGATGCTAGGTACAACTTCATGTTTTCGTATCTTTTTGTTGACACTATTAAAAGCGCCTCCTCTAACAGGGAACATCATGAAGAGGCAGTGGTCGTTAGTAAAAGATAAATCTTTATGATCGTCCGTAATTCTTTTTCTAATGAAGGACAACGTTGTAACCCCATCAACGATTCTTCCACTCATGTTATAAATATTTTGGGTTGCATCTAGCAGAGGCTGCGTATAGCCAGATATCCAAGTATCCATCAAGAATGGTCGCCCTGTTTTGTCTACCCAACCTAGAATGGCGTCGGATTGAGACTAAAAAAAAATTAAAATTACGTGAAAAAGGTTTCTCCAAGGAAATTATTGTTAACTACGCGCCACCCACTTATTTTCTAGGAAGTCTTAATGCATTGTTAAGCTGCGGCCTAATTGGGATTTTTAAGTAATTCCGTGTACAGGGTGTTTCGTAAATACACCAACAAACTTATGGAGGCAAATCTATGGCCACAGTTTTAAGTTTAAAAGTTCAAATTAATGTATGTTTTAAAGTACTTTATAAACGAGCTAAGTGCTCAAACATATATTTTAATTAATATTACAGCAACCCTTGGTAGTTTTTTTGAAGAAATTTGACACACATATAGGCGAAACGGCGTCTGCTCAAGATGCTACTTAAAAAAGTTATTAATTTTTTAAATAATACAAATTCTTTATGTTTTGTAATTAAACTAAAAATGTCTAAAACCAACATTATTTACAAAAAAAACTGCGAAGAGTATCCTATAGAATGTGCAACAATTACATAAAAAGGGCAGTAAATTGGCGAAGAGTATAATGGTTAGCTTGTTTTATAATAAAAATACAAAAATAAATTTTATTAGAAGTATCATATGCCGTAAAAGATATGAAAAAGTATCAGATATTAATTGAAAACCAATTTAGTGAATAATTTTTAGAGCGGCTTGGCTCCCTTAGGAAGCACTTTATGACATACTGCCATTGTTACTTTTCACTTTAAAACTGGCAACAGAATTAGTTTCTGAAATTTTTCTATGTGGTGGTGTGGGCCATGATATAATGAACATTCTGTAATGATAAATGCATATTCGAGACGAAATTTTTAAATATGTGATGCTTAATTCAAATATAATTTCAGGAAAATTATGATTGCGATTTAAAAAATTAAATAGTGGGCAATTAACGCCTATCTTTTATGCGTATTTACCATTTTTTCGTTGTTAGAGAATGCAATGCCTGTCCAGGTGTCTGTGTGTTTTGTTGTGATGGTAAACCGTATAGTATCTTTTCTTGGAATCAGCTCCCATTTGGCTGAGTATTCGCATGTATAATTTTCAGGATTGCAATCCCTTGGTACTTTCCATACGCCTCCACGTTCTGTATTTTGAGCAGTTTCGCTAGTAGCCGCGGCTCCAGCTGGTGATATAATCTTTTTCTCTTCTGAAATTCACACAATCAAAGGTTAGTTTTATTCTCATGATTTGAGGAAGTTCTTATCTTATGCAGTGCTTAGAATTTTGTCGGTAAAATATTTTTGAGAGGATAGTTGCCTATACACTGTGGTTCACTTTTCATTAGTACATCCTTGTACTGATAGACTTTAAAAATGAATTCACTTCAAATTGAATTCACTTCAGGTAACTTAGAGTGCATATATCTATTTAATATATTCCATGGACGCGCGGATTAAAGGGTGAAAATGGGGTCAATTTTTAGATAAGTCGTATTCGAGATTTTTTTATAAAGGAAATGTTACCGTCATCCTATGGGACATCTTTTAAGATACTTTTGTGCCAAATTTTAAAAAAAATATCTCAAGTAGTTTTAGAGTTATAAACAGGTAAATACGACGCACAGTCAGGAATTACTGGCCTTTAACTCAGGTCGAGGTGAAGTAAGAAACAAAGTTATTTCACATTTAAAGTAATAATCAAACGTATCATCATACTCGCCAAAAAAATTCATATACGCATACTATTCAGTATACTTGTTTAAATATATTCACTTCTGAAATCGTAAACAAAATGTTTAACTTGATAGTAGCTTTTCTATCATTATTTGTTAAAAAAATAATAAATAAAATATATTGGCACAACGGAGTTATAAAAGATGCCCTGTAAGATGGTGGTAATAGTACTTAGTAAAATTGTTAATAGAATTTATCTAAAAGTTTGTCCAATCTTCACCCCTAATCCGCGCGTCAATGGAATAAAATAGGTACACAAGTTACCTTGAAGTGTACAACTTACCCAAATTTGAAATGAACCCGTTTCGTAATTCCAGTAATAATAATAATAAAAATAATTATCATTCCTTAATAATTTATTTTCCAGCATAACTACTTACCAAAGAAATTTAGAGAGACAACACCTCGCTGCTCCTTATGACCATGATATTTCAATTCGTCAGGTTTATAGAAATCTTTCACCGAAGCTTGTGCTGCTTCCACTCCCGATTTTGGAACATGAACATACTTTCCTTTCTCTTGTCCTTGAGCAAAGATAACATGCATTAGGTCGTCCTCAATAGAATGGTCTGAAGGTTCCTTGGCTTCCAATTTCTTCCTAAAGAGAATGGTAGTTACGCCATCTTTCTCGAAACCCATAGTAGCAGTTAGGTCATTTTTGCCACCCCAGAAATTGTCCATTTTAGGAGTAGATCTGTCTCTTGTATAGTAATCAGCAATTCTACTGGCTGTTCCACGGGCAGATCCAATGATAATGTCAGTACAATCCATAGGACTGAAGTCATGACGAGGTGTGTACGGATTGAGATGTTCTTCTGGCTTTGCTACAGTAGAAATTGATTGATATTAATGTCTACGGGCTTTAGACAACCGAGTATTATTTGTTTAGGAAATGTTATTCAGTTGCCAAATTGACAACTGAAACTTTTGTATCATCTTATAGATGTTTTGCAAATATCTACTATACTTCACATACATTATACCCATATACTACTTTACATATCACTATGCTATCGATTGAGATCAATTATATCTGAATATATTGTCATGCACCATGCTACCAAATTGCTAAAATA
This sequence comes from Stenurella melanura, assembly GCA_963583905.1. Taxonomy (NCBI): domain Eukaryota; kingdom Metazoa; phylum Arthropoda; class Insecta; order Coleoptera; family Cerambycidae; genus Stenurella; species Stenurella melanura. The sequence goes on from OY757310.1 coordinate 66,174,513, forward strand.
TCTACAATTATCGAGTGTAATTAATTAGATATGTAATATGATATTTATGTAAGTAATCATGTATTATTACAATTAATAATTTAAGTAATGTCAATATGTTTTCATAAGTTATTGTGTTCCCTTTTGATTCATTTTTTAATTAATTTAGTATATCTGGTTTATATATAATCTTAATCCCTCAATATGCATAGTTTATTTCACTAAGTAAAGACTAGAAGATAGCATAAGCATACTATAGATAGAAGCGACAAATAAAAAAAGTAATTTTGTAAAAGATCTTTATAACAAAGTCGTGAACTACTCCAGTCAAATATCTAGAAATAAAGAGTGACCACAAAAAACGCTGTTTTTTGTCTGTTTTTGGGTAGTTGATTGCGAGCTTGGGAAAAATCGTAAAAAGGTTTAGCAGATCTCAAATTAAATCGTCATTACAAACCAAAACAGGCATTCTTTTTGGTTTTTGAAAATGTTCAGTAAATACTCCTATTCAGGGGTTGAAATGAATAAATTTAAAAACAATTCTACTTATATCATCTTTATTAAATAAATCTTAGAAAAGCGAAATTATGTATTCTCTATCAAGAAGGGTTAAAAATTCACCCATAGGCCCTCGAAAGGGGGGAAACCATCTCCCAGATATCAAGAAATTCAAAAATATTTCACCCCCTCCGAGGACCTATGGGTGAAAATGTAACCCTTAGAATATTATTGTATAGAAAATACATACGTTCGCCTTTTTATGATTGACTTAATAGAAATAATACAGATAAATTTGTTTTTAGATTTATCCATTTCAACCTCTGAATAGGAGTAATTATTGAACATTCTTAAAAACCAAGAACAATGCCTCTTTTGGTTTTTAATGATGATTAATTTGAGACCTGTTAAACCTTTTTACGATTTTTTCCAAGCTCGCAATCCGCTCCCCAAAAACAGGCGGCCTTTGCGGCCACTCTCTCGACGTTTAACGGAAATAACATGGAATTTCGAAACACGGTAAAGATGTGTATTCAAGCGTACTATTCGACATATTAAAAGTGCCATCTTCAGGTCGAATTAACCTAGAGGCAACAAGATACTGCATTGTTTTAAAACTGAATAATATACATGTTTATAAAGCAATCACAAGCAGTATGAGTATATTCTTGTACGATATCTCTGTTCTAATTGAACATATTGAAACTTTTACTAAACTACCCGATAACCTTTTATGTACAACTCTCTGAATCAAAGTGCAACAAAAACCAGTTATCTGTGTTATTTTAAATATTTTGGTTGGATATAAATCTATGTAGGCACATACCCTTCTACATAAATGTAAAAAACTTACGTTGGTAATGAAATGAACATATGCCAGTATCAGTGTTTTATGTTAAATGTGTGAAAATTTGGTTATGTGCTTTACTATACCTTGGCTATTTCCATTTGGTGCAACTTGTGCTTTAGAAAAGGGAATTTCCGATTCAACTATAGGGTCTGCTTTGGGTTCAGAGGTTGGTTCAGGTTCTGATTTAGGTTCGGCTGTAGGTTCTGGATTGGATGTGGGTTCTGAGGTTGGCTCGGGTTCTGATAATGGTTCTGGTTCTGATGAAGGTTCAGGTTTTGAATTAGGTTCTGGTTTCAAAGTTGATTTGGTCTTTGAAGAGTAGGTTAAGGATGGGGACAGTTGGGACTTAAAAGTGGATTCTGGTTCGGATTGAGGTTCTGGTTCGGATTTGGGCTCACCTGCTGGTTCGGAAGAGGGTTCTGGTTCTGCGGAAGGTTCAGATTTGGGTTCCGGTTCTGCGGAAGGTTCAGAATTAGGTTCCGGTTCGGATTTGGGTTCGGAAGTGGGTTCTGGTTCGGATGTTGGTTCAGAAGTGGTTTCAGGTTCGGCAGATGGTTCTGGTGTTGTATCTTGACTCTGACTATTTGGTTCTGGTTCAGAGGTAGGTTCCGGTACAGGTTCTACAAAGAGATTAACAGACCAACCACCATTAGTGAGGCACTATATGATATTGATAAGCTTTAGAAAATAAAATAAAGGTCTGTTATATGTAGATATTAATAGTACCTCAAATTTTAAGTACTAAATATACAGATAAATTACAATATAATATTCGTAAATAAAGAGAAGCGACTATGTGTCAAAAGTGAAAACAATTTACAACATATTATTTAGTAGTGCATTACTATTCAGCATATCATATTTGAATTGAATCTATATTTACCTTCCGCTTGGCGTCTGCTTCGACCTGGAAAAAGATAAATCAATTTATTCAATATACTTAGTAGAATGAGATATTATGTATTATATATAGATATCATTAGTAAAGTGAAACATGTAAGTAATTTTGGATATACCTTGCTTTCTGCTAACTTGGAATGATACACTCGTTTCCACAATATCTGCCTGAGGCTGAGAAGTTTGAACAACTGGAGTGGGAGAAGCAGATCTCCTAGAATATAAAGATTTCTTGTACTTAGTACTCCGTGTCGTTGTAGGTTCTGGGGTACTAGGTTCCGGCTCAGATTCAGATTCTGGCTCTGGTTCACTTTTTGGTTCTGGTTCACTTTGTGGTTCTGGTTCACTATGTGGTTCCGGTTCACTTTTGGGTTCAGCGTTAGGTTCCGGTTCACTTGTAGGTTCCGGTTCAGATGATCGTTCTGGTTCTGTGCTTGGCTCTGGTTCGCTTTTAGGTTCTCCCTTGGGTTCTGGTTCTGCAGTACCGATTGGTGTAGTATCAGCTGTTACAGGTCCTATTTGGGGAAAGTTTTTGCAGCTCTTAGTGAGGCCTTTTGGACGCCATCCCAGAGCTGCGTAGCTGGTGCCATTAACCACCATCACTGCTTCGAGTTCTTTGTGTTCTTTTAAGATACGCCAGTATAGGCGGAAGGTGTCGCTCAGTTTTTTTTCAGTATACAAGTCGAAATCTATTTCAGTGGTCTTTACAGGTGATCCTACAACAATGAATTAATATCAGTATCTAGCCTCTATACTTTTTATTATACACAATTACGTTTTGGCAAAAATATATCAAATGTATACCGGGCGAGTCACGAATTGCGCTCGCCCCGATATTTCCTGAAATATTTGGAGTTGAAAATTTAAATTTGGAGGCCTTATTACACTACTAAAATGCCATCTTTTCAATAAAAAATCAAGTTTGGTGCACATCCGGTTTGACCGGAAATGCTTACAACTTTCGATTTTTAAATGGAACACCCTATATATTTTTACATTTTTGGAATCTAGAGAAAATTTTGAATACAATACATCCATTTTGGTCACTTTTTGATAAACATTAAAAATTTTATTAAAAGATCTATTTCTGAATCTAGAGTGCTGTGGTGCCCAAAATATATTTTAGTTTGTGTGCTACGTTACTATAAAAATGAAAAGAGCAATATGATTGCATTACTTAATTCTCTAGAGGCGTTTAAAATTTTTAAATGTGATTTTTACCCACTAACTCGGTTTTTTTAAATGGAAATTTAATCGTTCACCAACATTTTTAAATACCTCATTTTCATACGAATCTAATGATACCAAAATTTTGAAAATCCGCTCAGAAATATTTGAGATTTCAGCCAAAATACAATGCAACCAAGCTTTTAGAAACATGCGGCTAATAGATAATAGATTAGTGGGCTTTGGAAACTAAAATGGCACATTTCTGTATAAATCTGGTAACCTAATAACATTGGAAAAATCATAGTAGCCATTGAATGTAATAAAACAATATCAGCTGTCAGACAGACTCGTGTAGTTATAGGCAATCTTGAGCTATCAAACATTTAATAATGGTGAGCGCAAAGAACGTTACAATTAAGTTTAGCAAAGGTATGTGGAGGTAAACACAATTACATCCACAAGGACATTTTCAATAGAATGCGACATCAGTTCGGTTTTCAGAGTTTTATTTAAATGAACATAAATATCGGGCCTATAAATAAATAAAAATCAATTCCGTTTGAACAATTAAACTTAAACTAGGTAACAATAGATATCTTTAAAATAATTAATATAATTAAACCATAAATTGACATTTATAGATATTGTTCAAAATGTCCACCATTTTTTTCTATACACAATTCGGCTCTGCGTACAGTTGCTTGAATGGTTCTACGCAATTCAGCCGGCGTTATTTCATTAAGAGCCCGTACAACTTTATTTTGCAGCTCTTCACGGGTATTTGAAGAAGTTTTATAAACTTTATTTTTGAGAGTGCCCCATACATAATAGTCGAGGGGTGTTAAGTCAGGTGACCTAGGAGGCCACCTGATATGACCTTGATTTGCGATAAGGCGTTCACCATGCAAGTTGTTTAAATATTCCATCACTCGTCTGGAATTATGTGGGGGAGCACCATCTTGTTGGAAAAACAGATTTTGTAAATAGGCAAGAGGAAGTAAGTCAAGAAATTCTGCTGTCTGGTTTTGTAAAAAGAATAAATATCGTTCGCCAGTAAGTGTTCCATCAAAAAATATGGGTCCAATTATTCGATCTCCAAGTACTCCAAGCCAAGAGTTAAACCCAAATCTTTCCTGAATATTCCCCCGCCATACCAACCTCGGATTTTATTGAGCCCAGTACCTAGTATTATTTCTGTTAAACATACCTTGGTTCGTAAATCTACTTTCATCTGAATATAAAATATGAAAAGGAAAACCTGGGTTTTGTTGTACTGCATTTAAGAACCAGTTGCAATATACTAGCCTCCTGTCGTTATCATCTCCATAAAGATGTTGGTGTATTTGGTATTTATAAGACCGAAACTTATGTTTCTTTAAAATTCTGCAAACCGAAGACTGACTAATGTCGCATTCCATTGACAATTCCCTTGTTGATGTTGTTGGGTGTACCATCACAAATCCTAATACATCAATTTCTTTGTCCTCACGTACAATAAATGTTTGATGGTCATCTTGTTGATTGGGTTCGTTTCCTAATTCTTGTTCCACTCTGGCAAACAAGTGTCTGCTTGGATGACGTCTGTTGGGATATCGTTGCTGATACAGTTCTGCAGCTGCAGTTGAATTTTTGAGACGCTCTCCATATATCAGTAACATATCGACCTTTTCATTTCTACTAAAATTATTCAGTTTCTTTAATTTTTACTCAAAGAGATTTCCACAACGCTTTATTTTGTATCTGTCTGACAGCTGATATTGTTTTGTTTCATTCAATGGCTACTATGATTTTTCCAATGTTATTAGGTTACCAGATTTAGACAGAAATGTGCCAGTTTAGTTTCCAAAGCCCACTAATCTATTATCTATTAGCCGCATGTTTCTAAAATGATTGCATTGTATTTTGGCTGAAATCTCAAATATTTCTGAGCGGATTTTCAAAATTTTGGTATCATTAAATTCATATGAAAATGAGGTATTTAAAAATGTTGGTGAACGATTAAATTCCCATTTAAAAAAACCGAGTTAGTGGGTAAAAATCACATTTAAAAATTTTAAACGCCTCTAGAGAATTAAGTAATGCAATCATATTGCTCTCTTTATTTTTATAGTAACGTAGCACACAAACTAAAATATATTTTGGGCACCATAGCACTCTGGATTCAGAAATAGATTTTTTAATAATATTTTTAATGTTTATCAAAAGTGACCAAAATGGATGTATTGTATTCAAAATTTCCTCTAGATTCCAAAAATGTAAAAATATATAGGGTGTTCCATTTAAAAATCGAAAGTTGTGGGCATTTCCGGTCAAACCGGATGTGCACCAAACTTGATGTTTTATTGAAAAGATGGCATTTTAGTAGTGTAATAAGGCCTCCAAATTTCAATTTTCTATTCCAAATATTTTAGGAAATATCGGGGCGAGCGCAATTCGTGACTCACCCGGTATACTCAAGAGCCGCTATTTAAAAATCTGTGACACCATAACTTGTTTTTCCGGGTTTCTCTACCAAAGAGCAATACTTTTTCAGATTAATATACATAACATGCATATTAATCCAATAATTATAAAGATTTCTATAACAAAAAATGTTATTTGAGATTTTTCTCCAGTAACTGTTAGGTTACTTGGCAACACAAGAGAGTATTTTATATCCCCTTTAAAACCAATTTTGATTTTTCTTCCTAGCTTGTTTGGATTTCGAGCAATTAAATTTTTTCTATAGGCCGTACGCAAAAAATTTCAAATAAATGAAAATTCGCGCGTATTAAAAATACAAATTTTGCAATTTTTGTCAATATCGATTTTCTCGATAACCATGGCATATACAAGAAAATTATAAGAAGCCTCTTTAAGGCAATTAATCAAGCTTTCTTTTTTATGATGAGCAATTTTTTTATATCTTCGATGGTTGACGAGTTATCAGTAAAATAAGTCTTTTTTCACCGAAGGGGTGGTTTTCTTGGGGGGTTGTGCGGCTCCTCCAGAACTGATTTTTGTGGTTTTGTGATGTTTAATCCTCGCACTAGCAGCTACGGAAGGAAAATCTCAGATAATATTTTTTGGGAGCTTCTGGTTTATTTTTTACTTTATCGACTAATTACTAATTTCAAAGAATGATTTAGAATAGACACAAAATGAACACAATTTTTTTTCAATTATTTCCACTCCTACGTTTCTGAGATATTTGCGGTTAAAGTGAGGGGTCAATACCTTTGAATCGTATATTAATGTTCAGACGGCCTATGACTAAGTTTCAAATATGAATTTGATATTTTAAGGGGTATATCTCCCTTATTACTAATTTTCGGAAATAAGTTTATCTAAAAGAGTACTATTATTTTTGTATATACTATATTCCGCAGAAATATCGAGAGACAATTTTGAACCATCTTGTATAAAAAGATATTATATATCATACTGACCTTCCTAAGGCCACCGTATCCTCTTATGAAAATTTAAATTTAATGTTTTTTGGATAACCTTATTTCATTTTTCAAATCGTATCTAACTGGTTAAAAGCACAAAGCAAGTTGTAGGTATACATAAGCTTTGGCTACATCGTGGGTTCCCCAAGGTTCACACATAGGTCCACTTTTTAAAACAATTTTTAAGAACCACGTAGACATTTTTATAATATAAAATAAAACGCCTTTTATGCACAGATGATTTAAGAAACAAACGATTGCTTGATGGGCGCCCCTAATAAATACTATTGAAGTTTTTTACTTACGTTTGATACAACCCGGTCCGAACCAACCTAGCTGGCAGTAACATTGCTGTCTAGGAGCCGTTGTTGCGTCGACGTCAATACATTTCCCGTGATCTCCACAATCGCTATCTTCGAAACATTCATCTCTGAATTGGCACACGTCGCCGTAATATAATCGGTCACATTTACATCTACCTACTAAGTTTCTTCCATGGCCGCTACACGTTTCTCGGAACTTCTTTCCTGAAATTATATTACAAATGATTATTTTGTATGAATAAGGTGTTTCTCGCTGGTGGGACTTTAATACCTAGTAAAACAGATTCGAAACTAAGAAATAATGACATCCCACTTCTTAAAATTTTGGCCAACTTTTAAGACAATAACTCCACAAAAATTTTAAATAAAAGATTATGAAGAAAGCTATTATATTGATACCTAAACATAATTCACATAGGACCTACATTTTCCAAAATACATATGTAACGAATTAAAAGCTGATATTGCCAAATATCCTTAGTTAGTGGGACATTTTCCAATGTAACATAGTAGATCTTCGAAACTGTTCAGTAAGACTTATTCAAATTTCTTTGAGTGGTTACAATAGACATAATTTTCTAAAAGTTAAAGTGAAGGCACAATACCTTTAAATCGTAAATATATGTTTTGACTGTATATTTCGCAAACAGCTGAAAAAGTAATTTATGAAAATTCAAAAATAAAAACTATCTGTTTAAATATTTATTTTAAATTATTTAAAGAAATTTTATTTTTTATAATTCTTAAAAGCAATTAAAAAAATCGGTAAAGGTATTTACACAGAACTTCCCTCGTTATTTGTGCATGGCAGTCACTCTAAAAAATTAATAATTACGAAATGACATTGAGAATAATAATCAGAATATAGTTATTGCTATTATTACGAGGAAAACTTGATGAAGTTTTGGTAAAAAAAATATAGATTGCTTATCCAACAGCAAAAGCTCAATACTAAATAGCAGGTGCCACATATGGCAGGCTTGCGCAAATACCTTTACAAATGTCCACCATGACTGAAATATTTCTTGGGGTGACCACCCTGTATATTTTGCAATAAAAGTATAATATGTGCATATGCCAGATATTATTGCCATCTGTCTCATTTTCAATCCAACATTCACGTAATGGAGTGGAAGTTTAGTGGTGGTTAAAAAATTTCATTTTTTTTTAGATTTTTTCAAAAGATGTTGGTAAAATAATTTTCAAATTTTTTTTCTTCTGAAATAGGTTTAAAATGTCAAACGTAGAAATTTTAAATTTGTGCAAAAAGGAAAGTTTCCTTCTATTCTATAGTAGTGCTAAAAAAAGTTTAAAAATTAAAAATTATGTATTTTTTAAAATAGGTTTAGAATGCTATGAAACGAGAAAATTTTAAATTTGAGCAAATAAAAAAAAATCGATCTATTTTAGTGGTAAAAACTTTTTGGAAAATGTTGGTGAAAAAAATTTTCAAAAATTTTTTTTCTGAAATACCTGGGTTTAGAATGTCATGAAACGTGGAACTTTTAAATTTGATCATTCTAGTGTTAAATTTTTTTTCCAAACTGGTAACAAAATGTTGCATTTTTTTCTTCCGAAATTGGTTTGGAATATCATGAAACGTGGAAATTTTAAATTTGAGCAAAAAAAAAATGTTTCGTCTGTTCTATAGTAGTGATACATAAATGGATTAAAAATGTTTTCAAATTTTTTTAAAAATTTTTCAAAAACATTTTAAAATTTGTTTGAATAGTTTTAGAATGTCATGGAAACGTGGATAGTTATGTCATGAAACGTAGAAATTTTAAATTTGAGCAAAAAAAAAATTTTTTTTCATCTAGGTAAAATTTTTTCAAAAATGGTGAAAATATTTTCAAAATTTTTTTTTCTGAAATAGGTTTAGCGCGTCATGAAACGTGGAAATTTTAAATTTGAGCAAAAAAAATTTTTTTTCACTATTTATTCCGTTTAGACGGTCCACCCTGTATATTTTCCAGTGAAATTTCTACCATTTCTTCGCTGACAGTAGCGTCAACTACCTACCAAATTTGACTGCTCTCCGTCAAGTAGTTTTTTTAGTAAATGCAGCAACAGACAGACAGACAGACAGACAGACAGACAGACTGACGGAATTGAAAAACCTATATTTTCGTAATCTACGTATTCTGAAACGTCAGAATCCGAAAAAATCTCGGAGGGTGATTTTTTTCTCGAATACAATACTTCCCTTCGGTATGCGAGGGAAGTAAAAGTCAAACTGACTCGTATAGGTATTATTAATATTATGCGCCAAAAACATAAAATGTATTTTTTTCATAACTTATTTATTTACATTCGATTGTTTTTTATTTCAAGGATTACATTTCTTAGAAGGTAACATATTATTATGTACCGATTTTAACTTTTTAGTTTAACTCAAAAAGTTAGCTGTAAAAACAGAGTGCTCTGTTAATTCGCCAACCGTGTACTTATTTCGCGTTCTTTTCTAGAATTTTGCATGGTTGAAAAAGAGAGAGAATTGCGTGCTATTGAACCTATATCTGCAAACAGAATATCTGGATTTTCAAAGTTAAGACCCAATGCATTAGGAGAATCTCCCGTCCTTCTCTGTACTGGTAAGTCTTATAGTACGGGAGCACATCGACAAAAGTGGCTTGGCCCACCGCAGTTGCCGCCGCTTGGTGAAGATGTTGTAGGCATCTATAGCTACCACCCCCTCCCCCCCAACAGCGGGTCACGTGACCTCGCTTTATTCGAGAGAGAGAGGCAAAAACAAAGGGCCGTTTATATGTTGTCAAAAAATTCTGAAAGAATTCAGGCACATTCTTTGGGCAAAAATAAGCATATTTTGACTCTTGGTGTTTTTTCCAAAGTGCTTCCTTCTCCTGGAAAAAAATTTAAAAAAAGAATCTACAGATATGTATTAATTAGTTTACGGTGAAGGAAGCGTTTTTGAGACGAACCCCAAGTACCAAAAGTTGCTTATTCTTATCCAAAGAATATGCCTGTCGGTTTTAAGAATTTCTTAGCCGAAAATAATTTCCGCCTAGAATTTTCCTAGATTTTTTTTCTACAGAAATATCCCAAAAAATTCAGGCGTGTTTCTTGGTTGAATATAAGCAAATTTCCTTTTGGACTTTTCTTCAAGGTGCCTCATTCCCTCGCAAAAGAACACTAAAAACATTGGAATTCCACTCTTTAATTATTATTTTTTTTAGGAAAAGAAAGCACTTTGGAAAGAACACCAAAAGACAAAATGCCCAAAAATGTGACTGAATTTTTTGCCCTCATTTAAGCGACCCTTTATTTTTTGCCTCTCTCTCTCTCTCTCTCTCTAGAAGAGAGCGAGGCCACGTGATCTTCCGTTGGAGGGAAATGATAGCGACAGATGCCTACAACATTTCACCAAACGGAGGCAACTGCGGTGCGTAAAGCCACTTTTGCCGATGGGCTCCCCTACTATTATAACCAAATGAAACATTCTTTATAGGATTTTGCAAATAGCGGAAAAAACTATCCATGAGAACTAAAAGAAAACCTATGTGTAAAAATGCTAATGAAATCTCTGCATTCTTTCGATAACCTGACTTCTGGATATGCTAGCAAGTTAAAATCCTAAAATAAATTTGTCCAATTTCTTATTTGACATTCTCATTATAACACTAGCATCCAACATAGTTCCCTACGGCTATGAAGATTAAACTAGTATCTACATGACCCCCTACGGTATAAAGATTCAGTTAAAAATGAGAACAAAGGCCTAAAATGAATTTATTTAACGGTGTTTCATGCAAAACCAAGGCAATATCTGAGTGGCTTTGTTCCTTTCTGATGAGTTCAGAATAAGGGCGAAAAATGTTTCAAAGGCTAAGCATTTCCAAGAAACTGAATGAGAGATTTTATGAAAAGTAATCCATTAGAATGAAAACATTTTTAAGGCAAGGTAGGTAAATAAATTCATTTTAGGTTTTTGTTCTCATTTTTAACTGAATCTTCATACCGTAGAGGGTCATGTAGACACTAGTTTAATCTGCATAGCCGTAGGTGACTATGTTGGATGCTAGTGTTATAATGGGCTTGTTCAGCATTTTTTTTTTATTTCATAAATCGAAAGTGCAAGTGTAAATTAATGGATCTGCAAAAAATCAGAATCTTATTCGCACGTTTAGTATCTTAAAAACTATTACAAATCTCCATCTCGCGAAAATGGGGCGTGGCCAGGCACTACGTCACTATACGCATAGACTCGGCGATCTCAATGGACTTGATGCTCCTTACTTGTTATAATTATAAGTGTTTTCGAAGCATTGTTTGTTTTGCTTACTACTTGACAGTAGAGGACTGCAATTTGGTGAAATGTCAAAAAATTACAATTTTCCCTCGCTCCTGCTGGGACGAATTTTCTATTTTGACCGTGGAATTTACGATCAGTATTCATCGCCGACCTTCTGCTTTCCTTAGAGACATAGAACGAACTTTTACTCGACGTATTTATTTAGTTACCAGTGTTTAAAAATTTCATGTTTTTCGACTTTTCAGGTTAAATTTGAAAGGTCCCAGAAAGCCATTTTTCTTACGTCACTTGCGTATAGTGACGTCACAAATGAGCGCTCGGTTTTTGCAACTATTACTAATTTCAACTCCTTATAGCTCGAGTACGGAAAAAGTTAATAATACGAAATTTTAAGTGTATGATGAGAATATCGAGTACTATATGAAAAAGTATAAAAGCCATATAAAAAGAATATCATGGAACAAACCCATGAGAATGTCAAATAAGAAATTAGACAAATTTATTTTAGGATTTTAACTTGCTCTTGCTGGCATAACCAGAAGTCTGGTTATCGAAAGAATGCCTTTGCATTTCATCAATATGTTTACACATAGTTTTTCTTTTAGTTCTCATACATAGTTTTTTCCGCTGGAAAATCCTATAAAGAATATGTTTCATTACTATAAGCAAACAAATAATAAATAATTGACTTAAAAAAAAAATTATAACCAAAGGCTGCAGCCTATACATGAATCACATTAATGAGGCTTCTCGACCACAGCCACCAGAATATGACGAATAAGAAGCACTGATTATTATTTTCTTCGAGATCCGGAACTTTTTATTTTCTTAGTTCACGATTCCATAATAACTTATCTATTTACCCTCGTTCCTATCTATATCACCATTGAAAATTTCACCATTTATTATGGAATTTAATGTAATTTTTTCGTACCCCCCAATTAAAATTATTTAGCAATATTAAATAATTGAAAAATTCGAAAAAATGTAAAATGATAGTGCATGCCACGCTAGAAAAATGGGACCTCTCTTGAATAAATTACTTAGTATTCACTGTAAAAAATTCGCGTTCTTTGAATTAAATTTTTTCATGCTCCCATTAATGGAATCAAAAAACAAAAAATATTCTACGAGAAATTCTCTACAATTCTGTTTTTTGTTTGTTTTTGTACGTGTAAAAATGAGCGAGAAAAAAAATTCTTGAAAGTCGGAGAATTTCGCGTTATTTCGACATAAAATTGGCTATAACTTTTTTAGGAAGCATTTTGATGAAAAATCATAAAGAATAAAAAGTGTTTATTTTGGCCAATTTCAGCTAAAAAAATTATGTGAACAAATTAATTGTTTATAACAATTAAAGACACGCATGAATCGAAAACATTTTTCCATAAACATTGCTAGGGACATCTAAGGAACTAATTCCAAAAGGTTTTATCCATATTTGTTTCAAAAAATTTACCACCCTTTCATTTTCTAAGCGTTTAAATTGTGATGAACCGCAGGCCTATTATGGTTGTTTGGTCTCAGATTACTAATGTTATGGTAATTTTGATTTAAAGTGGTCCAAGTTCAAAATTTATAATTTTTTTAAATTTTCGCGAAGTTTCAGTACAGTGCTTGAAGGTTTTTCGCTCAGAATGTTTTCGGATAAAACCGATTGACGTGAAATTTGGTCAGTAAGTAGGAAATGGCTCAAGGAACAAAAGTTATATAGAGCCGATGTACATTTTTACTCTAGGGGTGAAAGCCACCTCTTCTCAGGGTTGGAAATTAGTACACTCAAAATCAAGCAGAAATCGATATGGAGAAGGATGAATTCTAAGCCAAAAATGATCTATGAAGCTTTTTCCATCAATATTTTTCGAGTTATTTGCGATTGAAAATATTGATTTTTCATCTAAAAATGCATGTCTTAGATTTTTTATAAATAACTCGAAAACCTTACCTTACGTTTAAAAAAATCATTAAGAGCAAAAATGAAGCTTATAAAATAGCAAATCGATTGATTTTCATTTTATTTCTGTAGATGCAATACGAATCGAGTTCTGGCTTGTTGAATGTGACTGTTTGTTCGCCGAAAACTGAATTCGAACCCCTTTAACGTTAAATAACCGAAAAACGACGATTCTTTGGAGGAAAACTGGTTAGACCTTTTTTAAAATACTTGAAAATACCTTTAAAATTAGCTTTAGTAAAGTCGTTAGCATAAAGCCTTATGGACTATGATGAAAATAAAATGGTTGTCTCGTTTTTTCGTAGGAAAAAATCAGCAATGAAACCAATGGCTTAACCGTAAGAATTGAAACTATACGTAATCCATTTGCAGTTTATTTTATTTAGGTACTAATAATATGTTCTAGAAGGTTGAATGGTTTAAAATGCTTTGATTTGACAAAAGTTTGATTCAATTTTGAAATGATCCATGAAATTTTTGAAAAAATTTTCTTTTTTTCACAATAACTCAAAAACTAACGTACAATTGATTAAAAAAACTGGTACAACTCTTGTAATCGAAAATTTTAATAGTTTAGTTGTGTGCACATGTCTGTAAATAGGGCTGGCCAGGCAAGTCGAGAGGGGGTGGAGAAGAAGTGATTTACCCCGGACCTGGGTTCTTTGGAGGAGACCGGTTTTCTTAGTGTTTTTAAACTTATTAAACCTTTCTTTTTTATTTTATTCAAATGAAATTTTAAAAAATAATTAGAAAATAATTTTTCCAAAACATTTCAAGCCTGCCATATTACTGTTTAAAAAAATAATATTTGTTACGGATAATTCTACTAATGGTTGTAATTAAAATACTAACTGAATAACGATTATTCTATTTTTAATATAAGAACAGAAAAATACCTCTTGAGATTAAAAATAATATAAAGAATGCAAACTGACCATAAAAATACAATAAAAAAATAAAATAAATGAACTTCAACTACGTAATACAGAATTAACTAATATTTTGTCATTGCTCCATTAGCGTCTAACACTGCCTGAAGTCTTGCAGGCGTGGACAATATCAGATTTCTTGCAAGGTCAACTTCTTGCGACAAGTTCTCCCAAGCGTCTTCATTTATCCCTTCCAATTCTTGGGCATTGTTTGGATATTTATTTAATTTTCTTATATGTTTCACCATTAGTCCCCAAACATTTTCAATTGGATTTAAATCCGGACTTCTAGATGGCCAGGTAACAACTCTATGTTTTTATTAAGAAACCGTTGTCTGACATGATGGGCCGTATGTATGGAGCAGTTGTCTTGTTGGAAAATAAATTTATTTTCCGGAAACACCTCTATTACTGACGGCAACATAATATTGTCTAATATTTCAATATATTTAATGGAATTGAGATGACCACCACTGTTCCAACACACACCTAACCCATTTAGGCTCATGCGAGCTCAGACATTGACTGAAAACCTTCCTGATATTTGTGGATCGAAAGTATATTTTTCGTCGTATCTAGTGGAAGGAGGCCTATATACGTGAACATTTCCATCATTACAGGATTTAAAAACCTTTTCGTTAGAAAAGACAACTTGTCCCCAGAAGTTTGAATCATTGATTATATCTAGTTGAGTGCAAAAATAATCCTACCCTGCTTCTTTTCCTCGGAAAGTTTGTATTTTTTAGCCGCTGAACAACTCTTTAAGTCGCTTTGTAGTTTTCTTCTTCGGCAAGCAGTAGGTACCGAAGCAGGGAAATTTGTCTCTGAAATTGCATTTACTGCAGTCTGAAACGGGTTTTCTCTTAGGTAATTTATAAGATTTTCATCTTCTTGATTATTGCTCTTTCTGGACCTACCGGAGCCAACTTTACGGGATACCGTTTGGTTGGTTTCCCATTGTTTTTTAATACTCATTATCGTGATTTTACTCACATTGTATTCAACAGCAAGTCTTCTTATAGACCAACCATCTTCAATTTTAGAAACAATTCGAAATTTTTGAACATCTGTTAGATGTTGAACCGTTTTTAATAATGACGCCACAGATTAACGTCAAAGTGACATTTGTAAGATTATTAATATCAATCAAAGAACGAATGATTTACATAGTTAAAAGAAAGTGTACCAGTTTTTTTTTAAATCAAATATACGTACACAAATTTAGGTTCTTCCTTGAAAATAAAAAATTGTCTTTTCTTTTATTTCTTTAGGGTGCGAATTAATTGAGATATCACTGTTTTAAGTTCGCATTTGAGTGCGAGGACCACCTTCCCCGAGCCTTTTAAACTCAAAAATTTCAAAAACGAAGGGTTCAAGGAAGTTTTACTTTACAGGCCTTGAAATTCCCTGCAAAATAGTTTTTAGACAACCGTTTTAAGTTCATCATAACTCCGTAAGTTTTTAAGCCAACGACGTTTACTAAAGCTCATTTTAAAGGTCTTTTCTAAGAAAGATCTGACAAGTTTTCCTCCTAAAATTCGTCGTGTTTCCGTTATTTAACTTTGAAAGGTTCGAATTTAAAAAAAGTCGATTTGCTATTTCATTAGCTCCATTTTTGCTTATGATGATTTTTTTGATAAAGCGTAAGGTCTTCGCGTTATTCGTGAGAAATAGCTCAAAAACATGAATTGTTTGGATGAAAAATCAATATTTTCAATCGCGAATAACTCGAAAAATATTGATTTATCCAAAAAACTTCAAAGAATATTTCACCACGTTGTCGATTTGGCGATTTTAAGTAAACTAATTTCCACCCCCCAAGAAGGAGTGGCATCCACGCCTAGGGTAAAAGCGCACGTCGGCACCATATAACTTTTGTTCCTTGAGCCAGTCCCCACTTACTATCCAAATTTCCCGTCAATCGATGTTATCCGAAAGAATTTTGAGGTAATAACCCATTTTTACCGCAAAACACTGGGCTATTTGACAGCTGTCAATTGGCATATAATACATTAATTGTAAAACCAGCGATTACCTCACAAAGTACCAGCTTTCTTGAACATTTTGCGCCCAATTTCATCCAGTTTGTTCAAATATTGAGCGGGGCTAGAATTTTGAAAATGACTACCAGGTGTCTGTTTGTAATGCTAATTACTTAACGTATTTTAAAATCAATTTAATCCAGGGAGACAGGCAGTGTACCAAAACCAATTTTAGGTGTTCCATGCCATCCCAGCCCCGGCTTCCCCCGGCCCCTTAACCTAACGTACGAACGTTTATTTGTTATAATTGGTAACGATTTAGAGATATATATGTTTCAATATTTTTTCATATTGGTCTTGATGTAGCAGAAAATTGCTCATAAAGATTGGTCTTTACATTTCTTGGTGATAATTTTTTAGAAACGTGTTTACCGATATATTGATACGATTTTAGGATCTTACGTGGTTTAATGTCGACATCTCCACAGGACCAGAATTTGTAATTTGCTCCCCACTCCAAAGCCTGCCTTATCAGCCTTAGCGTACAATTTTCACAGGTGAAATTAGTCGGCAGTTGTACTTGAAAAGATTGAGCTCTGAAATTAAGAAAAGTCTATAAATAACTATACCTTAATCATGCATATTTATTGACATTTATACTCCAGTCATTTAATGCATGAATTGAGATGTTCACTTGAAATTTGTATTATAACGACGTCTGGAACTAGATTATATTTTGAAGTGGGGATTAAATAGGGTATATAGGAGAAAATAAATAAAGCAAGCTGGTAAGAGTACAGAAACTTGGGATTTCGCCAAAACCTCTGATTTCTTTAATCTACCCAGCGCCTCCACCATATGTTGTGTTAGAGTTTAGGCGTGAGGGCCTGAAAATCGGGCCCTACGCCTTACGTGACATTGGGTTTTCTGGAGAGGTGTGCTAAAAAGGGGCACTTCGAGAATTTACACGGTTTTATTTAAAAGACTCTTAGTTACGATATAACAAACAATCAACAGAAACAATACAATACCATATGTCGCGAACATATGGTGGTATCATTTGAGATAGCAAATAAACAACAACAATAATACACATAATAAATATAGAGACACATAACAACTTGAACGATCTTATAATATACAAAGTGGGGAAGGAGAGCAAGGAGAGGTGTCACTTAACTGGTGATCTCAGGGCGGAGATCACTAAAACTGCCTGAAAGGCCTGGGTCCCCCACCTCTAGAGACGACAGCCCAAAAACCCAGACTGACTGTTGGAAAAATAATCCGAAATAACTCACTACAACGTCGGGACTGAAGAACCCCGTTTTGTATTGATTATTTAATTTATATGTTTAACAACTGCTTATTCTACATAAAAGGTTTAAACAATGTCAGTGTCGTGTTTATATATACTTGTGTTTTATTATTAAATAATTCTAATATCGACATTGACTTTGTTTTATTGTTTTCCAATTTATAACTAGACTAGGGTCGAATGTGTTTGTTTATATAAGCATTTGCTATTTTCCCGGATTTCCTGCGTGACAATATTTCGAGTCCCCACCACCTCCTCTCTATCATTAAATGGGTGGATAAAATAAAATTGAGATATTCACTTGAAAGTTGGTATTGCAATAACATCTAATTGAGATGATTCCATTGAAGGGGTGAAGGGAAGAGGGGGGGGGTTTAAATAGGAAAAATAATTTAAGCAATCTAATAAGAGTCCTGAAACTTCATTTTTGGCGTACGTGCTAGAAGCCAACGTCTCAATTTTTTTATATTCTGCCTCAAATATTATATTACTAAAATTTCACGACCAATTATTTCCACATACTGGTGTGCAAATATAGTCAAGACTTTTTCTTTTAAATAGACTTGGATGGGAAATCTGGATGTGGAAGGTTTTTTTTATTTTATCGAGGAGGGATAAGCCCCTGAACATTTCGATTAAGGTGGCATTGCTTTATACCTAAAAATATGTTTGTGCTCTAGACAGGCCCGACCCCTCTACTAGTTACTACCAGCGAGTGACGTTATGGCGGAGACTACAACAAGAGGAACTCTGCCTGAAAGCTATCTTCTCTTCACAGTATCATGATCTTCAATTGCTGTCAATCACTACAATGTTAGTATCAGGTCTTCCACGCTCTTTCAGTTCCAAATGATTAAATTATTAGATAATTTTTACTTACGTGGCGTCATTAGATACAAATTCAGATCCTTGTATCGTTGGCGTTAAGTCTAAAACTGGCCTTTCTAATTGGTCTAGTAACTGTATTTTGAATCCACCCTAGAATGAAAAAAAAAGGTTATTATTACTAAACGGATCAAAATAATTAAATTGTAAAATTGAATAATATATTCTTTTCAGATTTTGAGGGTGTAAAATTTGAAAGCTGAAAAATTATTTGGGAACAATGTCCCAGGGGCAAGCTTTAAAACACCAAAGAATTTTCTACATTTTCATGTTTCACATATTTTTTAAATTGACTCATTGGCCAATAGTACAGCAAAACAGCCGGCAATATTTTGTACAATGTCTTAGACGCATTCCTCAATTATAGATATACGAAAATAGAGAACTGAAGCAAATATGAGAGAACTAATAAGATAGGAGAGTCAGACGGAGAAGACGAAATAGACGAAGACAGTTGTGCACTCCAATTACTTCCACATCCACGTAGTGGATTGGAAGTATAGTAATCGCACAAAAATTTTCAAAAATTTTTCTTCGTGAAATAGGTTTAGAATGTCATGAAA
Organism: Stenurella melanura; assembly: GCA_963583905.1. Classification (NCBI taxonomy): domain Eukaryota; kingdom Metazoa; phylum Arthropoda; class Insecta; order Coleoptera; family Cerambycidae; genus Stenurella; species Stenurella melanura. The sequence goes on from OY757310.1 coordinate 66,193,562, forward strand.
CGTCGAGATTTTAAATTTGAGCGAAAAAAAAAATTCTGTCTGTCTGTCGGTCTGTCTGTCTGCCTGTAACTTTTTTTTTGTCCGCACGCTTTCTCCGGAACGGTTTAAGATATTGACCTGAAATTTTGTACACGTATATATTATAACGAGATCTGGAACTGGATTATTTTTTGAGGAAATCCGGTGAAGGGTTGGGGGTTAAATAGGGGTAAATAGGGGGAAATAAGTAAAGCAAGCTTGTAAGAGTACAGAAACTTGAAATTCGGTGTATGTACTAGAAGTTAAGGCCTCAGATTTTTTATAATATTTTTCAACCCCCCACCACCCCTACCCCATTAAAGGGGTTGATAAAATAAAGTTGAGATATTCATTTGAAATTTCGCACACGTATGTATTATAACGATGTCTAGAATTAGATTATATTTTGGGATGATTCCGTTGAAGGGTTGGGGGTTAATTTGTGGTAAATAGAGGAATATAAGTAAAACAAGTTGGTAAGAGTACAGAAGCTTGAAATTCGGTGTATGTACTAGAAGCCAAAGCGTCAGATTTTTTAATAATATTTTTCAACCCCCACCACCCCTACTCCAATTTGAAAAGGGTTGATAAAATAAAATTGAGATATTCGTTTCTACACGTATGTATTATAACGACATCTGGAACTAGATTATATTTTGAGATAATTCCGTTGAAGGGTTGGGGGTTAAATCGGGGTAAATAGGGGAAAATAAATAAAGCAAGCTGGTAAGACCACAGAAACTTGAAATTCGGTGTATGTACTAGAAGCCAAGGTCTCAGATTATTTATAATATTTTTCAACCCCCACCACCCCTAAGTACTTCATTATTAAAAGGGTTGATAAAATAAAATCGAGATATTCATTTGAAATTTGGTACACGTATGAATTATAACGACATCTGGAACTAGATTATACTTTGAGATGATTCCGTTGAAGGGTTGGGGGTTATTTAGGGGTCAATAGGGGGAAATAAGTAAGGCAAGCTGGTATGAGTACAGAAACTTGAAATTCGGTGTATGTACAAGAAGTTAAGGCCTCAGATTTTTTTATAATATTTTTCAACCCCCCCTACCACCCCTGCCCCATTAATGGGGTTGACAAAATAAAGTTGAGATATTCATTTGAAATTTCGTACACGTATGTATTATAACGACGTCTGGAATTAGTTTATATTTTGAGATGATTCCGTTGAAGGGTTGGGGGTTAATTTGGGGTAAATAGAGGAATATAAGTAAAACGTTGGTAAGACTACAGAAACTTGAAATTCGGTGTATGTACTAGAAGCCACAGCGTCAGATTTTCTTATAATATTTTTCAACCCAACCACCCCTACTCCAATATGAAAAGGGTTGATAAAATAAAATTGAGATATTCATTTGAAATTTGGTACACGTATGTATTATAACGACGTCTGAAACTAGATCATAATTTGAGATGATGCCGTTGAAGGGTTGGGGGTTAAATAGGGGCAAATAGGGGAAAATAAGTAAGACTACAGAAATTTGGGATTCGGTGTATATACTAGAAACCAAGGCCTCAGATTTCTTTCTAATATTTTTCAAACTCTACCACCTCCGCTTCATTATTAATGGGATTGATAACATCAAATTGAGATATTCACTTGAAAGTTAGTACACGTATGTATTGTAGTGAAATTTGATTGAGATGACTCCATTGAGGTGGTAGGTTGTAAATAGTGGAAAATAAGTACGGTAAACTAGAAACTTCATTTTTAGCGTATATGGTAGAAACCAACTCCTCAAACTTTTCTGACATCTACCCCAAATATTATTAAAATTCTATGACCAATAATTTCCACATACTAGAGTGCAAATATAGTCAAGATGTTTGCTTTAAAGTGACTTGGACGAATAATCTGGATGTGGAAGTAGTGATTCCTTAGGCAGCGGTTTTTAAAGGAACACGACATCCAGCGGAAAAGGTTTCGGGATTTGTCGGTTACGCGTTACGGTTACTATTTGTCATACAAAATCTTTTTTGCCGTGTATTTGTCATACACAGCCAAACAGATTTTTCAAAAAGCCTTGAAAAAGGAAACAGATTAGATTTCCGAAACGTCGGCGAAATATTTAATTTCAAGTTTTTATACTTATTTGTGTTGTTTATTTAAAAAAACCAGCCTCTAACGGATCCTTTGACGTAAACGTCACAGGCGTAGAGGTTATTTACCAGTATCGTACTGGTTAATTGTGATATATTTTGTAGATTCCCCTAGAACCGCTTAAAAAGAAAACATACATGTGGCAGGAAGTCCCAAAGAATTGAAGAAGGAAAAAGAAAATCGGTAGGGTTGTTTCGCATTTCTTCGTAGCTCATTTTGTGTTTCCCGTCACTGTTAGTATGATAGCCTCTTTTAGAAAATACCACAGGGATGGTCGTCTATTAATGACCTTACTTGATTTGTATATTCCCTTAATTTATTTTGGAAAGCTGAACCATCAGTTATGATGGGACAATGTTTTTGAACACACGTTTTTACCTTCAACGAGAAGGTGGGCATGAGCAACTGGTAATCTGAACAATAGTAGCAAGTAAAATTTTATATAGCTCTATTGAAGATTTCCACCGATTTCCTATCTTAATATAATCATCCGGAATCTACCGTCAGGTGGCGGCCAAGTATATGGGCACCGTGGATGTTGTTGGAATGCAGTATTAAGATTAAGTATTAGAATAGCCCTAGCGCCTAAGTGTTAGATAACTACTCATGGAATAATTCAACATTGAACACCCTTATACAAGAAACGGATAAATTAAGCTTAATGTAAGTGAGGATGTCTACTTTTTGCATTGGGATGGTTAATTAATGAATTATGTTTTAAAAGAAATTAGTTTTGAATGTATTATAAAAACATCACATTTTTAAATTATTTGAAGGAAGGTCTGCTTACCCTATGTGGATATCCTAAATGCCAGGATACATTGAATTTACTACCCTCTAAAAGTGTTGTCTTTATATCACCTGAAAAAAAAAAATTTTTATCTTGTAGAAATTATACAGGTACTTAATAAATAAATCATATGGGCCGAATGATTTAAAATCTTTATTAATTTCAATTTTTATTATTTTAAAATTTTGTCTATATAATAGAAACGTTTATTTACGTTTCGTTACGATATATAAATAAGAAAACTGTTTAGTGTAGAATCCGTAATAAGAGTGTCTTCAAGGAGATATTTTCGGTTCGAGAGCGTAAGCTGAACTGGCTACCGTTCGTCAATATTCTAAGCTTTTGAAGATGGCCTCAGATGATAGGGGTTGAGCTGACTAGCTCTTTGCCCCAATGCATCGCTGTAGACCTGGACTAGCCTCGTAAGGGGTGAGCCAACTTTTTCGTCAAACTCACAAATGGGAACGGTGTGGACGATGTCGGCAGACCTCTCCTAGTCCTGACTTGCTGACTGGGCCGCCTCTTCTGGCGTTTTTCTGTCTTGATATTTTTTCTGCTCCCGGTAGCGTCATCTGTTGCGAAAGAGAACGACTGTTTCCGTCCCCTTTCTGGGATTCTTGGGATGGTGGGTTTGACTGCCAGTTCCCAGGATGCCAAAGGGAATGCTGTGTTCCGGTTAGTCGGTAGGAAGGATGAACAGGACTGGGATAAGGCACCAAGCTGGTTGTTTGCTTAGTACACCTAGGATCGGGTGTGTAGGTGGCTATCGATAGCGCTCCGTCGGGTCTTTATGTGTTTGCGTGCAGGTTTGCGGTTAGGCTCCTTCCAGTGCGTGCACACATAACTACACCTCAGGGTTGGTGCGATCAGTGGCACATTTATTTGTTGCCGATGACAGTAGATGGTATACGCCCTTAATATGTCTTTGGGCGACTTTTTTTTAATTATTTATAGGCCATTTTTCAGTGGGCTAATTTTCACTCCGATAGAATCGGCATCGTGACCGACAATGGAGAAGTAGTCTTGAATTTCTTATTATTTTATTCAGTCAGTGATCATAAACTGGATAATAATAATTATTAATAGAGGAATAACGACACTAATAAATAATTCTATCTGTAAACGAATAATAAATTTTCAAGAATGCAAAAATAATCGAAGAGAAACTCATACAGACGTCAATGCTTCAAGGTTTATCTCAGCTATTTCTTTATAACTGCATACCCTAAATACAGTTTTTGTTATCTTTGGAATTCACGTTGGTATTTTATCGAAATTAAACTGTTATTGTTATTATCTGCGATCGGTAGGGGTTATTTGATCGAAGATTATCGTAATGGCAAGCTATTGTTTTCTAAAACCATGTCACGTAATTCGTTTAACTGTTTTTTATCTAGAAATCTAGTGCTTTTGATTTAAAGTAACATTACAGGTTGAATTAAAATTGCTCAATTATCTAAAAATTGTAGGCGATTTGGATACGGTTGATGATAATGTGAATATGTCGAGACACTTTAGACAGTATTAAAAATATTTCATGAATCCCTGTAAAACTACTCTACTTGGGTAACTAATATACGATTCAAATGTATTGACCCCTCACTTTAACCTCGAGTATTTCATAAATGGAGGAGCAGAGAAAATTGAAAAAATTACGTGTTCATTATGAGTCTATTCTAAATCAATCACTAAATTTGAATAATGTACACATTGGACACTTTCGCGGTTCTGCTATTGAAAAATGTCATATTTTTTAAGGAAATTTTGACCATACTAGTTTTAAATTCATTATATCTTGGAAAATATGTACACTATGTAAATCATATTTTAGACACCGATAAAGCACGGCATTTATTGTACCAGTAAATTTTTTTATAATTTTTTATTTTAAAATTTTGCAGTTATTCTCAAAAACGTGACGTCATGTTTATTCGGTTGTTTATCAGTGTATTTACATGTTTTTCTATAAAATAGTTAATTATATAAAATGAAACCATTTGCAGAAAAAATAATTGGTATACCGGGTGGCCACGAGTCAATGTACGCCCCCAATATTTTGGTTGTTTTTGTATTTAAAAATTTGGTTTTTGGTACAAATAAATTAGACAATAATAGGTTACTTTTAGACTAACAGGAATGAAAATATCACTTCCGGCTGAACCGGAAGTGACATCAACTTTTTTTTCTTAAATGGAATGACTATATTTTTTTGATGGTTTCTCAGTAAGTATGAATTTCTAAGTGCAACCGTTTTTTCAGATGTAAAAAAATTCAAAAGGTAAATGAGACACAATTTTTTAATTTTTTCAAAATGGCCGCGTCAGATGAATGCGATGTAAGAAAATTACTAAGTAGGCTATGGAAATTATTAGTAAGGTTGTAGACTTGTCTGCAAAGCAGAAAATAGTTGTTTGAATTACTGATAGGTACCAGCGTTTTTAGTTTAAAAAAAAAAAACGGAATTTCATTTTCATTTGAGTAAGGGTCCTATGGAATTTTTTTTTAATGGAACTAATGTTCTTTTATTAATCAGAAATAATGATTCATAAACTATAATTTTTTCGCCATTAATCATTTCTTAACGATATCCTTCGTAATAATAGAAGTATTTGTAAGCGCCAACAAATCATTTTAATAAGGTACCTATCTACATTTAAATCCAAAATTGCAGATAGCCATGAAAATGACAGACATTCGCAACAATTGAATTAGTCTTGACTTACTCACTAATTTTCTGAGGGTTTTTAGCCAAGTTGCCTCAATTTGGGCAGTTAGGCGTTGTAAAGTATTGTTTTGAGAATAGTTTAAAAAAAAAATTAGTCATTTCAAGCAAAACTCAGGTGTAGATCGAATTTAGTCCACAAAAATTCGTTTTTGAATCACTGTGCGGCCTACCGAGAGGATAGATTGCAACATATTTACAGGGGGTTCTGCTGCGAATATTCGTCTTAAAATTAATTTACATGGTCAAAGTGGTCGCTAGAATAATATATTCGATCGTCAGACGGCCGCAAATAATAAAAATTTCATTTCAGAAAATACATGTTTGGGGTGTTCTTACACCCCGTTCTGCCCGAAATTTTTGTCTGACAATTTTCAAAATTATTTAGATACCTTGATTCAAGCAAAATACCAAAATAGCCGGCTGCAAATAATGAAAACTTTGACTACTATATTAGGAGTTGGGGGTGTTCTTACACACCCTTCTGTCCATTGCCAGGTCGGAACATTCGAGATGACAACTCATTACCCCTACTGATGACGAAATATTCACTAAAGTATATTCACCGAGCTTTGAGAGCTGTTACGCGCTGTTCACGTGGGCTTAGTCCACCAGAGCCATTCATGCGTAAAATTATTTAAAATACAAGAAGTTTCCTGATCGATTTTAGAACGATTGAATATTAATGAAAATGTAGGATATTGTTCTTTTAAACTTGATAACACACTACCATAAACTTCAAATGGATTCACTAAACTGTTTATGAGTTATAATAATCCAAATTTTCGAACAAATGTAAATACACTCTTACGCAAATTACATTCAACTGCAGTCCAGAAAACCGTTGGCAATCTCCTGAAAAATGCAACCAACGAAGATGGAACACGTCGCGATCACGAGGCAATCACGCATATTTACTACTCTCAGCCTTCCATGAATACACTATAGCTCTCTAAGGATGAGAATCTTAATCAAAAATCGTTTTTTTCAAATTATTTCCACTATTTTGTCTATTCTAAAACATTTTGGATACACTAATAATTAAAAGAAGAGAATTACACTTCTTAAACAAACAGAAATTAATTGCTACATTCTAATATAACTATGAATGGTAAGTAAGTAGTAAATCTTCATTCAGTTTTATAAACGTATAGACGTTACTTATTAGTGGAAAGGTATAAAGAATTAGACCTAAATTATCAAGCAATTATCAAATCAATTTGAAGACGGTATAAAAATAAATTATTTAGTCAGTTTTATACTTTCGCGCAACTAAGCGTATTTCTGAAATTAAACGAGTGAGTCCAATTACTCTAGTCAATGGACGCTCAAAAGGGGGACTGACGCGGTAGAAGGCAAAGTTTGTCCAATAGCCAGATGTATTGACATGGAATATTGCTACTTATATGGCAATACAATTGGGTTTTTTTTAGAAAAATCCAAGATGGCGTTTCCAAGATGGCGGACAGTTGATTGTCATCTAATATCCGATTCTACTAAAATTTGGTATTTTTAGGGTTATAAAGGTTGCAGATTATAAATATTTGATCGAAATGTAACAGTTCAAAATGGCGGCGCCAATATGGCAGACAAGTTTTGTGATTTATGATCTGGTTCGTCTGAAAATCGGTATCTGGGGATTCTGGAGATCGCAGATTATAAACATTTATTTGAAATTCAAGAATTCAAAATGGCGGCTTCAAGGTGACAAACAGGTCTTGTCTCTTAAGGGTAGAGAATTTCACACACACACTAGAGTCTAATTGGGACAAATCTAAAATAAAGAAAATAAATGAATAATTAAAAAAAATTTAAAATCTCGCTTTAAAAAACTAATTGAAACTTATAAAAATAACGTTAATAATAAAAATATTAATACTTAGAAAAACGGAAAATGTTACTCCTCAGGCGCCCCACGCTTCTACGTTTATTAATATAATAGTTATTATTATTAACAAAACAGTTTCAGTTGTCTTTTTTAAAAGAGTTTCTTTTAATTTTTTATAACAGTTTATTTATTTAAATATTCTACACATTTCAATCATTTCCGGCCTAGAACTGACAGTATTAATTGAAATCGTTAAAGAAATATTTTTACTCATAAAATTCAACTCCGACTTATTCTGATCCACAGGTTATAATGTAGTCAAGGAGTTGGATGAACGAGTATATTATAAATGAGGAACGCAATCAATCCACCTCCCCCTCGTTTTCGAATTTCTGCAGATTTGACCGGGACATGATAATGGGCGAGGGACAATGTCTAAGACATGACCTTGACCACCCTTGGGGGTTGAATCTACCCTACCAAGGAGTGGGAAATGATACAATATATCTCTTCTCGTTGAAACTTTTACCCATCCGTTCCCAAGGACGCTAATGACGAATAAAATACTTTTAAATTGCGTTCTCTCGCAGTCAGATAAATCTTCATTAAGAAAAAAAAAAAAAAAGATCCCACTCCGTAGAGTGGTGGGTTTGACAATTCTACTGGTTGACAGCGTGGCAAGGGTCAATCACTGTGGAAGTCCCTTTTTCGTCATCAGCATCCTTCCTCGAAAACGGAGGGGTAGAGGTTATATATGTGAACTAAGAAGAAAAGTCAAATCACTTTTTCACCCCTTGGAAGAATAGAATCCACCCTTAAGAGTTGCCTGGCCGTCACCCTTTTCGTATAGTTCGACTACTATTAAATTTCCATCCATTTCCTTCTAAGTATAACACTAATGGAACTAAACATACGAATGGGGCAGGTTTTGGTCATTTGAGAGGGTAGGAATGGGCCTAAACGTATTTTATTCGTCCTTTGCAACCTCGAAAACGAGGGGGTAAAAGTTTTAACGAGAAGGTATATATCTGAGTAGATTCAGCCCCCAAGAGTCACGGTCATGTATCTGACATTGTCCTTCACCCTTTATCATGTTCCGGTCAAAACGGGGGAGTGGGGGGGGCTACGAATGCGTTCATTGACTCCACTATTATACTATTATTTACTATTGTTATTACTACTTACTGTGTTATCTTGTGATTAGGTTGTAAAGGTACGGAATAAACAAATGTTTGTAAAAGTTTCGTTTACAATTGCAGTCCAGCTTTGAAAACAGTTTTCAATATAAATTCTACTCAGTTAAAATAATAGCATCGAAATATAAATGTTGCTAGTTCTCATGAATTTAAAACATCGAAACAAATTATGTAATGATTGCCCGTGAGAGTGTTCTTCAGAGGCAAATATCACATTAAGTAGGTATTATTCAAAATAAATTGCGATGTGTTTAAGCATGACCAACAAGGTATGATTATTAAATAGAAATTCATTGTGCTTGGAATGGACAATAACATATAGAATATATAATTACTAACTAATCAACTGAAGAATTTCCTTCAGCGTCATTGAACGTAACTTTAATAACATACATGTGATATTGCATAATTGTTTGGTGAAACTAATGAACTTATGATTTATATACAAACAGGTTTCTTCACGATACTTTGAATAATGAATACGAGCAGTCTCTTGGATATTTAAAAAAATATATAATAAATAATAATAAAATTAGTTTTGTTTGCTTCATGTAATAGTAACAACAGTAATAACATCGACAATAACAAGTAATAATAATAATAATAATAATAATAAGAGAGAAGAACAAATAATCGTTTAAATGAATCACCTATCTGCTGGACGTAGGGGGTTGGAAAAATGGGAGTGGCAATATGCTCTTGCGTGCTTTTAATAAATAGCCCTTGAAATATTAATTTGTATAAAAAATATAAACAGTGACTTTGTGTAATTAATAAAATTGTCTATAATCTGAGTTACTTCAACATTTATGTAGTGGATTGGAAGTATAGTAATCATAAATAAATATATATATTTTTTAAATAGGTTTAGAATATCATGAAACCTCGAAATTTTAAATTTAAGTGAAAAAAATTTCTATCTGTCTATTTGTCTGTCGGTCTGTAACTTTTTATGTGTGCACGTTTTCTCTGGAATGGTTTAAGACATTGACTTGAAATTTGGTACACGTATATACCTATTATAGCGACTATATTATATTTTGTGTTTAGCCCGGTGAAGGGTTGAGGGGTAAATAGGGAAAAAACAGTAATGCAAACTGGTAAGAAACTTGGCATTTTGTGTATCTAGAAACCAGCAGTCCAGAGATAATAAAATAATTAAACAAAAGCCTAAAGCAGTCCAAAAATAATAAAATAATTCATCACCATTCTAAAGTAAGAAACTACATTTCGAAAACCTCAAAAAAGCACCTAAAAACAGAAAAAAATGCCAATATTTAAAAACTGGACCACTTTTGGACACACTGCCTATCATATTCTTATCAGCGACCCAAAAAACAAGGAATGTAACTATAAAATTACGGCGATCTACAATATAGGGCAGTCACTATTTTTGTTAAAATGTTCCGATATTAGGTCAGATATGTTCATCAGAAAAATAGATCTTTAAATTGTAGCACTAGAATCATTCACGAGTATTAAATAAAGATTCAAATCGGTCAAGAACTGTGCGTCAAATGTACGCTTGTCTAAAAAAGTGGTAAATTTCCCACTGTGTGCCGCAATAGACAATATTTAGTAAAACTTCAGATATGAGAATCTCAAACTCGAGATCGAGAATTGAGTCTCGAGATTTACTGATTTCGAGATCGAGAACCTTCTTTTGAAAATTTTCGAGATCGAGATCGAGAATGGACAAAATCTCGTCTCGTTTCGCAGCAACACTATATAGAACGAACAAAATATTACCAAGGTGAAATAGCTCTTGTTTTGTTTATTATAAAATAGTAACACATTCTGGATCCAAAGTTTGTCTACTCCAAATAATTGTTACTATGTTTAAGTTGAAAGGTAGGTGTACCCAATGTGATGTTTTTGTTTAAATTGGAATGATTATTAGGGTACCGTAGCTAACTACAATTTAAATCGAAAGATTAATCAAATATAATGATATCATTTCCTAACTCATTTTATAGTTATCATCGTCCTATGTGGACACGATTTTAAAACCGATACGGCAGTTTATATGACGAATTAAATGTGCACACATCAATTCTGAAACGGCTACGGCAAAGTTGACTACACATATTTAATGCATATAAAAAAGCCATAAAACCGACCATAAATCACCGTGTCGTTAGCATAAGGGATATCCCACAGAGCCGCACTTAAACTTTTTGTGCACAATAACAGTAGAAATTTAGAAGTACTGTCTTTCGTATATAATAATAATAATAATAATAATAATAATAAACAATTTTATTAAACAAAATATAAATGCATAGTACAATGTTTTCCCAGGTAATGTACATATATGTGTATATTTATTTTATGCAATATATAAGTTTAAAAGGCGCAAGTTCAGTTGAAATTAACTGCTCTTCCACTTTGGCCTCAGGTACTTACATTACGAAAATAAATTTTAAGTAGAGAGAAAAAGTAGTGTATAACTAAACGATATATGCTTCTAACAGAATTTGGGCTATGACATAATTGGGGATACTTAACACTATATGTTACTACAACAAAAATGAACAGATATGAACACACAAACACTATTAGTGCGGCTCTACTTTTTTATGTAACAGATTGAGAACAAAGGTACGAAACCGTTTTACTGACAGAGACTTACACTCTTTTGGTAACTCGTTTAACTGTGCGGCTATATTATATACAAAGGATCTTCGGAACAGCGAGGATTTATGCTGAGGAATAGTTAATGCATCCTTACGTCTTATATTTATATTATGAATATCTGTTCTGTATCTTATTTTATTATGAAGATATGCCGGAGTATGATTAGTTAAAATTTTATGATATAGTATATAAGCATGCAGTTTTCTACGACTAGCCATGTCCAGCCAATGGGCTTTAGTTAGAGTATGTGATATTCTATCGTATTTACGTATACCATATATAAACCTTAAGCATGAGTTTTGTAAGATTTGTATTCTTTTAGAATCTCTTGATGTAAGGCATGGCCCATAAACAAAGTCACAGTAATTGCACTGAGAAAGGACAAGAGAATCGCATAAAATTATTTTTGATTTTCTGTTTAAAGTGTGTCTGTTAGGATACATCATTCTTAGTTTGCCATAAGACTTTTTTAGTAAGTAAGAAACATGATCCGTAAATCTGAGTTGATTATCTATAACCATACCTAGATTTTTTGCTTTAGATGCCACCTCTATCTTATCCTCTCCCAGTTCAATCACCATGTCTTTTTCCGAGAGGTTACCAAATAATACAACCGAAGATTTTGTGGAATTGATTTTAAGATTGTGTTGTTTGGAAAGATTTACTAAAGCTTTTATATCGTTATTAATACTTTGACATTCAGCTGCAATACTATTACGATCAAAAAAGTGATATAGTTGCGTATCGTCTGCATACATATGATAATTACAGGTATTAAGAACAGAGGGGAAGTTGCATGTATAGATCGTATATAAAAGTGGTCCCAAGATTGACCCTTGAGCAACCCCTCTGACAGCATCATAACTCTCTGATGATTCCCCAGATAATATCACTTTTTGTGTCCGACCCTCTAAATAATTTTTGAATAGCATTATAGTGCTTTGACTTAAACCTATAAAGTGGAGTATTGCAAGTAATATGTCATGATTGATCATGTCAAAAGCTTTAGTATAATCAAGTAGTATTAAGGCTCCAACATTTTTTTTGTCCAGTTCTTGAATAAAATCATCGGTTATATTAAGAAGTGCAGTTCCACAGCTGTGACCTGGACGAAAACCTGATTGATTAGGTGGTAAGGTGTTATATTTTATTAAGTGGTGACGTAATTGTCCTTCAATTATCCTTTCTATTACCTTAGATAAAGCCGGTAGAACAGTAATTGGGCGGAGGTCTTTTATTTCCTTAGGGGAATCTACTTTTGGAATAGGTGTAACTCTACCCTCTTTCCATTGTTTCGGAAATACCGAGTGCTTAAAACAAAAATTTATTATGTGTGTTATATATGGCAATAGAAATGGACAAGAAAGTTCAATCATTACTATATTTATACCATCCATTCCATAGGCTTTAGATTTAATACTTGTTATGACCTTTAAAACTTCAATTTCTGTGACCTCGATTAGTTTAAACAGTTTCAGATTATTTGATTTTAAGCTATTATTGTAGAAATCTATTAAGTTTTTATTAGGTTCTTCTCTAGTAGAACATACATTTGAAAAATATTCCTTGATTTCGTTAAGGTTAAAATTTGAAATTATTTGGCTTCTATTATTGTTGTTAATATCGAACTGTTTAACTGTTTTAATATAAATAGTTATATTAGGTACAGTGGCAAATTTAATAAGAAAAAGTTGCTCTGTTTTGTTTGTGTCAAGTAGAAATAATCAGGGCCGCACCAAGAAACTTAGTCACCCTTGTGCAGAAATCTCATTGGCGTCCCGTGAAATAAAACAAAAAAAATCCAAGAAATATTTCTTTACTTTGTTTTCTACCACTAAAATTTATTGTAACATACACGTTACTGCAGTTTCGGTACTTTAACGTACCATTTTCAAACGTGGATTCAAATGAATGAATTTACAAAGGGTTGTGTTAATTTATACTAAGTACCTAATTACATTATTCTGGGTATTAATTTATCAGATATTAGAAAGCAATAAATAATAAGAATTTTGAATAAGTAATAAATTATGTAAATAAGTTTATAAGGGATTATTTTAATGCATTAAACAGATATTAGAAAGCAATAAATATTAAGAATTTTGAATAAGTAATAAATTATGTAAATAAGTTTATAGGGGGTTATTTTAATGCATTAAACAGGGTGGATTGATATAGGTCCAACTGGTCATTTAGAAGTTTATTTTCGGGATTTTTGTTATATTTGATAATTTCTATTGATTCTAGTAAATTTAATTTAAAACCTTTGTCTTTCACATGTAATATCTTTAGGTCGTTTACATCCGGAAATTTGTGATTTGTTTCTAAAATATGATTTGCAAAGTTTGAATCTGTTTTTTGGAAATTAAAACACCGTAAATGTTCTTTATATCTAATTTCGAATGAATGACCAGTTTGACCTATATACAAGGCATTACAATCTGGACATGTAATTTTATAAACTCCTGATTTTTTTAGAGGATCGGTTTCATCCTTAGCATTGTACAACATATTGGATAATTTGAAAGCTGGTCTAAAACTAACTTTCAGGTTATGAGTTGACAAAATGTTACCAATTCTCTCAGATATGTCACCGTAGTATGTTAGGGATACGTATTTTTTACTGTTACTACTTTTAATATGTGGGTATATACTGGAACAAGCTAATTTAAATTGTTTTTTATTAATTAAATTTACCATTGTTCTTTCCTGAAAACCGTTATTTAGGGCTATTGACTTTATGGTATCTAATTCTGTTCTTAAATTTTCTTCTGAAAGAGGTAATGATAAAGCTCTATGAATCATGGAATTATATGCTGCTAGTTTATGAGATTTGGGGCTACGTGAATAATTTGAGATTGTAGTATCTGTAAAAGTTGGCTTCCTGTAAATATTAAAGTGAATTTTATTTTTGTGCGTTAGGGTTAGATCCAGAAAATTGATTTTATTATCTTTCTCTGTCTCCACTGTAAATTTAATAGTAGGGTGAATGTTATTTATGTAATTTAGAAATGTACTTAGTTGTCTCTGTGTACCTGTGAAGCAGGCTAATATATCATAATAATATAATAATAATATATTAGCCTGCTTCACAGGTACACAGAGACAACTAAGTACATTTCTAAATTACATAAATAACATTCACCCTACTATTAAATTTACAGTGCAGACAGAGAAAGATAATAAAATCAATTTTCTGGATCTAACCCTAACGCACAAAAATAAAATTCACTTTAATATTTATAGGAAGCCAACTTTTACAGATACTACAATCTCAAATTATTCACGTAGCCCCAAATCTCATAAACTAGCAGCATATAATTCCATGATTCATAGAGCTTTATCATTACCTCTTTCAGAAGAAAATTTAAGAACAGAATTAGATACCATAAAGTCAATAGCCCTAAATAACGGTTTTCAGGAAAGAACAATAGTAAATTTAATTAACAAAAAACAATTTAAATTAGCTTGTTCCAGTATATACCCACATATTAAAAGTAGTAACAGTAAAAAATACGTATCCCTAACATACTACGGTGACATATCTGAGAGAATTGGTAACATTTTGTCAACTCATAACCTGAAAGTTAGTTTTAGACCAGCTTTCAAATTATCCAATATGTTGTACAATGCTAAGGATGAAACCGATCCTCTAAAAAAATCAGGAGTTTATAAAATTACATGTCCACATTGTAATGCCTTGTATATAGGTGAAACTGGTCGTTCATTCGAAATTAGATATAAAGAACATTTACGGTGTTTTAATTTCCAAAAAACAGATTCAAACTTTGCAAATCATATTTTAGAAACAAATCACAAATTTCCGGATGTAAACGACCTAAAGATATTACATGTGAAAGATAAAGGTTTTAAATTAAATTTACTAGAATCAATAGAAATTATCAAATATAACAAAAATCCCGAAAATAAACTTCTAAATGACCAGTTGGACCTATATCAATCCACCCTGTTTAATGCATTAAAATAACCCCCTATAAACTTATTTACATAATTTATTACTTATTCAAAATTCTTAATATTTATTGCTTTCTAATATCTGTTTAATGCATTAAAATAATCCCTTATAAACTTATTTACATAATTTATTACTTATTCAAAATTCTTATTATTTATTGCTTTCTAATATCTGATAAATTAATACCCAGAATAATGTAATTAGGTACTTAGTATAAATTAACACAACCCTTTGTAAATTCATTCATTTGAATCAACGTTTGAAAATGGTACGTTAAAGTACCGAAACTGCAGTAACGTGTATGTTACAATAAATTTTAGTGGTAGAAAACAAAGTAATTTTCCTTCTCATATCGTCATGATTAACTATCACAAAGTAACGGCTTCCACAATCGATTTTTTGAAATATTTCTTTAGTTACATAAAAAACTGAAAACTCTGAACTCTTATAGAAAAACCAAATTGCATAAATTGTTATAGTAATAATCCTGTATAGGTACATATCTTTAGAAATAATTAATGTTCGTGATATTTTCGGCAAATTCAGATACAGTTTGTTCAATGTTCAGACTGTCTAATATTTCACTTTCTATCGCAATTATGGCCAAGTCATTTAATTTATCTTTTAACATTGTGGATCATAAATAATCCTTTATAAATTTTAATCTAGAAAAAATCCCATCTCCAGAAGCAACAGATACAGATATTAGGCAATTCAAACCACGTGACTTTCATCATGGCGTTGTGGGCAAACATTCGGCAAATATTCATTTTCGTTCGTGAAAAGAGTTTTTTTCTGTTGCCTTGGTTACGTTTCCGCAAGTTAATAGAAAATAAACCTCGTGTTTGCCCACGTCGGCCATTTTGAATTACGTTTGACAGGTCGTTGGATTGCCTAATTGTTAATAACAATCTGCTATAGAAATATTTGGAAATGTAGCACGAAGTTGGTTTTAAAATATATACTGTAAAACTGATTGCGGATTAGATAATGATTCTGGTTTCAAATGCAATTTTAACGTCTTGATCTCATCACATAAATCTATGCCATTAATACCTTACTCTTTAATATCTAGGAGTAATTCTGGATCTAAAACTTACCTGATGGAACTTACATTTAGGAAGAACACTTACCAAGGCCACTTCGGCTATTTGGACGTGCCTCAGGCTACTCGGTAAGACTTGGGGTCTAAAATAGATAATGATCTACTGGTCTTATTTTTCGGTTGTGAGACCCATGGTAATTATGTGTATGGTGGCCAAAAACTGAAGAAAAATTAGCATAAGGAAGCAATGTGCTCCTGTCCCACAGCAGGTATGGAAGCAATACTAGACCTACTTCCTCTGCATTTTTACGTAAGGCAGGAGGCAGCAGGTACTCTCTCTCTCAAACCATGTGGTTGGTCACCTAAGGATTCTGGAGTTAATCCAATTGAAATCCAAGACCAAACCCACTGACTCAATGCCAATCAAAGGGGACTCTTCGACTGTCCGTTTGATGTATTGATTGAGAGCCGTAAGACGAGCAGAGTCGAAGCCTTGCAGTTGGAAAAGGGTCACTCATCTGGTATACAGATGGATCGAAGATGGCTGAAGGGGTTGGGGTGGGCGTAGCGGGGTTTAATTGTAGGCTATCCAGAGCCCTAGGTAAGACCCTAACCATCTTCCAAGCAGAAATTTATGCTATAGATCTATGTACTCAAGAATACATAAATAAAGGCATTCGAAGAGCAAAGATCTATATACTCTCAGATAGTCAGGCAGCGTTAAAAGGTCTTAGGTCTCACACCTTTGAGTCTTAAATTGCCTGGGAATGCAAACAATCCCTGAAGCAACTGGCAGAAAACAACAAGGTTGCCTTGATGTGGGTGCCAGGGCACGAGGGAATAAAAGGAAATGAACTAGCTGACGCCCTTGCAAAAATGTGCTGAAGCCCCATTCTTTGGGCCCAAACCATTTTGTGGCTCATCTAAGGGGCACATAATGGAGGAGATCCTAAAATGGGAAAAAAAAACAGAAAGAGTCCTACTGGAGGAATACTCCAGGCCAAAGACAAGCGACAAAATTCATAACTTATTCGACAAAGAATGCCACAAGGCTGCTCGAACTCGATAAGTCCAACTTAAGGCTGGTGACAGGCCTTTTAACAGGCCATTGCCCCTTGAGGTATCATCTCAAGAATATGGCAAGGCAGATGATGATACTTGCAGATATTGTGATACTGCAATAGAAACTGCGGAACATGTGATATTGCAATAGAAACTGCGGAACATATTCTTTGCGAGTGCAAGAGCTAGTCCGCACTAGGCTAAAGTACCTAGAAAAGATGGAATGAATGCCTGAAGATATAGGAAATTTAGCCCCCAGGAAAATCATAAGCTTTGCAAAATGCTTGGGAATCCTGGACAATACCTAATTGTAGAATAATTCACAAAAGATCTTTTAGTCGATGCCTTCAGAGCCGAGCGACCCCTTAAACAATCTACAAGGTTTTAAATGCAGGCCTTTAGAGTTCTTCAAAATTTATTTATCTGGTAGTTAATAAATATTATATATTAGATGTAGAAATATAATGCTGATTTTATTATTTTATTAGCGATTTATGTAAAGTAAACTTCATATTTCTAAGTCAAATAAAAAATTCCCGACAAAAGAGACACCCAATGGCGCGAGACACCCAAAAAAAGCCATAAAACTCGGCCATAAAAGTGCTTGCCATTTTACAGCATTATGCATGTGTGTAAAAAATTAAGTAAACAGTAGTGACCGTTACATCGTAAAATATTTTAGGAGTGAGTGGCGTATTATTAGAAATTATAACTGATACTGGCGAGTTTCCCTTAATTTCTTATTTTAATCCATGCCCCGCTCTATTCTAGTGGTAATAAGCGGCAAAGCTTTGAAATTTTTTATCTGACTTGGAAATGTGAAGTTTACTTTATATTCCATCTTGCATAGGTGGATCGAATTCGAATGTCTGTGTTCTGTAATAATTATGCCCCGCGGCCGCCCTCACATTTGGCCACCCTTGTGCGACGCACACCTGACATTTCCATTTGGCGTGGCCCTGAGAATGATATCATAACTTGTGGAGCATTGACGAATTCGATATTCCATGATACAGTGACAATATTAAGTTCGACTCTGTCGGTAGGATGGAGTCGGGTAACTGTATCAAAATAATTCGAAATTATAATTCAAACACGTGCGTTTCCGTTAATTTCCTATTTTAATCATGCCAAAACGTACTATATACGAGAATAATGTTGTTCTATGTATTAAGTAATGCATTATATTTATATGATTTACCATTTTCTACAAAAATTGATCATGCCCCGCTCTCCCATCAATACGTAAGCGGCAAAGATTTGAGGTTGTTTATGTGCATTAAATATATGTAGTGAACTATACCCTGTTATTCATATCCAATTGGCTCTAGGCCGGTTAAATTTAAATTTAGTCGACTCTGTGTCTAAACGTCTGTACAGAACTAAATTATGTAATTAGTAAATGAGGAACATAATTACCAGGAAATTACTTTAATGATATGCTTAGCATATTCTGAAAGTAAAAGTAGTTCAATATTTAATATATTCAGAACAAATTAACGATCACTCAAAAGTTATTAGATATAAAAATTTTATTTCATATAACTATATGTTTATAAAATCATTTCTCTGTTGACTCTATAGACATGGTATAATTAAAGTGTTATTGGAAAATTAGAATTGGTAATTTTATTCAATTTCGAAACCGAGTGCGTTTTATAATATTCCCATTATTCCCTTCTATACATATAATGATAGGTTTAAGTAACCGCGAAAAAATTGACATTCAAGTTTTAACGAAGATACATATACATGTTTCTGAGTTCATTGTTTATGTAAAAAAAATGTTTGAATAATATTGAACCGCCTTTAAAAAAAAACGGACACCAAAAATTATGAAATAAAATTTCGTTCGTTAATTGAACCTTATATCGATTTTGAGGTTGGATAAAAATTCGGTCGATTTTGTAATTTGTTTATTTTACACCGACCTCAATATCGATATTAGGTAGTAAGGTTCAATGGGGTCATTTAGTCAAACTTTATATTGCATTTTTTAGTACGTTTATATAAGGTAATCATCAAATAATTACATCGCTGAAAATTCGAGATCAATATGATAAGTAGTTTCTAAAATATACTATTTTAAATATGAACCGATGCGCAGAAAACTCTGACGTCACTTACTCCCAAAATTCGTCTCGAAGATACGTTTAACGTGCGACAGATAGTCTGCACTGTCAATAAAAATATCTGTTCAATAATGACAAGCAATGTCAAAGTTGTATAATGTAAAAAAACATTTATTTTATATAAAAATTACTAAAGGAGAATAAAAAGAAAAGTAAATTTCACAAGAAAAGAGCATTCTAAAATTATTAAATCATATGTATAGCAGTTAATATTATTCACACAATTGGTGTTACTTTATATTACATTTATATCAGCTATACGTTTGTGTAGTCGCGTGTCGGGGAGACTGCCGCTCCACCTCGCGGTTTTGTCGTGTCAGTAAGTGAGTGGTGAATGTCAAATTTGCTTAATTTAACCGCGTTATGCCTGTGTAGTATCTAAGTGATTTTGTGTAAAATCAAGTGTTATTTCTACTAATAAAATGATAATTGAAATTACGTGTCGGTTTTTAACAGAAATTGATTTTTTAGACTTTGAACAAATATTGGTCATTTCCAAGTGAAACGAAAAGTTTTTACTCTCCACCTCATTTTTCACCTCATTCCCCTCTATATGTTATAATCGCGATTAGGTAGTAATTATTAAACATAAATGTATGGAAATGTGATCAAATAGACCTATAAACTCTACTGTCGTGAAAAATAAAAAAGCACCACCTCCTTTTACTGCCTTTTGTCTTCATAAATAACGTAATTATACAAGTTAATGGAATATAACAAGTTAAGACCGTGTCTATACTTATCTGGTTAATGAAATATTATAGACTATTGTCTGATATATATTGATATAATTATCTTTTTTCCTTATACCCCCTCCCCCTTTTTATACCCCCCTACATCTTTTCTATAAATCTTCACTCTGTATTTTAATTAAGAACAATCCATTCAATGTGTATATTTATATAATATTCGTTAACTAATATATGCTAGACAAATTAACATTCGAAACAAGTAAATACGAAATTTAGTAATCCTATTCTTTGCTTCAATCGGGAATAACGGCATAGACGTAACAGTTATCTGTTCCATTTGGAATTTTGTATTATCGTGTGTTCCATTATCTAGTAGAGGACTGTTTCTTATAAGAGCAGCTCTTGTCACTAACATTTTAATATGTCCTAACCCGCTTTAGGCATATTAGTATCCTGTACTTGTCTTTCTGAAAAATGGGGCGAGTGGGGGTAAACACTTTTCGTCTCATCTGGAAATGACCTATTTTTATCCACAAAGCCTAAAACAATCGAATTTACTTATTTTCGTCAAAAATTGAAGGGATCCGAAGCCGGACTTAGGAACCCTCCTCCTTTGTTTTTCTCTATTCCTTTATAAGCAGTAAGTTAGGCATCATTAAGATAATGTACGAGTCTGGGTAAAATACAAATACAAGTATTTTCAGCAAAAAAGCTTGAGCAAAGGAAAAAATTGCTTGAAAGTTTTCACGTAAGGGACGTGAAAGAAGTGGTTGACGGAGTAGAAAATTAATTGGAACAGTTTTAAGGGAAACCCCAGCAGCTCATAGCACTCAAAGACACGAAAATACGTATACTCCGGTAGAACAAGTATTTTTTTAATTACAATAACAAAAATAAAAGAGGTTAAAATTAACGAATATGAAATGTATGGTGTCACGCTGTAAGTTTTCACAAAAATTGCATATTGTAGAATATTGCAAGAGAATTTATATATTTGCCTTAACATTTATAATATTTTTTATGCAGCTCGAATTTAACCGTACAATTTTGGACACAGGTTGCAACTGCAAAGCCGGAAAGGCCTTCTGTAAACACGCCGCAGCAATTTGCATTTTTGTGAATGTAGAAAATGCATGTTCAAAAACGGATCAACCTATGATATGAAATCGACCTCCACAAATACAGCTTGATGAATACCATAAAGGATGTAGAATTGAAACATTATTTCCTTGCGAAGGAAATAGGCAGGACCAAGTATTCGGATTTGAAGATTTAAAAAACATTAACGACCAGCATTTGTCCGAAGACTCTCCACAAACTGAAATAATCAGATCAGATTGAATGCCACAATCAAAGTCAAGAAAGAATGCTCGAGCAGGAAAAAAAGAAATGTCGCAATGAAAAGTTGTGCTATTTGCAAAGCAACTCGAGCTTTCCAATTTACAATGCTTATAATTGTTTGTCAACGCAAAATATGAAGACAAAATTTGTGAAAATAAGTTGCCCACAAAAGTATGACGAAATCAAAGTCGACAAAGAGAAATGGCGACAAAGGATTACCTGCAGTGAAAAGGCACACAAAATCAAAATAAGGGTAGCAAATTCGGAGATATTGGCAGCATAACTCAGGAAGCAGAAAAACAAGGCACTAAAACCGATCGCTATGCAATACGGGCTTGAAATGGAACCAACAGCAATATTAATGTTTGAAGAAACATACGGATAACGTGTTCACGTCTGATTGTGTTTTTAAAACAACCATATCTGGCATGTAGCCCTGATGGGATAATAGACACTGGTGAAAATATGGAGCATTTGGAAATCAAATGCCCGTACAGTTGTGAGAATACCAAGATTGTGAATTTCCAGACTAAAATGTCATTTGTTACATATCTAATGTTCGATGGACGATTTGGAAATGCATAAAACTGTAATTCCGGATTTACATTTTGGCGATTAGCCCAACCCGGGACGCAACAAGCACCACTTTTGTTCATTTGACGTGTTATATCATGTTTATTTCATACACAAAAATTTGTTTTTGAAGCTCTTTTTATTTTGGTTTTTATCGGCGTGATGAACAGAACACAGATTGTTTACCACTCACTTTCTGACACATTCTCACCACCACGCGGCGCCACTATAGCCACTACACAAGCGTATTAGCAAAAGCACACTTTAGGATATATTAAATCACTATAGGAGTAAATGACGTCACACAGCTGTTAATATGAGAGCGCGTTCTTGATTAATTTTGAAGTCTGTAAAGACTAGAAAATACTGCTTTTTGCATTTCGCTCTAAAATCAAAAGATCTTTCAGTAAGTATAATAAAAATATATTCTAAATTAACCGAACAACGGTGAAATTTTATTTAAAAATATTCAGTGACCGTTTTTTTAATTAAAAATTTTTCCTTACCCCTCCTGGTGGTCCAATTATAGGTAAATCTACAAAAATTATGCAACTATAGCAGCCCTATTGGATTCACCATTTTGAATCTCTAATTTCGAAAACACCTGACTATGTCCCTGCAATCGCTCCTCCGCCATAACGTAAAAAATGTTCTCTAACGGAAAGTCCCTATTCTGCCCCGCACCTTCGCCATAACCTCTAAAACTTTTTACTTATATTTCTCTCCGATTTTTGACCACCTTATACTAGACATAACTAGATTTAAAAAATATGGGACCACCGCCGCGTCATAATCTACAATAAGCATAAGATTTCGTAGGAATCGCTTAAGCCATTCTCAGGGAAGTCTCTGAACAAACATGAAACAAAAATACATACACACGGGCCGAATTGAGAACCTTCTCCTTTTATAAAAACGAAAGTCGATTAAAACAGTAATTTGAATAAAGTCTCATCTGTTTCTCAGTGTGTCTGTGGTTACGAGAGGTTCAGAAAAGGTCAAGATCAGAAAAGTATGATTACAGATAATAAGTATTCGAAAAACTCCTGTATGTACGGGCTGTTACGAGATTATAAAGTCAAATTCTCACAATAAGTACAATACAAAACGAAAACTCTTCATAAATATTTGTTAAATAGCGCATATTAAAGAACTTAGGCCTTCAACGACCTTCTAATGAACAATATAAAGAGGCAGAGTTCAGCAATAACTCATAACCTCCGAGATACGGTGGTAACTTTAAGTTCGCGTAATATCGTACATTTTTAGGGTTCTGTAGGAACCCTTATATAGTAGAAGAGCCCTCGACCAAAATCTCCTGTTATTACGGCATGGCTGAGCCCTTAAAAAATGTGTAGTTTTAATTGAAATAAGCAACTTTTTTTCTTTCAGCAAAGTCCCAAAGTGTTGCGATACGGGTGTAACTCATTTTTCGTCGGTGAAAAAAATGCTACCAATTAGTTACATCCCCCCGTTAGTTCTTCATATAATCTCGTTAAGCAACTAATACAGAGCACGATTTTTTTTTAAATTCACAGATTTTGCAATCCTTGCAACCATCGGGACATTGGAAATGATTACGCCACACATAAAACATGAACTTATTCCAGCTACGATCTGTCCCAAAAAAACATGATTTTAGGTTACAAAAACAACTATTCGCTTTTTGTCAAACTTTGTGGATCCATGGCGACTACGATTGGTGCAGACCACAACCGCATTATAATTTCATGTGCTCCGCGCATACTTATACTGTGCACACTTGCTTAGTATTACGTCATCTGATCTCGTCAAATCAAACCTGAATGTGTGAAAAAGTTCATTAATCGTTACAAAATAAAAATAAAAATTCGGCGTGCCGAGGAGTTGACAAACAGCGCTATAGCACGGAAGAAATAGTTGAACAGAAAAGACGGTATGGGGAGAGCAAATTTTGTAGCATCGAGCCGGCATTGTTGGATCAAGAGTTAACGACGCATTACGAACGTAGTGATTTTAATGGTTTCTAGTTAATTTTGTGTTATTCTGTGGAAAAAAGCGGGGGAGACATCCCCCGTACCCCTTTTTTCTTTGTCTGCGACGCTAATATTGCCTGCGGCGCTAATAATTATTAACAATTAGATATCAGAATAAAAACCTACTAACCTAAAGAAATCATAGAAAAGAATTTGTGAAAAATATATTAATCGTCATAAAATTAAAGAAACAAAATTCAGCAGGCATTGGAGTTTGAACCCGGGACCTTTCATACCGCAAGCGAGAACATTACCTATGCGCCAACCGTACGGCTGATGATGAACACTAAAGCAAGGAATAAATAGTGAGACAAATGATATTACGCTTCTTTATTCGTCCGCCGAGTAGCACTAATGCATCCCAGCTCGATGCTACAAGATTTGCTCTCTCCCTACCGCCTTTTGTTGAACAGACGGTACAATAATTATCGGCGCTGACCGACTCGCTTCCCACATAGTAACAGGCTCTTGCTCAGTATTACATCATCTGAACTTGATACTTTTCTGTCGATGTAACTTTTGTCCTATACGCTATACGCGACCATAAATATCTCCAATGTTAAAACTGATATTTAGGTTATTGCAGGACATTGATAACACCTTTATCAGATCTTAGAGAAAGCGGTTGGATAAAGTTACAATGACATGGACGAAACCTCCCTCAAATGATTCCTCAGACTCTCAAAACTCCATTAAAAATAAAAACTGTGATGTTTCCCGCGTGGCACAATAATTATAGGAAACCGAATCGAGACGCACCGCATCTGCTCTTGACCAACTACCTCCCTGCACAGATAACATCACTGATATAGAGCCTGAACATTCACAAGGTAAGAATCACAAGACTAAAGTTATATATTATCAATTTCCATCAATAATTTATTGGATTTTTGGTATTCATTTCAGATAAGGATATGGAGGAAGATGAGGAGATAGATGAAATCGAGGTGCGAGGCGATACCGATAGTGAAAATGATTCGGTGAATGATGATGCGGATGACGATGATGTATAAACTTGAATATATACATTTCATATATACATATAATTTATGAATAATCTTGTGCAATGATTATAATTTCAAAAGAATATATTTATATTTATTACATGAAAGCAGAGTCAGTAAATTTTCAAATTTTTAGGTTTCTTTTTCAAGATAAACAAAAGTTATGCCACCTGAAATTCGGAGAATTAACGAAATTTTGTTCTGTTTTTATAACAGATTTTTAATAGGAAATAAAGTTTTTGTATTTGTATTAATTTACCCAAAATCAAGTAAATTTTCGTAGCTCTCTCTTCTTAAATGCTTATGTTGTATTGTTAAAAATTCTACGCATTCCTGAAGGTTACAACACTTTGTTGTCTAAACAATCTACGAAATAAGGAAACGGAAATTCAACAGACATATCTTGATTGCATTCAAAACCCCTCCGTGTTGCTTTATTCCAAATGCAATACCGGCCGGATTGATTGTTGGGCCTAAGATTATTTCGTATCATTGACGATAAATCTAACTTGAAAATAAACATAGACATCCCATATTAACTAATTTCTTGAATACACTTTATATTGCATTAATCCTAAAACATTTTCATTCATGTGATATATAGAAAATAAACAGTTTTGAAGTTTCTGCAAAAACTGCTATTATTATGTAACTTTAGGTATGAATTCATCGTGAGTTGGATGTGGTATTTTTTATTGTTTATAGAATCAACAATTATTATCAACTACTTTTCCATAAAATTTATTGTAAATATGAAGAATTGCTGTATGACTATTATCACATTAGTCATGCACACGTCACTAAGAAAATCGAAATATATTTGTTCAGGAAGGGTAGAAATAAATGAGAATACCACCTTTCAGTTTCACGCAACGTGTAACATCTAACCTCAAAATTATACTGATTTTTCTCATGGTATGGTTTTAAAAGTAAAATATTGTACCAACTTCTATAGATTTAAAAAATCTCATAGAAAGAAAATTTAGGGGTTACTACGATTCACATAATAAGCCATCCTCATAAAATTTACTATCTATAGTAAAAAGTTTTAAAGCAATCTATACAAAAATAAGTGATTTCATTTCAGACAAAAAGGTATGAGAAGAGCAGAATATAAAATTTCTGTAATTCAAAATGTACCCAAGAAAATAACCCTAAATATTTCTATCCGACTGTATTCTAGATATAGAACTAAACTTTAACTGTCATCTAGGCAAAGTGACTGCCAAAGCCATGTGGGCCTTACACGACTGTGGGCAAGAACTAGGAACTACCACAAATAATGGTACATTGGTTGTATTGTATACCTTTTGTTTCTAGATCGAAAATATTTAGTATATAGCAAACAAAATATTGTGAAATGATCTTCTTAAGAAATATTTAAATATAATTTTTAGTGGCTTAAAACCAGAAAAGGGGAGGTGATGAGAAAACTACGTGAGATCAAGGGTCTATGGGAGAAGTACCAACAACGCCTACTACAGCCATGGAAGTACTACTACCTACCTTCACTACAAATAGTCGCGGAGAATGAGGCTCTGCTGGCAGTATATAGGCTGAAAACAAACTGATATGGAACTATCCAATGAAGAGATACCATCCTCTGATAGTCCCACAACTATAAAATAATAGATTACTTAACAAACAGTTGGTAACATAAGCACATGCCGCAACTTCAAAAAACTTTCACGAAATACGTATAGGGGTGAGGAGAAAATAAATCAACCGGAGGGACATCCGAACCATAACATATGGTATCCTGATCAAAAACGTTAAGAAGTACAGAAGCTATCAGTTACAGTACAGAAGTCTGCACATAGCATATGTAATGGCTGTGACACATTGAAAAAAGAATCCACATCAACACTGACAGCTATGCAGCTGTTAAAACTGTGGGTGCAGCAGAAATGTGTTTCAAAATGGGGAACGGAACTGGGCTGGACACAAAGAAACCAGGGCAACGTATGCAATGAGAAAGCAGACAAGTTGGCCAGCGAAGGCGCAACAACAATCTTGATGGGACTCAAGTCAATTTTCATCGTCGCATGTGGATAAAGAACTACTGAGGAACTATTAAGTAAGAGACACAACTTTTGTTCATCGGTGAAACAAAAAATGAGGCAGACAGTTCATTGTTGGTTGATCAACTAACTGCTGAAGCTAAGCTGAGAACAGCTGAGATATGGAGAGGACATCTTGACTATACTCCACATTAAACAAACACCTGACCAACGTGGGGGTGTAAGACAATCCACAATGTAGGATGTGTGGTGAAGGTGAAAAAACTCTTCACTACATAATATGTGAATGCCTTATTAATGTCTTTCACTCTCCGGGAGATCACTTACAACCCCAGAAGAGATAGCTAGAGCTTCCATTAACAATATACTCTCCTATTTGGGATGAGCGACTGAGGTTCGGTGCAGCAGGTTCTCAGCACTGCAACCCATAAGAAATAAAAATTAATTGTGTTCAGTGTAAGCGAGTATGAATAATATTAATTAATAAATATTGATCTATATCTGGTTAGAAATATGTATACCTTTTGTTTCTAGACCGAAAATATTTATTCCGATATAGCAAACAAAATATTGTGAAATGAACTTCTTAAGAAATATTTAAATATCATTTTTATAGGAGGTTCGTGCAATAATTACAAAATATGAGATGCTAATCAACAACCCATATTAATAGCAATATCTACTGTATATGACGGCTGATTTCAGATTTCAACAGGTTAATGATTAGTCAGTGGTGTACTAAATGGAAATAAAGCAGCAAGTATGCTAGCCCGAATTGCGATATGTGAATACGTATAATTCTTTTCTCAAATATTTATATACCATTTGTTTGCCTTGACATTTTTGGTCTATTTTAATATATTTGCAAATTCAAGAAAAATTGAAATAGTCGGTGCGAATAAAATATTATGTAGAATTTAGACAAATGAGATTCATTATTATACTCTTCGCAAATACAAAACGAAGAATATATTGCATTTGATCGGTACATTTCTAGTAATGTATATAGAAAAATATTTCAAATTACTATGTTAGTGATCGAATTCTGAACAACTTTCAAAATGTCATCGTTCAGTCTGTCTTTCCGTCCGTCACGTTTCTTGTAAGTACGACAACTTAAGACTAAAAGTCCGATTGTATTTAAAGTTGGACAGTAAATTCGTGTTAGCTAGAGGAAGAATCCTATAGTTCTTGAACAAAATTGATGAATAAACAAAAAAAACTATTTTCTTATATTTTGTAATTAAACACAAACTGTCTAAAACTAATATTATTTATAGAAAATTGCGAAGTGTAGTCTATAGAATGTGCAACAATTATATAAAAAGTGCAGTAAATCGGCGTAGAGTGTAATGGTTAACTTATTTGTTGATTGATTGATTTGCCAGCGTATGGTGGGCATTGCTGCCAATTCCGGGCATCCATGGAGGTTCGTTCCAACACGCAGCTTGGTCCTCCGTCGAACTCGCCCAACGGATGGCCAAACCGCGTGCCGTAACCAAATCTCGGGTGTTTTATATACCGCCGGACCAGCTGCATACGCCGGGTTGGACATTGGACATGCTTGTTGTCAGCAGCGAGAGCCGCATGACGCATGGGGTGGGAATATAGGATGGGTAGTGTAGGTGTTTAAGAGATGCTTCTTTTAAGTTTCCATGCTTCTATTAAGTTTCCATTTATCATCATCGGCTGGGGTGCGGTGCAGTTGTTTGCTACTTTCAGGTTTTTTGTGAGATGCTTCTTTTTAGTTTCTGTCTGTGATCATCTTCTCTCCTATTCTACTTTTGAGTTTTCTGTTTCTTCTGTTTCTGAGTCTGGCAGTGTGTATATCACACCGTGTTTACTCTAGTTTTTCGGGATTTCATGGGATCCACTTAAAAACGCGTCTGCCTTCGTCGACGACCGAACTGAACTCGTATAATGGTTAACTTATTTGTTGTACAGTAATATAAACAAAATAATGCGTCTTTAATTTAATTAGCGGAACGATGGTGACAGTTTATTTAATAATTTTTAGTGCCCATTTTTAAAGGCGGTTCAATTTTTATTAATTTTTAAAAATATTTTTGTCTCAGATAGTACCTAGAACTACAATTTTTAAAGTTACATCGCATAAAGTGCCTTTGAGAGCATTATTAGGTATTTATGCTTGACGTGAAACATTTCGCTCCCCACTCATCGAATTTTGCAACTAGGCAAATAAGATAATTAATGCAATATCTTACCTTAGTTTTCGTCTCATCGAGAAGTCTTTTTCTCAAATGAATCGTTTTTTCATAGAATTTCATTTTATTATTTAATTTAATATAAAATAAGGTTTAACTTTTGTTTAAAACAATTTTTTGTTTCCAAAATGCGACAAAGTTTTCTCTGGATTACACTAACTTGCTGTCCAAATTTTAGTACGATCGGACTTTTCCTTCTTAGGTTACATTCGAGGAATGTGACAGGCGGACAGACAGACAAGTTGTTCAGAATTTGATGACTAATACAATGATAGGCACGTTTTCTCTACAAGCGATCAAATGCGATATACTCTTCGTTTTCGTATTTATAGTACGGCAGCCCGGTACCAAGATTTTCCAGTTACTTTAGCGAAGATAATTCCAGCGTTTCTCATCAGTCCTGGGAGAGTTGAGAAGAAAAGTTGAGAATAACTCTTTACCTGTCCTAAAGGGTTCAAATCGAGCTTAGAACATGTAAAGAGAAACCGGCCATCTCGATCGTCGCTGCGAGGCAATTTCTTTTGTCTTCTTGTCGAGGGAATTAAATATGATGGGGAAGAATAGAGAACTGCCCTTTTGATTGATTCGCCGAATTACAAAGACCGAAATAATGGCAAAAATGTTGTTTCAAACATATTTTTTTAAATTTGACCTTCATTTGACAAATTAGTTTTTACATATGCAAAAATTGTAATTGGGATGGCCATGGCATGGTTGCTATGGTGTTGATTGTTATCTAGCATGTATGCGACTCGATTCGATTTCGCGCAGCTACGACCAACGAAAAATGACGGAAAGTCGTTTGCCAATCGCCCGTATCGTTGTTAGAACTTTTGTAGTATGAAAAAGTGTCTTAGAATTACATAATCTATAGTTCTCCTGCGATAAAGCTCGTTGTTTTGATAGGGCTTTTTGGTAACGGACTGCCGCGCCGTACTATTACGAAGACTATTCTAAGTAATTTCATTTGCGTGACGGTTTTACAAAATTCCACTAGTAAATGTAAGTCTCTACATTGAAACTAGTAACATTGCATAATTTCCATTTTATGTATTATTTTCCTTGAATCAGTTTAATATTATGTGGAACAATGTTAATGATACAATTTTAATTAACCATAAGTTAATGTAAACGTTGGAAAAATTGCACCATATGTATTAATTGAAGCAATATTAAAATTATGTGAAATAGTGAATAATTGTAATTAGCTTTTAATAGTCTAATTTTCAAATAATTCACATAACCTAGTTACAATTAAAATCTTCTTATGTAATTGCGATACGATGTATACTACATTTAAAATAAGTGGAAATCAGTAACATATTCACAAGCATACTATTTAGAAAATATTTTTTGAAAAAACTTAAAATAACGGTAACTAAAAATTATGAAATAAAATTTTACCGTCGAGTCGCCCGGTTAATTATTGATATTAAGGTCCGTTAAAAATTAATTCGATTTTTTTTTTGTAAAATAGCTAAGATAGACTATTGGGTTACTTTCTGTTGTAACTTACATTTACACAAAACGGCTCACCGTATCTAGCAGTTATTTTTTGTAAATGATGAGAGCTCAGGGGGGGGAGCCATTTTAAACACTCTTTTTATTTACATTTATTATATTTCTTTTAATGTTTGTAATAAAAATGTCCAAATTAGTATCATCGACAAAATAAAAGTGCATAACTGAGGTTGGGAAATCAGTGATAAAAATAAGAAAAGTATGAGTCCTAGGACAAAGCCCTGGGAAACACCATGATTTAATTCTAGTGGGGTGGATTTTGTCCTATTGTATCAAGCAAATGTTGTCTATTAAGATATGGCCTTAAACGTTCTATATTATGTTCGGAAAACCCGTAGTAATTTAATTTCTTCATAAGTAAAATATAGGACACGCAGTCGAAAGCCTTGTCTTTTCAAGAAATGGCTACTAAAAATTGTGAATTAAAATTTCACCGCTGCTGTTCAGTTAATTGAATATTAATACCCAATATTGAGGTAGATGAAAAACACTATGGATTTATTTGTTCATTTTTACACCCACCTCAATATCAGGCAATAAGGTGCCATTAATCAAACGACGGTATTTATTTCACAATTTTTAGTAACCTTTTTTTTTAAAGACGGTCCAAATAAAAAAAATGTCACCATTTTTAGCGACCCAATTTCATGTAAATCTGTAAAAGCTATGCAATTTTGCCTCATTAGATTTTCCATTTCGAATGTTTAATTTTGACATCAGATTCAGTATTAGCTACTGCGAAAATGCCTAACTACACAACTTCAACTGGCGCCTTCGCCATACTTATTCTCGCACATTTCTGAATAGAAAATATTCTTTACAATTTTTGCTCACCTTATATTAGACATAGCTTGATGGAAGTAATATGGGACCACCGTCGATCTATGCTATACAGTTTGCAAAAGATCTGCAGAGAAATCGTCTAAGTCATTCCAGAGAAATCATTGAACCAACATGATGAATCAAATAAATATACTGATCGCATTGTGAGCCGCCTCCTTTCTAAAAACGTTAAAAATTGGTCAAATACAGACAGCAGAGTAATGAATTACGTTGAAAGCACGGTGGACCCAGTTGTGCTAAATAACTTTCATCCACGACTATTAAATAATGTACTAATTATTTATATGTTCCTCAAGAATATTGTTATCCGTCATTCCCCGCAGTAAATAACGATTTCATTATTCACTAGTGAATAATGATGACAGTCAGTTGTTTATAAGAAATTACGTTTGTGACTTTTTACCAAAAATTTAAAATGTCAAAAATGCATCGACCAAAAGACAAGTGTTGTCTCTCCAAGTTTTCTAGGAAGCACTCAAATGGTACATGACGAAGAGTTACTTTAATAGACACTCAAGAACTATGTTAGTGAGTTTTTTTCAAAGCATCATCTATTAACAACACGCGACAATCTTCAACATTGTTTTTGAAACCATTTACCTACGTGACTACAAACTGCAGTTTGTATTATATTATTAGTAAACCATGACAATATATCAAAGCGTAATTTTCTTATTGATTGGAAACGTTAGGATTTGTGCGATTTAAACGTCAACGTTATTTACAATAGTTTTACATATTACTCAAAAAGATACTAAGAGTGAAAGTGATACCGCCAGATGTGAGAGAAGCTGCAGAAATCGCCTCATTAAACTTGTTACCCGAAAAATCGAAAAAATTATATTTGGCGGCGCATGAATCTTTCTTAAATTGTAGAAACAAAGGAAAATGAATTAAATAAATATTAAATATTTAATAGTCGTGCACAAAGAGTATTCTACTTGCATGTAATGGCTACTATTCACTCTGGTGATTTACGACACTCGCCTGGGGTTCGTGGCTTAAACTTCATCCTCGTGAATAATAGCTATCATTATATGCCTGATGAGTAATATACTATTATACTCCTCGTCCTAACTGTATTGTCGTACTGAAAAACAATTTTGGTGAAGATATCAATAAAACTGCTCATACCCAAGTAACAATTTAAATTTTATAGTGATCTTCAGAACCTCTCGAATTCTATTTAATAAAACTTCTGATAAAACTATATATCTTTGACAAACGCTATATTATACCTTTATAAATCTTGTATAAAGCTAAGAGGGACCATTCTTAAAAGAGTTCTGAGGGCCTTTTTTAAAAGTAATTTTAAAACCAATTGGATTTATTCTAAACAGCCTTTATAACTTTCTGAAGACCTTGATAAAACTATTCATAAAACCAGCAATATATCCTAAAAGCATACTTTTGGCCTTAAACGACTATCTACAAACCGCTGTTTAAACTATTATAAAACCACTTCGTAAAGTCGTCATGAAACTAAAATGCTTTAGAACTGTACTTAAAACTTCTATTTGCTCTGTTAATAAGGTTATTTTTAATAAAAAAGTTTTATGCTTGCCATCATATAAAACAAAGTTGGCAATGTTTACAAATTAGTCGCTTGTTGGTAATGGACATTATAATAAGCATTTGTTGTTGTTCAGCTTTCAGCTGGTCTCTCTATACTGGTTAAAAATATCTAGTTCAGTATAGGTACTCATAATGAATGAAAATTTAGCTGCGCATTACATTGTACTGATGATATCACAACTAGCAGGTTGAAAAATACGGAAGTCTTTCAAAAATATTGAAAATTTTGGAAATTTTAAAAAATATTTTAAAATTCATAAAAAAAGGTTTAGTTTTGTTGATATCAACTTAAATCTCACGTTAGTAATAATAGTCATGATTTTAGTTCTTATTACTCATAAATTGTTGCAAAAATTGCAACTAAGTAATTGTTCACTTGAATAATTCCAACATGGCAGTTTTTGTTTACAAAGATATATTTGTAGAAAAATGGCTACTTTTGATTAAAACCTGTTAGTTGCCGGCAATACCACAATAAGAGCATTTAATCCTAAGATTGTTACAATCATCTCGTACAAAAGCTTTTGCTACTAATTACAACCAATTTAAGTCCTCTTACATTTATGTGAGTCCATTTGGTGTTATCTAATACCAGTTGATCTTGTCTAACACCATTTGACCTATATTAAGATTTGTTGGATTTATTCACAACCACCATAAAACTTATTGCCCAAAAAGGTATAAATAAGAAGATAACCTTTCTCTTTTATTTAAATATTTTGAATAGTCAAATGTGTCAATGTGTGTTGTGGCTCTAGTTGTTTACAGTAAGTCTTGTTTCGTCTTATAAATGATGAATGGCAGGTGGTCTCAATTATCAATTGTTGAATGTTTGCTGGTGACTAATCATCATATTCTGTTTTACTAATCGAAACTGATGGATGTTATTTACTATTTTCAAGTAGTTACTTCTGGCTTTCCTTTTAAAATAACCATTCCTTTTTATTTTCATCCACGTTAGTGAAAAAAGTGTCTTCAATTCTTGAGGTACTTCGCATATGCACACATAAGTAATTTAACTTAAAATAAGTAAAATCTATTTGTCCACCTGTCAAATTGCAACTTATGAAGGAATTTGTCCAGAGTAAATGGTTCTTATTTTACATTTGGCATTATACAAACCAATACAGCTTTATAGCAGTTTTATGATTAGTATATTCAGGTGGCGCTTGAAAACTCCTGGGCATACTGGTTTTATGAACGTTATCTCTGAGGTAAATTGGTTTCCTAGACCAAATTATTTTATCATGGTAGTGCTGACCACCACCATAAAACCTTTGCAAATGCCAATAGACTCGAATTAAAACAAATGCTAAATGGTATTGAATCTCAGCCTCGAGGAGGTTGTTACAACTCTTAATAAAACTGCTTAGGCTGAAAGAGTTGTTGGCTACTATACTACCGCTATAAAGCCATTTAGCAAACTTACATCCTCAATAAAGCTATTACAAAACTTATTCAGCATTTAAATTGTTACTTGGGTATTTCATATATTTCTTCACGATCTGTAATTCGTGATACACTCATGAGTACACTTAGTATATTTACAAATTCAGACATTCATCGAATTAATGATACTATACTTTTTTCCGCGCCCAACTGTTATGTCATATTGGAAGGCAATTTTGGATATCAATAAAATTGTTTATTGAAAATATAATGTTGCATTTCTTTTTCGAACTAGTATATCGAGCTATTTTTAATCGATCGACTTTAAAATTAATACCTACATTTACAAAATAATTATCCAATTAATTTCACATTTTAATTAAAAATGTAATCATTTAAAAATATCGATCTAAATGCACTTATAATTATACATTTATATGGAGAAACCTATAAGTAGCTACGAAGTTACGTGGAACTGATTTCGAGAAATGAAAAACACATTTCTACAAATACGTTAATAAGGTCAAGTAATGCAATGTTAATCAAATATATATGGAAAAACATTACTTATCGCTAAATGCCTTGTACAGGATGAACGTACAAAAGATAAGTAAATTGTGAAACTAAGCGTCTTACAAAAGAACAGTTTCACAACTATTACTGTAATACTCCTTTAATATTTAGGGCCGAGTTATCAATGTTGGGTAAATTAGCCCATCTGACGGATAGTGATTATCTAGAGGTTAATTCATTTATCAATGCTTAGTTTGAAGCACTAGTGACTCCCTGTATACTATATTTTATTACAATTTCAGGGAAAAATAAACTAGGGTTTTTACTCCCTCCGATTATCCGAGGAAAATATTGTAATTGTAATCTCTTCTTAATAAATCAGCTCGATCCATTCGAAATATTTTAAGAATGGTAAGCTTGGTATATTAAAATATAATTTTTTTGATAAGCTGCAATTTAAATGAATTTTTCAATAACATAACTGAATTCAGACAATAAAAGCATACGGTGCGTCGTGTAATAATAGCACATTGTTGTGCAGTATTTGCTAAAAGTGGGCTGTCAACATTGCCATCAATTTAACAGTTAGATGTAAAAGTTGTAATATGGCGTCGGTTTAATATTTCCGGGAGGGAGCTAAATGTCTAACAAAAAACAGAATTAATGAGTTGCCAGTATATTTAATTAAAATGTGATTTGGCAACCCTGAATACAGCTATAGCTCCTCGAACTCTAAAATTTCGCGTTAATTAGATGCTGTCACGTGTGCGCTAATTAAGCAGTATATTTTGCAACCACCAAAGTTGTTCCTTTATTATCTGGTGAATCATCCAGATGGATCAAAATTTGTTCTTTTATTTATGACGGATTTATCCGGTGGCATCACTGTTCAACCTTAAACTTGTGATGGTAGACTGATGAATGTTGTGTGGTGGATGTGAATCTAACGTCAAAAGTTAGTTATAAACAATAACATGCTATAAAATTAAGGAATTCTCAGGTCGGATAACTATAAAAATAACATATAATGACATTGAATACAAGACTGATCCAACAGCAGCAGAAATATAATTTTTTATTTTTACACATGTGGCTCCCTTTTAAAAAATAAAGCTTTTTCTACTATTCATTAATCATTTTCAGCATAGATTACTTCCAACTAAGATAAAGAGGAATAAAGTAAACAAGCTTAATGTTAGGTTAGGACAAAGCCAACAAAACTGTTTTTTTATTGCTAAACTAGTGCGTTCATCAGTTAATGACATCATTCGACCATATTCCATCACAGATGGTTTCAACCAGA
This sequence comes from Stenurella melanura, assembly GCA_963583905.1. Lineage (NCBI taxonomy): Eukaryota > Metazoa > Arthropoda > Insecta > Coleoptera > Cerambycidae > Stenurella > Stenurella melanura. The sequence continues at coordinate 66,230,106 of OY757310.1, forward strand.
AAAAAATGTTGAAATAAAGAAAACGCCCAGCGCTTCCGCATTCGAACGTAGGCAGCCAGCCACAGACATTGTCCTCATGTAACCAGCCATTTTCAAAGATGTCACAGTGGGACAGAATGCCTTAAAACTTGCCCAAAATACCCAAAAATCTACTCCTTAGAATTACGTGTCTAAATGCGTACATAATTAGATAATATTTCCAAGAATAATAAACTACCCTTACTACTTGCACACACCCTTCGCAGCATACACAAGGTCAATTTAATTACAGTTGTGAGAGAGCGTTGCTCATTCGGAACTGTAACAGTGAAAGTTTATAAATGTGTTTACTGAATGAACTTTGTCCTTTAAAAAATTTCCTTAACATGGATAAAATTTCTCAAGATATGTACCCTTTAATGTTACTTAACATTGATGGATAATATTGTTTCATATAAATATATAATCATTTCTTTATTTCAATGAACTTGGCCGAGAAAGATTATATTAAATAGCAGAACTCCCGTTAAGTTATAAAGTTAGACCCGCGCCAAATTTTTAACTATAAGAACCTTATTTGTAAAGCAAATGACGAACATTTTAAGTACTTTTCGTTGCTGCACTTTGAGTTATTTTATTTTAAAATCTTACGTGTTAGCTGCTTAGCTTTTTCAAATATGGAAAGAAATATCTGGTTGTGATTCTTCTGTAAAGTGTCAGCACATTGTAAATGTAATCTTAAACCAGCCACATATGCCGGGGCTTCCAGAAAATATTCAAAATGATGTACAACATAATATATATGGAGTTTATAGCAAAATTAGAGAATGATGGAACAAAAATAGAAGAGCAGAAAAACGATTTCAATAATGCTGACTGGCTGAAAGAGAAATATAATTTATATCACAATGTTGTGGTGGAAAATGATTTACTCAGAACTTCTTGACTAGCAGGGAGAAAAAGGCTGTCTTTTGATGAAAGCAGTGAAAGATCGAAACGTAGAAAGACCCAGAAATACCGTCAGGTACATCAGCATCAATGGAAACCTCAATTTTATCTGATGTTGATGAATTGAGTTCATCCACGGCTGAAAATGATTCAAGTGAGGCACGAAATGACTATGAAGTGGTTATTGATAAACAATAAGCATTTTATTTTCTAAAATATGTCATTTAAGTTCAGATTATGTATTTAATTATTAAGTTTTTTGATTTTAATTTTCATTTTGTAATTAAGTATATTTTAAATTATTGTATTATATATTTTTCCAATTTTTGATATTATATTTTCATTCGTTCTTGGAAAATATATCATGAATACATCCATGAGGTTTTGCATGAAACATCGTTATGAGTGGCTTTGTGCCTTTCTGATGAGCTCAGAATAAGGGCGAAAAACGTTTTAAAAGCTAAGCATTTCCAAGAAACTGAATGATATTTTATGAAAATGTAATCCAATAGAATGAAACATTTTTTAAGACAAGGTAGGTACATAAATTCATTTCAGGTCTTTGTTTTCATTATTAACTGAATCTTCATACCGTAGGGGGTCATGTAGATACTAGTTAATCTGCTTAGCCGTAGGGGACTATGTTGGATGCTAGTGTTATAATGAGAACGTCAAATAAGAAATTGGACTTTATTTTAGGATTGTAACTTGTTGGCATAACCAGGTCAGGTTATCGAAAAAATGCAAAGATTTCATTAATATTTTTGTATGTAGTTTTCCCACGTGATAATTATAATGAGTTCAATTTCAGAATTGATAGATAGATAGATAGATCGATCGATAGATAGATATCTATCTATCTGTCTATCCATCTATATATCTATCTATCAATTTCATATTATATTAATCAAAATTACAATTTTTATTATATATTACAACTGGGGTTGATGCAGCTGTTTCAAGTTGCAAATATGTATATCAACCCAGTAGAAAAAGATGTCAATACTGGCCATTAACATAACACATAGTTAATCTTTGTGTTCAAGGTTTAACTAATGGTAAAGGTCGTTCGTGTTTATACTCTTGTACCTCCACTATAAATATTATCTAACAGATAGTAAGGTAATTAATAGTTTTAATTACTAATATTTGTCATAATGTGACTTTAGAATTGTTAAAATATTTAATCAAGTTCAACTTAATTCGTTAACGATATTTAAGATGATTTTAATACTATTATTAAATTATCAGATATGAAGAATTTTACGAAACTGAAAGAGAGAGAATGTATCGAGCCATATTACGCAGGTTATAAGACGTATTTGGCCTTACTAACTTATGGTATTAGTTTACTTATAGGACATCAGTTTTCCTACTGGCTTTCTATGTTAAGATATGTAAGAATGCAAGTAAGTAGAGAGTAATCAAATACAATTGGATTCATAAAAAACTACACACAAAACTACTAGTTTAAATAAAGTATGTCGAAAATGATGCCGTGCCTATTTTATTGTAATTAGTACGAGCTATAGGAAAAAGTGCGAACTGAAAATCGCACATTTCAGTGATCGCACAATCGCACAATCTTATGAAATAACTACACTCGTTTACAAATTTTAACTTTTATCTTCACGTCTGTCTTTTTAATGACATGGCCAATAATGGAGCTACATTGAAGCACTTGCAAAATATTTTTCTTGATCCGAAGTCAAACTTAAAAAAGGCATATTCTTATGCCCAGAAATTAGAAAACGTTTAAAGGATGAGGTTCAAAAGGCTGCATGGATATCTTTTGTGTTAAAATAATTCTTGGGAAATAACAAAAGTAAGAACTATAGACAAATAGATACCTATTTAATGTTTCTATTTAATTTAAAATGTTAAAAAATTAAGTTAAGGTTATTTAGAGTGATATCTGAAGTGTTGACCTACCTACGAATTGTATTGCACAGCGCATAGTTTTTATTTCCTGAATTATTAATGTGTTGTTACTTTTTCATGGATGGATGGAATGTAAGTATATTTTTAGCATATATCTTCCCAGCGCATGTTTACTCAATTCATCTCTATATGTAGCTTTATATCATTTGTAACTACGCATGTAATAATTGATTTGCATTGGTAGACAATTCCATTTAATTTTAGTTCCGCAACTACGTTTGAAAACCATTAGAGGCTGTGTTCAGTTTGTACTTGTATGAGCTATATTTCGACTTTTATATGCCAAGCATATAATATAATTCGAAGTATAACAGTACACACGGTATTTGTGGAAAATATTTCACGATATAAAACATGACATATGGCAATTGCAACAGCGCTTAACAGTGATAAATCTGCTTGTTCGTGCTATCAGAAATCGATCTAATATAGTCGCTTAACTACTAATAACATTTGATTCGAGCAATGATCTCAAAAAATGGACCATGGATCCCGTTTTAACCGGTGAAAAAATCTATAAGTATATGAAAATTTGTATGTAAGTATGTACTTTTCTGCCATACATTTTTGTCTTGAATAATTGTTTGGTGTATCGAGTTCAGCTTGACGTTGGTCGAGGGTGGATGTGCCGAGTGACGCTCCTGAAGAAAACGCAAAAAGAACCGGTTAAAACTCCATTAGATTCGATAAAATTTAAGTCATCGGTGGATTAAAAAATTCTGCGTGTAATAATAGAAGAACAAAACACACCAAATTAAAAATTAAGAATTACTGCAAATTGTTTGTTAATAATAGCAAGTACCAAAAATAAAATAAAGTAAACACGTGTTTAGTGCAGTGCCAGCTGGGCCGTCGCGTCGTAAACGTAAACTACCTGGGACCCTTTCAAGTGGATGGTATGAGTTATTTCTTTATTGAAATTGAAAAGAAATTAAAAGTAAAATTGAAAAGGTATTAAACATAGGTAATGAAATAGAAAAATACCCGGAATTGGAAAGCGGCAGTTGAAACTAATTACTACAAAAACAAACCAATATACAGGGTGTACAAAATATTCTCTCGGGTCTCTTTCTCATGACTCGCTGTAAAATGCTCTTTTTACCGCGAGACAGGGCTCTTCCTTGCACTCACCGTAAATGGATATTTACCTGTGGAACAGTTAATAAAGCTCCTTGCGGAAAGCTAATGTATGCATGTATGTCTTGGCAGGCAAACGAAGTGGACGCACTGATGCAGGACGTTGAAACGAAAACACAGATTTCTGGGAAACATGAAACCATATACGGACGCAAGCAGGCAGGAGGAGGTGCACACTGCTGGATTCAGAAGAAACACAAAACTTAAAAGAAGAATAAATAAGGAGATCATGATGGATGGAAATTTAAAAGAAGCATGGAAACTAAAAAGAAGCATCTCGCAAATGCCTACATTTCCCATCCTATATTCCTATCCCATGCGTCATGTGGCTCTCGCTGCTGTGAACAACCATGTTCCATGTCCAATCCAGCGTATGCAGCCGGTCCGGCAGTATATAAAAACATCCAACGTTTGTTCCAGCACGCGGTTTGGTCGTCCGTTGGGTGGTCAAGTGGAGCCGTCCAGTTATGGCATAATTATGTTACAGGGAGTGAAGATGTAATAACAAACGACTGAGCGACTGCAATCAATCAAATATTGTTTGGTGTATACCAAATTCGGTAGGGAATTGAAATTTCTGACATAGTATTATACGTACGAAATTTCAATTCCCTACCGAATTATCTCATTCATTACCTAGTTCATATGTTTTCCCTAACATACGGAGGAATATCTATAACCATTGCTTTTCAGAATTTCGGAGGCTAATGGTGTTTATATAGAGTGACTTTAAAAATGTGCATACTGAAAAATTAAGTTGGTACCACCCAAAAAGTAAAAGTAAAAGTAAAAGAATAGAGTTTATTAAAGTTACGGTATTACTAACCGGTGTTTAGTAGGTAGAAAACTGTAGTTTAATCCGGATCCCACGTCTACTTTATATCGTATCATAGAGTAGTCTGCATCACATTTCGTCTGTTGGTTGTAATAACTGCGCACCGAGTAGTCGGCTTGTGTTAAGTTAGTGTTGTTGTCTTAGGGGTAACTTCAAACTCCAGGACCATTTTCAAAATGGCAGGTATGTACAATTGTACAGTCACGATAAGTTAAAAGATATAATTTTAATTTATGGTGAAGCAAATTAAAATGCATTAATAGCTTCTCGCTTGTATGCAGAACGATTTCCCGACAAACACGTACCTAACCATATAACTTTTAAGGTAGTAATTCAACGTGGACGCGATAGTGAAAATGTATAAGCAAGTCGTGACAAAGTGCATGTTCCGGAATTCATATATGCACATTGAACAATGCACCTCGGTCAATGGGAAGTACGTACCCCAACTCTCTGATTGGTTGTGATCATATTCTTAAGCGGGTTTTTCTTTTATATTTTCCACGAAGTGGAGTGGAACTAATAGCAATCATTGAAATAGGTCTAAAATATCATGAAACGTCGAGATTTGAAATTTGAGTGAAAGAATTTTTTCTGTCTGTCTGTCAATCTGTCGGTCTGTCTGCAACTTTTTTTGTGCGCACGTTTTCTCTGGAACGGTTTAAGATATTGACTTGACATTTTGTACACGTATATATTATAAAGAGATCTGGAACTGGATTGTTTCTAGAAGATAGCCAGTGAAGGATTGGGGGTAAATAGGGGTAAATAGATGAAAATAAGTAAAGCATGCTGGTAAGAATACAGAAACTTGGGATTTGTTGTATATAGTAAAAGCGAAGGCCTCGGATTTTTTATCACATGTTTCAACCCCTCCACCACCACCACTCTATTATTAAAGAGGCTGATAAGATTAAACTAAGATATTCACTTGAAATGTGGTACACGTATGTACTATAACGACACATGGAACTGGATTATATTTTGAGATGATTCCGTTGGAGGGGTGGGGGGTAAGTAAAGGTAAATAAGCGAGAAGGAATGAAACAAGGTTGTAAGAGTACAGAAACTAAGATTTGGTGTATATACTAGAAGCCAAGGCCTCAGATTTTTATGTTTTCCATCCCCCTCACCACCCTCACTCCATTATTAAAGGGGTTGATAAATTAAAATTGAGATATGCACTTGGGATTTAATAGACGTATAATTTATAACATCTGGAACTTGATTATATTTTGAGATAATTCCGTTGAAGGATTGGGGGTTCAATAGGGGTAAATAGGGGAAAATACGTAAATCAAGCTAGTAAGAGTACAGAAAAGTACAGAAACTTGGGATTTGGTGTACATACTAGAAGTCAAGGCCAATACTTTTTATAATATTTTTAAGTCCTCCCACCCCCACTCCATTATTAAAATGATTAATAAAATAAAACTGAGATTTTCACTTTGGCAATTAGTCCAATAATTATAAAGATTTCCATAAAAAAAAAAATGTTACCTGAGATTTTCCTTCAGTAACTGTTAGTGGAAGGATTATACATCACAAAACCACAAAAATCAGTTCTGAGAGTACCGTGCAACCCACCCCCCCCCTAAAACCACCCCTTCGGTGAAAAAAGCCTTATTTTACTGATAACTCGTTAACCGTTAAAGATATAAAAAAATTGCTTATTATAAAAAGAAAGCTTGACTAATTGCCTAAAAAAAGTTCCTCTTGTAATTTTCTTGTATATGCCATGGTTTTCGAGAAAATCGATATAGAAAAAAATTGCAAAATTTGTATTTTTAATGCCCTCGAATTTTCATTTATTTGAATTTTTTTGCGCGCGGCCTATAGAAAAAACTGAATTGCTCCAAAGCCAAACATGTTAGGAAGAAAAATCAAAATCGGTTTTAAAGGGGATAGAATATAATCTTTTGTGTTTCCATTTTTGATGGCTATTGATATCTATTAGTACATAAAAAATAACAATATAATATAGTTACCTCTTGATTTTTTGTACTTTTAACTATTCACGGGCCCATAAAAAATAACTGACTTTAATATAAGTTATAAATGCATTATCTTTTAGTTCAAGGTAGTACTTCAATGCAGAAAAAGTTAGGAAAGAACATATTCACATTTACAAATTTATCAGCATGTTGAAATCAGTCAAATTTTGGCCAATTTTTTATTGTGTCCTAAAAATAAAAAAAGACCCAAACATCTTGAAAACTTAGTTCAATTATTTTTTTGAGTTTTGTATCATATAACTATTGTTTCTAATCATTTAAGAGTTAAAAAATTTTATTAAAAAAATATCATCAAAAAATTTAAAATACAACCTTTTTTGGATTTTGTTTGGCTAACTTTAACATGCTGCTAAATTTGTAAATGTGAATATTTTTATTCCTAACTTTTTCCGCATTGAAGTACTACCTTGAACTAGAAGATAATGCATTTATAACTTATATTATAGTCAGATATTTTTTATGGGCCTGTGAATAGTTAGATGCACAAGAAATCAAGAGATAACTATATTATATTGTTATTTTTATATACTAATATATTTATTATACAGGGTGTAATTAGTTTCATGTCATTAAAAAAAAACTGGTAATAGGGACCGACTAGACAAACAGAAAACCTATATGATCTTTTTCTCTAGGGCACTTTGAAAAAAACTGACCTGGGTTTAAATTTTTAGTGTTATGGTAGGAAAGATTTGGGAACCACTGTTTTTCAGGGTCAATGGATGTTATAGTTTCGAATATTAGAAATAATAAAAAACTGTAATACCCGACTTGGGTTCCCGTCGGTAGAAGCGCGGCACTTTGATGGGATTATTCGTATTGAACTTTTTATACCACTAATTATGAAAATGTAAATAATTCCTTCTCTTTCGGCACAACGCAAGCATAGCATGGCCGCAGGGGTTTAAATAGGATTTGTTTACATGTGTTTTTTAATTTGGAGCAAAGCTATTGTAGCTTTTATTGTCGTTTATAAGAATTTATAAAATTTAAGTGGTTTATTAACATTTGTAACATTATGTTAAAAGCTTAAAAAAATAGTAATTGTTTTATGAAATTGGAAAACGAACAGTTAGATGTCCGAGATACGATAACAGAAAATAGTTGTGTATTTTACTTTAGGAAAAAATCTGATTTTTTTAACGAATTGAGCGCATAATTTTTCCCAATCAGGTATCGAAAACTAAAATGTAAGTCTTTGTCTTTGGTCTGTATGAAAATCAATGTAAACAATGAAAAACAGATAAAAACAAGACAACGAATACTAATAATAATAATCATACCTTTAATGCCCAATAGGTAACACCCAATAACTGACCAATTCATTTGAATTTTTTACAAAAATTGTTTGAAATGACCTCAATCTCCACGTATACACATTCAGGTACGTCGAACTAATAACATACTTACTCCGTTCAACACGTTTGGTAAATTAGGATCATTTTTATGGTTTCTATGCACATTGAAATACGTCGTTGCAATTGTTCTAAAGCTCTTCCGCACCAGCTGCATTTCCACCACTTTCTCCATGTCCATATCCGCGAGCTCTGGATAAGTGTAATCTCCCATAATGTCCAAAACCTGCGTTCTAAAACACCACACTAAACTGTGAATTAACGTTATTAATAAAGAAAACAAAAAGAAAAACTTGGTCCAAAATCCAAAAAGTAACACAAAAAGCACGAACGAGAAGTAGTGTCTTACGTAACCAAGCACTAACGACTTGAACGATAAGTCAATGAAATAAATCTTAACATAAGTGGCACAAAATTCAAAAAGAAAACAGACGAAACCAAGGAACGGGTACGTCGCGTCATGCGTGCGTTCTTTAACAAGTAAGGACAAAACTGAAATTATTACTTGAGAATATTACAAGGGAGAGATAGCACGCCTAATAGGATAATTGGCCGCGAAGAAGCAAACAACATGACGATGTCCTCTGTCGGTCGCTTTTAACTGCTTTGTCGGCATACTTATTTGCAGGAATGTCAGAGTATCTCGTGCGACAAGACGCGAGGCAATAAAACCTACCCCAATATGCCAGCAGTTCTCAAACTAGGTTATTAAGTATTTTGGAAATTTTTGTTTATTTTTTTTCTCCAAAACTGTGAGCTTTAGACCCCATGTTATATAAGGTTTTTTTGTTTGTCTTGTCGTTCCCTACCACCAGTTTTTTTAAATGACATGAAACTAATTACACCCTGTATTTATTAATATTTTATTAGCCCTCAAAAATGGCAACACAAGACAGTATTTTATATTCCCTTTAAAACTCAATTTGATTTTTCTTCGTAGCCGGTTTGGTTTTCGAGCCATTCAATTTTTTCCAAAGGCCAAAAAATTTGAAATAAACGAAAATTCGCGCGCATTAAAAATACAAATTTTGCAATTTTTGTCAATATCGGTTTTCTCGAAAACCATGGCATATACAAGAAAATTACAAGAAGACTTTTTTTAGGCAATTAGTCAAGCTTTCTCTTTTATGATGAGCAATTTTTTTTGTATCTTCAACGGTTAACGAGTTATTAGTAAAATATTGCTTTCCTCACCGAAGGGGTGGTTTTTTGGGGAGTTGCGCAGCAACCCAAGAACTGATTTTTGTGGTTTTGTGATGTTTAATCCTCGCATTAACAGTTCCGGAAGAAAAATCTCTGGTAACCTTTGTTGCGAGCTTCTGGTGAATTTTTTACTTTATCGACTGGACTAAATTTGATACATGTATCTATTGGAACGACACCAGTAATTAGATCATATTTTAAGATGATTTTCTGAGGATGTGGCTCTACTTTCGATCCGCCATTTTGAATTTTCTCTAATTGAACATCGAATTCGTTATCAACGACCACAAAAACCCCCGAGTTCCCATTTTCAGCCCAGGAACGAGAAAAAGATGAGTTTTTCCTGAGAAAGTGACTCTATTTCCGGTCCGCCATTTACCAAACTAGACCTCAAATTCGACCTCGAAAGCGACCTTGAAAACCCCCAAGTACCGATTTTAAAGACCAAGATTTCCATTCTATTTTTTCTGGAAAATGACCAGATTTCCTGTTCGCCATTTTGAATTTGCCAAATTGGACTTCAGATTCGTGATCAGCGACTCCAAGAACCCTCGAGTAACAAAGTTGGGCTAATTTTCACTATGGATTACCGAATAATGATTTTTTTCCTTAATTACCTCAAAAGCTACACGCGAAAAATGCATTTTCTCGATGCACAAGTGCAATTTTCCATTTGTATAAGATTAAAATTAGTAACAAATTGAATATAAGTGCATCAAGGAATCGAATGCAAAGAACCGCATTTTGATCCGTCTTGCGGCACAGGTACGCCCGTGCAGCAGAGCATGGGAATCCGCTGGTCAGATAGGCAACTGACTACGACCCCAACGACGCTCCTAGGCACAAGAGGCCGAAGCTCTAGATCCTGGATAATCGGTAAGTAGAACTAACCCTCTTTTCAGCCCGATCTTCAAGCCACGCTGCAAGGAGACAATGACCAAAACATCCAAATCACCCGATTCCGGGGGTATCCAGCAAACAACCAGCTAGGTACCCTTACCCTAGCCCGTGCCGGCCTCCGACGCTAAAATAAGTGTCCTTGGCCGAGCACAATCCTTGAGATACACAGCCCAAAACTTCCTCACGACGAAATCGGAGCACATGATGCCAACTGGCACCCTGGGCTCCGACTAGTCACACACCCCCAAACCCTTCCAAACTCCGAGAGGGTGCGGCAACAGCCGTTCCCTCTCACGACAGACGAAAGACGCTCCCGGGAGCCGACATGCCAGCGAAGAAAGAAACTCAAGACAGAAGAGCGCGAGAAGAAACGACCCAGCTGGCAGGGTCCAACAGCCAGGACCAGGGGAGGTCTGCTAACTTCGCCTACGCCGTCTGCATTTGCAGGTGGGGTAGTCGTAAAAAGCAGGCCCACCTCTTACGAGGCCGGTCCAGGTGTACAGCGATGATTGGGGCAAACAGCTCAAAGCTCGACCCCTAATCATCCGAGACCGTCATCAAAGTCAAGAATATTGGCGCTGCACAGGTTTTCGATAGTTTCGAATATTTTTGTGCTAAATTTCCTCGACTGTAATTAAACTGTATGCGGGTAATTGTCGTAAAGTATTCCAATTGGTTTTATTTGAACACAAATGGTTATAATTTGGTACGGATTCATTTCTCTTTTAAATATGACAATTTTAAGCTACTTATTCCAAATTTAAATATCAAGCGAAGTTTCTACCACTACTCACTCACTTATACTTTGAAGCATCATAATGTACATTACATACAGATGGACGTTTCACAAGCATTGCGAAATGTAATGAAAAGGTCGTACGCGCAGGAATTTCTATGTACACATGAATTATCAATGTTTAGTCTTAAAATGCAAAGTTATTCAAGTGTTGAGATTTGCTCAAGTAAAATGTAGGTTTATGTTTATTATGCGTGTTAGAGTAAATGACTTTGTTAAATATTTATGACAAACGATCGAAGTTAGTAGGTGGAAACTTATTTGTTATTATGATGAAAATTTCACTGGAATGTAATACAGGACAAGGTTCCAACGGGAAATATTTGTTAAATAAAATACTGGTAACAATGTAAAGGGAGCTAAAGGACACTATAGGATACAAAATTTAAAAAAACAAGATTAAATTGAACTACCTTTAAAAAATTGGTCACTGAAAATTATGAAATAAAACATTATTCTCGTTTTATTACCTAATATCGATTTTGAGATTGGTTAATACATTAAAAAAAATAAAGCAATGGTTTTCTAGTAAAATTGAATTGCACTAAAAAGTAGAAAATAATTTTTATTCAGTGATTAAATTACAAAATGATTGACTGATTGATTAATCAATCAATCAATCACGCTGGAAAATCTTCCAGCGTAAGGTGGGCATTGCTGCCGATTCCGGGCATCCATGGAGGTTCGTTCCAACCCGCAGCTTGGTAGTCTGTCGAACACGTCCAACGGACGGCCAAACCGCGTGCCAGAACCAAATCTCTGTTTTATATACCGCCGGATCGGCTGTAGCGAGAGCCGCATGACGCATGGGGTAGGAATACAGGACGGGAAGTGTAGGTGTTTGTGAGATGCTTCTTTTAAGTTTCCATGCTTCTATTAAGTTTCCATCGGCTGGGGTGTGCAGGTGTTTGCGAGATGCTTCTTTTCAGTTTCCATGCTTCTCTTAAGTTTCCATCTATCATCTCCTTATTTTTCTTCTTCTAAAATTTTTTGTTCCTTCTGTTTCTGAATCTGCCAGCTCTTTTTGTTTTCTTTTGTTTTTATTTATTAACCGTTCCACAGGTAAATATCCATTTACGGTGGAGTTGCTGGGAAGGGCCCTATCTCGCGGTAACAATATTTTTTGCGCGTTATGAGAAAGAAGGTCCTAAGGGATTATTTGCTCACCCCGTAGGTGTATAGTTTCTTTATAACAATCGGTTTCAATTTACAGTAATTATTTTCAACTGCCGCCTTCCAATTTCGGGTATTTTCTATTTCATTACCTAAATTTTTGTGTCTGTTGTTTAATAAACTGTCCTGCGACAAGGATTAATAAACCAATAAATAAATATCTTTTCAATTTTAATTTCTAATTTTTCAATTTAAATAAAGAAATAGACTTAATTAATGAGCTAAACTAAATTAAAAGTAAAGTAAACAAAAACTTATTTGTTTCATTCACATCCACATATGGCTGGCTGTTGCTTATTTTATATCACCCACTTGAAAAGGGGACCGCATCCATGCCGGTATAGATTTTACGGTCAAGCAGTACACTTTCTCGGGTCTCTTTTGTGTTGATATATCCAACCAACATAATTTAATCAAATATTTATTTATTTATTTTTATTTAATCATACATCATCCAACAGTACAAAACCATTTATAGGATGGAAATCTAAACTAACTTAACCTAACCTAACTAAAAAGTACAAATAGAAATTATGAAGGCGATTATACTGCACGACAGTAGATGAAATTTCTGACTGCTAGGCAAATATGTCCAATTCACTGCAATGAGTATCATAACTAGTACAAATATTAAAAAGAGGAGAAAACTTTAATACGTTAGATCTAGGAGTGGATAAATAAAAAGTATGAGAATGACGAGAATTAATCCGTGGGACATAGAAGTTCAGTTGGCTTAATATTTCACTACAATCTATTTTATTATGCATAATTTTATCTAGAAAACGCAAAGCAAAGGACTCGCGCCTTTCGGAAAGACTAATAATATCAAATTTTTCAAGTAATTGATTTTGAGAAGCTCCAATTGGTGGATATGTACCTTCAGTTTTCCAGTTTAAAAATTTCAGGAAGCGGCGCTGAATGTTTTCCAATTTATCATTATGAGTATTATACCCAGATTGCCAGACAAGTGAAGCATACTCCAGTTTAGACCGACAGAAAGCAAAATAAAGCATCTTTAAGGTTCTCGCATCATTAAAATCATGGCTGTTACGCAAAATGAAGCCTAACATTCTGTATGCATGCGAAATTACAGCGTCAATATGGTTAGTGAAGGTTAATTTTTTATCAAAAGTTACACCTAGATCCTTGAACGTAGATGGTCTGTTCAGCATGTCGCCATTAACATTATAATTATATATAATTGGGGATTCCTTGGTTGTATAACTCATAACATTGCACTTGCCAACATTTAGGTGAAGATCATTTTCATCGCACCAAGCCGATAACTTAGTTAAATTGTTTTGAAGTTTTTTGCAGTCATTAAAATCATTAATCCTATGCAACATCTTGACATCATCGGCATATATTAAGAAATATACATCTAAGTGATCACTGATGTCGTTAATAAAAATATTAAAGAAAAGGGGTCCAAGTATTGATCCCTGGGGTACTCCTGACGTGGCTCGGTATTCAACAGATTTATATCCATTATATGATACGAACTGAACTCTATCAGTCAAGTAACTCTCAAGAAATTGAAGTAAACCGTCAGACAATCCGAATTTGTCAAGTTTACAGAGAAGTTTCCTATGGTTCAGTCTGTCAAACGCCTTAGAAAAGTCAGTATAGACTGAGTCTACCTGTATTTGAGAATCAATTGATTCAGCAATGTACTGAGTAGCGCAGATTAAGTTCGTTACGGTGGAGCGACCTTTCATAAAACCGTGTTGTTGCATAGATATTTTCAGTTGAACATGTGCATAAGTGTTATCATGTAGTAGGATTTCGAAAGCTTTACCAAAGTTACATATGATTGTTATCGGTCTATAATTGGTAACATCATTTCTTTCACCTTTTTTATACACAGGGCACACTTTAGAGTATTTCCAAATATCAGGAAAACAGCATTTCCTAAGACATAATCATATATTAATGGTTTTATAAACCTGTTGTGAAATTTACGTTTTTAGACAATTCGAACCATTTCCCATCAACTTTTATTGATTATATCTTACTTTCATTTGGCTCAACAGTTTCTAATAAGTTTAATTGTTTAACACATTAATAACAATAATTAATCAGAGGTTTGTATTGTGAAATGCAGGAGTAATAGTAAATCTAATATAAAGATAGAACTGTGAGACCGTTTCAGTTTCCATTTAATTAAAATCATAAACAAATATGCAACGTAATATGCTCGAAATACTTTATAGATATAAGTATACTTACCTAGTATGGTATTTGTTTTGATTCTTACAATTATAATCACAGATGTTTAAAATATTGATATTGCTTACATATAAAATATCAATGAAGGTAAGTGAGCTAAAACGCGACAGAACTTAAAAATAACACAGTTTTAACGGGAGTAAAATAAAGTTCTTCAAAATGATGTTTATAAACATAACAGCCATAATAGGATGTTTAGGATCATACACATTATAGATAATAAATAATAAAGGTAAGTATGAATAATAATAGTCTTATACTTTAGATAGCATTTTTATTTCCAAGAACGGTCACAATGGTTCATTAATTCAACACTATGTTGGAAGCAGCATGAATCTTCCACTTTTAAATCCCATAGGTTAACTCCATTAATATATTTCAACTTAGAAATGTTACGAGGGGACTCCTAAAATGTAGAATATAAATAAAATTGTAATAAATTCACTAAAATTCACTTACCGTATGGAAAAGAAATAACTTTTGACATGTGAACAAGATGACATGCCTATTCGAATATATAAATAAAGCATTAGATAAAAGTCAGTTCAGCAAATCACGAAATGTATAATAGATAAAGAACACTAACAATAAATTTTACACAAGAAAAACCTTTAAAAAAGCACAAAAAACTCTTTAAAAACTCAAATTATTTTATATGGTCACAAATGCAAAACTAGGTTATTGTCAACCAAACAGCTGTGGCGGCCATGTTGTGACGTCAGCTGCTACTGCTCTATTATTGATTGCAAGCAATAAAAAAAATGATTTTACAGGACTATTCCAAGCATTTTGTTAATGGTAAATTGTTATATGTTATAGTAAGAATTTTATTTTTAACGTGGGTTTATTATATTGCAGGCCACACTGCTGTGCTAGAAGACTCGAATCAAGTTAGGTTTACCTTCTTAACATAAGATGCAACTTAAAACCCAGCTATGAAAGTGGTTGTGATAAAATAAGTGCTGTTAGTGCAATCTATAAACAATTTGGTATAGAAATTAACAGATTATACTGGTTTGACTGATATTTTTTTAATCTAAACTTGAGTTGAGTGATGAGACTCCGTGTCGAAAGAGACAAATGTTACAGAGACAACCGTTTTAAATATGGTGCGATGCAAGAGCAACTTCAAAGAAAAGCTACAGATTATATAAAATCTGATAAAGTTTATGGATTAAAAATGAAAGTTCAAAGTGTCATCGATGATCTGAAGAACAAATGTATTGTTGTATATATTGAGGTTGTTTAATATTTAAAAGAGTCTGAACGCTGACTTTAACCCGCCCATTTTTACAGTTTTGTAATGTTAAACAAGAAAATTGAGTAGTTTTTAAACACCACACGATATATTTTAAAACAATATACATCCATACGCCAGATCACTCGAATTGTAATTACTTAAGTATAAATGCCATCTGAGTTATATTAGATACAAATGTTAAACTTGGTGATAATAAATAATTGTATATTTACTCAGTAGTTTATTCTCAGTTACAAGCTTGTATGTACTAGTTCAGCATAGTTGACATTCAACCTACTTAACGATAGTAGTAAGTGATAAATAAAACAATAAAAGGAAAGGAGAATATTTAATAACACACATAAGTTGGACAATAGTAACATTAATACGATATGATGAAAAAAGTTCTTGTAGAAATTACAATGGTTTGCACAGCTTAGTGCATAAATATCCTATAGACGAAGGGTCAATCGTTAGATAAATTGTGTTTACCGTACTATAACTTTAAATCCTTTGCTTAATTTGTTTCTTTTCATGAGTACCTGTTTCACAAAATCTACACATAGCCGTTACTGCTAAAAACCTAAGAGGAATGATGACTTATCACCTTTATAAATTGCAAATCAGGTTAGCGAACGTGTTTGCCTGTACCTGCAGCACAATCACAATGAGTACTAAGAAATCATTTGGATCCGCAATATATACAGACCTCTCTAAAGCATTTGACAGACTGGATCATGGGCTCTTACTGCAGAAGCTGTCAGATTTTGGTTTAAGTCTTGACTTCCTAAGTTTTTTCGAGTCATATCTTGGTAACAGAACATTAAACGTGAAGTATCACGGGTTTTCATCTATTGTACACAATTTGTACATTTTAATACTTTGGATTTACACTGTTTGACCGAATGACTTTCTCCGCAGCGAGGACAGGAGGCCTTATTTTTACAGAATTTGGACGAGTGATGAAACTCATTACAGTTAAAACATCGGTATATATCAACTGCGTCAAATACTCTACAATTGTCATAGCCGATAAATAGATTACCAGCTTTCATTACCTTTTCGTAAGAAATTTTATCCACCTGGAGCACAGCCTGAAACACATTTGCATTTTTCTTAGTTGGGAATAACTTGATGAGATTACAATTAGGATTGATAAGGTCACTGTTCATTTTAATAATGTAGTTGGTAAGTTCTTCCTCACTGAATTTTTCGGTAATGCCAACAATGCGAATTCTAGGGTTGACGCCATGTAACTCCTTTACCTCATAGTCATCTGCAAGGGTTTCTTCCACAATTTTTTTAAATTTCGCATTTTCTTCTTTGTTTTTACATCCGATCAATAATCCTCCATTTTTTATCTCCTTGATTTTCGAGATCTGTAAGTTTTTATGCACAGGATTAACATTTTGCAGAATATCGACTTTAGTCTGAGAGGTTCCCTGTTCAATATTCTTTGGCTTGATAATAATAGCTGGCGTAGTTTTATTTTTTAGGAGATCTGAATACTTAACAGGTTCGGTGATTTTTGTCGATGAGGTGCTGATGGAATTAACAGAGCAAGTTTCAGTTGCAATTTTTAAGAATTCGTCTTTAAATGAATTGAATTCTGAAGTTATACTGGATACAGCTAACGCAATTTTATTGTCCACAATATCGTTTAGCTTAAATTCGTTAATTGTTAAACAGTCGGCGGTGCATTCGGGGCATTTCCAGGACAGGCCAGGAACATTTTTTAACAGGCTGCAAAGATCAGTAGGTCCAGCATAAACACATGCCGCATGAAATTCTTCCTTGCACGTACCAGCACAAGAAATACTGGGTTGTTTCCTAGAAATCGACACTTCACAAACACCACAAATAATAGTCATTGTCCAGTTTCTTAAGCACTAACATAAGCGTAATAAATTTTATAGCACAGACTATCGATAATCATTAGACCCTCTAAGAAAGCCTTAGAGGTAATAGTAATAAAAAGTAATAAAAGCCAGACGTTGAGACCACTTTAACACCTTGGGTTAACTAATATCGACATTGCACCAACGCTTTGAGGTTCGCACGTGTTGAACACTCGTTTTGGAATTAGACCGGAGAGCTCCCGAAACACGTCCACTCTCTACGACAGACAGGCAATTTTATATATCAACCATATGAAATAGCCAGACTCATTCTAATTTATATCAATCAATGCAGAATTGTTTACGCTTTAATTCAATACAATTTCGACGTTTTGTTACCGCTTTATCCGGATTTATCTCGAGATCTTGTAGGAGCCACGAAACACGCGTCTGTCATCGAATTCGACACACTTACAAAATGATGATGAAAAAAAGAAAACCGTCGGATGCTCATAAAGTATTGCTGTTGCTGTTATATTACAACACACTATTCATACGTTTTATCACAATGCTGATACGTGCAATGGTTTTCTTTTTTCATCATCATTTTGTAATTTAATCACTGAATAAAAATTATTTTCTACTTTTTAGTGTAATTTAGTTTTAAAAGAAAACCATTGTTTTATTTATTTTAGAAATTTTTACTTTTTAGTTTCCACTCTGCCTCATTTTTCATTCAAACGCCATCATTTCGTTTACTCTTATCGAACTCTTTCATTTGATACCCATATAAAGGGGGTTGTAAAAAATAGGTAATCCGCCATATTGGATTTAGAGTAACGTCACATAGCTTATTGTATTCTACTTTATACACCCTTTCGTTTGATACCCATGTCGAGTGGGTTGTAAAAAATTAGGTGATCCGTCATTTTGTGCCGGCCTCCATATTGAATACAGTATATTGTATTGTCTTCAGAACCAAAGTTGTGTGCAAAATTTCAGTATGATTGAATATCAAGAAGTGGTCAAAAATTCGATCGCCAGATTTGAATATACATACAATATTCATAGTACTCGCGTTATTTTAGCCTGAAAAATCTGAAAACCTCTAAAAAAAAAAGGTGCAGGGTCAATTGACTTCATCTTTGTTGCAAAGAGTTCAGAAAGGCATTTAGAAAAAATAGTACCTTTTATTTTTTGGCGGAAATGTTTGGTTTTATTTTTCTTCCAATAATTGGGCAATTTCAATGGATAATTTAATTAAATTAATTGAAAAATGTGTTATCATACGCAATATACCATAAAATTGGTCCAAGTTGGGAAATTCAAAATGGCAGAACGGAAATCGGGCCATTTTCCACAAAAAATGAAAATGGATATTTTGGCCTTGAAAATCTGTACTCGGGGGTTTTCGAGGTCGTTGATTACGAATCGGAGGTCTAATTTGGTAAATTCAATATGGTGGACCGGAAGTACAATCAATTTAAAAAAAAACTAGTATTTTTTTCGATTTTATGTTGAAAATGAGTACTCGGGATTTTTGAGGTCGCTGATCACTAATCAGAGGTCCCATTTACGAAATTCAAAATGGCGGACCAGAAGAACAGTCAGTTTCTCCGGAAAAATTTGTATTCTTTTCATTTTTGGGCTGCAAGTGGGAACTCGGGGGGTTTTCGTTTTCGCTGATAACGAATCTGATGTTCAGTTAGGTAAAATTCAAAATGGCGGATTGAAATTAGTACATTTTTCAGGAAGAACTAGTATTTTTCTTACTTTCAGGCCAAAAAAAGAAAAAAATACGAGGTTTTCCTGAGGATTTGGCTTCTACTTCCGTCATTTTGAATTTGTTCTAATTGGACATCGGATTCGTTATCAGCGACCACGAAAACCCCCGAGTTCCCATTTTCACCCAAAGACGAACAAAATACTAGTTTTTCCTAAGAAATGGACTCTACTTCCGGTCCGCCATTTTGAATTTATGTAATTAGACCTCGAATTCGTAATCAGCGACCTCGAAAACCCCCCGAGTACAGACTTTCAAGGCCAAGATATCCATTCTCATTTTTTCTGGAAAATGGCCCAATTTCCGGTCCGCCATTTTGAATTTCCCAAATTGGACCTCCGAGTAACCCTTTTTTGTCTAATTTTATGGCACATTGTGTATGATAACACATTTTCAATTAATTTAATTAAATTGGGCATTAAAATTGACCAATTATTGAAAAAAAAATGAAACCAAACACATCCGCCAAAAAATAAAAACATTTCTAAATGCATTTCTAACTCTTTGCAACAAAAATGAAGTCAATTGACCCTGTACCTCAAATTTTAGAAGTAAAATGCTAAAATGACGCGACTATAGATACTTATTACTTATACAGAATTGATAGAAGAATGCCAAGTACATCTAACATTTTGACAATACTAAAATATTCTATAGTCCTCATTTTGCACTACACCACTCTTTCCGAGTTATTTTCTCGAGGCATCAATTTTTCGACATTAAAATTGCAATTTTCAAATCGTTATAACTGGGAAAATATAAATCTTCCTCTTAAAATTTGATTCTCTATCAGATCAAGTGGTTGGTTTCTAATGTTCTGGTCCACTCCTCTGAAGAAGTGGGAATAACCTTCAAATAAAAAACCGACATTTATGTAAAATTGCAAATGTGTGATTGTTTCCCGCTTTTGCAGCTGGTATGTGTAGGAGCCTAAGGAGAACATTTCACAAATTAAAATGCACACGCTGAAAAAACATAGTTGTTTGAAGGTGGGCGATAAAAGATCATTTCGATTACCATGCCATCAATAACAATGCACAAGGTAAATAAAAAATCATGCCTCTTGCAAACTACTGCTTTTAATATCGCATTTAAATTTCAAAACACCCTCATTCATAGAGACTAACAATACGTGTTAATACCTACATTGAAATCATTTTTCTATTGTCTTATGAAGCATAAATTTATTTGTTATTCAAAACGGTTATTTCAAAACAGTTTTGGTGAAAGGTAAAAATAAGCAATTTCATAGATGCTTTGTTAAAAAACTGATTGTAGAAGCCATGCTTGCAAGTTGAACATAATCAATAATGATTGTTATTAAAGGTTAGTGATACTGTTACAGATAATAATATTTAACATTATGTTGTTACGGAAAGTTGAAAATAACGAGGTTAAAAACTGTATTTTCCTGACTGTATTTATAGATATAATAAATATGGTAATAAATAGCTACTAAGTAATTCAAAAAACGGCGAGCCAAATTGAAGCAGGTTGAAAAATATCTCATTTACCAGATGACCTACATCTGCGTGACATTTTCTTTTTATTTGCATATTCTGTCGATTCTGGCGATTAATAAGTATTGGTTGCTTATATTTACATATAATCAAAAATTACACAAAACATTATCCTTGAAATATCAATGAAACACTCCAAGAAAAAGAAATAACTATAACGAATTTAACTAATTTAGAGCCTGCTATAAAATATGAAAATTTCCAGATATAATTTAAAAAAACGTTGTTCTGTTTTTAAATGAGATTTAATAATAAATTGAAAGTAAGTACCTACCAAGTTTTATGATGTACACAGAGAAAACTGTAACATTCTATCTCAATTATAACAAAATTACATTCCAAATTGGCCTTAAAAAAGGAATGAATTGCAACTGCGCACCAAGGTCCTCGTATGAAGTTTATTTGTCTTGGTTTATTATTATTAATTTCTCGAAAACTATAATTGTTGTAAACATAATAGCATTCCTGTAAAATATAAATACGCATATACTACCACTAGCATTTCGAAAATTTAGCTTTACTGGATTTGTAAATAGAAGGAGGAATCAAGGATACCCCCCACGACCGAATATAAAGTCCCTCCAAAAGTCTTATCCTATTCTAATTCTCTACATAAGTGTGCATTTTCTTTATCGATTCGTTTCTGAGAAATAACAATTTAATTAGTTTAGGTTCGAGAAATAAAAATAAGACGAAACCAGTATATGTATTATTCAAAATGACCCCAACAGAATTACATGTAATAGTACAATATGTTTTCTAATTGCGTACAATATTTCTGAGCACGCCTAAAATCAGTAAACGAATTATCGAAAAATTCTCGGACAAATCTGCAAAGGATTCGAGTTTGATTGTTAAAATCTAAGGAAGTGACGTGACTGACCAGTTCACAGAACTTTTTTTCGAGTCTCTTGCCCAGGAAATCGATTATCCAGAAATTACTGGATATCAAAATGTGGATGTACCCCATCCTATTGATAAAAGTCTAAAAGATTATCGTGTCCTTCGAGAGCTTGGATAATCATAGGAGGATATAGGTAATTTTCTAAGAAATCGAAGTAATCTTCTCCATTAAAAGTGTCTGGGATAAAAAATGGTACAACAGTATGATACCCTGTAATGCCAGTCCCAATAGTTGATTTGAGTATAAGTTGCCATGAACAGATGTGGATTCGTTTCGCATATAATTTAGAAAAAGGATTTACTGTTGTATGGAACTCGGTGGGGAGTCATGTTGAACACTATAACATAACTTAAACTGCCCCTGTCTTATTTCCTTAACCAAAAATAATGAAAGCTATTTCTCAAGAACAAATTGATGAAAGTAAAAAGGATACCCTTATGCAGAAAATTAAAGATATTTCAGAAGATGCATTACGCGACCCTCCTTATATTTAATTTTTTTCAGAAGGTGGCTATGTAGGGTAGAGGGATGAAGATAGATCTACAAATACTATATTAAAATGCGTCTCCCTCGTCTCCTGTTTCACCAATTTCTCAGGGGATTATTACTTCCAAAGTTATTCAGGGTGGCTAGTCTTGGTTGTGACAACCTGTATGTCATGAATGTTAATGCTGAAAATAATGTGGTAGACTTAATATATCAGTTATCAGAAGAATATCTTAGACCTTCATATTTGAGAAAGAGACTTTATCACTTCGGATAAATATTCTTTTTAGTAGTAGTGTTCTGTATCAAAAAAATAATTTTATTGAACATTTTCTGTGTCAGTAAAATTATAACATTAATACACTATGAAGCGAAGTTTCCAACCACAAGTACATATTTAAATATTTTGTGCTAAGAAGAATGTGGCTTAAACATTGTTGCAATTCACGTCTGACATTTGACTGTAATAAGATCTAGGGTGTGTACCTCACTGAATCGCCTTAAGGTAAAGGACAAGTTTTTGAAATCTTGGGGAATCAACTAGACAGAGTCGTATTAAGAGCCCGGTCGCACGGGAGGACGTTTCTTTGGAAGGCCAAATAGTCAAACTGCGCAAATTTAGTAATCCAATTTGTTGATACAATCATATATCATGAACCTATAAAACGATGTTGAAATATCATCATTGTTGAAATATTTGATTTAGTAAAAGTTCCCTCTGATTATTTTATTATTTTCCTTTCTTGTATGGTATAATTGTGCTCTTTACTAGTAGGTATGTATTAAAAGTGACTCTATTAAACACTGAATTAAATAAAATACTTAATTGATTGCAAAAAATATTTAAATAATCTTTAATTAAGAGATGAGCTGCTTTTCTTAATTAATATTTAGTTTGAGAACGAAAAGCAAAAGATCAATCCTTCACTAAAACACTGGAATTTTTCTTAGTTAATAATAATTGAAAATTACATGCGATCAAGTATGGAACTTCTACATGGTTTGGCATTGGTATTCATAGATCATTAGACTGCAAGAGAATAGAGCTTGTTTGTTCCGTTGCGGAAAACAAAACATGAACATTTTTCTTTAGAATTGATAATTTCTAAATTTCAGCAAGTTTTGCATTTTACATTTTATTTTTTGTTTATAAATGTTTCAAATATGCAGTAGTTTTATATATAAAATGTGATTTATATTAAAGGAGAAAAGAAGTATTTGCCTAGGGCAGCCAATACTCTAAAGACCGTCCTGTCACTAGATGAGCTATCTCATTCTCAACAGCGCTGTGGGATATTAAGATGACCACACATTTCCATAACTGCCTCGTAATGTATAAGTAACACTTTTAAGAATTCTTAAGGAGTATTAAATTCTACAGAGCTTAGATTGCTAGTGCTTCAAGTTTAGCTTGCTTATAGTCAGGAATCAGCAGCCACACATTCGATCATAAAGTGTGCACTGGAAGATATAATGTTGAAAAAATATGTAGGTACATTATCTGGGATGATCTTGTGGATCTAAATGTGGAGAACGCCATGCTATTCTATCCGCGACTGCAAAACAATCTAACAAAATTGTTTCAAAAATTTTGTGTACCATTGAAATTTGATAAATCTTGTGTCTAAACATTTACAAGCTTATTTTTAAATATTTCTTTATAATTTTCAAGCAACAGAGATATTATCATTTCTATATCCATCTAGCGGAGTGGAAATAATATAGTGTACATAAAAAAAGTTAAAAAAATAATACATATTGAAATAGGTTTCGAATGTCATGAAACGTGTAGATTTTAGATTTGAGCCAAAAAAAATCTGTGTGTCGGTCGGTCAGTCTGTTTGTCTGTCTGTAACATTTTTTGTGCGCACGATCATTCTAAAATGCTTTAAGGCGCTGGCTTGAAATTTGGTAAGTTTTTACATGCCATCTGCCACCTCCACCACCACCCATTATTAAAGCAGTTGACAAAATAAAATAAAGATATTGACTTGAAATTTGGTACATGTGTATTAGGGTGGCCCATCGTTTTCGAAATCGAAATTTTCTATTTCTCACCCCTGTAAATGATGGAATCATTGAAGAAAGAATAATCCCTTTAAAATAATATTGAGGCAAAATTAAGGCAAGGGGTGCCACAGGAAGCATTATTATGCAGTAATGGAAGTAAATGGAATTATTTACATTATTTGATTGATACATAATTTTTATTAAACCAGTAATATTTATCTTTAGAATGAGTAATGAAATCATCAAGGATTTCATCTGTGGCGAGTATAAGATGTGTCATACTACTGTAAATTCGTAGTCTAGGAAAAATGTTTTTAAAATAAAACTCAAGAATACGGTGATACACTGTTATCGGCAAGATCAGGGAAAATTGACTTTGCACCCCCGATATATTGAATACTGTCCATTATCTGACCTTGTGCCCATGAGAGCCGTCGATCAGGAACTCTAGAGGAATAACATATATCGATTCCAGCGAATTTCACCGGGGGCCATATTATCCATAAGGTTGGTGCTGAGTTCTTTCTACCTGATTGCGGCATGGGTTACCGTTCTCTAAATTATCCGAAATTTTGATTAATGATTGATTGATGAATTGATTTTGATAAATTATTCCTAATATAATGGAATATTTTCGTGGGGTGAGACGTAATGTATGTGTACATGTTTCATAAACGCAACGTACAAGGTTCTGGGCCTACCTACTTTATAATTCCCTAGTAGCATATAGCGAAGATACAATAGGCAATATTTCTCCTCAAGGTACGTTTACACTAGTAGCGTGAAGTGCCATATCACAGAAGGTATAAAATATGTTACAGAATTTTATTGAAAAATGTGATATAGCAAATATTTTATAGCAGATTTTCATGCTATATAGCAGAATAAATATTAT